>OZ012737.1:21634051-22234051 GCA_963859935.3 Lathyrus sativus
AACCCGTTGTCATAGGTCAGGTGAGCAACACAATTCTCAAACTGGTCCACAGAAATTGCACTGGGTACATGAGCCATCTTTAGAAACTTGATCAATGACTTGGCATGAGCCTCAGAACATAATAACAGGGAGAGCATAGAAATCTTTGAGGGAGTATGCCCCAGCTGATCAACAATATCATAATCACTCTTGCGAATGATTTTCAATACTTCTTCCATCTGCTTAGAGAGGTCATCAGCAGCTGGCACATCAGTAGATACAGGCTCAATAACAGGACCCTTGCCCCGAGCATCAGTGGTGGAAGTAACAGCAGGAGTAACTGCACTCTTAGAAGCAACTGGAGGAGAGAAGACTCTTCCACTACGAGTGATCTTGCTAGATCCAGCAATATTATCAATGCCAACAGGCATATCAGGTAAAGGCTCCTGCTTGACACCATGGATGTAAACATCAGACCCATAGTGCCATGGCACGGCTTTGTCAGATGTATAAGGAATAGGACCAGGAGTGGTAATGATCAGAGGAGCTACTCTGGCTTCAGCAACAACTTTCACAGGACCTTCAGCAGTAATCTTGATTGGGCCCTGATGAGTGATTTTAATGGGACCCTTTGAAGTGATTCTTAGTGGTACTTTGTCAACCATGTCAACCTCTTCAATCTTCTTACCCTGAGTCAGATGATCCACCATACTTTCTACAGATGCTGGTCTTCTTTCAAACACTATGGTATATTTATCCATGAGACGTTGAATCCCATCTCTCAAAATGAAGCAACTATCCGGCTTATAGGTACAATATAGACAATCTTCATGACAACCTGGAAAGATCCCAGCTTGTACTAACCCCTTTTTGATAACAGACAATGGTGTGCTCAACTCCATAACTGAATAGACATGCAGATCTTCATCAATATCTTCATCAATGGCGTTGACAGTCTTCTCGTGATTTGGCATTGGAGCTGTAATCACATTTGGAGTACCTGGTGGATCAAACTCAATTTCTCCAGCATCAATCATATCCTGAATTTTGTTCTTCAAGACCCAGCAGTTATTAGTATCATGTCCTGGACAGTTTGAATGATATGCACATCGTGCATTGGGATTGTACTTGGGAGAGGTAACATTGGGATTCTGAGGAGCCTCCCTCAGGGTAATAAGTTCAGCCTTCAACAAGTGTTGCAATGCCTGAGCCATTGACATGTTGATCTTCGTGAACTGTCTTCTAGCCCTCTGTTGGTTGCCTTGAGGCTGCTCTGTTGTTGCAGGAGTTGGATTTGAAATATGAACTGCACTAACAGACTGATGCCTTCTGTTACGATCAGGCTGACCATACACAGCATTAGATTCTCTCTTCCCAGTGGGAGGCTTCTTTGCAACACCTGATGAAGAAGTGCCCACTTGGATCTTACCACTCTTGATACCATTCTCTACTCGCTCTCCTGTCATGATCAACTCAGTGAAGCCAGATGATGAGCTTCCAATGAGATGACTGTAAAACGGACCATTCAGCGTACACATGAACATATCAACCAACTCCCTATCAGTCAAAGGGGGTTGAACTCTTCCAGCTAAGTCTCTCCACTTCTGAGCATACTCCTTAAAGCTTTCTTTGGCACCCATAGACATGCTTTGAAGCTGCATGCGAGTGGGGGCTAAGTCAGCATTGTATTGATACTGCTTGTAGAAAGCTTCAGCAAGGTCATTCCAATCTCTGATGTTGACACTCTCCAACTGATAATACCACTCTAGCTGAGCTCCAGATAAACTCTCTTGAAAGAAATGGATCCACAACTTTTTATCAGCAGTGTGGGGTTGCATTCTTCTGACATAAGACCTCAGATGCAATTTGGGACAAGAGACCCCATCATAGACAACAAATGTAGGAACTTTGAACCCAATGGGTATGACCACCCCAGATATCAAGCTCAAATCCTCAAAATCCAGCCCAGATGATTTCTGTAATTCCATAGCATCCATTCTATCCACCAGCATCTTGAATTTGTCTTCGTTAGGCTCATGGTAGTAGTTAGCCTCAGAATCAGAGTCCCCCATAGTGTTGTGGAGACTGCCTCTCTCCTGCTCAGATTCTTCAGATTCATAGTCTTCAACCTGTTCCTTGGTCTTGGCAGGACCTTTGAACCTTCTTCCCATGTTGAGCAACCCAGCAGACCTTCTAGCCTTCTTAGTCTTCTTGGCCAGCAGTGTCTTCAATTCATCCTGTCCCTTGGATAGGTTCAGGATCAGCTCTTGGAACTGTGCATTCTGTGCCTGGAGATCCTTAACTGATTGTTCAAGAGCCATTGCTGAAATAAACAGCGAGGAGATGAGAAACCTGTGCACAATTATAAACCTGTGATGCAATGATATGGGAATGCATATGCAATGTTTTCAAGGACCGCAGGATTTAAATTTGCTTAAACAAACGAGAAAGTAACTTTTTATTAGTAATAACTTGTTTTGCCTTTTAGGCTTATAAAAAATGAAAACGAAATAAGTACAAAAGATGGGGTTTTAAGTCTCCCATGGACGTTTCCTCTTTGTGTTGAGGTATGAGTTGAGGTTTCGTTCCTCATGAAGTAGCTTTGTTAGCTCTAGGATCCTTGCTTGGCTTGCTTTGTAATGAGCCTCGAAAGTATCCCTTTGCTCTTTCAGTTGGATCCATGATCTCTGCAAGTCTTCCATATCAGTAGGCATGTCTGGGTGAAGGATGGTATAAGCTGTGTCTCCTTCAGCAACAGGTTCCATGGTAACTGGTAGGATGGCAGGATATGGCATCATGAGTGTCTGAGCACGAAATCGTACCCATCTGAGATAAGCCTCCATAGGAATGGTGTACTTAGGCTCCAGTGTCTTGCTGTCAATCCTGTTTACCTTTCCCCAAGCTCGTATGAATCTCTGACGGTAACCCTGAAGATCGTTGTCGTAGTCAAACACAATGCCCTGAATCAACATGTCATGTGGACCATCACTCCGGGCGTAACCAAACTGTCGTAAAGCTAGAGATGGGTTGTAGGTGATGCCTCCTCTTATGCCTAGAAGTGGCACATTAGGAAACTCCCCACAATGGTCAATGATGGTGACATTCTCCATAGATCGGGAGCACCAATGGATGTCTGAGTGAGAAAGTGACATGATCCTCTTGGACCATCTGAACCCTTGCTCATTCTTCATTACTGAGCGAGGAAGGTGAGAAATAAACCACCTAGAAAGTAAAGGTATGCAGCACATCAAAGTTCCTCTCGCCCTTGTAGTACGGGTGTGAAGAGAATGTAGGATGTCTCCAAGTAAGGTAGGTACTGGATTGTGACTCAGGAATATGTTGATGGCATGAACGTCTATGAACTGATCAGGATTGGGGAACAACACTAAGCCATAAATCAATAAGGCTAAGATCTCCTCAACAGCACCGTAGCTCATAGCCTTCAAGAACATTTGAGCTTTATCCACTAATACCTTGGCAAGAATACCTTTAACTCCACTTCTCGTCTCTAGAACAATGTCAGACTTCTTCAGATGTAGAGCTGCAGCAATAACTTCTGGTTTAAGCTCCTTCTCTAAGCCTGTGAATGGCTTCTGATCAAGAACAGGTATACCCAGAAGTTTAGAGAACTCCTCCATGGTTGGAACCAGCTGATAATCAGGAAATGTAAAGCAATGGTGCTTAGGGTCAAAGAATTGAAACAGCACACTCATCATGTCTTCACTGAACCCTGAAGTAACTAGATCCAATAAGTGACCATGTCTATTGTTGAACTGGGAATGATCAGGCACTAGGGAAACCAACTCCTTGAGCTTAGCAGGTATCCCTACAAAGTTGATCCTGATGGTGTTTCTACGAGCAGAAGCCATGACCTGCAACAAAGAACAAAGATAAATCCTTTGGTCCTTGAAATGGTTAGGGAAAATGATATGCTTATGATGCATGATGATGTCATGATGTCATGCTCAATCACAAACATGTGGCACACACAAACAAGTCACACCATAGCCCTAGGTTTAAAGGCTTGCATGAGGTTCAAAGGCAAATACCCTCCCCTGAAGTTAGATGGTTCATCCTGTCCTACAAGAGTAACCAGGTTCTAAGGGATCTCAATATCATTGATCCTTCACAAGGGTGGTTGATCAGAAGGCAACTTACTTGCCAACCAAAACCCTCCAAGTTTAAGATCTCAATGAGCGTAGCATCGAGTGTCAACCAACTTCAGTCTGCACCAAAGCCGGTTACCTCACTACTTTCTAAAGGCCAAGATGAGTTAACTAGGGTTCTAAAAGTCAGTTAGTGCATTGACAACATATGGCAGCCTCAATATTATCCTCAACTTGACTTAAGGAATATAAGCACCAACCAAGAAGTCGCACTAACTATGGCCACCAGATCAACCGTATCGATATACGTCGTACAGTTTCCTTGGTCTATTGCCATTTACCTAAGGTACACTAGATCCGGGTTAGGACCTTTCACACATAAGAGCACCCCAACAATATAATAATAAAGCAAACAAGGCAAACAATTTAAAGTGATCTTAATTCCTAAGGGTACCCCTCTTAAATAAATCCCCAGCAGAGTCGCCAGTTCTGTAACACGGTGGGAGAACTGACTTTAAACAATGTTGCGGATAGCAAGAGTCGCCACCGACTTTTATTTTATCCATAAGGAAAGGTTATAAAAGAACAGGAAAGACCTTAGAGAATATTTTGGGTCCGGGGGGTAGGTTATGAAAAGGGAAGGTGTTAGCACCCTTTTCATCCATGGTTATCCATGGGCTCTTAGGTACTTAAGCTCACTTTTGAATTGTTTTGAAAGTGTAGTGTGTGAATAGCAAAAAATTTCAGAATAGTTTAATAATAATTCGTGTATGGATGTGAAAAAAACTTGTTTGAAAATTTTGTTGGAAATTTGTTTAAGTGTGAAAAAGTTTTGAAGTGAGCAAGTATCTAGGAGTAGCCTACCCTAATGTTTTAAGGTCTTTCTTATTCTTTATCCTTTCCTTAGTAAGACTATCCCTACTATAATGGAGTAGGTAGTCCTTACTTTGGATGTTAAGGGACATGTGAGGGACAATTGGATTTTTGAAGGCCATTGTGGGGTGTAATAAGCACATATAAGGGACCATCATCATTTTTCGAAAGGGACTTGATTCGTAAAGGCAACCATAAGGGACTTTGATGATTTTTTTTATTTGAGGGACTTGCTTTATACACCCCACTTAACCATTATTCGTAGGCAACTTGAGGGATATCCTTAGGAAGTGAGACGGCGATTAAAATCGACTTACGTGTGTGACGCGTTTATTTTAATTATCTTTATTTAAAAGTGATCTAAATTTATTTTAATATTACATACATGTTGTTACACTCCCTAATTACTAACCATAATAATAATTAAATAATTAAACAACTTTACATCCAAGAAACAATTACAAAATAATAAGCAAAATAATTAAATAGCAAAGATAAATAAAATATAAATAAGCAATAATAAATAATAAAGGGGGTTAATTCTAAGTTTACTCGGCAAGACATCGCATCTTGTGCCTACGTATCCTTACGGGAGTGGAATCAGAGTAATCGTAGTTCCCCTCAATAGGGAGGTTAGAAACTTCTTGACTGTGGTCAAGGTCTCAAGGGGAATAAACGCATCTTAAGGACACGCTTACGTGGAGTGTAGAAACTCCAAATCTCTACGTTGAAATGTTAAGTTGTAATTAGGGTTAAATTAGGGATTCCACGGCGGGAAACCCTAAAATGAGCGCGGCGGCTCTTTGACCTAATGCTAAGGGTAAAACTGTAATTTTGCCTGCGGCGAGGCATTTGTGAAAATTAGGGTTTGTAGTTTGTAGTTTTGAGGATTTGAAATTGAATGTGTGAAGTTTTACGGACTATTGGCGCGACGGCCAAACAGTTAGACCTAACCTTCGGATGTGTGCAATGTGACAGAAATAATAGTAAACGCGTGAGATAATTGAATCATGCAAACAGAGAGATAATGTCATAATTTAAACCATGCAAGCAGAAATTTAAAGGCAGAATTTAAAGAGCGATTGTTAAGTTCGCGAGGTTACATGAGAGGAGCAGATACAATATGATAATGAAATTTGAATTGAACAATAATAAAATAAAATAAATAACGGTTCTAGTTATTATTTTAAAAAAAAGATTTTAGTTATTATTTTAAATTTATCTAAAAAAAGTTTTTCTTAAAAATAATAGGTTTTCATATTAATTTGGAAAAGATGTTAATGTTATTTATTTTAAAAAACAGATTTTTATATTATAACAAATTTTAATAAATTAATGATAACAATAATAATAATAATGGTAATAATAATGATAATAATGATAATAATAATAAATAATGATAATAATAATAATAATAATAATAATAATAATAATAATAATAATAATAATAATAATAATAATAATAATAATAATAATAATAAAGCAATAATGAATTTTAAATGTGCCAAATAACCCAACAATGTTGCTAACGCAGAAATGCGCTCATCGCAACCAGATCTAAATCGGACGAAACAAAATTTATCGCAAAGAAAAAGAAATTAAGCAAAAAATAGTATTATTGCTCACACAAAAATGCGATCATCGCAACCAGATCGAACTAACACAAATGTCACGCGTCATGCACACAAATGTGCAAACATCGTATCGACATAATTCGATCAAAAATCTTATATATATAAACTCTAACAATTTAAAAATTATATATATATAAACGTAACAGTAATAGATAAAGAAAAAGAAATAACGGTAATAGATGAAGAAAAAGAAATAACGGTAAAAGATGAAGAAAAAGAAACAACAGTAATAGATGAAGGAAAAGAAATAACGGTAAACGATGAAGAAAAAGAAACAATAGTAATGGATGAAGGAAAAGAAATAACGGTAAACGATGAAGAAAAAGAAAAAATAGTAATGGATGAAGAAGAAAACTAAATAACGGCAAACGGCACTCACTCCTCTTAGGTTTTTTTCATTCTCCCCTCTTTTTCCAACAAGGCAACACATGTATATATAGGGAACAAATTAGGGTTAACACCAAATTGTCAATAATGTCCCTAAAGCCCATTTTAAAGCCCAAACTAAATAATTAGTTAAAAAAAAATAAAATTTAAATAATTTAAAATAATTAAAATAAACTTAAAATAAAAACTAATAATCCTATTGATTCCTAAAATAAAAAATATTATAAAAAGAACAAAATTTTTTTCAATATTTTTTATTTTATGATTTTTTGGATATTTTTATGAATAATTTAGAAAAAAGTGAAAAAAATAATATTTTAAAAAATGATTTAATTAAAATACGAAAATAATAATTAAATAATAATAAAAAACTATTTTTGTTATTTTTTTAATGAAAGATAGAAAAATTTAGAGTAAAAATAATAAAAAACAAAAAAAAGTGACAAAGGTGAGATTCGAACTCTCAACCTCTCACACTCATAACTCCTTACACATGTCCTCCTGCCAATTGTGCCATTTTTACTTTTTAGAAAAAAAATGCATGCCATATGATATTTACCTGCAAAAAGTCAAACGACTACACAAATTTGTTAGTAATTGATTAAATGCAATGAAACGCGACGACAAATCTTAGGGCAAAATTTGGGGTATTACAGTTATTATGATAATATTTCTCACCCAACCTCTCTTTGATGTTGGCAAAAAAAAAAATCATGAAGTTTGACTTTGGTTTGACCACAGTTGACCTCAGTTTGACCTTTTAACTGCATTGACTGCTTTTGACTTATCTGATCATCTGACTGAGCAAACTTTTGAGAAAAGTCTTGAAACTTGACATGGGGGTTCTTATACACATATAAGATGTTATGAAGCTCACTTGAAGTCTTGGAAGTCCATTTAGCCTGATTAAAGTCAAAACCCTAGTTTTGGATGCACTGCTTAGGAGGTGCATTGTCTGAGGGAATTGTCAACTCTTCTGACCAATTGTGAATTTTGTGAACCTTGTGAACCTTCTTGGAACACAAAGTCTTGTATTGTGAGGGCAAATTTTGGGGTGCAACAGCCGCGATCAAAACTTTCCGACTCATTCAAACTAAAATCCAATCACAAATCTCTCGCTATTTCGTTTTGGTCTCACCATCTCCTTCTCTGTTCTCGTTGGATCTGGATTTTTTGAAGCTTTGGAGAGGAAGTCGAGTGAATGATGTTTGCGAATCGGAAAAATGAAGGAGACGTAATGGGATAAAGGAGGTTTTTCGGTTTGGATTTGCGTTTGAAAGTGAAGGTCGGGTTATGTTCTGTTGAGATTTTAAGAGGATGAACAGAGGTGGGTTGAAGATGAAGCAATGGTTTATGAAGACGGCGGCAACGGTGACGTATTTCTGGGTTTGGTTTCAGAAAGAGCTTCAAGGACGAAGTGGTTGTATGGATTAAAGAAATGAGGAAAATGAGGAAAGGAGATGGGGTCAAGGCTTGTGACGAAGAAGACGAAGATTAGGTTTTCGGTATGTATTGTTGGAGAAAATAAGTGAAGTTTGATGCGTTTTGATATCCGTTCAACTCGAGTTTCTTGTTCGGTTTTCAGGTTCAAACTGGTTCCCAGGGTTTGTGAAATTATTCTAGATTTTTTGCTTCTGTTTCAATCGATGAGTATTGGTTGTTTATCTGAAATGAGTCATGTTGTTTCATGTTATTTCAGGGTGGAGATGTGAAGAGAATTTGAAGGGTTGTTAGTTGGAAGAATTTGTGGTTAAAATGAGTTGTGGATATTAAAGTTTGAAGGAGATTCTTGGTTCCATTATTGAGCAAGAGAAGATTGAAAGAGTGAGGGTCTGCAAATGTGTTTGAAGGTCGTTTTGAGGAAAATGAATATTGTCAGTGTTTCAGAATGATTTTGAGATGGTTTTGAAGAGGGAAGATGGTTGGTTGAAGGTCGAAGACCACCCCCCCTTAGATGGTTTTGCAGCTGGTGTTTTTTTTGTTGTGAGAACCAACCCCCCAATGAAGAGTCCCCCCTTCTCTCTTTTGTAGGGGTCTTTTTTTATGAATTCTTGATGTAGTGTGGCTGTCTTTGTTGCAGGCTTGTACAGGCTAGCAGGTTTTGTCTGCTGTAGTGAATTGGTGTAGCAGACATGGTACGATTTGGCAAGGTTTTGTCTGGTGTGGAGAGTGGTTTTAGGTGTGGCAGGGTGTGTGGGCTGGTTTGTACTTTTGTGGTGTGGTCCCCTCTTTTATGCAAGCTGTATTATGATTTGCAGGTTTTCTATGGTGGCAGTTTTGGGTAGTGGTTGTCCGAATTCAACGTGCGGGCTGGTGCGTGTTTGTTGCTGCGAGTACGATTTGGTGTCTTATAATGCAGACGCAGCGTGAATTGAGGGATTTGGAGCACACACGGTAATTCCACAGGTTTTTTTGTGTTGAATTTGCGCATTAGGAAAAGCATTACGGAAAGTATGTGGGATATAACTTTGGTTGTTTTGTCTCTTGCAGGTGACAACCTTATTGTGACAGAGACGGCTGTTCAAAACATGAAGAGAATTCAAGGTGTATTTTCAACTTCAGAATCTGTTACCGCGGAACTAGCAAGGATCTCCGAGCTAGATGGACAAATCTACTCTTTGTTTAACTCAATGGCCGCTACACCACATCAACAGGGAGTAATTGGTCCACTAATTTGCCATACAACGGCGAGGCTTTTATCTAATCCAAGGGAAATGGCTTCCTTGACAAACTCAGGGTAATAAGTCGGAGCTTTTAATTCCTCAACGCACTGCAATGCCTCATCCAAAAGCCGGACATTGAAATACTCTTGCAGAAGAGATACAGTTTTGCGTTGTAGGTCATCAATATTTAATTTTGCAGCTGGGGCCTGGGGCTTCTCAGGGGATACAGCAGAAACAGGTTTAACGGGTGAAGATATTTGAGGCGCAGGCTCTAAAGCTGAAGCAAAGCTTGTTGGGCGACCTCCATGAACTAATGCACTATTTTTCCACTTACAAGGCCACTGCTACCTTGAGGCAGTAACTTTGAGTTTAGGGCAGGGGATGGCTTCACTCTAGTGTCATCATCATCCTTCTTCTGTCAGTGCCAATTGGGTAGGAAACTAGACCTGCACCGTTGGGGATGAGCCATCCGGGATCAAGACTAGCGAAGAAAACTAACCTGCAAAGGTCTAATTAGGAGAACTAGCTTCAAGAACTCGTACATTCCGAAGGAGAGACCATAGTAGACAATGATTCCAACATATGAAATGTTTAAATCACAGTAAAGTTCAGTATGACTCCATCAGTAGCCAATGTCTTTTGTAGACACCAACAGGGCCATTGAATTATCTTCTCCAACACTGTTCCATCACCATCAGCTCACAAGAACTGGAAAGGACATTTGACCGCTCCTACTCAAAGTCTGTGATGCCGTTGGCTCTAAATCTCGGTATTACGAGCAACAACGAACCGCTTTTGACAGACGGTACAATTGTTCAACTGTGATTTTGACATGAGTGGTTTTGGCATATTGTATGCAGGCATATATGGTGTTTGTGATGAGAACAGGTTTGCTGCTGCATTTTGAAGAAGTCAGAATCAAGGAAGCTACACATTGTTGTTGTTTTTGGTGGCGTATACGCGTTGCAGATGCCGGTCATTTTGTCATGATGGTACTACCAATTTTCAAGTGGTTTGTGTATTGTCTATTTGGAATGGTGGCATGACCGTGTGGTGAATGAGGTATGGCGGAGCATAGCTTGGCACAGGGCAGCTGCTGCGTAATGTTGCCTGGACGTAAACATTATGACTTGTTGCAACGACCTTCATATTTTCCTTTTCACAATGACTTTGTTATTTTCTCAATTTTCCATCTTAAAGTAACATGTTCATTGTGGCTTTGATGTGTTGTTTGTGGATTTTGCAGGTATAGAATCAATGTATCATTTGCTGTTGGAACTTCAAATTCACCTTGTCTTGTTGTTGTGGGTGTTTTGAATTCAGGATTCCTTTTAATCCATGGCTGCTATTTTCAGGTTGTGGTATTAATGAATATGTTGTCTTTGCCGGTGTAGCGGGTATTGAATCATGAATCACATCGGTGCTACCAGCTTTGGAGTAGGATGATTAATGGTCGTTGCGGCAAAGTGCGAGCTGTGTTTCAGTCACCATGTATTTGCTGGGGTCTTGGAGCTAGGACTTTCCGCAAGATTGGTGTGGTTGGCAATGCGTTACATGCGGGAATCATACTGCTGTCATCACCTCAGAACTTTCCGCAAAATTGGCATAGCTAGGACATCAGTATTGTTGTGGTTGCACTGACGTGAAGCTCTCATCATCATTTACTCTTGCTGAACATATTTTGACTTCAAAATGGTCTTTTGGTGTCATGGGCCATGTGCCTTCCAAATTGTAACAAGGGGTGCATAATTTAATTTGGCTTTGAACTTTTGTCAGGAGTTGATAATGAACATGGAAGACATTATATATATTTTTTTGACTTGGCTCTTTCCTCATGTAAGACATAAAATTCAATTTATTTTGAGCAGGTAAATCTTGTTGGGCTTGTACAATGGCCGTTGAATACAATTATGTACTATTTGCACATGTATTGAATGTCTTCCATGACTTGATCACCAAATGGTTTTACCTGCTTTAATTTCAAATGACTCATGACTTAATGAAATTATCTACCTCATGGCTTGCACAAATAAACTCCTATTATGACCTTGTTTTTTTTTTAGATTGAGTCTCATGGCTTTGAATAAAAAAAATCATTTTTTCATAAAGTATCATGTTTTATTCGCCAAGCATAACATGAGTCTTGGATTTGAAATACATGTGTTCCGAACCCCTTAGATCCCACATCCTCTTGCTTTAATGACAAAGCTTGAAAAGTCTCCCTATGATGTGAATTTAACGAAACTCGAAATCATCTTGCAACATGGCTTTGATATCATTGATCCACGAGACTAGTTTTAATAAGTCACTCATGTCGCCCTAAAGGCTTTACTCACGGCCTTCCATTGTAGTTGAACTAGCTTTAACCTCTTTAACTACGCGGCCTTCGTATTATCTCGAAATATGACTTAACAAGCACTTGAAACCAAATACTCCCATCTTAATTTGTCGTGAAAATGAGGACATATCTTTTCTTTGTCTCCACGAGAACTCAACATAGCTGACCAGGGATCAAGACCATTATGGGCATACAAAAGAACTTTCATGAATTCAACCTTTAGGATCATGGTCAAAGGTCGGAGGATTATTTTGAGAAAGATCAAGGAACAATACGACTGCTTGGTATAAAAAGAAAGGTAGGACAAATTTGGGGTATGACAGATGCCCCTATCTAATTGGCTTAGACCGAGTAAGATGAATTGGTACAGAATTCACTTTTTAAAGGTAGAAGACAATTAGATATAAAGAAAACCCTGAATTTGCCCGAGAAGAAAAGGGAAGTTTGGGAATGAAATACTGGATACCTTACAAAGGTTGTTAACACCAAAAGGATGTTAACGGAGAAAACTTGACACCAAAAGGGTGACAAGTCTATCAATAAAAGGATGATAGTACACTTACACACACTGTTTGTACATCAAGAGGATGCAAGGGATCTACTACCAAAAGGATAGTGGAGAACAAACGCTAGTCATGACACCAAAAAGGATGTCAGACCCATCACCAAAAGGATGATGGAGCGAAACAAGGCAAACCCGACACCAAAAGGATGTAAGGAGTCCATTACCAAAAGGATAATGGAAAACACGCTAGTCATGACACCAAAAGGATGTCAGACCCATCACCAAAAGGATGAAGGAGCAGAGACGCTAGTCATGACACCAAAAGGATGTCAGACCCATCACCAAAAAGGAAGATGGAACGTAACAAAATCAACCCTAACACCAAAAGGATGATAGGGGGATAAGCTTCTCTGAAGAGATTGCCACTTATCGCTGATGAAGGATAAGCTTCTCTGAAGAGATTGCCACTTATCGCTGAAGACAGATAAGCTTCTCCCAAGAGATTGCCACTTATCATGGATGAAGGATAAGCTTCTCTGAAGAGATTGCCACTTATCGCTGAAGACAGATAAGCTTCTCCCAAGAGATTGCCACTTATCATGGATGAAGGATAAGCTTCTCTGAAGAGATTGCCACTTAACGCTGAAGACAGATAAGCTTTTCCCAAGAGATTGCCACTTATCATGGATGAAGGATAAGCTTCTCTGAAGAGATTGCCACTTATCGCTGAAGACAGATAAGCTTCTCCCAAGAGATTGCCACTTATCACTGATGAAGGATAAGCTTCTCTAAAGAGATTGCCACTTATCGCTGAAGACAGATAAGCTTCTCCCAAGAGATTGCCACTTATCACTGAAGATGGATAAGCTTCTCCCAAGAGATTGCCACTTATTACTGAAGATGGATAAGCTTCTCTGAAGAGATTGCCACTTATCGCTGAAGACAGATAAGCTTCTCCCAAGAGATTGCCACTTATCATGGATGAAGGATAAGCTTCTCTGAAGAGATTGCCACTTATCGCTGAAGACAGATAAGCTTCTCCCAAGAGATTGCCACTTATCATGGATGAAGGATAAGCTTCTCTGAAGAGATTGCCACTTATCGCTGAAGACAGATAAGCTTCTCCCAAGAGATTGCCACTTATCATGGATGAAGGATAAGCTTCTCTGAAGAGATTGCCACTTATCGCTGAAGACAGATAAGCTTCTCCCAAGAGATTGCCACTTATCATGGATGAAGGATAAGCTTCTCTGAAGAGATTGCCACTTATCGCTGAAGACAGATAAGCTTCTCCCAAGAGATTGCCACTTATCACTGAAGATGGATAAGCTTCTCCCAAGAGATTGCCACTTATCACTGAAGATGGATAAGCTTCTCTGAAGAGATTGCCACTTATCACTGAAGATGGATAAGCTTCTCTGAAGAGATTGCCACTTATCACTGAAGATGGATAAGCTTCTCTGAAGAGATTGCCACTTATCGCTGAAGATGGATAAGCTTCTCCCAAGAGATTGCCACTTATCACTGAAGATGGATAAGCTTCTCTGAAGAGATTGCCACTTATCACTGAAGAAAGATAAGCTTCTCTGAAGAGATTGCCACTTATCACTGAAGATGGATAAGCTTCTCTGAAGAGATTGCCACTTATCGCTGAAGATGGATAAGCTTCTCTGAAGAGATTGCCACTTATCACTGAAGATGGATAAGCTTCTCTGAAGAGATTGCCACTTATCGCTGAAGATGGATAAGCTTCTCCCAAGAGATTGCCACTTATCACTGAAGATGGATAAGCTTCTCTGAAGAGATTCCCACTTATCACTGAAGAAAGATAAGCTTCTCTGAAGAGATTGCCACTTATCACTGAAGATGGATAAGCTTCTCTGAAGAGATTGCCACTTATCGCTGAAGATGGATAAGCTTCTCTGAAGAGATTGCCACTTATCGCTGAAGATGGATAAGCTTCTCTGAAGAGATTGCCACTTATCGCTGAAGATGGATAAGCTTCTCTGAAGAGATTGCCACTTATCGCTGAAGATGGATAAGCTTCTCTGAAGAGATTTCCACTTATCGCTGAAGATGGATAAGTTTCTCTGAAGAGATTGCCACTTATCACTGAAGATGGATAAGCTTCTCTGAAGAGATTGCCACTTATCGCTGAAGATGGATAAGTTTCTCTGAAGAGATTGCCACTTATCACTGAAGATGGATAAGCTTCTTTGAAGAGATTGCCACTTATCACTGAAGATGGATAAGCTTCTCTGAAGAGATTGCCACTTATCGCTGAAGATGGATAAGCTTCTCTGAAGAGATTGCCACTTATCGCTGAAGATGGATAAGTTTCTCTGAAGAGATTGCCACTTATCACTGAAGATGGATAAGCTTCTCTGAAGAGATTGCCACTTATCGCTGAAGATGGATAAGTTTCTCTGAAGAGATTGCCACTTATCACTGAAGATGGATAAGCTTCTCTGAAGAGATTGCCACTTATCACTGATGAAGGATAAGCTAGTCTGCTAGAGACAAAACACTGGGGAACGCCCATGGCTTAACTGAAGATGCCCCTGTCTGGGCTGAATGTTGATTTTGAAGATCTGATTAACCACGAGGTTGCAATACATCATGCAATACACCCATGGTCTTGAAAAGATGCCCCTGGTTTGGGCTGAATTTTGCTTTGATAATCTTGAATTCCATGGGAGGACCCATGGCCTTTGCAGATAATGCCCCTGACTGGGCTGCTAATTGCCTTGAAGCTCAATAAGTTGCAAAACTTCGTGGGGAACACCCACGGTCTTGTGGAAGAATGCCCCTGATTGGGCTCAATCTTGTCTTGGTATCTTCTGGCTCTAGTAAGAGAAACCCACAGTCTTGCAAGAGGTGCCCCTGACTGGGTTGATGATGATCTTGGGAATCTTCAAAATTGATCTTGGATCTGATCTCGCACATGCTAATGCTGAATGATACAGATGTTTCATAAATGGAAATGCAAATGCAAATGCTAACACGCGGCGATGCAGGAGCTGGGGGAGTATGATATGATACTGGATATGCATATGATGCAAGATGCTTATGAAGTTTGACACGATGCGTATGGTGCGTATGATGCATATGATTGCAAAAGGGTATTTTGGAAATGCAGTGCCGACATGGCGGACTTTTGGTAGTTGCCAATGCGGATTGGGCTTTGGGTTAAGTGGGAAAGTGGAGGACAAGCCTGACTTCCTGACATCGTTTTAAACTTAACAATTGTTGACGAGAATGAACTTGCTTGAGTAGCTTGCCATGAGACGAACTCGAGATGGTCTACCCCAGAGTTTGTACCACAAATGGATTCATCATTGATTAGCCGATTCTTGTGGTAGTTGGCTTCAACGTACTCTTGGAGTAGCTTTCCCCTGAAAGAGCGTGGAAGCGACTTAACTTATCTCGATTGAACATCATCTGTCTTCAAGTCAAATAAACTCTGGGTGGACTGCCCCCTGATCGGTGGAGTCTCGAGATGATTCTCTTCTGATCAACCTCTTCATGAATGATTTGCCCCATGGTCGACCGTCGCCTGGGGATTTGCCTCAGACTGACTGATTTCCTGCTCTCGGATGTCAATGCCCCGGGTCTAATAGGTTATATGGTATACTTGGTTCTGGTCCAGACCGCTGAATAACCCAGTCATGCTTGATTGCTTTGTGTTGGAATTTCTTTAATGCCAACTACTAACTTGTAAACAAAATTGTTTGTTCACAAATGGTAATCTCAATGCAAAGTTCATGCAAGTTTTTGAAAGAATTGTCTTTTATTACGTGTCGTGAGAGTGAAACGAATGGACCATTTAGTTCAAACGTTGTGTTAATTTGATTGGTGTGAAAGATATGGCAAGGATATCGACACCAATGTTGATGATTAGCAAATATGTAAGGAGTCAGGTTACGCAACCTTGCGATAATATGCTTTCAGAATAAATCTCGCCTCAATTAGGTCTTTCGAGGGTTGTAACATGGTCTGGTTCATGGTTATGAAACAAAGGATATTAGGCTCAAACTTAATTTGTACCCACCCCTTCTTCTTGATGACTTCCAGTCCTACGTTCAGTTAATTCTACACCTATTTGACGGTGTAAGCTTGATGGTTTCAAGGTTTGCTTGAAATGGCAGTCCCCTTATTTTGATGGATGTCAGTGACCCTTTGATTTGGATGGCCATTGAATCTTATTTTATTTTTGCTGGGGGTTTGAGGACCTCTTTTGATTTTTTTTGATCCCTAACCTTTGCATGAACTGATTTTTCTTGTCCGATCCATCGGGATTGCCTTAATTTTGCCTAAGTCCCCTTTTGAGGTGTTGGACTTAGCAGGCTCTTTGATTTTTTTGTTTTGTTGGAAGGTTGTGACTGCCCAGTCGTTGGTCATTGATGAACAACCGTCATGTATTTTGCTTTGTTGATTTGAATGCAGGATTGGATTAACTGAACACTACCCTGCCCCAGGTTGAGTGTAAGGGTTTAAATGTCCGAAGGAAACTCCTACTTCTAGGCTCAAAGTGGTTGACTAGGGATTAACTCCTTATATCTCCGATGTTTAGGGGAATTGAAATAATGCCTGTACATCATTGACGAGATTTTATCCGAAAGCATACGGTTTGCAATTATGGGTATTTTGTTTTTCGTCATTCTCCCTCCAATATTTACTAAAACAACAGTGATAAAGTGGAGTGAATAAAAATATATGTGTCTGTGGTTGTGATAAGTGGAAATAATGAGCGAATGCGACATAATTAATTCGAAAAATGCATAATCGTTTCATTAATGTTACCAATCAACATAACAATGTTTAAATAACAAGTAGCAATTGACAGAAAATAAACTACAAATGCAAATGATAAAAGCGCCTAAGGACTGCTAAAGTTGAAGATGTCTGCCGGCTTGGACCACTGGCTTTTGGAGATGACCATAGGATTCTTCAATCATATTTGTTGAGTGACGAGCTGACATTGGATTAGTTTTGATGTTTGGGGGTGTTTCGGGTAAAGTTTATCGCCTTTGAATCGAGGAGATCTTGTACAATGTGCTTCAGAGTCTTGCAATTTTCAATGTCATGGCCTGGGGAGCCAGAATGGAATTCACATTTGGCATTGACATCAAATCCAAAAGGAAGAACCTCCGGAGGATCCCTCATTTCCCTAAGCTGAACAAGACCTCCTTTCAATAGGAATGGAAATAACTTGGCGTATGTAGACGGGATTGGATCAAATCTCCTTTCTGGCTTTCTCTGCCCTTGATACTGATTTTGTCTTGGTTGATAGGATGGTTGTTGCCTGTTTGGTTGAAACACGGGTTGATTTGCTGGAATGGACAACGGCTGTTGTGGAGCGACAGCAGCAACATGGTGATAACCCTGATGAGTTCTTCCTCTGTTGGTGAACACTGCACTAGCTTCGCCTTCCCTTTTCTTAACGAAACCCTGATAAGGCTTCTTGACCCCGCTTGCAGATTCGCCTGCATTCTGAATTTTTCCCGCCTTCATGAAACTCTCTAATCTTTCTCCAGCCATGACAAGTTCAGAAAACACTGTGGAGGTTGAGGATGCTAACCGCTCAAAGATCGGTCCTTGTAGCGTGCCCATGAATAGGTCTGTCAGTTCTTTCTCCATCAGTGGAGGTTGTACCCTTGCAGCTACTCCCCTCCATCTCTGCGCGAAGTCCTTAAAACACTCATTCGGCTTCTGAGTCAAATTCTGAAGCTGCATACGATTCGGAGCCATGTCAGTATTATACTGATAATGCTTCACGAAAGCGTCTGCTAACTCTTTCCAGCTTCTTACGTTGGATCGTTCAAGGTGCATATACCATTCTAGGGACGCCTCTGTTAAGCTATCTTGAAAGAAATGGATTAATAGCTTCTCGTCATCAGAATAGGCGGCCATCTTCCTACAGTAAGACCTTATGTGGGTCTTAGGACAACTGTTACCCTTGTACTTCTCGAAGGTTGGAATTACAAACTTTGGAGGTATCTTAACTCCGGGTACAAGACATATTTCAGCGGCATCCAGTCCCAAAACATCGGGGCCTTGCAATGTCTTCACCATCTCCTGTAAAGCATTAAACTTCTTCTCTAATTCGGCGGTCTGTGGTCCATACGCTTCACCTGAATTCTCATAGAAACCTTCATGATCGTCGTACTGGACTTGTGTTGGGATCGTAGTACCATGAGGATGAGTAGTACCGACTGGCGGAGGGACGGTGTTGATAGGTACGGCGCCGGCAGAAGTAGGAATTGCCCCAACAGGGGTTGGGGTGGCATCAACAGGAATTGGAATTGCACCACTTGCATTGGGAATTGCACCAGCCAAAGTCTGATTAGCGCTCCTCTCCGCTGCTTGTCTCATCTCCTCTTGACTCCTGGCCATATTCTGAATCACCTCCATGAGTTGATTCATCTGCGTTTTCATGCCTCGCTCCTCATAGTAGCCTGGTCTTGCTCTATCTGATCCATGATTCTCTTCTGGCTATTCCTTGTGTTATATCGATGCCGTGAAGTCAGCTTGCTTTACTCTTTCTTAAAGGGTAAGCGGCGTGTAAGATCGGGCTGTAAGGAATGCAAGAAATGATGCAGAGATGCTTATGCAAATGCAATGTAATGAGCACATGATAAAAGAACGATAGCGAGATCAAAGTCATAGGTCCTGCAAAACAACACAAAAAGTATCTCTCCCATCGGGTGTGTTATCTATTGGTTTATAAGAGGGTATACCAAAGGCTTTAAAACAAAGTCCCATGCACTATCCCTCAAAAGTTTTCCATCAGAACGACTACTCGTAAGACGGTAATCTTTTCAAAGGATGAACACAAAGTTATGTTTTAGGGACCTTCGGAATAAGGTTCTACAAAGGTCCTCAAAGTCACAGACTCCCAAGTTGGAGATAAAGATGACATTACGACTACACGTAAGACATAATCATCCCAAAGGGGTCTCATCTGAGCGGTGGAATTCAATCCAACTCAACGAGTCCTAAGTCTCGCAAATCAGAAAGAAACCACCTCCTAATCTTAGTGTATACTCGAAAGCTCGGGTAGAAAGCTTTTATCCTTACAAACCAACCAATAAACCCAACAGGTTAGAGAATCAAAGCATAAACAAATAAAGCAAATAAAAGATCATAAACACGACAAACAAAATAGGCTTGGCTCGCTAGGTGTCCCCAGCAGAGTCGCCAGCTGTCGCTACTCGAAAAATGCATCGCGCAACGACGGGGAGGCGAAAAAGATAGACAGAAGAGTCGCCACCGAACTTTATTTATCCCATGAGGGGAAAGGAAAATATCGAGAAAACCTTAAGAAAGAAATGGATAAGATGGTCTCGCAACCAAGAACGGGTTCGGAAGCCGGTTATGCGAGGGGAAGGTATTAGCACCCCTCGCATCCATCGTACTCGATGGGAACCTTTTGTTTGTCGATGTGTGAATTTATTTGCTAAAATATTATGCTATAAAAGGGTTCCAAAGGGGGAGAGAAAAGGGTTCGAAACAGGAGAATGAGAGGTAAGAGAGAGAAAGAACGAACTCGGTAGGACTTCGCGGTCCTAGGCCTACGTATTCTCAATAGACGTGAGAAAGTCAGAGTCGACGTAGTTCGGGGAACTATAGATATGGGGGGAATGTGCTCGACAAGGATTGTGGCCCTTGTGCCTACGTATCTTTACTTGAAAAAGTAAAGAATCAGAGCAGTCGTAGTTCGGCCTACGGTGTGTTGATATTTTTTATGGATGATGCTATCGTGCGCATTCTAGCAGTTAGGTGTATTGCTGCTCGCTCGTTGGAGACTTAAGCATTACCTGTTTGCGGTAGAACGGACGTAACATATCCTTTTGAAAGATTGATTAGTTTTCGCCACGCGGGGCTAGAAGTCACATTTGATTGATTGGATTGTTTTTTTTAGGGGGCGAGACAGGTCCTCGGATAGTAACCCCTACGGGTAGTACCCAATTTGTTATCTCAAAGTTTTTGTTATAAAAAGGTGTGGCGAACGAGGCGTCTTCGTATTGAAAGACGAGTATCAAGACCACACACACTACAGTGAGTATCCTGACACTCGGAGAGGAAGAAGACTACACCCAATCCTCTCTCTTTAATTCAATGCAAAGAGAGCTTCGTTCTCTTATTAAAGATGATTTTGGTTTTGAATGGTAAGTGCTTTGCGACAGAGAACCCTACGGTAAACGTCAGCACTCGGGATAGGAGAAGGCCTACGCCTAACCACTCCACGACCATTCAAGTTTTTGGTTACGAAAAGATTTGAAAATGCACTCGGTACAGGACCGAGGTTTTAGGTGTGAAAGGTTACAGAAGGAGTTGTGAAAGGAGAGGTGGTGGAAGAAGTCGCGTCTTCATATCGAAAGACGAGTATCGAGACCACCCTCACTACAGTGGGCATCCCATCACTCGGAGAAAAAGAGGTCTACACCCAATCTTCTCTCTTTAATTCGATACAAAGAGAAATCAATTTATTATGGTTTGAAAATGGACTCGGTACGAGACCGAGGTTTTAAGAGAAAAACGGGTGGAAGCGTCTTTGTATTGACAGACGGGCATCGAGACCACCCTCACTACAGTGGGCATCCCTACGCTCGAAGAAGAAGGGGTCTACACCCAATCTTCTTTTTAGCTCAACACAAAGAAATGATTTTAAGGAGATGAGATTTGAAAATGGATGGGAAGCGTCTTCATATTGAAAGACGAGTGTCGGAACCACCCTCACTACAGTGGGCATCCCAACACTCGGAGAGGAAGAAAGTCTACACTTAATCCCCTCTTTTTAATTCAATACAAAGAAAATTTGATTTTGAAAATTGTTTGACAAAGTTTTTGAATCGAGTCGGGACAAGTAACGAAGAGAGAAAAGGGGTGGTCTCAGATCCAACATTACTTGTCAATAATTTGACTGGTAATGAATTACGGAGGTCTCGTCATCGACCAAAAAAAGTGAAATGAAAGTCGAAAGTGAATCGAAAATGGAAAACGGAAGAGAGCGGTCTCAGATCCTTCATTTCTCATCAATAATTTGACAGAGAATCGAAGGTGGTCTCGTCATCGACGCAAAATGAGGAAAAAAAAATCTCCAAATAAAAATGTTAAACCTAACTCTTATTAAAACTAAATAAAAGTTAAAAGGTTATATACACAAATATTACTAAATCTTTAAAAATATGTTAACAGTCTGAAAATATTTTCTCTTTTATAAAACGTTGGAAAACCGAATAATAAACATAAAATAAAAACAAACCTTTCTCTCTTTTCCAAAACAAACACGCCTTGAAAGAAGAATCTATCAATAATCTGAAAAAAAGAAAAAAAAGAAAGAAAAACCCAACGCATCTCGGTGAAGCTTCTCCAACCTTATCTCGCGTTCGTATCTCTCATCGCTCAATATCTCACTCTCTGCCGCGATCAAAACTTTCCGACTCATTCAAACTAAAATCCAATCACAAATCTCTCGCTATTTCGTTTTGGTCTTACCATCTCCTTCTCTGTTCTCGTTGGATCTGGATTTTTTGAAGCTTTGGAGAGGAAGTCGAGTGAATGATGTTTGCGAATCGGAAAAATGAAGGAGACGTAATGGGATAAAGGAGGTTTTTCGGTTTGGATTTGCGGTTGAAAGTGAAGGTCGGGTTATGTTCTGTTGAGATTTTAAGAGGATGAACAGAGGTGGGTTGAAGATGAAGCAATGGTTTATGAAGACGGCGGCAACGGTGACGTATTTCTGGGTTTGGTTTCAGAAAGAGCTTCAAGGACGAAGTGGTTGTATGGATTAAAGAAATGAAGAAAATGAGGAAAGGAGATGGGGTCAAGGCTTGTGACGAAGAAGACGAAGATTAGGTTTTCGGTATGTATTGTTGGAGAAAATAAGTGAAGTTTGATGCGTTTTGATATCCGTTCAACTCGAGTTTCTTGTTCGGTTTTCAGGTTCAAACTGGTTCCCAGGGTTTGTGAAATTATTCTAGATTTTTTGCTTCTGTTTCAATCGATGAGTATTGGTTGTTTATCTGAAATGAGTCATGTTGTTTCATGTTATTTCAGGGTGGAGATGTGAAGAGAATTTGAAGGGTTGTTAGTTGGAAGAATTTTTGGTTAAAATGAGTTGTGGATATTAAAGTTTGAAGGAGATTCTTGGTTCCATTATTGAGCAAGAGAAGATTGAAAGAGTGAGGGTCTGCAAATGTGTTTGAAGGTCGTTTTGAGGAAAATGAATATTGTCAGTGTTTCAGAATGATTTTGAGATGGTTTTGAAGAGGGAAAATGGTTGGTTGAAGGTCGAAGACCACCCCCCCTTAGATGGTTTTGCAGCTGGTGTTTTTTTTTTGTGAGAACCAACCCCCCAATGAAGAGTCCCCCATTCTCTCTTTTGTAGGGGTCTTTTTTTATGAATTCTTGATGTAGTGTGGCTGTCTTTGTTGCAGGCTTGTACAGGCTAGCAGGTTTTGTCTGCTGTGGTGAATTGGTGTAGCAGACATGGTACGATTTGGCAAGGTTTTGTCTGGTGTGGAGAGTGGTTTTAGGTGTGGCAGGGTGTGTGGGCTGGTTTGTACTTTTGTGGTGTGGTCCCCTCTTTTATGCAAGCTGTATTGTGATTTGCAGGTTTTCTATGGTGGCAGTTTTGGGTAGTGGTTGTCCGAATTCAACGTGCGGGCTGGTGCGTGTTTGTTGCTGCGAGTACGATTTGGTGTCTTATAATGCAGACGCAGCGTGAATTGAGGGATTTGGAGCACACACGGTAATTCCACAGGTTTTTTTGTGTTGAATTTGCGCATTAGGAAAAGCATTACGGAAAGTATGTGGGATATAACTTTGGTTGTTTTGTCTCTTGCAGGTGACAACCTTATTGTGACAGAGACGGCTGTTCAAAACATGAAGAGAATTCAAGGTGTATTTTCAACTTCAGAATCTGTTACCGCGGAACTAGCAAGGATCTCCGAGCTAGATGGACAAATCTACTCTTTGTTTAACTCAATGGCCGCTACACCACATCAACAGGGAGTAATTGGTCCACTAATTTGCCATACAACGGCGAGGCTTTTATCTAATCCAAGGGAAATGGCTTCCTTGACAAACTCAGGGTAATAAGTCGGAGCTTTTAATTCCTCAACGCACTGCAATGCCTCATCCAAAAGCCGGACATTGAAATACTCTTGCAGAAGAGATACAGT
Source organism: Lathyrus sativus (assembly GCA_963859935.3). NCBI lineage: Eukaryota > Viridiplantae > Streptophyta > Magnoliopsida > Fabales > Fabaceae > Lathyrus > Lathyrus sativus. The sequence goes on from OZ012737.1 coordinate 21,657,726, forward strand.
TTTGCGTTGTAGGTCATCAATATTTAATTTTGCAGCTGGGGCCTGGGGCTTCTCAGGGGATACAGCAGAAACAGGTTTAACGGGTGAAGATATTTGAGGCGCAGGCTCTAAAGCTGAAGCAAAGCTTGTTGGGCGACCTCCATGAACCAATGCACTATTTTTCCACTTACAAGGCCACTGCTACCTTGAGGCAGTAACTTTGAGTTTAGGGCAGGGGATGGCTTCACTCTAGTGTCATCATCATCCTTCTTCTGTCAGTGCCAATTGGGTAGGAAACTAGACCTGCACCGTTGGGGATGAGCCATCCGGGATCAAGACTAGCGAAGAAAACTAACCTGCAAAGGTCTAATTAGGAGAACTAGCTTCAAGAACTCGTACATTCCGAAGGAGAGACCATAGTAGACAATGATTCCAACATATGAAATGTTTAAATCACAGTAAAGTTCAGTATGACTCCATCAGTAGCCAATGTCTTTTGTAGACACCAACAGGGCCATTGAATTATCTTCTCCAACACTGTTCCATCACCATCAGCTCACAAGAACTGGAAAGGACATTTGACCGCTCCTACTCAAAGTCTGTGATGCCGTTGGCTCTAAATCTCGGTATTACGAGCAACAACGAACCGCTTTTGACAGACGGTACAATTGTTCAACTGTGATTTTGACATGAGTGGTTTTGGCATATTGTATGCAGGCATATATGGTGTTTGTGATGAGAACAGGTTTGCTGCTGCATTTTGAAGAAGTCAGAATCAAGGAAGCTACACATTGTTGTTGTTTTTGGTGGCGTATACGCGTTGCAGATGCCGGTCATTTTGTCATGATGGTACTACCAATTTTCAAGTGGTTTGTGTATTGTCTATTTGGAATGGTGGCATGACCGTGTGGTGAATGAGGTATGGCGGAGCATAGCTTGGCACAGGGCAGCTGCTGCGTAATGTTGCCTGGACGTAAACATTATGACTTGTTGCAACGACCTTCATATTTTCCTTTTCACAATGACTTTGTTATTTTCTCAATTTTCCATCTTAAAGTAACATGTTCATTGTGGCTTTGATGTGTTGTTTGTGGATTTTGCAGGTATAGAATCAATGTATCATTTGCTGTTGGAACTTCAAATTCACCTTGTCTTGTTGTTGTGGGTGTTTTGAATTCAAGATTCCTTTTAATCCATGGCTGCTATTTTCAGGTTGTGGTATTAATGAATATGTTGTCTTTGCCGGTGTAGCGGGTATTGAATCATGAATCACATCAGTGCTACCAGCTTTGGAGTAGGATGATTAATGGTCGTTGCGGCGAAGTGCGAGCTGTGTTTCAGTCACCATGTATTCGCTGGGGTCTTGGAGCTAGGACTTTCCGCAAGATTGGTGTGGTTGGCAATGCGTTACATGCGGGAATCATACTGCTGTCATCACCTCAGAACTTTCCGCAAAATTGGCATAGCTAGGACATCAGTATTGTTGTGGTTGCACTGACGTGAGGCTCTCATCATCATTTACTCTTGCTGAACATATTTTGACTTCAAAATGGTCTTTTGGTGTCATGGGCCATGTGCCTTCCAAATTGTAACAAGGGGTGCATAATTTAATTTGGCTTTGAACTTTTGTCAGGAGTTGATAATGAACATGGAAGACATTATATATATTTTTTTGACTTGGCTCTTTCCTCATGTAAGACATAAAATTCAATTTATTTTGAGCAGGTAAATCTTGTTGGGCTTGTACAATGGTCGTTGAATACAATTATGTACTATTTGCACATGTATTGAATGTCTTCCATGACTTGATCACCAAATGGTTTTACCTGCTTTAATTTCAAATGACTCATGACTTAATGAAATCATCTACCTCATGGCTTGCACAAATAAACTCCTATTATGACCTTGTTTTTTTTTTTAGATTGAGTCTCATGGCTTTGAATAAAAAAAATCATTTTTTCATAAAGTATCATGTTTTATTCGCCAAGCATAACATGAGTCTTGGATTTGAAATACATGTGTTCCGAACCCCTTAGATCCTACATCCTCTTGCTTTAATGACAAAGCTTGAAAAGTCTCCCTATGATGTGAATTTAACGAAACTCGAAATCATCTTGCAACATGGCTTTGATATCATTGATCCACGAGACTAATTTTAATAAGTCACTCATGTCGCCCTAAAGGCTTTACTCACGGCCTTCCATTGTAGTTGAACTAGCTTTAACCTCTTTAACTACACGGCCTTCGTATTATCTCGAAATATGACTTAACAAGCACTTGAAACCAAATACTCCCATCTTAATTTGTCGTGAAAATGAGGACATATCTTTTCTTTGTCTCCACGAGAACTCAACATAGCTGACCAGGGATCAAGACCATTATGGGCATACAAAAGAACTTTCATGAATTCAACCTTTAGGATCATGGTCAAAGGTCGGAGGATTATTTTGAGAAAGATCAAGGAACAATACGACTGCTTGGTATAAAAAGAAAGGTAGGACAAATTTGGGGTATGACAGTAAGTATCAGGGACCCTCCGGAGAAAACGGTCTTCACAACGAATGGGCCTTCATAATTGGGCATCCACTTTCCACGCATATCTTTATGCACTGGCAAGATCTTTTTGAGTACGAGCTCTCCTTGACGGAACTCACGGATACGGATCTTCTTATCAAACGCTCTTTTCATCCGTTTCTGATATAATTGCCCATGGCACATGGCTGTCAAGCGCTTCTCGTCAATGAGATTCAACTGATCCAATCTGTCTTAAACCCACTCAGCTTCCTCAAGTTTAGCTTCCATCAACACTCTTAAAGAAGGTATCTCTACTTCGATGGGGAGCACGGCGTCCATTCCATACACCAATGAGAAAGGTGTTGCCCCTGTCGAAGTTCTCACTGAGGTTCTGTATCCATGCAAAGCAAACGGTAACATCTCATGCCAATCTTTGTAAGTCACAACCATCTTTTGCAGGATTTTCTTGATATTCTTATTCGCAGCTTCAACGACCCCATTCATCTTAGGACGGTACGGAGAAGAATTGTGATGAGTGATCTTGAAACTGTCACACAGCTCTTTCATAGTCTTGTTATTCAGATTGGTGCCATTGTCAGTTATTATCCGGCTTGGGATTCCATAACGGCAGATGATTTCTTTCCTGATGAAGCGGGCAACCACTTGCTTGGTCACGTTGGTGTAGGAGGCAGCCTCTACCCACTTGGTGAAATAATCAATAGCAACAAGGATAAAGCGATGACCATTAGAAGCCTTCGGCTCGATTGCCCCAATCATGTCAATGCCCCACATAGAGAACGGCCATGGTGAAGACAAAACATTCAACGGTGATGGAGGTACATGCATCTTATCAGCGTAAATTTGGCACTTATGGCATCTTCTAGCGTATTGGATGCAGTCAGCTTCCATGGTTAACCAATAATACCCAGCCCTTAACATCTTCTTGGACATAGCATAACCATTGGCATGAGTTCCGAAGGTCCCCTCATGAATTTCCTGCAGTAACATGTCCGCTTCCCGTTTATCAACACATCTGAGCAGAACCATGTCGTGATTTCTCTTGTATAACACACCATTACTGATAAAGAATTTGGACGCCAGTCTTCTCAATGTTTTCTTGTCCAGACCCGTAGCACCATTGGGATACTCTTGCTTGACGAGATAGTTCTTGATATCATGAAACCAAGGCTTTTCATCCACCTCAACTTCTTCAACCACCTGACAATAAGCGGGCTCAACTTTGCGCTCAATATGGATAAGAGGTGCTTCATTAACGAATTTAACTTTCCACATGGATGCTAACATGGCTAAAGCATCAGCAACGTGATTCTCGGATCTAGGAACATGCTCGAACTCTATCTCGTCGAAATACTTGATCAGCTCAATAATGTAGTCCTTATAAGGGATTAACTTCTCATTCTTCGTTTCCCATTTGCCTTGTACCTGGTAAATAACCAAGGCTGAGTCACCACTTACTTTAAGAAGTTTGATTCGGAGGTGAATTGCTGCTTCGAGGCCAAGAATACATGCTTCATATTCTGCGACGTTATTAGTACACTCAAAGTCCAACCTTGCTGTAAATGGAGTGAATCCACCCTTTGGGTTCATCAAAACGGCGCCTATACCATGCCCATTGAAATTCGAGGAACCATCAAACATCATCCTCCACCAAAGACCTGGTTCTGGACCTTCGCTCGGATCTGGCTCTTCACAATCTCTTTTAATCAACAGAATATCCTCATCAGGAAAATCAAACTTAAGAGGTTCATAATCTTCAACTGGCTGGTCTGCAAGATAATCAGATAAAATACTACCCTTAATCGCCTTCTGGGGTACATACTGGATGTCATATTCGGATAACAACATGTGCCATCGGGCTAGCCTCCCGGTTTGAGCAGGTTTTTCAAAAATATACTTGATCGGATCCATTTTGGAAATCAACAATGTGGTATGACAGACCATATATTGCCACAGGCGCCTAGCGGCCCATGCCAATGCACAACAAGTTTTCTCCAATGGTGAGTATCTGTTTTCACAATCGGTGAACTTCTTCCTCAGGTAATAAATCACATGCTCCTTTTTCCCAGTCTCATCATGTTGTCCAAGCACACAACCCATAGACTTCTCAAGAACAGTAAGGTATATAAACAACGGTCTTCCAGGCACGGGAGGAATCAGAATAGGGGGGTCTTGCAAATAACTCTTAATCTTCTCAAACGCTTTCTGACAATCGGGGTTCCACTCAACTGTCTGCCCCTTGCAAAGTAACTTGAATATCGGCTCACAAGTAGCGGTCATGTTGGAGATGAACCTGGAAATATAATTCAAACGTCCCAGAAAACCTCTAACTTGCGTCTCGGTTTGCGGAGCTGGCATATCTTGAATGGCTCGGACTTTGTCAGGATCCACCTCAATCCCTCGCTGGCTAACAATGAAACCAAGCAATTTTCCAGATCTGACACCGAAGGTACATTTAGCAGGATTCAATTTCAACTGATATTTTCTGAGTCGTTCAAACAGCTTCACCAAATGGTCTAGATGCTCCTCTTCACTCTGAGACTTGGCTATCATATCGTCCACATACACCTCGATCTCCTTATGCATCATATCATGAAAAAGAGTGGTCATAGCGCGTTGGTAAGTTGCCCCCGCGTTCTTTAAACCGAAGGGCATGACTTTGTAGCAGAAGGTCCCCCAAGGAGTAATGAAAGTAGTCTTCTCTCGATCGTCGGGATCCATTTTGATCTGATTATAGCCAGAGAAACCATCCATAAACGAGAACAACGCGAAACTGGCTGTATTGTCTACCAGTGTATCAATATGTGGCAGAGGGAAGTCGTCTTTCGGACTTGCTTTGTTCAGATCCCTGTAATCCACACACATCCTAACTTTACCGTCCTTCTTGGGCACTGGCACAATATTGGCAACCCAATCTGGATATTTTGCGACTGCCAAGAAACCTGCATCCAACTGCTTTTTAACCTCATCTCGAATCTTCAAAGCCATGTCGGGTCTCGTTCTTCGAAGTTTTTGCTTGATAGGTGGACAATCTGGCTTAAGTGGCAACTTGTGAACAACAATATCCGTGTCTAGGCCCGGCATATCTTGATACGACCACGCAAACACATCAATATACTCTTTTAACAACTCAATCAACCTCGGCTTAACCTCTGTCCCAAGCATTGCACCAATCTTGACCTCTTTCTTGTTCTCATCTGTACTAAGATTAATTAAGTCCACCTGCTCTTTATGCGGTTGAAGCTCTGTATACTCGTACTCAATCAATCTTGTCAGTTCAGCGGGTACTTCAAAATCTTCTTCACCCTCGTCCTCAGCTTGATTGATGGGTGCATCCCAGTCAAGAGTGTCAGTAAAGTCATTGGATCCAACAAGGTTTACGATGTCTCTGCATGATGGAAGGCTTACTTAATTAAAATGCTCGAAGATATGTAAGATAAGAAATGAAATGCTGTTTTTTGTTTTATTTTTTGGAAAAAAGGTTGCCAATTTCATTTTTAAAGGTGAAAACGAAAAACGCAAATGAACCAAAGTGGAATTGAACAAAATGCCTTTATTAATATCCTCTTAGAAATGAAAAGTGGCCCAACAAAAACGACCCTATAGCCTTGGGCAGAGCTACGGATTTTTATTTGAAAATGTAAATGAAACTTTAAAAAAGAATTACTTTGACAAGGGAAAAATAACAGGGATCTCTACGGCCTCCCAGTTGTTCAAAACTGCATCACCCTTAAACACCAGGTTGCTCAGATCTTCGTTTTCCTCACAGTCACTGATGGCATTGACTTGGAAACCTCCGCTGACAAATACCTCTTGGATAACCTTCGGACGCCCTTCGACAGTTGTGGCAGCTCCATTCTGAGTTGGTTTGTAACCCAACCCAAAGCGATCAGTCTTGGTCTTGACATCAATTACCTCTCCCCAACCTTCAGGAATGCCCCTGTCAATTGTTGATTTGGTACTCTTCAGAGATGCAAAAGATGGATTACCCTGACCCACTGTCTCTTCGACTTCTAGCAGAACAGCATTGGCGATCTCAAGTGCTTGAAAGGAGATTTCCAAAGCATTCTCATCGGCCTCGATGTAACGGAAAGAAGACAGGTTACTGACCATCAGATCCTCCTCACCGTGTATAATAACCAGCTTTCCATCGATCACGAACTTCATCTTTTGATGCAACGTGGAGGTTACTGCCCCAGCGGCATGAATCCACGGCCTTCCAAGTAAGCAGCTGTAATTGGGATTAATGTCCATGACTTGAAATGTGATATTAAAAACTTGCGGACCAATCAGGATAGGAAGCTCAACCTCCCCCATTACCGATCGGCGAGATCCATCGAAAGCCTTGACTATCAAAGGAGTAGGTTTCAACACAGTTTCTTTGAAAACCAACTTATCAAGAACCCTCTTAGGTAGAACGTTCAAAGAAGAACCGGTGTCCACTAGCACTCTTGCCAAATTATCTTCCTGACATCTCACTGATATGTGTAAAGCACGATTATGATTCGGACCCTCCTTTGGTAACTCTTCGTTGCTGAAACTAAGGGTGTTACATGCGGTCAAATTGGCGATCACACTACCAAACCGACTGGTGCTGATATCTTGATCCACATGTGCTTGAGTCAAAACTTTCTGCAAGGCCATCCTATGAGCGGGTGAACTCATCAACAGAGATAAAATCGAAATCTTGGAAGGAGTCTGATGAAGTTGGTCGATAACTTTATAGTCACTTTTCTTGATGATCTTTAAAAACTCAGCATCTTCATCATTCGTAACAGCTCCCTTACCTTTGTCTTTGACAGCCACCGGGATATTAGTGGTTTCCTTAGGTGGAACCTCATTGGAACGGGGAGTATACACACGGCCACTGCGAGTCATCCTGCTTGCCTCAGCGATATTGGTCACAGTGTCCTTAACTTCTTCATTTGGAATAACCTTTCCAGACTCCTTGTCAATCATCGTCACGTCGTATTTCCACGGTACAGCTTTAGGATTACTGAAAGGAAACGGACCTGGTCTTCGGATAACTATTGGCTTATACTGATTCACCTCAGGGATAGACAACTTTGGTATATCGAACACGAGATTGGCAGAACCTGCCCCTGATAGATTAAACACTGGTACCTTTCCCTTTGATCCAGGCTGATGGAAAACTGGCTCAACCACAGCGACCTCATCCTTCTTGGGTTGGCTAGTCACTTGTAAAACACCCTCATTAATCAACCTCTGAACATCATTCTGAACCAACACACAACCCTTAATACTGGCTTCACAACTTACGCATGCAACGTGGGAAGTATCTACCAGACCAGCTTCAAACAGTTTCGAATGGAACATCTTGAGAGGAGTCTTAATCTGTACAACATCAAGGACATAACCTTCCTCCGAATCAGCACTAATGGCATTGACACTCTCATGGTTAGGAAAAGGGTTCTTCTTAACATTCGGTTGAGGATCTTCAAATGACAAAATCTTCTTTTCCAATAAATCCCTGACAAGATTTTTGAGAGCATAACAATTCTCCAGATCATGACCAGGCGCACCCTCATGAAATAAACAATGAGCGGCGGCGTTGTAATTGGCGGGTAGAGGGTTAGGAGGCGGACCCAAAGCCCGAGTAGTGATTAAACCTTGCTTGACCAAAGAGGGATACAACTCGGTGAAAGTCATCGGAATCGGCGGACAAGGCTTATACGTTCTTCTGTTCGGAACATTCTGGCGAGGGGCCGGACTCTTTGGCTGTTGAGGGACAGGAGCGTTGGGCGCCTGTAGGTAGTTGATAGGAGGCGGATAAACAGGAGGTTGTTGCATGGGTTGATACATAGGAACCTGTTGATTGAAAGAAGGTGTAACAGCTGCCACATAGGGTTGTTGAGCATATTGGATCGGGTACCCTTGAGGTTGAGCATAACCTTGCGGATATCGATAAAATGGGTCTCTTAGTCTACCAGAAGATATAGCATTAGTCTCGCCCTCTTTCTTCTTCTGGGAGCTATACGGAGGTTTCTTCGGCTGATCCTTAGAAGCACCATGATTACTCGTCATTTTACCACTTTTCATACCCAATTCAATCTTGACACCCACAGCAACGATGTCAGAGAAATTTGAAGTCACACTACCCACCATTCTCTCGTAAAATTCTGGACGAACCGTGTCGACAAACCAATCAGCTAACTCTTTCTCGGTCAAAGGAGGTTCTACCTGCGAAGCAATCTCTCTCCACCTTTGAGCGTACTCTTTGAATGACTCAGAATTCTTTTGTGACATACTCAACAACTGTCTTCTGTCAGGAGCCAGATCCATATTGTACTTGTAGTGTTTGATGAAAGCGTCAGATAAATCCTGGAAACTCTTAACGCGAGACTGGTCCAAAGTTAAATACCACTTGGAGGAAGCGCCCTTCAAACTATCTTGGAAGCAATGAATCATCAGTTTATCATTCTCAACATGGGCAGCCATTTTGCGATAATACATGATCAGATGACTCTTAGGATAGGTGGCACCTTCATAACGATCGAAGTTTGGAGTTTTGAACTTCGGGGGAATAACCAAACCTGAGACCAAACAAACATCCCTTGCAGCAGTCCCAAAAATTTGATCACCCTCTACTTTTTTCAATCTCTGGACAATGGTGTTTACTTCCTCACGAAGCTTATCACGTTTCTCATAACCTTCAACATTCTCATCAAGATTATCAAAAACTGTCTCATTGAAGTACGGTTGCGCACGGGTGTGTACAACAGGTGGTGCAAAGATAGGAGCCCCCCTAGAAACTTCAGAAAATAAAGGCACGGCTTGCTGAACAGGCTGATTAATCGGAACAGTGGCTTGAGGAGGCACAAAACCGGGAGCAAGACCATAGGGTGGGTCCCTTGCTACGGTCACACTTGGTGGAGGGTCCACAGTAACGCCGATAATCTCGGAAACAACAGTGGGCTGGGTATCCATCTTAGCATTCATGACATGTAACAATTCCATCATACGCCCCATACCCCCTCGAAGGTCTTCAAGTTCATTGCTAAGGCGATCAATCTCTTTTGCCTGATCCTCCATTCTTTTCCGAGTTTGAGCTCTGGTGTTGTACTGGTGCCGAGAACTCAGGGTGACGAAACTGGAAGGCGAGAGAACCGAACATGAGAAAACGGAAGACACATGCAATGCAAGAAAGTAAATGATGCTATGATGCAAATGAAGATTTCATGGAATTCAAACATTTACGAATGTCGTGGGGTACCAAGGAACTCTTTTTCTTGTTTTTCATTTTATTTTTTTATTTACGGTATCCCGCGGTATCCATAAATGATATTTGAACTCCATGAAATACAATGCAATGAGATGCTTTATGGATGCAATGCATGAAAACACACAAAGTCCTAGGTTAAAGGAACGTGAGCGGAGTCAAGGTCTACCCATCCCAAAAAGGAGTGTACTATGGGTTAGTTGTACCTGCCGAACAAGGTTCTAAAAAGTGCCCAAAGTCATCAGCCTATCCTTCGGATATTATCGACCTTCCGATTGACTCGGGGGTTAATAATATTCTCAAGAGAATCTCTTCTGAGTGTAGTATCGCGTAGCAAACGTTGTAGGACTACTCCCACATAGTTCCCGCACTACGTCCTAAATAAGGCCAAGGTGGTGTAAAGGTACTACGGTTCCCAATATCACAGACTCCAATCGACCATGGAAAAAGTTTTCGCGCGAACCATTTTCGAAAAGGTCTCAACTGAGCGGTGATTCTCGAATCAGCTTGGTCGGGATTCACTCCCTATAAGCCTCATCGAATATATCCCCATCCTATAATAATGTCACTAGTCCAGGCGTAGGACTTATCTCACAGCACAAGGAACAGTCCCACCATGAAAGCATAAATATATACATGTAAATGAATAGTAACACAGATAGTAATAAATATGAACAAGTTAGGGGTAACCCTCAAAAGTTTAGATTCCCCAGTGAAGTCGCCATTTTCTGTTGCGGTGGAAATAGGATCACAAACTATTAATGAGTTTGAATCGCAATTCAATTCACAACCGCTCTTTGATTTATCCGAAGGAAAAGGTCAAAAGAGGGAAAAACCTATTTTGCATCGTAAACACAATGCGGGGAAAGATCTAGGGTTCGGGGGTTGGTTAAATTTAGGGAAGGTATTAGCATCCTAAACTTCTGTAGTACTCTACAGGAACCTTTTGTTCAAATGTTTACTATTTGCTTTATTTATTTGCTTAAGGTATATGTACAAAGGATTAAAAGTGAGAAAAGAGACCTAAGGGGTTGATTCTAAGTTTACTCGGCAAGACATCGCATCTTGTGCCTACGTATCCTTACGGGAGTGGAATCAGAGTAATCGTAGTTCCCCTCAAAAGGGAGGTTAGAGACTTCTTGACTGTGGTCAAGGTCTCAAGGGGAATAAACGTATCTTAGGGACACGCTTACGCGGAGTGTAGAAACTCCAATATCTACGTTGTAAATTGTTAAGTTGTAATTAGGGTTAAATTAGGGATTCCACGGCGGGAAACCCTAAACTGAGCGCGGCGGCTCTTTGACCTAATGCTAGGGGTAAAATTGTAATCTTGCCTGCGGCGAGGCATTTGTGAAAATTAGGGTTTGTAGTTTGTAGTTTTGAAGTTGAGGACTATTGGCGCGGCCACCAAAAGCTAGACCTAACCTTCGGATGTGTGTAGTGTGGCAGGATAACTGATGAATACGGGAGAAATTGAATTATGCAATAATGACCTAACTTAACTATGCAAGCAGAAATTTAAAGAGCAGTAAATAAAGCGCGATTATTAGGGTTCGCGAGGTTACATATAGGAAACAGATACAACGATAATGAATATTTGAATAAACGCGCAAAACGAATGAAAACGACGTAACGAGCTGCAAAATGAACAAACAAGGTTAATAGGCGAAGACGAACGATAGTCAGAAACTTTGAGATTTTATTACTTATTTTTTGACATAAGGAAAAGTTTCCAATTTTTAAATTTAAAGAAAGAAAAGTTAAACTTAATTTTTTCAAAAAAAAAACAGCTTAATTTAATTATCTAAAAAAATTATCTTAAAAAGGGTTTTAACCTAAATATTTTAGAAAAAGATTTTTAAGTTACTTATAAAAAGTTTTTATTATTATTAAATGAAAAGAGGTTTTCTAAAAAATTAAAAATTATTTGTTTTATTTATTTTAAAAAACAGCTTTTAATTATCAAATAAAATATTTAAAAAACAAAATAAAAGGAAAACACAAAACAAAATTAAAAAAAAAAAAAAAAGAGAGAGGTTGGGCCGGTCATCACCCCGGACCCAACCCAGCTTGTTAGTCATAAGGCACAACAAAAGTTAGGGTTTCCAAACCCTAACTTCTTCTCGCGGCGCCGCTATTCTTCATCTTCCTCTTCTTTTTTCTGTTTAGCCCTCTTCCGTTCACCATAATCTCCTTCGTCTTTCACTTTTCTGCAAAAAAACAAACATGCAAGATGACTTATGAAAAGATGGGTGATTTACGTTCTGTTCTTGGATTGCGAACGATGATGACGGTATTCTTATGGCGATGAAGATGATATAATCTGAGCCTTGAAGGGGATTGCCCGCTGTTGTTTGAAACGGCGCCGGTGAACCTTCTTCTCTCTCTCGCGATCGCTTAGGGTTTGCGATTTTGTGTGTTCCTCTCTCTCTCACGGCTACCCGCTTAGGGTTTTTCGCGATCTCGTTCGTTCGGGGTTCGCTCGCGATCTTCGTTCGTTCGCCTCTTTCTCGCGACTATCCGTTCCCTTTTGATGGTGAGATTGTTCCCTTCTTATACTCTTCCAATTTCATCTTTTTGGGCCTTTAATCCGTGTTGGATTTGTGCTACTTTTGGCTGAGATTGATTTTGATGATTCGATTTGATTTGATTTTGTTTGGTTTTTTCAGATTGAGTTCCAATGGGATGTTTTCTGATACGATTTGGATCTTGTTTCTTCTCTTAGAACCTGATTGGGGTTTCCAGCTGATATGATTTTTCTGATTCGATTCAAAGCTTTCCATTTTTGGGGTTTCTTGATTGACCCTATTTCGGACGTGGATTCGCTTGGATTTTATCTGATTGATTTCGAACTGATTTGTATTATCATTGATGCAGTTCGGGTTTTCGTTGGATATCTGCTTTTGATTTCTGGATTTCGGTTTTGAAACCTACATTACCTTTTCCTCTTCTTCTTTCAGGATAGGTACTCCGACTTCGGTTGCGTCAAACGCTGCCGAGGAAGGTATACGGCAATGATGACATCGTTCTGAGCCTTCGAGGGATGTTCTTCGATGATGTCGCAGTTGCCTTCTGCTGTGTTCCATGGAATTTGATCCGGAACATGAGCTGGGCTGCTACTTTGAATCATGATATGGTTTCGTGACTTGTTTTATTTCTGCACTGATATGCTTGGACACGAGTTTTGTCTTGTGATAACCTAACCTGTTTCAACTCTTAATCCTCAGGTCCGCTGCTTGTACCCAACTGCGACGTTTAAACTTTCTGTTTCTTGATTCTTAGGGCAATGATGCTCTGACTGAGCCCTTCGGAGAAGACGCTATGATCTCACGTTTGTTGCTCGTGTTGTGAGCAGAATGGCATCTGGTTGCTGGTTTGTCATGATGACTTGCCATCGTTGATTTCTTTTTCTGGTATGATTTTATGCTGTGATTTGGCTGTTTGCATCCTGAACTGGTTCGGTTTTCGTGATGGTCTGATTTTGAACATGCTGCTAAACCATGTTTGATGCTGTTGTGCATGAAGCTTGACATTAATCGATGCCTCTGAACTTTGATACAGCGTATGATGCTGTTGTGATTTGCACTTCGTTTTTCTGATACTTTGTTGAGGCCATTCAATGCAGTTTGGTTTCATTTCATTTCTGTTCTGTTTTAGGCTTGGTTTTCGTTCTGAACTATTTTGACGCAATTTGATGCAGTCTTGGCTTCATTTCATTTTTCTTGTTCTGTTTGAACTTGGTTTTCATGAACTTGCCTATGTGGTTCAGAATTGATGCAGTTTGATGCAGTTTTGGCTTGCATTTCAGTTTGGATTTCCATTTACTTGTGGCATCTTATGAATTGTCTTGCTTTTGAGTTTCTGTCATCAATTTGTACTGATGCTGTCGTGGACTTTCAGGTATTGGAAACTTCGAAAACAAAATGACTCTGACCTGCCGGCATCCGGGTCTGAATTCAGATTGACTATGTTGCCTTACTCTCGTATCAGTTTGGAAATCCAATCACGGCAAAACGAATCAGTCCCGCTTCTTTTATCACTTCTATCTCTCGGATGTCCCGTAACGATAAGAACAGGTGTTACCTGATCTGACGCCAACGGTGCGGATCGGTAACGGGGGGTAGGACGCAGCTTCGGTTGTGCCACTCCCGGCACTCGATGATGACACTGTTCTGAGAGTGTCAAAAACAACTTCTAACATTTTTTCTATACTGTTTGTTCTTTTTGTTGTGCAGGTTAATGGGAGATTCGTAAAGAGCATCGAAGGAGCATCATGAAGATCCACTTAGACGTTTAGAATTTCCTTAGGATAGATACTTATTGTAAATGAATCCTCTTGTAAACCAATGGCATTTCTTGAATAAAGTTCAAATTCACTTATCCATTTCAAATTGTAAACTATAAATATTTATGAAATGAAATTCAACAAATATTCATATTTACTTTCTCAATTGTAAATTCAAAGTATCCATGAATAATAATTCATAACCATTTAAATTCCCCCTTGAATTGTAACTTATGAATACTTATGAACAAAAGTTCAAAAATATTTAAAACTTACTTCTCCCTTGCCTTGACTAATTTTATAAATGATATCCTGCCACACGATTATATCCGCACAAATTCAAATTAAAATCTCGTTGATCACATCACTTCTCAAAATAACCTTAACAGTATCCACTTCCTTTTCAATCCAACTTCATCTTATTAAGAGGAAACAGACTGTTTAAAAATGTTTCAAAATCAAACAAAGCACGGCCCCGAGTCCAATCATATTTCTGACAAAACATACCGGCACCTTGACCCAAGTGGCAAATAAATGCCTCAGAAATAATGTCTCAAAACTTGCGGTTTCCACGTAAAATGACCAAAATGCCCCTGGAACCAAACCCTGCAAAACAAAACACCTCCATGACTTGTTAGTGGTTAGCAAATGTACATATGAGATGCTATGCGAAATGACTGACTAAATATAAGGGTAAAATTTGGGGTATTACAGTATACAACAGAGAAGGTTCTGTGGCATGTAACTCATCACCCATCATAATATATCAATAACTTAAACTACAACATATCATCAAGTATACACCGCCCTTGTATTAATATTAATAATCTCAATAACAAACTGAAAATTGAAAAATCATTTACTTTCATTCAACAAAGACAATTGACCTAACCCTACACCAATAACAGTCTATAAAGCACGGACACTAAAAGAATAAATAAATTAGACATAATCACAAATATTAATGACAATTTCTTACACCAACACCAACGCATACACACCTTTGGTGCTTTAGAGATAACATAACACTTAACTTCTCAACAAATATAATAAAAAATAAATAACACTTAAACGGTTTTTTTTATGATCAAGAAACACACAAAGGTTAAGGTTAACAAACAAAACAAGGTAAAACAACGAGGATCAATAATGATTAATTATAAACTGATATTCTTTTCTTTGTCTATCAAACAAGATTACAAGTTTACAAGAATAACAAATAACCTTTCTCTCTTGAATTAGGATTTTATCTTCTTATTTTTTCTTATGTCAAGATGAGAGACTAACATGTTATTTATAAGAAAACTAACACATTAACCTAATGGGTTTTTTTTAATAAATACCCATTACAAGATAACTTAGGGTACAAGTTAACTTAAACAATTGGACTTAGAAGCAAGACCCAATTCAATATGCTAAGAAACCTAGCAATATTGACTAATGCATGTTAGAACAAACTTCGACTACAACATGCATTACTCCGACAGTAGCATGCAAACAGACTTCGACTTCATGCTTAATTCTTTTCGAACCAGAAGCTACCATTTAAGCATACTAGAGTTCGATCAAATATCTCACAAATCTCCACCTTGGATATACCTCTATAACATCAAGAAACAAGCTTTTTTCATGCAGCTTTATCAACTGCATATAGTGGAAAAACTTACAACTGGGCAACGTCTTAGTGATCATATATGCAGCATTATAATCTGTCGAAACCTTCAGCACTTGGACTTCTCCACACTCGATTACCCTTATGATGAAATGTAGCCTCACATGAATATGTTTAGTTCGCTCATGATAGGCTGAATTTTTCGACAGGTGTATTGCACTTTGACTATCACATTTAATAGTGATAACTCGACCTTGATGTTTCAAATCCTTTGCAAAACCTTCAAGCCACAATGCTTCCTTCGCAGTTTCAGTTAGGGCGATATATTCTGCTTTAGTGGTTGATAAGGAAACGACCTTCTGAAGTGTTGTTTTCCAACTGATTGTTGTCCCAAACATAGTGAACACATATCCAGAAATAGATTTTCTGGAATCCATACAACCTGTATGATCATAGTCGACATATCCTTCAATTTCTGCTTTACTATCTTCATCTAAGGCTCCACCATAAATTAGGACTCTATTCAGAGACTCATTTATGTATCTTAGAATCTACTTCAATGCTTGCCAGTGAGCTTTTCTAGGATTCGTCATGTACCTGCTTACAAGACTTACTGCATATGCTATGTCGGGTCTAGTACAGACCATAGCATACATCAAACAACCCACTATATTAGCATATGGAATGTTATTCATATTAGTTCTTTCAACATCAGTGTTGTGACACTGATCTATACTCAACTAGAATTGAGGATTTGTCTGAGTCACAACAGGCTTTGAATTCGACATGCCATACTTTTCGAGAATCTTCTGTAGGTATGCCTCTTGAGATAAGCATAATTTCGACTGCTTTCTATCTCTTCGGATGTCAATCCCAAGGATTCTGAATGCAGCTCCCAGATCCTTCATGTTGAACTCCTTATTGAGTTCAGCCTTCACCCTCATTACATCTTAGATATTGTTGCTTGCTATTAGAATATCATCCACATAAAACAACAAAATAACAAATGAATTACCAGGTCGAAATTTGAAGTAAACACAGTGGTCGAACTGACTTCTAATGAAACTTATGCGTGTCATGAACTTGTCAAATCTCCTATTCCACTATCGAGGAGATTGTTTTGGTCCGTATAAAGATGTATTCAGTTTGCGCATATAATATTCCTTCCCTTTTTTGACATACCCTTCAGGTTGCCTCATAAGGATTGTTTCATCTAGATCACCATACAAGAATGCAGTCTTCACATCCATCTATTCCAATTCAAGGTTAAATTGTGCCACTATGGCAAGCAACATTCAAATAGATATGTGCTTCACAACAAGAGAGAACACATCATTAAAGTTGACACCTTCTTTCTGAGGGAGCCCCCTACCGACCAATCTTTCCTTGTATCTCTTTGACGCCACTCCTTCAATCCCTTCCTTAACTTTGAAAATCCATTTACAGCTGAGTAACCTGGCTCCACCAGGTTTCTTGATCAGTTCCTAGGTGTTGTTATCATGAGGAGATTTCATCTTATCATCCATAGCCTTCAGTCATTCAGTCTTCTTTCAAATCCTCATAACTTCCTTATAGTCTCTAGGTTCTTCGTCTAGAACCTCACTTGCAGAGATTAAGGCATAAGTTGTAAGATCTGCATACCTAAGTCTCTGAGTTGGCTTGATGACTCTCCTCGACCTGTCTCTTGCTAGTAGGTAGTCATTATCATTCTTCTCATCTTTGACAACACCTTATGCGTCTTCTTCGATTTCATCTGGGATATATGCAATTCAGCATCAACATGTTCCACCTCAACAAAAATCTCTCCCTATTCCATCTCTTCGTCAGTATCATCAATTGTCTTAAAAGCCATCTCTACTTCATTAAAAACTACATCTCGACCGGTGATACACCTCATGTGACCTTGACTCTAGGCACCATAGCCTATGAGCTTTGACTCCTTCTGGGTATCCAATAAACATGCATTTCAGAGCTCTAGCTTCGACCTTGTCTTGCCTAATGTGAGCATAGGCCATGCAACCAAATACTCTTAGTCTGTCGAGACTAGGTGGATGTCCCGACCAAACGTTTTCAGGTGTCTTCATTCCCAAGGTAAATGAGGGACATCTATTTATCAGATAAGTTGTTGTCGAAACAGCCTCCGTCCAAAACACCTTCTTCAATCCAGTACTAACCAATATGCATCTAACCTTTTTAAGAATTGTTCGATTGAATCTCTCAGCTAATCCATTTTTTAAGGAGTACCTACTACAGTCTTATGCCTTGCAATCCCAGACCCAACACAGTAACTGTCGAACGCTTCATTGCAGAACTCAAGGCCATTGTTGATTCCCAACCTCTTAACCTTTCTTCCAGTTTGAGTTTCGACCATAACCTTCCAAATTTTGAAATTCTCAAAAGTTTCATCCTTTGTCTTCTAGATGAATACCCATAGCTTTCGGGAATAGTCATCAACGATGGATAGAAAATACCTTGCACCTGAGTGTGAAATATTCCTTGTAGGCCCCCAAAGATTAGAATGAATGTAATCCAGGGATCCATGTGTTCTTTGTTTGCCTTTGTTAAACTTCTCCCTACATGATTTACCAAATACACAAGATTCACAAAACTCTAACTTTTCGACTTTGTCACGTCCTAGCAGGTTCTGCTTCCCCAATTCGACCAGGCCTCTTTTCCTAACATGGTCCAATCTCATATGTCATAGTTCTGTCTTCGATGCGGGTTTTATAGATGCAACATATGTCAAACCACTTACAACCTCAATCTCAAAGGTATACAAGTCTTGTTTCTTCACGCCTCTCAAGACTTACTTCAACACCTTCATGACTCTTAAGATACTTTTCTATCCTTGAAAAGCATATCCCTTCCTATCGAATTCACTAAGAGAAATCAAATTTCTCTTCAAATCAGGTACATACCTGACTTCAGTCAATAACCTTATTGACTCATCATGGAGCTTGAATCTCACAGATCCACTACCTGCAATTTTTCAAGATTTGTTGTTTCTCAGCAGCATTGATCCACCATCTTGATCATATAGCTCCTAGAACAATTCTCTGTTTGGACTCATGTGCCAAGTGCAACTTGAGTCCATAATCCACTATTTTCTTGAGTCACCACTTGAAACCACAAGAACATCAGATGAGTCGAAGTCATCTTGAACAATGGCTACATTGTCATTATCCTTACCTTCATGATCTTTTAGGCGTTCAGGGAACACCTTTCTTATGTGACCCTCCTTTTTAGAGTAATAACGTCGAAAACCAGATGTTTCGCAACTATAAGATTTCTACTAACTTTTACCTTTCTTCTTGTCGAACTTACCATCCTTACGCAAGAATTTTCCATTAACGGCCAAACCTTCGCCCACCGTCAAAGGTTTATGCTCCTTTCATTCATTCAAGTCCTTAACAAGGCTGATTGAACTTCTTCAAAGCTCGGGGACTCCCTTCCACGCAAGAGATTTTCTTTGAAATGAGCATGTGTTCTAGGCAAAGCACACAACAACAATAGTGCTTGATCTTCATCATCGATCTTCACATTAATATTTTCAAGATCAAGAATCAGCTTGTTGAAAATATCTAACTTCTCAGCCAACACTTTGTCTTCACTCATCTTGAATGAATACAAAGTTTGCTTCAGGTAGAGTCGATTCACCTGAGATTTGGTCATGTACAAACTTTCAAGTTTCACTCATAATCCCGATGTTGTAGTCTCCTTTGATACATGTCGAAGAACCTTATCACTTAGGCTCAACAATATTGCGTTGTGGGCTTTCTCAATCATGCTCGTCTTTTCTTTTTCCGTTAACGCAACGTTCATGGCTGCCTCTCCCTTCAACGCTTCCAAACAACCCCTCTAAACTAGTAGGGTTTTCATCTTCAAGCGCCACATACCGAAGTCATTCACTCCGGTAAACTTTTCAATCTCATACTTTGTTGAAGGCATCTTATTCATGCTCACCGCACCAATTTGGTGTGAATAGGATGTCTTGGAACAAAATATATATGGTTTTTTTATGATCAAGAAACACACAAGGGTTAGGGTTAACAAAGAAAACAAGGTAAAACAACAAGGATTAACAAGGATTTGTTATAAACTGTTATTCTTTCCTTTGTCTATCAAACAAGATTACAAGTATACAAGAATAACAAATAACCTCTCTCTCTTGAATTAGGATTTTATCTTCCTATTTTTCCTTATGCCAAGATCAGATACTTGTAACGCCCCGATTTCGATTATTCCTTTTTCGTTGAGTCCTTTTTGGCTTAATTGGACGAATATTATTTTGATGTGGAATTTGTGTGGAAATATGTTAAGTTTGCATATTATTCTATTTTAACCGATTTTGAGGGTTTTGGAGAAAATAGTTTGGAGGGTATTTTGGACATTTCCTATTTAATGTTAAGTGGGATATTTTATGCGATATTGAATTAGTAGATATTTTGGAAAATAATGAGAAAGATATTAAAGAAGAAATAGAAAGGAAAGAAAAGGATAGTAAAAAGAAAGAAAGAAAAGAGAAAAGATGGTAGCGAAGGGGTTCGCCAGGCGAATCCCAGCGAGCGTGGTAGCGAACCTATGGCAGTAGCTTCTGTGTGACTTTGCTGGCAAGTTTGCCAGGCGAATGGCAGCGAGCATTCGCTGTGGGGCTTCGTTAGGCGAAGGTTGGCGAATGCAGCAGCATATTTTCTTTTCTTGTGCTTTCCATTTGTGGATTGGTTGTGTGGTTTGGTTGCGATCATTCCTTGTCCGAGATGACTAATTATATGCTGTTATGTATATTGTGGGTAGCCGTATGGCGTGAATCCTAGTTGGTGATTTGTGAAGTGTGAAATGTGGTCGTTTGGCAATTTTGTGCATTTACTTGAATTGAATAGAAATGCAAGATGGGATTGATTGTGAATGTGAGCCATGTATGAATGGTATAAATGGATTATGAATATACATATGTTTTGTGATACATATATGTTGAATGCATAATGAATATATGCGATGAATGTGAAGAATGCATGAATATGTTTGTAAGCATGTATGCATTTCAAGAAATGTATGAAGTACATTCTTGTGCGGTAGATTCCTAGGAGAATCTGATGAGTGGTGTGATTCTTAGGAGAGTCTGATGAGAGATGTGATTCCTTGAAGTATCTTTTGAATGAATTGATTCCTTGGAGAATCTGATGAAAGATGGGATTCCTCGGAGAATCTGCTGAATGACTTGATTCCTCGGAGAATCTAATGATTAATGTGATTCCTCGGAGAATCTGATGAATAATGTGATTCCTCGGAGAATCTGACGAACGGTGTGATTCCTCGGAGAATCTGATGAGCGGTGTGATTCTTCGGAGAATCTGACGAATGGTGTGATTCCTAGAAGAGTCTGATGAGTGATGTGATTTCTAGGAGAATCCGATGAGTTATAGGATACCCGTGAGGGGCGAGAGTGAATTGATTCTTAAGAGAATCTGATGGACGATTAAGTCGACATTGTGTTTCATTTGCGTAGAGTAGCGAGTTGGCCTATATGATTTGCATTTACTCATATGTGCATGATGTATGGTGAAATAAACATGTTATGTATGTTTATTGAATTAATGTGAAATGTATGATTTGGCATAATGTAGATGTTGGAAGATATATATATATATATATATATATATATATATATATATATATATATATATATATATATATATATATATATATATATATATATATATATATATATATATATATATATATATATATATATATATATATATATATATATATATATATATATATATATATATATATATATATATATATATATATATATATATATATATATATATATATATATATATATATATATATATATCTGTGTGTGTGTGTGTGTGTGTGTGTGTTTATGAAATGATATAAACATTGATAATGCATATTGAGTATGCCTGGTGTTCTATTTGTATATAGATATTCGTTAGATACATTACGATGTACGATGTGAGTTGTGGTGAGAATGTGTGAGATGCATATTAGTTATTACAATATATATATATATATATATATATATATATATATATATATATATATATATATATATATATATATATATATATATATATATATATATATATATATATATATATATATATATATATAAATGTCTGTATGCATTATTTATTATGATATTGTTTCTCACCCTTCTTCTGTTTTATGATGCTCTATGAGGCATTGCAGATTAGATTGCTGGAGATTTTTTGGGAAGCGTGGCTTCATCCTTCTTAGTTGGTCAGCTCTGATATATAGCATCGGGTAGCTAGGAATTGTTTTGGTTCTTTTGTGATACATCTGAGTATGTATTTGCTGTTGATATGTTTTGTAAACATGATGAATGATAATTGTATACGTGAATACATGTGTTGGAGAATTATGAAATATTTGGATGTTTCCGCCTTTGTTCTAAATATTTCTTGTGGGTATTACCCCGTTGTTGCATATCATTATATATGAGTAGGTGTTGTATGTGTTGAATTTTCGTATAATGTGGCATGTCCCTTTTATACCGTTTTATAAACATACTCTGATGGAATTTTGAATTTGTGCCTAAATGATTAGTTGAATTATTTGGGTGTATAGAAAGGGGGTGTTACATTAAATGGTATCAGAGCCAGTGTTGAGTCAGTTGTGTCTGTCTCGTTGTTTTGTTGGTTAACGGTTGTTTAACCTTGTTGTTATTTTTGCGATTAATCAGAATATGGCAGGTCGTAATGACAATGTTATGGTTGCGGCATTGGAGGCGATGGCTAGAGCGGTGTAGGGTGCACCGAATGTGA
Organism: Lathyrus sativus; assembly: GCA_963859935.3. Taxonomy (NCBI): domain Eukaryota; kingdom Viridiplantae; phylum Streptophyta; class Magnoliopsida; order Fabales; family Fabaceae; genus Lathyrus; species Lathyrus sativus. The sequence continues at coordinate 21,680,189 of OZ012737.1, forward strand.
ACGCTAATGATGAGTTTAGAAAAAAACCAGCCGCCGGTATTCAAAGGAAGGTTTGATCCGGACGGTGCCCAGATTTGGTTGAAGGAGATCGAGAGGATCTTTAGAGTTATGAATTGTGCTGAAGGCAATAAGGCGAGGCTTGGATCTCACATGTTGCGGGAAGAAGCCGATGACTGGTGGATCGGTATGAGACAAGTGCTTGAAGTAGATGATGAGGAAATAACTTGGGATTTATTTCGTGCTGAACTTTTGAGGAAGTATTATCCTGAGAGTGTGAAGGGAAGGAAGGAAATGGAATTCCTTGAGTTGAAACAAGGAAATATATCTGTGGTGGATTACACGGCTAAGTTTATGGAGTTAGTAAAATTTCATCCTCATTATGATGTGGTGACGACGGAATTTTCTAAGTGGGTTAAGTACGAGAACAACTTGCGTCCTGAGATCAAGCAAGCGGTGGACTATCAGAGAATTAGAAGATTTTCGGACTTGACCGAATATTGTCGAATTTTTGAAGAAGATCGTAAAGCTCGTTCTACTCACTACAAGAGTTTGAAGGAGGAGAAAGAAAAACGACAAGTAAGGAGTGAACCTTATGTGACACCAGCTGATAAGGGCAAGCATAGGGAAAACTTTGTTAAGAGATCTGGAGGAGAGAGTTATGGATCCGTTAAATGCTACAAGTGTGGCGAGATGGGTCATAAGTCTTTTATGTGTGGCAAACCCAAGATCAAGTGCTCTAACTGTGGAGTTCTTGGGCATGATGTTAAGGATTGTAGAATGGATGTAGTTAAATGATACAATTATGGAGAAGTAGGTCACATCAGTGCTAAGTGTCCTAAACCGAAGCAAGCTTCAGGAAATGGGAAAGTATTTGCATTGGCGGGATCAGACACTACCAATGCGGATCGTTGATTTGAGGTACGTGATTTATTGATAATATGCCTTTAGTTGCTATTATTGATGTCGGAGCGGCTCATCGTTCATTTCTTTGAGTACATTAAGTGTTTGAGATTTGTGTATATTTACTTGTGATGGTAATATGGTTATTGAGACGCCCGCTTCGGGGTCGATAACTACGTCTTCGGTATGATTAAGTTGTCTCTTGACCATGTATGGTAAGGACTTCGTTATGGAACTAGTGTAGATTGTTATCCCCCGTTGGAGAGGATGAGTGTTTCTTGCCCACGGAAGAGTTGAAGAAACTTCTGGTGGACGGGACTCAAGTGTTTAGTTTGGTTGCATCAGTGTCAGTAGATGGCAAGGTTGAACTGAACGTGTTTCCAGTGGTGCGTGACTTTCCAAAAGTATTTCCGGAAGGTATTGAGGATGTACCGCCGGAGAGAGAAGTTGGATTTGAATTCCGTTGATTTGATGGTGATTGAGAATGAAGACTTTAAGATGATAATGTTGGATAAAAGTTTGTATCCGAGATTCGAACTCATTGGGGTAGAATGACTAGTATGTCATTCCTGATGAGGTATAAGTGTTATGGTTGTGTTCACTAGGGTAGAATAACTATGTGTCGTTCCTAGTGAAGAGATCGTCGGGGTAGAACGACCGTGATGTTGTTCCTGGTGGAGTATAAGCGGTGTGCCTGTAATCTCCAATGGAGATTGATGTGGATTGACGGTCTTATATGAGTCACGCGGCATGACTATGATTGTGGTATGGGAGTATGCATGTGGGAGATCGTGTGTAGCTTGGGGATTAGAGAGTGGATGCGATGTTGCGTCCGGTATGGTTTGAATCAGGTAATATTTTCGAGGACGAAAATTCCTAAGTGGGGGAGAGTTGTAATGCCCCGATTTCGATTATTCCTTTTTCGTTGAGTCCTTTTTGGCTTAATTGGACGAATATTATTTTGATGTGGAATTTGTGTGGAAATATGTTAAGTTTGCATATTATTCTATTTTAACCGATTTTGAGAGTTTTGGAGAAAATAGTTTGGAGGGTATTTTGGACATTTCCTATTTAATGTTAAGTGGGATATTTTATGAGATATTGAATTAGTAGATGTTTTGGAAAATAATGAGAAAGATATTAAAGAAGAAATAGAAAGGAAAGAAAAGGATAGTAAGAAGAAAGAAAGAAAAGAGAAAGAAAGAAGAAGAGGGAAAAAGAAGAGAAAGAAGAGAAAACTTAGATTCATCAAGAATCAACCAAAGCTTGTGATTAATCAGGTAAGGGAGAGAAGTTTTATCATCATAATAATGTATGTGATCATGTATGTGCTATATTGGAGTTGTTGGAATGTTTTCTATGTTTCCATTTCTAGGTCGGAAGTTGATTTAATCGGTAGGAAAATGAGTTTTATCGGTTAGGATTCGAAATTGACGGTGTAGTATAGTCGAGTGATTAGTGGGTTGTGCTACTGGAACTGGTTTGGATTAAATCGGTCGATTTTATGTCGGATGGTGTTTTTGGAACAGCTGAGATGTTCTGGTTTCGCAGGTTCGCCAGCATTCGCCTGGCGAGTGTTGGCGAAGGTTCGCCAGGCGAAGCCCAGCGAATGGGCAGCGAACCTTGGCAGTGACTGAGTTTGGACTTCGCTGGCAAGTTCGCCAGGCGAAGGTGGTAGCGAAGGGGTTCGCCAGGCAAAACCCAGTTAGCGTGGTAGCGAACCTATGGCAGTAGCTTCTGTGTGACTTCGCTGGCAAGTTCGCCAGGCGAATGGCAGCGAGCATTCGCTGTGGGGCTTCGCTAGGCGAAGGTTGGCGAATGCAGCAACATATTTTCTTTTCTTGTGCTTTCCATTTGTGGATTGGTTGTGTGGTTTGGTTGCGATCATTCCTTGTCCGAGATGACTAATTATATGGTGTTATGTGTGATGTGGGTAGCCGTATGGCGTGAATCCTAGTTGGTGATTTGTGAAGTATGAAATGTGGCCGTTTGGCAATTTTATGCATTTACTTGAATTGAATAGAAATGCAAGATGGGATTGATTGTGAATGTGAGCCATGTATGAAAGGTGTAAATGGATGATGAATATACATATGTTTTGTGATACATATATGTTGAACTCATAATGAATATATGCGATGAATGTGAAGAATGCATGAGTATGTTTGTAAGCATGTATGCATTTCAAGAAGTGTATGAAGTACATTCTTGTGCGGTATATTCCTAGGAGAATCTGATGAGTGGTGTGATTCTTAGGAGAGTCTGATGAGAGATGTGATTCCTCAGAGTATCTTTTGAATGAATTGATTCCTTGGAGAATCTGATGAAAGATGGGATTCCTCGGAGAATATGCTGAATGACTTGATTCCTCGGAGAATCTAATGAATAATGTGATTCCTCGTAGAATCTGATGAATAATGTGATTCCTCGGAGAATCTGACGAACGGTGTGATTCCTTGGAGAATCTGATGAGCGGTGTGATTCCTCGGAAAATATGACGAATGGTGTGATTCCTAGGAGAGTCTGATGAGTGATGTGATTTCTAGGAGAATACGATGAGTTATAGGATACCCGTGAGGGGCGAGAGTGAATTGATTCTTAGGAGAATCTGATGGACGATTAAGTCGACATTGTGTTACATTTGCGTAGAGTAGCGAGTTGGCCTTTATGATTTGCATTTACTCATCTGTGCATGATTTATGGTGAAATAAACATGTTATGTATGTTTATTGAATTAATGTGAAATGTATGATTTGGCATAATGTAGATGCTGGAAGATATATATATATATATATATATATATATATATATATATATATATATATATATATATATATATATATATATATATATATATATATATATATATATATATATATATATATATATATATATATATATATATATATATATATATATATATATATATATATATATATATATATATATATATATATATATATCTGTGTGTGTGTGTTTATGAAATGATATAAACATTGATAATGCATATTGAGTATGTCTGGTGTTCTATTTGTATATAGATATTCGTTAGATACATTGCGATGTACGATGTGAGTTGTGGTGAGAATGCGTGAGATGCATATTAGTTATTACAATATATATATATATATATATATATATATATATATATATATATATATATATATATATATATATATATATATATATATATATATATATATATATATATATATATATATATATATATATATATATATATATATATATATATATATATATATATATATATATATATATATATATGTCTGTATGCATTATTTATTATGATATTGTTTCTCACCCTTCTTCTGTTTTATGATGCTCTATGAGGCATTGCAGATTAGATTGCTGGAGATTTTTTGGGAAGCGTGGCTTCATCCTGTTGCACCCTAAAATTTGCTCAACCTTATTCACTTGGTTTATGTTTCAATATCATTAGCATTTGCATATAGAGTCATGTACATAGCCTAACCATCTGCATAGCATAAGCATAGCAAGTCATTCAACAGGGGGCCAATCATTATTCTCATCTCTAGAGGCCTATTAAGAGGTTATTATCCTAATTCCATCTCATTCAAGTCATCAGAAAAGAATTTGAAAGCTATCAAGTCAATGGGTCAAGCAGTTCATCTATCTCCTGGCTGAGGGTATCTGGGGATCATCAAGGAAAGTATAAGCTGTGAATTGAAGGCATGGGGAGTATCTAGACATCTTGGAGGACTTAGAAAGTCATTTGGAGAAGGAGACAAGTCATTGAGGTGACCACAAGAATTGCAGTTGAAGACAGTTGACTAGGGTTTCATCTGGGTCAACCCTAGGTCAACCCTAGGTCAATTGACTGATTTAAAGGCATTCAGGGCTATTGGAGAGATGTGGGGTTCATCATTTGACATGGAGAACAAGGATATATTGTTATGTTAAGAAGAATTCAAGAGAAATCAAGGAAAAGAGGAGTTTCTAAATTAGGGTTTCTGTGTAAAATCCCCTAGTTTAGGTCAAATTTCCAAGCAAGATAAGTCAAAATGCTAGCTTCAAATGGCTTCTTGGCCAACATGAAACTTGTAGAGGATCTCAAGACCTTTAATTTGAGTGGTGGAATACATCAAGGAGATTTATAGAACTCAAGTTATGGTCCTTGCAAGTTACAGGTCATCTGAGGTATCTGAAATTTTGTCTGTGAAAGTGACTTGACTTCCAAGCTAGTTTTATCCCTCAAGGAGATTTCAAATGAATTTCTGGTCAACATAATAATTGTTCCTCATTGTCTTAGCTTTCTAGAATGGTATAGTATGCCCTCATATGATGTGTGGAACTCAACTTATGGTCTTGGCAAGCAAAGGGTATTTTGGTCATTTGTGAATTACAGGTCATTTTAACCTATGCCCAAAACTCATACAAGGAGGCCTCAAATGGAAAAACTTATAACATCAAACTTGCTCCAAATGACATTCTGAGTCTAGAAAAGTGACCATGAGAGATTGGAAATGTCCATAGCACAAGGTTTCAAAATTGGTGAATTTAATGAAGGAAAATGGCTTAAAAAATGGTATTTTTCATATCTTGGCCAAATGATGCAAAATTATAGGTCATTTTGAATGGAAAAGGCATTCTAAAGACATTGGCTAAAGTGGAATTTTGAGCTTAGGTCATGATTTGTGAGTTATCCATGGTTGCTTGAATTAAAAGTAACATAATCCAAATTGAAAGGGAAAGTGTAAAGGGAAATTTCTCCAATGTTCTAGGAGGTTCTAATGCAACCTATATATTCATGCAAGCTGAATCATGCAAGGGTTGGTGCTCCCATTTGTCAAAAATCTCCATTTTCATCCATTTTCTTATTCTTCCATAAGATACCCAAACTCTCACAAACCTCTCAAAATTCTCACATCTTTGGATTGAATCATCATCATCATCATTCAAACCCTAGGATTCAAACCAAGAAGAGGTTGAATTGATCAAGGATCATACCTATCCATTTCATCACTCCAACTTGCATGAAGGATGGAATAGCATGATTCACAAGGATTCAGCACAAATCACTGCAAACAGAAGCATATTCATTCATTGGAGATTGTTTTCAGCAAGTATCAAAGGTTGAATTGAGGTCTAGCTACCATCACCATCATCAAGTGCAAGGTATGTAGATTTCTTCGAATCTCACTATTCTGGCTGGTAGAGATCATGTGGTTAGGATAATGTTGTTTAGAAACCCTAGAGGATCAATTCTTGAAGTTTAGGGATAGATTCATGGAGATCAATGACAGGTTACCATTTCTGTTGGCTTCGATAACAAGCTGTGTGTTGAGTTATAATCAATGTGTTGAAGCATAGAGTAATGAGGCAAGCATGTAGAATATCTGTTGATCATCAGGTTTGAGTTCTGGTAACTTTGACCTCAGGCAAGCATGGTGTGTTCTGAATTTCGTGCTCTCTGTTTGGAGTGTGCAATGAGAGTTAGAAAAAACTAAAACTAGGCATGGATTACTGGAGTTTCATAGAGTATTTTAGGGCTTGGAATTTTTCGTTTTCATCAAGAAATCATGGAGAAAGATTGAGTGGAATTCTCATGCATGGAAATGGGGACTGAAACCCTAGACGAAGGGAGGAAGAAGACGAATCACACGCCCTTGGATCTGGAGGGAAGAATTGACTTGACCAGGGATCGAACGGTCCTCGTTTAACCTGAGTTTTGGTGGGAGATTTTGAAATCCCAAATGTAACACCCATTTTAATTATTTAGTCACTTTATTATTATTTTAAAAATTATATGTTGGTGTGCCCTTTGGTGGGGGTGTATTTGATGATGTTTGGTGGGTGTCCCTAATGTGGGAGGACTATTGGTGATATTTTGGTGTGAAATATAGTAATATAAAAATAATAGTAACATTGGTGGGGGTGTTATTATTATTATTATATTTATTATATTTGTTACTATTATTAATATTATTATTATTTTGGTGAAATAATAATATTAGTATTATTATATTATTATTATATTATTTTTATTAATATTATTATTATTATTGGTGTGATAATATTATTATTATTATTATAATTATAATTATTGTTGGGTGTATCACTATTATTATTATTATGTTGAATATTACTATAATATTATAATAGTATTATATTATATTATATTATTATTATTATTATAATGATTATTATAATTATTATTATTAGAATTATTATTGGGAATATTAGTGGTTGGAATAAGTAAAATAAGAGGTGAAAGGGTTATTGGGAAGTTAGAATGGAAATATGAAAAGTCACGATAGAAACCGTGAGGAAGGAAATATGAAGGGGTAGCAAGGAGATATTAGAAAAGTTGGAATGGAGAGGAAAGGGATTACCATAGGCGTGGGATATTGGTGTGATAATAATAATAGTATTATTATTATTATTATTATTACTATTATTATTATTAGTGTTATTATTATTATTATTATTAAAAGTATTATTATGATTATTGGAGAGATAATAATATTATTATTATTGTTATTATTAATAGTATTATTATTATTAAGATTATTATTATTATTATTATTATTATTATTATTATTATTATTATTATTATTATTATTATTATTATTATTAATATGTGGTATTATTAATATTAGTAAGATTATATTAGTATTATTATTATTATTAAGATTATTAATATTATATTATTTTATTAGTTATTATTATTGGGATTAGAATAATTAAAAAGGGAAATAGAATATGAGGGGTTAGGAGAGTTACGATACATTTTAGAAAATTGAGAAAAAAGAGCGATAGAAAGAGAGAAGAGGAAAGAACGAGGAAAGTGAAAAAGAACGAAGGAAAAAGGGAACGAAGAACGGAAGAGGAAGGAGAAGGCCAAGAGACCAATTCTAGGAGGAATTCTATCGATCGACCAATTGTCAAGGTAAGGGGGGAGAAATTTGATTGGGAATGGTTTATACATGTATAGGGTAGAGGGGATTCCTTAACCCCGTAGGAATTTATCGTTATATAAAGTTTTATATTGGCATGCTATGATTATTGTTGATGTTGGGGGATTGATGAATGCTGATGATGCATTTTGGGGTATATATATATATGGTGATGATGTTACTGTAGTATTGATCCATTTTGTTGGATTGTTGATGTTACTGTAGTGTTGATAGTAACTAGGAATATAAAGCTGATGAGATTATGTGTTGTTACCGTAGTGTTGGCAATGACCGTGATTATAGCTTTGGGAAAAGTTATGTGTTGTTTCCCTATAGCGTCGTTAATGACTATGGTTAGGACCTTGGTGAGATTCAGAGTGACTCTGAAATGTCGGTAATGTACCGTAATGTCGGTTCTAGAGTAAAAATTATAGGATAATTGGTAAGTATAATATCTATTGGCATGTTTGTGATTGTGGATTGATGTTGATGAATTATTGATTTTGGTGTATAGGCTGAGGTGTTGGTTTAGGGAGGTTCTGAGTAACCTCAGAGACTTTTGGTGAGATGTCTGAATTGGTCTCGTGTGATCCTTCTAGCCTTGCTGTAGTGTGAAAATGATGAGTATGGGATATAACTTGTGTACTTGGGGATAGTACGCGTTTCCCTTAATATTGTTGGTGAGCAATTAGTAATGTATATGTGTGTAGTGATCAGTAGGATCGTGTATCCCCGAGTGGGGGGGGGGGGGGGGACGTAGTTATATCCGGTGTGATAGTATGAATTCGTTTACTATCTGATTGATTTATATGGTGTTGGTGTAATATATCTATACATATGCATTGTTGTATGATGATATGATCAGGAGGATCGTGTGCACTTAGCGTGCCAGAATATAATAATTATGCATTGGTGTCTTGCATATCATGGTGTTTTGGTGGGATGAATCATGTCTCAGGAGGAGCGTAAGTGATTCATCCGTACTCCTTTGTGGAGAATGGTGGGGGATAGATCATGTCTCAGGAGGAGCGTAAGTGATCTATCCAGGTTCGATTGAATGAACCAATGAGTCGGTACCGCATGCATGGTGTTGAGTTGCATAATTGCATTATAATATGTTATATTGTAATTTGAACAGTAGGTTCGTTATATGGTGTTGTTGGGGTGAATAATTGATGTGTTGGTGTGTTTTACTGCCTTATTACATGTATTACATTACCATTATATTTTTGATCATGATTTCTCACCCCTTGTTGTTGTTGTGGTCTGTGCTTCTTCGGAAGTACAGATAATCCAGGTGCTTAGCTAGCTTGGATATTGGTGTGACTGTCGAGTCTAGGATGCTCTGATACGTAGCACGGGACTTGGGCATTTTTATTGTTTCATGTTGAACTCCTATTTTTTCCTGCGAACGTATCAAAATTTTTATTTAATTGTATTATTTAAATATTCCGCTGTATTTGGAGAAAAACCCTTTTTATAAGGAAACGTGATTTTTATGTGATATCCCACTTGGGAAGGAAACTCTGATTTTTATTATGTTATTCATATTTTATTTGTTTTGGGAAGTGGGGTGTTACAATTGGTATCAGAGCAGGTCGGTCCGTCCGGCCAGTGTTGTTGAGTCGAGTTGAGTCTGTCCATTATGATGTAGTTGAATATCTTTTAACCTGGTGTTGTTATGTTTTGAGCAGTATGGCAGGAAGGAACGATGCTGCATTAGCTGCTGCTATGCAAGCAATGGCGCAAGCTGTTGCTAATCAGAATCAAACTGCAGATGCCCAATTCAGGAGTTTGGCGCAGTTTCGGAGCAACAAGCCGCCAACGTTTGAAGGAGGAATTCTGGACCCAGAAGCTGCTCAGAAGTGGCTGAAGGCAATTGAGAAAATCTTCAGAACTATGGATTGTACTGATGAGCAGAAGGTGAGGTTTGGTACTCACATGCTGGAGGGTGAGGCTGAAGCTTGGTGGGACAATAGTCGCCAAAGATTGGAAGCTGCTGGAACTGCCATTACTTGGGAGGTAGTTCGGAAGGGTTTTCTGGAGAAGTATTTTCCGGAAGATATTCGGAGTGCTAAGGAAATTGAATTCTTAGAGCTGAAGCAGGGTAGTATGACTGTAGCAGAGTATGCTGCTAAGTTTGAGGAGCTGGTGCAGTATTGTCCTCACTATAATGTGGAAGGGGCAATGACTTCTAAGTGCTTAAAGTTTGAGAATGGACTGCGTCCAGAGATTAAGCTGGGGATTGCTTGTCAGAAGATCAGGAGCTATCCTGAGCTGGTAAGCAGGAGCAGGATCTATGATAACGATAACCGGGCAAGGATTGCACACTACAAAGCTGTTAATGACCGTAAGGGTAAGCAGAGGTTTAGTGGTACTCCTTATGGTGTTGCTGCTGATAAGGGAAAACGTAAAGCTGTTGTTGATAAGAAGCCTAGAGATGGGAGAGCATCTGCTGAAGGGAAATGTTTTCGGTGCGGTGGTATGGGACACCGTGCTAATGATTGTCCTAATGAAGCCAAAAAGTGTTTTAAGTGTGGAAAACCAGGTCATGTGATAGCTGACTGCAGAGCAACTATGCCGACCTGTTATAACTGTGGTGAGAAGGGTCACATCAGTACCCATTGTGAGAAGCCGAAGAAGCCTCAGACGTCTCCGGCTGGTGGAAAAGTGTTTGCTTTGGCAGGAACTCAAGCTGCCAGTGATGAGCGTGTTATCAAAGGTACTTGTATTATCAATAATATTCCTTTAACTGCTATTATTGATACGGGTGCAACACACTCGTTTATTTCTGTGGATTGTGTGGAGAGGATAGGATTGGTGTCGTCTACTCTGGAGAGACGAATGACTATTGAGACACCCTCTATAGGTTCAGTGACTACTTCTTTGGTATGCCTGAAGTGTCCGCTGACTATTTTCGGTAGAGAATTTGAAGTGGATTTGATTTGTCTACCACTTGGTAAATTGGATGTTATTCTGGGTATGAACTGGTTAGAGTTCAACCGAGTCTACATCGACTGTTTTCGGAAGGAATTGTTGTTCTTGACCCCTGAAGAGGAAGCTTTAGCAAGTTCTTTGTCTAATAAAGAATTGAGGGCCTTGTTGGAAGATGAAACTAGAGTGTTTGCTTTATTTGCAACTTTATCGGTAGATAGCAAAGTGTCAATGGAGGAATTGGCAGTGGTGAATGAATTTCCGGAAGTGTTTCCTGACGACATTACGGAATTGCCTCCGACGCGAGAAGTGGAATTTGGTATTGATCTTGTTCCTGGTACGAGGCCTATTTCTATGGCGCCGTACAGGATGTCTGCAGTGGAATTGGCTGAGTTGAAGTCTCAGATTGGAGAATTGTTGGATAGAAAGTTTATTAGGCCAAGTGTATCGCCGTGGGGAGCTCCAGTGTTGTTGGTGAAGAAGAAGGATGGTAGTATGCGTTTGTGCATCGATTACCGTCAGTTGAATAAAGTGACGATTAAGAATAAGTATCCTCTCCCGAGGATTGATGATTTGATGGACCAGCTGGTGGGAGCTCGTGTGTTTAGTAAGATTGACTTAAGGTCGGGTTATCATCAAATAAGAGTAAAAGAAGGTGATATTCAGAAGACTGCTTTTAGAACTCGATATGGACATTATGAATATGCTGTAATGCCGTTTGGAGTGACTAATGCGCCGGGAGTATTTATGGAGTATATGAACAGAATTTTCCATTCTTATTTGGATCAATTCATTGTAGTGTTTATTGATGATATATTAATTTATTCTAAATCTGATGAAGAACATGCAGGACATTTGAGAATTGCCTTGCAAGTGTTGAAGGAAAATAAATTATTTGCTAAACTGTCAAAGTGTGACTTCTGGTTGAAGAGAGTGAGTTTCTTGGGGCATGTAATATCTGAAGATGGAATAGCGGTGGATCCGTCAAAAGTAAGTGCAGTATTGCAGTGGGAACCGCCGAAGACAGCGACAGAAATTAGGAGCTTTCTGGGTTTAGCTGGTTATTACCGCAGGTTTATTGAAGGGTTCTCTAATTTGGCGTTGCCATTAACTCAGTTGACGAGAAAGAACCAAGTTTTCGTATGGGACGCTGCTTGTGAAGAAAGTTTTGAAGAGTTGAAAAAGAGATTGACTACGGCACCGGTGTTAGTGTTACCGACTCCGAGTGAACCGTTTGTGGTGTACTGTGATGCGTCTAAGATGGGATTAGGAGGAGTTCTTATGCAGAATGGTAAGGTAGTAGCATATGCTTCACGGAAACTGAGAGTGCATGAGCGAAATTATCCTACTCATGATCTTAAGTTAGCTGCGGTTGTTTTTGTGTTGAAAATTTGGAGGCATTACCTGTATGGTTCAAGATTTGAAGTGTTTAGTGATCATAAGAGTCTGAGATACCTGTTTGATCAGAAAGAGCTGAATATGAGGCAGAGAAGATGGTTAGAATTTTTGAAGGATTATGACTTCAGTTTGAGTTATCATCCGGGAAAGGCCAATGTAGTGGCAGACGCTTTGAGTAGAAAGACAATTCATATGGCAGCTCTGATGGTGAAAGAAATTGAGTTAATTGAACAATTCAGAGATTTGAGCATGGTTTGTGAAACTACTGCAGAGAGTGTAATGTTGGGTATGTTGCAGGTAAATAATGACTTCTTGGATATGATTAGAGAGAATCAGAAGTTGGATGTGAAATTGGTAGATTTGATGCCTGGAGTAGGAAGTGACTCCGATAGTGACTTTAAATTGGATAGTACAGGTGTGTTGAGATTTAGAGGCAGGATTTGTGTACCAGATGATGAGGAACTGAAAAAGCTGATTTTGAGTGAAGGACACCGTAGTAATCTGAGTATTCATCCCGGAGCTACGAAGATGTATCATGATTTAAAGAAATTATTTTGGTGGTCTGGTATGAAAAGAGACATTGCTCAATTTGTTTATGCCTGTTTGACGTGTCAGAAATCGAAGGTAGAACACCAGAGACCTTCTGGATTTATGCAACCGTTGGAAATTCCGGTTTGGAAATGGGATTGCATTTCTATGGACTTTGTTACAGGATTGCCAAATACGGCGAGAGGTTTTGATGCTATATGGGTGATTGTGGATCGGTTAACGAAGTCTGCACACTTTGTGCCAATTAATATTAGTTTTCCGTTGACGAAGCTGGCGGAGATTTATATTCGGGTAATTGTGAAGTTACATGGTGTTCCGTCCAGTATTGTGTCGGATAGAGATCCGAGGTTTACTTCAGAATTTTGGAAGAGCTTGCAAGAAGCTTTGGGTACTAAGTTGAAATTAAGTTCAGCTTATCATCCACAAACTGATGGTCAATCGGAAAGGACTATTCAGTCGCTTGAGGATTTATTAAGAGCTTGTGTATTGGAAAAGGGTGGTGCGTGGGACACTCATTTATCATTGATTGAATTCACGTACAATAATAGTTACCATTCGAGTATTGGAATGGCACCCTTTGAAGCTTTGTATGGGAGGAGGTGTAGGACTCCTCTGTGTTGGTATGAGACCGGTGAGAGTGTGGTGCTTGGACCAGAAATTGTTCAGCAGACTACTGAGACGATTCAGATGATTCGTGAGAAAATGAAAGTGTCTCAGAGTAGGCAGAAGAGTTATCATGATAATCGGAGGAAAGAGTTGGAATTCTGTGTAGGTGATCACGTATTCCTAAGAGTTAACCCGATGACTGGTGTGGGTCGGGCGTTGAAGTCCAAGAAGCTGGATCCTAAGTTTATTGGACCTTATGAAATTTTGCAAAGAGTTGGTGCTGTGGCCTATAGGGTGGCGTTGCCGCCGGAGTTGTCGAATCTACATGATGTGTTTCATGTGTCGCAATTGCGAAAATATGTTTCTGATCCATCTCATGAGATTCAGAGAGATGATGTTCAGGTTCGGGAGAATCTTACTATTGAGACGATGCCGTTGAGGATCGAGGACCGTAAGATGAAACAGCTCCGAGGGAAAGAGATACCTTTGGTGAAGGTAGCTTGGGGAGGTGCTGCAGGAGGCAGTGTGACCTGGGAGTTGGAAAGCAGGATGCGAGAAGCGTATCCGGAGCTATTTCCATCAGGTAATTTTCGAGGACGAAAATAATTAAAGTGGGGGAGAGTTGTAACACCCATTTTAATTATTTAGTCACTTTATTATTATTTTAAAAATTATATGTTGGTGTGCCCTTTGGTGGGGGTGTATTTGATGATGTTTGGTGGGTGTCCCTAATGTGGGAGGACTATTGGTGATATTTTGGTGTGAAATATAGTAATATAAAAATAATAGTAACATTGGTGGGGGTGTTATTATTATTATTATATTTATTATATTTGTTACTATTATTAATATTATTATTATTTTGGTGAAATAATAATATTAGTATTATTATATTATTATTATATTATTTTTATTAATATTATTATTATTATTGGTGTGATAATATTATTATTATTATTATAATTATAATTATTGTTGGGTGTATCACTATTATTATTATTATGTTGAATATTACTATAATATTATAATAGTATTATATTATATTATATTATTATTATTATTATAATGATTATTATAATTATTATTATTAGAATTATTATTGGGAATATTAGTGGTTGGAATAAGTAAAATAAGAGGTGAAAGGGTTATTGGGAAGTTAGAATGGAAATATGAAAAGTCACGATAGAAACCGTGAGGAAGGAAATATGAAGGGGTAGCAAGGAGATATTAGAAAAGTTGGAATGGAGAGGAAAGGGATTACCATAGGCGTGGGATATTGGTGTGATAATAATAATAGTATTATTATTATTATTATTATTACTATTATTATTATTAGTGTTATTATTATTATTATTATTAAAAGTATTATTATGATTATTGGAGAGATAATAATATTATTATTATTGTTATTATTAATAGTATTATTATTATTAAGATTATTATTATTATTATCATTATTATTATTATTAGAATTATTATTATTATTATTATTATTATTATTATTATTATTATTATTATTATTAATATGTGGTATTATTAATATTAGTAAGATTATATTAGTATTATTATTATTATTAAGATTATTAATATTATATTATTTTATTAGTTATTATTATTGGGATTAGAATAATTAAAAAGAGAAATAGAATATGAGGGGTTAGGAGAGTTACGATACATTTTAGAAAATTGAGAAAAAAGAGCGATAGAAAGAGAGAAGAGGAAAGAACGAGGAAAGTGAAAAAGAACGAAGGAAAAAGGGAACGAAGAACGGAAGAGGAAGGAGAAGGCCAAGAGACCAATTCTAGGAGGAATTCTATCGATCGACCAATTGTCAAGGTAAGGGGGGAGAAATTTGATTGGGAATGGTTTATACATGTATAGGGTAGAGGGGATTCCTTAACCCCGTAGGAATTTATCGTTATATAAAGTTTTATATTGGCATGCTATGATTATTGTTGATGTTGGGGGATTGATGAATGCTGATGATGCATTTTGGGGTATATATATATGGTGATGATGTTACTGTAGTATTGATCCATTTTGTTGGATTGTTGATGTTACTGTAGTGTTGATAGTAACTAGGAATATAAAGCTGATGAGATTATGTGTTGTTACCGTAGTGTTGGCAATGACCGTGATTATAGCTTTGGGAAAAGTTATGTGTTGTTTCCCTATAGCGTCGTTAATGACTATGGTTAGGACCTTGGTGAGATTCAGAGTGACTCTGAAATGTCGGTAATGTACCGTAATGTCGGTTCTAGAGTAGAAATTATAGGATAATTGGTAAGTATAATATCTATTGGCATGTTTGTGATTGTGGATTGATGTTGATGAATTATTGATTTTGGTGTATAGGCTGAGGTGTTGGTTTAGGGAGGTTCTGAGTAACCTCAGAGACTTTTGGTGAGATGTCTGAATTGGTCTCGTGTGATCCTTCTAGCCTTGCTGTAGTGTGAAAATGATGAGTATGGGATATAACTTGTGTACTTGGGGATAGTACGCGTTTCCCTTAATATTGTTGGTGAGCAATTAGTAATGTATATGTGTGTAGTGATCAGTAGGATCGTGTATCCCCGAGTGGGGGGGGGGGGACGTAGTTATATCCGGTGTGATAGTATGAATTCGTTTACTATCTGATTGATTTATATGGTGTTGGTGTAATATATCTATACATATGCATTGTTGTATGATGATATGATCAGGAGGATCGTGTGCACTTAGCGTGCCAGAATATAATAATTATGCATTGGTGTCTTGCATATCATGGTGTTTTGGTGGGATGAATCATGTCTCAGGAGGAGCGTAAGTGATTCATCCGTACTCCTTTGTGGAGAATGGTGGGGGATAGATCATGTCTCAGGAGGAGCGTAAGTGATCTATCCAGGTTCGATTGAATGAACCAATGAGTCGGTACCGCATGCATGGTGTTGAGTTGCATAATTGCATTATAATATGTTATATTGTAATTTGAACAGTAGGTTCGTTATATGGTGTTGTTGGGGTGAATAATTGATGTGTTGGTGTGTTTTACTGCCTTATTACATGTATTACATTACCATTATATTTTTGATCATGATTTCTCACCCCTTGTTGTTGTTGTGGTCTGTGCTTCTTCGGAAGTACAGATAATCCAGGTGCTTAGCTAGCTTGGATATTGGTGTGACTGTCGAGTCTAGGATGCTCTGATACGTAGCACGGGACTTGGGCATTTTTATTGTTTCATGTTGAACTCCTATTTTTTCCTGCGAACGTATCAAAATTTTTATTTAATTGTATTATTTAAATATTCCGCTGTATTTGGAGAAAAACCCTTTTTATAAGGAAACGTGATTTTTATGTGATATCCCACTTGGGAAGGAAACTCTGATTTTTATTATGTTATTCATATTTTATTTGTTTTGGGAAGTGGGGTGTTACACCAAACGCACCGTTTCATTAAGTTGGGGGGATTGGGCTCAGAGCGCTATCCACACCCCCCATTTTAATAAGCCCAATGCATTGAACGTGTTACCCCTGCTATTCATACCCCCTCCATTTTATTTCTTTATATTTTCTTTTATTTCTTTTAATTTTTTCATGCATCTTCTAAAAATCATATAAAATCTAAAAATCATTATTTTTAATTCATTCTTTTTGCATATTTTTCTTTAGGATGTCAAGAAAATTATAAAAAATAAAAATGGCATTTTATTTTTTATTTGATATTTTTCCCATATTTTCTAAATAAATGACATTTTAAATGGTTCCATTTCATACTTGATTTTGTTAATTTTTGTTCTATTAGATACTTTCATATTTTTCATCCATTCTTTTTAGGTTGTTTAGGTTAGACATTGAACTTGTAGATTCAATTTAGTTCCCATTTTTAGAAATTAAATTTAGATGCTTAGTGTAAGTGTGAATAACATGGATAAAATTAGGGTTTTAGGTGATGACTTAGGAGGCTTGATTCTTTTCCCTTAGGGCTTAGGGTTTGAATAGTTTAGTTATGGGACTATAGGGGCTATGGGTAGTTACTAGATACCCTTAGAAAAAGTCAGGATTCCCCTACTGCTATTACTGTATTGTATATATCTGATTGACTGGTGTGGTGTGCCCTCTGGGGATTATTGCTTGCTTGCTTGGGTATTGGGGTTGTCTGGGGGCTTGTGATAGCTGAAGATTTGAGGAGAGGAAGACCATTGGAGATCCAGAGATTGAAGATTAACTGTCAGAGTCGAGGAGGAGGTTCTTGCCAGCAGCTGCTGAGGAGACTAGGGTTTAGGAGCTAGGCAGAGCTCTAGACTAGAAAGCTTGCTTCTCAAACATAGATGGCTTTGTTTGCCTCTATCCTTTCTCTATGATTCAAAGTCTCTTTCAAATATCCACCTCCCTCCTTTGGAAGGATCAGTGAATATATTTGAAAGATAGAACTTTTGAGAGGAAACTTTCTGTTTAATGTTAATAGTTGATGAACCACCCTTGGTAGGTAATTAACTGTCTGACATTCATTCACCTCATCTGGTTGACTGATGTTCATCCTAGCCTGAGACATGAAGAAAAGCCATTGCAGATGGAAAACAGATGATCAAAGCCCTTGCCTGAAGGTCATGAAGATGGAGATTAATGCTTGTTGAAGCCTGTAACTGAGTGGAGATTACTTGAAGTCAGATGTTGATTCAGAGCTGCTGATGCTGTTTCTTTTGCTGCTGTATTTCATTGCTGATGTATTGATTGGTTTTCTGGACTGTATTGTTTGCTGTTTACCCTGTTGGGTTGAAAGTGAAGCTTGTTCACTTTTGCCTATTGTTTTCTAGGTTCGAGGTTGAGTGGGACTCCCTTGCCTCGCTTGTATTGTTGCATCCATGCATTTTACTGTTTTACTGTATATATCTGTTATTGTTTCTGTTTCTGCCTATCCCGTAGGATCTCTGTTTCCCTCTGTGCAAGAGAGGAGCATGATAGACATTAGGTTTTAACCTATGCATGATAACATTAGGTTAGTTTGTTTCCCTTCGCAACCATAGGTTAGAGTTCTGTCTCTTCTTCCTCAAAACAAACAGAAAAACACATAAAGATTTCAAACACAATAAAAGACACTTCTTCCGTAAAAGAATGTGAACTCATCAAGACGTCATTTTTGTCCGCCGGGACTGCTAATCAAGGAAAACCTTTTTCAGAAGGAATAAAATCAACCAAGACAGACTTGTGTCGTACGTGGCCCGAACTACGTTTGCTCTGATCTTTCATGCTGTATGAAAGTACGTAGGCATAGGATGCGATATCCTAGCGTGCAACCTTTCCCTCCTTTCCCGTAGGTAGGCGAACTACGCTGACTCTGATTTCTCGTTCCAGGCGGGAATACGTAGGCATAAAGTGCGATACTTTGCCGAGTCATTTTTATTTTCATTTTATTTTCTTTTGACCCCAGACCTGTAGTTTAGATAGAATAACAATCCATACCCGAAAACAAGCGTGGATCCCGTCGAGTACGACGGACGTGAGGGGTGCTAATACCTTCCCCTTGCGTAACCGACTCCCGAACCCAGGTTTTGGTTGCGATGACCATACCTTTCCCCGTTTTTTGCGAGGTTTACTTCGAGCGTTTCCTTTCCCGCTCTGAGGGATAAATAACGCACGGTGGCGACTCTTCTGTTCAGCCGGCGCCGATTTTCGCAGTAGCGACAGCTGGCGACTCTGCTGGGGAACCAACGTCCCCTGGCTGCTAAGGACTGCGATAGTTCTTATGCATTTGGGATCCAACGTCCCTTAAGAGAGTCAATCCTAACGCTTGTTTTCCCATCGAGGATTTTGTATGGATTTATATTTCTGACCTTTATTTTCAGCTTTGTATATATGGATTATTATTGCTGTATCTTGGGGTGTGACGGGTGTTCTGATATTGAGTGAGAAGCCGGACCTGGGCTTGAGTGCACCTAGAATTAGAGTAGAAAGTAGTGGGCGCGTGCCGGCTTTGCTTGCATTAGTGTCTCATGAAATCTACACTCGGACGAGGTTCTTCTGGTTGGCTTCTTTTTCTACCCTTTGGGTCGAAGGGGTTGTTGGTCAGCTGAATTGTCGACTCCGGGAACCGATCATTTGGAAGTTGGCTAAGTGAGGCCTCTTCAGGATTTGATGATGCCACTCCTTCTGGGAATCGTATCATCAACCCCGAAAGTCTGTGACGCCGACGACCGCATAGGATGCCATACCTTTGTCAGTTACTAGGACATCCACCTGTGAGAGGGTTTGGGGTTATGCAGGTAACTAGACCTTCAGACTACCGGTT
Organism: Lathyrus sativus; assembly: GCA_963859935.3. NCBI lineage: Eukaryota > Viridiplantae > Streptophyta > Magnoliopsida > Fabales > Fabaceae > Lathyrus > Lathyrus sativus. Next base: position 21,699,782 of record OZ012737.1, read on the forward strand.
ATTTCTTGATCAGAGATCCTGGGTATTTAAGGAGAGTTAGGAGGTCTGTCAGAGACCATTTGGAGATGTGTTCTGAGGTCTGTCAGAGACCAGTTGGAGAGTTCTGAGGTCTATCAGAGACCAAGTGGAGGTATGATCTGAGGTCCGCCAGAGACCAGTTGGAGTTATGGTGTGAGGTCTGTCAGAGACCATTGTTGGAGCTTTGCTTTAGGTCTATCTGAGACCAGGGTTTGAGGACTTCTATGGAGTCTATCCGGGACTTCTTGATATGGTTCAGGCTATTCAGCTACGGCATTTGGTCCCTGTTGCATGTTACTTGCATTGCATTGTTTACATACCCATTATCATTGCATCCCATTAACGTGTGTCTGTGCTGCAGGTGCATTTGCATACCCTCCGATTCTAGTGCCCAGACTTCTGAGTATTGACTATGGCTAGTTTGAGGAAGACAGTTGCGTATAAGCTGCCTTCACCTGATATTACTTCTTTGCTTGGTCTGATATCTCTTGCCGATGAGGAGGTTAGGAGAAGCTTCAGAATGAGTCATGGGAGATTACTGAGATTAGTCTGCAAGCCCACTGCTGATGAGATGAACGGGCTATACACCTTGATGCAGTTCTATGATCCCGCATTGAGATGTTTTACGTTTGCTGACTTCATTCTAGGGCCTACCATTGAAGAGTATGTGGAGTTTACTGAGTTACCGGTGCAGAACAAGGTTCCCTTTATTCACTCTGCTGCTGAGCCCAAGTTGGAGGACTTAGCCAAAGCCTTGCATATGGACGCTGCAGAACTGTTATTGACTTCTTGGCTTGGGGTTTCAGGTTTCTCTCTCGATTTCTTGGTTGGCAAAGCTCAAGAGTACGCCAAGAGCGGTTGTTGGGTGGTTTTCAACGCTATTTTGGCTCTATGCATTTATGGAATTGTGTTGTTTCCTAACCTGCCCAATTTTGTGGACTTGGATGCTTTCTATCTGTTTGCTGCAGGCAACCCAGTGCCAACGTTGATCGGAGACTTCTATCACTCATTGCACTACAAGAACGAAAACCGAAGGGGAAAAGTTGTTTACTGCTGTACTCCTCTGTTGAATATGTGGTTCAAAAGTCATCTCCCCATGAAGGGACCATTTGTAGACAGTGCAACCTCAGCCAGTTGGTCAGAGCGCCTGATGAGGCTATATTCCGAAGACGTTGTGTGGTTTGATCGAGACCTGTTGGGATCTGAGCTCATCTTCAGTTGTTCTGGGTACCCTAATGTGCCGCTGATAGGAAGAAAAGGGTGTATCAATTACAACCCTTCTCTACTCATTCGTCAGTTTGGATATGCGCTGAAGAATCCACCGCAGGAGGAAGAAGTACAGGAATCTCTGTACTTCACAGGTGACGTGAAGGGGGAGTTAGTAGCCAAATTGCAACATGCCTGGACGCGTATTAACCGCAGAGGGAAGCCGTTGTTAGGAAAGAATGACTGTCAGGCCTATGCACCTTACAAAGTTTGGATCCAGGAAAGAGCAAGTCAGTTGTTAATGCCGTTTCCAGCTGCACCCGTCATTGCTCCTATTCCGGCAGAAGAGCCAACTACTGTCTCTAGGGAGGTCTACGAGCAAGTTGTGAGGGAAAAAGAAGCCTTGATGAAGATCAATGAAGGGTTAGAGCAAGAGTTAGCCCAGGTACGCAGTGAGAAAAACAAGGCCGTGTATGCTTCCCAACAGCAAATTGAGCTAATGAACAGATTAGGGGCTGAGTTGACTGAGGAGAGGAAGAAGCGCGAACGTCTGGGGCAAGAGTTCAGAAGCTCCCATGACATGTTGGAAGCCAAAAAGAAGGCGCTTGACGCAGCACACCGAGAAATCTCCTCTTGCAATAAGACTTGGAATGCTACTCTCACCAACAATAAGATGAGAGAAGATAAGCTGAAGCAGCAAGTCTCCGACCTCGAAGAGAAGTTGAAGTCTAGCATCAAGAAGTGTGAGGAAGAAGTGATGACCCAGTACAGTGTCCAGCATGCACTGAACAAGGCAATCAAATCCAGAGATGAAGCGGGGTCTCAGAAGCGAAAGCTAGAAGATTGCTTCGGAGAAGCAACATGGGAAGAAACTGCTGAAGACGTGCGCCGTGTTCTTAAGAAGAGAAACCAACTTGTTGAGGGGCTGCTTGATCGGCCAAGTCACCCAGAGACCAAGAAGTTGATAGAAGAGTACCAGACTTTTGGGAGGATTTGATCATTCCATGTAGTAACTTGTAGTAACTTGTATGCTTTATTTGCATAAATGCTGACCATCACCAGGATTGTTGGTTGAGGTCATGCCTTCTTATCGTACTTTCAGCGACATTGTATTCTGGTTTTCCCTGCAATATATGAGGCTTTCTATGATCCAGCTCCGGTATTCCTATTGTCAACACTGTCACTGCACTGGCACCTTCACACTAGAACTGGGGGAATGAATTTCCCTAATGCACAGACACATTGCATTGCATTCATACTCATATTGCATTACAGGTAATCTTTGAATAATGTCTTATTTCCTGCTCTGTACCAGGTACTTTTCAGGATTGCAGATCAGCACCCGCACCGCTATTCTACCCGCACCAACTGTCGAAGAATCATGGATCAAATGCAGAACGAGATGCAAGATGTGCGCGAGAAGCTCGCTCTCTTCATGCAGACCATGGAAGCTATAGCAAAAGGGCAGGAGAATTTGCAGGCAATGGTCCAGCCTCTGTTGGCTCGAAACGCTGGTCATGGTAATGAAGATCATCAGTCGGTACGGGTCGATACTGTTCATGGAGACGGCACTCCCACGCCAGTGGCTCCACCTGTAATCAATACACCTGCTGCTAATGTCAACAACGCTACCGCTGCTGCAAATGGTAACGTCGGAGTTGGAAATGAGACTGCTGTCCATAATGTTGGGCTGGGTGATGTCAATTTGGGTGATAATCTAGGCGGCAACGGCTTCGTCAATGCTGGATTCGGATTCAACGATCAGGGATTCGACAACACTGGGAAGTATGGCTTTAATGCTCAAGGCTTTGGGCAGGATGGTTATGGTGCGACCAACCAGGGTTACGGAGGCTACGGAAACGGAAACGGTACTGGATTTATGGCTTTTGGTCCTGCTGGAGGTGTTCAAGGGTACGGTAACAGAGGCCGAGGTCCGGGGATGAATCAGATCAGAGCTAGACGTAATAATGGCTATGATGGGTACGGGGCTGGAAATGGTATGTGGCAAGAAGATCAGCAGGAGGACGCCTTCTCTGGAGGAGGTTTCGAAGGGCCGATGGATGACTCCCAGAAGATCAGAATGCTGGAAGAGCAGATGAGGGGAGTCCTAAACCAAAGTGCTGTGGGTTTGGACATGGCAACAATGGGGCTGGTACCTGGCTTGAGGGTGCCAATCAAATTCAAAGCTCCTGCGTTTGATAAGTATAAAGGAGACACATGTCCGAAAGTGCATGTACGAGCTTATTACAGAAAGATGTCTGCATACTCAACTGATGAAAGAATGCTAATGCATTTCTTTCAGGATAGTCTGTCGGGCCCTTCCCTAGAGTGGTACATGGGGTTGGAGCCAACTGATATCAAGACATGGAAGCAATTAGCGGAGGCGTTTGTAGCTCACTACAAGTATAACAGCGACTTGGCACCCAATCGGGTCCAGTTGGCCGGGCTGTCGCAAAAGAAGGGGGAGAGCTTTAAAGAGTACGCGCAAAGGTGGCGCGATATGGCTGCCAGGGTCCGTCCTCCTGTAGAAGATAAGGAAATGAATGACATGTTTGTCGGCACATTCACAGGCTTGTTTCATGACATGCTGTTTCACACGTCTCTGGCCAGTTTTTCAGACCTAATTCTGATGGGAGAAAAGATTGAGCGTAATATTAAGCAAGGAAAGTTCCAAGCCGAGGAATCAACTGCATCCGGCAGTAATAGGAAAGCTTATGGTGGGCGCCGTCAGGGCGAGGCAAGCGCAGTATTCGGAGGCCGAGGCCGAGGCCGAGGCAGGGGACGAGGTCAATATCGTCAGCCGCAGCAGGTGGCGAGCGTTACTATCCCGTATCAACAACAACCACTCCAGCAACAACAACCGGTTCAGCAACAGCCAATGCCACAGCAGCAGCAGCCTCAGCAGGGGGCACAGCAGGCTCCGCGAAGATTCCAGGGTAGTAAACCGAGAAGAGTGTTTGAGAAACCTCCCTCAACCTATGCTGATTTGTTGCAGACATTGTTGGGATTGAATCTAGTGGAGAAAAGAACTCTGGCACCAATAACGGGAGCTCCCCCGTTTGGCTACGATGCAAGCAGGCACTGCGAGTTTCATTCTGGGGCTCCGGGCCACGATATAGAAGGTTGCCACGCTTTTAAGCACGTTGTGCAGGATCTTTTGGACAATAAGACTATCAATTTCGGAACGGCAGGTCCGAATATAGTGCAGAAACCCATGCCTCATCATGGGGCAAATGCCATTCTAACTGAGGAAGGATTGAATCTGATTATGAATGTTGAAGATTTAAAGATGCCGCTGAGCAAGATAAAGAGCCGGCTGTTACAAGGGGGTGTTTACCCAGGATGTAACGAATATTGCTTAGACTGTTGGACCCTACCTGGAGGGTGTGATGATTTGAAGAAGGGCATTCAGGCTTTAATTGATGAAGGTACATTGCAGTTTGATCAAGCAGCCACTGAAGAGCCCGCAGGGGCAGTAGCAGATAATCAGAATGATGTGGCCACTGTGACGATTCCTCGGAAGACGATCACTATTGCAGCACCAGCTCAGCGACCACCGATCACCATAACTAAGGCCGGGCCGATCCCATACGAGAACACAAAAGCAGTCCCATGGTCATATGGGTTAGAGGTGTATTGTGACGGAATAAGAATTGATGTTGATAAACAGCCAGCCGAGACTGTGGATAATGTTGTTGGGTCAGGAGGCATGACAAGGAGTGGTAGGATCTTTATATCCCCCGAAGTGGAGGCCGAAAGACTAGCGAAAGGAAAAGGGAAAGCAGTTGAGAATGTCCCGGAGCAAGCGAGTGAAAAAGAAGCAGCATCGAAGGATGTAGAAGAGTTCATGCGCTTGATTCGAAAAAGTGATTATAAGATTGTGGAGCATCTGCAGCAGACGCCGTCCAAAATATCTATCCTGTCATTGCTGTTGTGTTCGGAAGCCCACAGAAATGCTTTGCTGAAAGTCCTGGACACTTCTTTTGTACCCCAAGACGTCTCCGTGAACCAGCTAGAAGGAGTATTGGCACATGTGAATGCAGGCCACAGCTTGGGCTTTACTGATTTTGACTTGACTCCGAAAGGGAGAGATCATAATATGGCATTACACGTATCTGTTGAGTGTAGAGGATCAGTAATGTCACACGTCTTGGTTGACACCGGGTCATCTTTGAATGTGCTGCCCAAGAAGGCGATGATGAAGCTGGATGTTAGAGGAATTTTGTGTACACCCAGTGATTTGGTAGTCAGAGCATTCGACGGCACGCGGAGAACAGTCTTTGGATCAATCACACTGCCTCTACAGGTGGGGCCGGAGGTGTTTGCAACTGAGTTTTATATCATGGACATACAGCCTGCGTACAATTGCTTGCTTGGAAGACCCTGGATTCATGGGGCGGGGGCAATCACGTCCACCCTGCATCAGAAGTTAAAATATATGGTCGGAGACAGCGTAGTCACCGTGTGCGGAGAAGAGGACATCCTGGTCAGCCATCTATCTTCATTCAAATATGTGGAAGTCGACGGAGAGATCCACGAAACGCCCTGCCAGGCATTCGAAGGCTTGCGCATCAAGGACAAGGGTCCCGGGCCGAACAAAGTGCCAGAGATAGCCGTCTCATCGTATAAAGAAGCTCAAGCTCTAGTGGAAGCAGGAGAAGCCAAAGGCTGGGGCAAGGTGCTGGACATTCCTGTGAAGATGGACCGGTTCGGGCTGGGGTACCAACCGTCGTCATCAATTCCTTCCGTGGGGGCACCCCGTTTCAGAAAGCCGATCACCATCTCTGCCAGTGGGGTGTGTCATGAAACTGTCAATGCTGCTTCGGAGTCTGATGAAGGAGACAGCGACTGTGATATGGACGCCTGGATTCAGCCAAGCACGCCAGGACAAGGACTATGCAACTGGTCTATTCAGGAGCTTGTTCCTGTGACTTTTAAACAGTAATGCTTTGCTTTATTAATTGTTGAATAATCTGATGTCTTGCCCGGGGCATCAGGATTTGCTTAGGGCTGTGTTGTTATGAACATTGCGTGTCAATCATTAAATAAATGGCGTTTTTTCATGTGCAAATACTGTAATCCCTGTCTTTCTTGTTTTATATTTTTCAACAAAATGGCAACGTGGTTATTCGCTTTATACGCATTTTGAAGCACTTAACCATTCCTTTTGCAGGATAACATTTTCAGATGACATCTTTGAACCACCTATGACTCGTCCCGACTTCGAGCCCCCGGTATTCCAGGCCGAAGAAGAGGTTGTCAAAGATAGCGACGTTCCTGAAGAACTGTCTTGGTTAGTGAAGCAAGAGGAAAGAGCCATTCTGCCTCACGACGAGGTTATCAAAATTATCAACTTGGGGTCGGAAGGGGTTGAGAAAAATATTCGTATCGGAGCCGCACTGCAGAGTGATATCAAGCGAAGACTGATTGAAATGCTCCAGGAGTATAGTGATGTATTCGCTTGGTCATATGAGGATATGCCGGGGCTAGATACAGACATGGTTGTACACCGCCTGCCGCTGAAAGAAGATTGCCCGCCAGTCAAACAAAAGCTTCGCAGAACTCGACCAGATATGGCAATGAAGATCAAAGAGGAAGTTCAAAAACAGTGGGACGCTGGTTTCCTGGCTGTGACGAAATACCCCTCGTGGGTTGCTAACATCGTACCAGTGCCAAAGAAAGATGGCAAGGTTCGAATGTGCGTGGATTATAGAGATTTGAATAAAGCAAGCCCAAAAGACGACTTTCCACTTCCTCACATTGACGTGTTAGTTGATAATACTGCTCAATACTCCGTATTCTCCTTCATGGATGGCTTTTCAGGCTACAATCAAATTAAAATGGCGCCAGAGGATATGGAGAAAACCACTTTCATAACGCCTTGGGGAACATTTTGCTACAAAGTGATGCCCTTCGGTTTGAAAAATGCTGGGGCAACATATCAGCGTGCGATGACGACTCTTTTCCATGACATGATGCATAAAGAGATCGAAGTTTATGTTGACGATATGATTGCCAAATCCCAGACGGAGGAAGAGCATCTGGTGAATCTGCTGAAGTTATTTAAAAGGCTTAGGAAGTTCAGGCTGAGACTGAACCCTAACAAATGCACCTTCGGGGTGAGATCGGGTAAGCTGTTGGGATTTATCGTAAGCGAAAGAGGAATAGAGGTCGATCCTGCTAAAATAAAAGCAATTCAAGAAATGCCGACGCCTAAAACAGAGAAAGAGGTGCGCGGGTTTTTAGGGAGGTTGAATTACATTGCCCGGTTCATATCTCACCTAACTGCTACGTGCGAACCATTATTCAAGCTGTTGAAGAAAGATCAAGCTGTAACGTGGAACGAAAATTGTCAAAAGGCGTTCGATAAAATAAAGCAGTATTTGCAGGAGCCTCCTATTTTGATACCCCCAGTGGCAGGTAGACCCTTGATCATGTATTTGACGGTTCTTGAGGGAAGCATGGGTTGTGTCCTCGGTCAACACGACGAGACAGGGAGAAAAGAGCATGCAATCTATTACCTGAGTAAGAAGTTTACAGACTGCGAGTCTCGGTATTCAATGCTGGAGAAAACTTGTTGCGCGCTAGCCTGGGCCGCCAAGCGTTTGAGGCAGTACATGCTGAATCATACAACCATGCTCATCTCGAAGATGGATCCTATCAAATATGTGTTTGAAAAGCAGGCGTTGTCAGGAAGAATTGCCCGTTGGCAGATGGTCCTGACTGAATATGACATCCAATACGTCTCGCAAAAGGCTATAAAGGGGAGTGTGCTGTCTGAGTATCTGGCGGAGCAGCCTATTGAAGAGTACCAATCGATGAGATTTGATTTTCCTGACGAGGATATCATGTATCTAAAGATGAAAGATTGCGAAGAGCCATTGCCAGACGAAGGACCAGAGTTGGGTTCTAAGTGGAAGATGATTTTTGACGGAGCTGTGAATGCTTACGGTAGCGGAATAGGGGCAATCATCACTACGCCACGCGGGTCGCACATCCCGTTTACTGCCCGACTTACCTTTGCCGTTACCAATAATGAGGCCGAATACGAAGCTTGTATAATGGGGCTTGAAGAAGCCATTGATTTGCGAATCAAGAATCTGGACGTATACGGAGACTCAGCTCTGGTGGTGAATCAAATCAAAGGGGAATGGGAGACACGGCAGCCCAACTTGATACACTACATGAATTATGCAAGGAGATTGTTGCCTTTCTTCGACAAGGTTGAATTGCATCATGTACCGCGGGCGGAAAATCAAATGGCTGACGCCCTCGCCACTTTGTCTTCCATGTACAAGGTCAACTTCTGGAACGAGGCTCCCAGAATCATTATCTCTCGGCTCGACAGGCCAGCCTATGTATTTGCTATTGACGAAGCATCTGACGACAAACCATGGTATTTCGATATCCTTAATTTCCTGAAGAATAAAGAGTATCCGGCTGGGGCATCCAGTCAAGATCAGAAGACTCTCAGGAGGTTAGCAGGCAATTTCTACTTGAACCCGGATGGCGTCTTATACAGAAGAAACCACGATTTGGTGCTGTTGCGTTGTGTAGACGAAAAAGAGGCAAAGCTTCTCATGGAGGAAATACACGAAGGTACCTTTGGTACGCATGCTGGAGGACATGCTATGACGAGAAAACTGCTGCGGGCCGGTTATTTTTGGCTGACTATGGAAACTGATTGTTTCAAGTTTGCGAGGAAGTGTCACAAGTGCCAAATCTATGCTGATAAGGTCCATGTGCCTCCAAATCCTCTAAATGTGATGTCATCGCCTTGGCCATTCTCTATGTGGGGAATCGATATGATTGGAAAGATCGAGCCGACGGCTTCTAATGGGCACCGGTTCATTCTAGTGGCAATCGATTATTTCACCAAGTGGGTGGAAGCGGCGTCTTACGCAAATGTAACGAAGCAAGTGGTGGCCAGGTTCATCAAGAGAGATATTATTTGCCGATATGGGATCCCCGAATGGATAATCACTGACAACGGTTCAAACCTGAACAACAAAATGATGAAGGAGCTCTGCCAGAATTTCAAGATCGAACATCACAACTCCTCCCCTTACCGACCCAAGATGAATGGCGCTGTTGAGGCGGCCAATAAGAATATCAAGAAGATCGTTCAGAAAATGGTGGTGACCTATAAGGATTGGCATGAAATGCTACCTTTTGCTTTGCACGGTTATCGTACGACGGTACGCACATCAACCGGGGCAACTCCGTTCTCGTTGGTATACGGAATGGAAGCGGTATTACCATTGGAAGTTGAGATCCCTTCTCTGAGGGTATTGCGAGACGTTCAGCTAGACGAGGCAGAATGGGTAACGAACAGATTGAACCAACTGAGCTTAATGGATGAGAAGAGGTTAGCTTCTTTAGCATACGGTCGTTTGTACCAGAGCCGAATGAAGAAAGCGTACGACAAGAAGATACATCCGCGAAGCTTTCAGATGGGCGACCTTGTGCTGAAAAGGATTCTCCCGCCGCAAGCAGATCACAGGGGCAAGTGGACCCCCAACTACGAAGGGCCATACGTTGTCAGGAAAGTATTTTCGGGAGGAGCGTTGTTGTTGTCCACCATGGACGGCGAAGACTTTACGTCACCTGTGAATTCGGACGCAGTTAAAAAATACTTTGCTTGAAATAGACCCGCTGGACAGAAAAAAGAGAGTCCAGGCAAAAATGGGGCATCCTGGCGAACCAAAAACAGAATGAAAGGTTCGGGCAAAAATTAGGGATAAAATTGAAAAAGGTACACCCGCGAAGTTGAAAACCTACACTGGGCGGCTTCGGCAAAAAGGGGTATCCCGGTGAACTGAAAACCCGTAAAGGGCGGTTCACGCAAAAGTTAGGGATTTGAAAAGCAAATGACTGCGGTCCGAATTTGATAATTGCAGTAAGCATCAATGCGGGAGAATACATTTGAGGAGCCAGTTATCTGATACAATCTCTTCAAAAGTGGGGATACCGGGAAAGCATTAGAGTCGGGCGAGTCATGGGAGGATCAGTTCGTGGTGTTCATCTGCATCCCGTTGCTGACATGTGTACAAATTTAAGTTGTCAATATTTATGCTTCTTGTGTATACTTGTATACTTGTATATTTGCTTTGTGTAGCTTCCTCATTTCAGGAGTTACCCCCCGTGTACAAAACTCCGCCTATTCAGGGGCCCAATCAATAAAATACGTTATTCAGTACTTAACACTGTTCTTTACTGTTTTGTGCATGATTAACGCCCAAGTTTGATGAAACTAGCATGAGTGTAACGCCACTGGCCCTTGCCAACAGTTGCTAAAGCTTTGAATTAACTGAAAATAACGTCACTAACCTGAGTTGATTTGGTTGCATAGACTCGTCTTGTCTTGTTTGTGTTGTCGCAGGTTTCATAACCGTACGAGGAAGATGATCGAAAGATTGCAATAACGAAAGACTCAGCCTTCACGCAGGTCATGCAGGTTCTTCCTGAAGGAGGATCGAACTCTCCAGCTAGTCGTAGCGTGTGCAAAAAGGATTGACGATTCCAAGATCATAAGGCTGTATTCAGACAGGTTCAAATTTCCCCGCAGGGTCATTCACTCTCCCCCCAGCAGAGTCAGTGGATTTCCCCCAGCGGAGTTCTCTCATTTCAGCAAACGTTTTCCTCCCAGTGGAACCCGGAGATCAAGACTATCCCCCCCAGCAGAGTTGGTGGCGGGTCCTGGCAGCTATGTCGTCAGGGATACCGTGTAATATCAGTTCACTCTCCAGCAGAGAAGTCCAATCATACTTGGCATACCTGCTATTCCTCAGCAGAGTTATATTCCCCAGCAGGGGGTTACCTCAACAGGGTATTTGGTTCGAACTCCCAACTTCCCAGCATGGTTGACTTCCTCCTTCCAGCATTTATTTTGCTGGAATAATTCTGTAGCATCTGGCTATTCCCGGCGGAGTCGGCATTACCTTCAGCATTTATTTTGTTGAAGCAATTCCTGTATTATAGCAGTTCAGGTGAAGAGAGCACTTGCTCAAATGAACTACCAAACACTCAAGATCTCGGCATGAGATATTCAATGATAATGTCCGTTTCGGCAGTATTCCCCACAGAGTTACCAGGATAAGGTTCTCTTTATTTCCAAGCAGAGTTATTTGTCATCAAAAGGGCTTCATGAATCAGAATTTCAGAAGTTGCCTCCGATCACCAGAACAGGCATCCGGTAGTTTGGTTCCCAGATATCCCCAGTAAAGTCCGCCCTAAAATCGTTGTCACGTTGGTGCTAAGAAGTTTGTGGGCGGGGATCAATGGAGAGCTAAGTCCTGACGTGGACAACTTATTCCTATATTGACGGGATTTCTTCAGAAGTGGGCGTCCTAACATGGACAGGTTTATTTCCCCGGGTTAGTGAAGTGTGTTAGTCCTAACGTGGGCAGATTCGGGTTCTTGAAATTGGTGGAATGGGAGGTCATGACGTTGACAAAAGTGATTACTCTTTGTGTTGGTGTCCTGACGTGGACCAGTTCCTCTCAGCAGTTATCTTTCTTCGTGTTGGCAAAGCATGGGTCCTGACGTGGACAGATCAGACAAGGGTGTGAGTCCTTACGTGGACAAGTCTTATTTCCTCAGCAGGTCGAAGATGCCTGAGTCCTGACGTGGACAAATCAAGACGAAAGAGGGGTCCTGACGTGGACAAGTCTATTCCTTACATGGGAAAAGAGGGCAATTCCTGACGTGGAAAAGAAGTTTATTCCTTACGTGGAAAGATGAAATTCCTTACGTGGAAAAATGGGTTTCCTTACGCGGAAAGATTGAGTCCTCACACGGACATATCGAGATTGATTCCTGACGTGGAAAGAAAGAGATAGATTCCTTACGTGGAAAAATTGGGGTCCTTACGTGGACAGATTCAAGAAAAGTTGATTCCTGACGTGGAAGAATGATGTACGCCTTACGTGGAAAGGTGAGTCCTAACGGGGACAGATTCAGAACCAAAGGTGAATTCCTTACGTGGAAAGAATGGGGTCCTGACGCGGACATGTCAAGTGGTATTGGAGTCCTTACGTGGACAGATCGATATAGAAAGAAGATTGATTCCTGACGTGGAAAGATGAAATTCCTTACGTGGAAAAATGGGTTTCCTTACGCGGAAAGATTGAGTCCTCACACGGACATATCGAGATTGATTCCTGACGTGGAAAGAAAGAGATAGATTCCTTACGTGGAAAAATTGGGGTCCTTACGTGGACAGATTCAAGAAAAGTTGATTCCTGACGTGGAAGAATGATGTACGCCTTACGTGGAAAGGTGAGTCCTAACGGGGACAGATTCAGAACCAAAGGTGAATTCCTTACGTGGAAAGAATGGGGTCCTGACGCGGACATGTCAAGTGGTATTGGAGTCCTTACGTGGACAGATCGATATAGAAAGAAGATTGATTCCTGACATGGAAAGATGGAAAGTTTAGTCCTGACGTGGACAAATTCAGAAAGGTTGAAGTCCTCACGTGGACAGATTGGGAATTGTATTCCTTATGTAGAAGGAAATTGGTTTCCTTACGTGGGAAGAAGACGTGGTTCCTTACGTGGAAGGATGAAGTCCTAACGTGGACGGGTCCAGACGAGGTTATTCCTAACGTGGAAGAGTGTTATTCCTAACGGGGACGATTCAGTTTATGGAAAGGTAGACAAATTATTCCCCAGCGGAGTTGCCGAGATTTTCTGGGTTAACAGCAAGCGGAGTCCTAACGTGGACAGGTTAGTTGAGCTCTCCTCGTGTTGACAGCAGATAGAGTCCTGACGTGGACAAGCAAAGGACGAAGTTTCCGATGATTCAACCTTTTTCAGGATGATGAGAAGAATCCCCAGCACGGTCGCACGAGATCAGTGGGTTGCCGTAATAGTCATATTCAGCTGATGAATGTCGTTCCTCAAGCAGGAGCGCAATTTAGTTTTGCGGTTGGCAAATTTCTGGTTTCACTAGTATTCAACCGTCTTGTACCGCGAATGTCTGAAGGCTCCAGGCTCTTCACCCAATCGGGTCCAAGTCGCTTGAATAGGGGCAGCTGTTGCACCCTAAAATTTGCTCAACCTTATTCACTTGGTTTATGTTTCAATATCATTAGCATTTGCATATAGAGTCATGTACATAGCCTAACCATCTGCATAGCATAAGCATAGCAAGTCATTCAACAGGGGGCCAATCATTATTCTCATCTCTAGAGGCCTATCAAGAGGTTATTATCCTAATTCCATCTCATTCAAGTCATCAGAAAAGAATTTGAAAGCTATCAAGTCAATGGGTCAAGCAGTTCATCTATCTCCTGGCGGAGGGTATCTGGGGATCATCAAGGAAAGTATAAGCTGTGAATTGAAGGCATGGGGAGTATCTAGACATCTTGGAGGACTTAGAAAGTCATTTGGAGAAGGAGACAAGTCATTGAGGTGACCACAAGAATTGCAGTTGAAGACAGTTGACTAGGGTTTCATCTGGGTCAACCCTAGGTCAACCCTAGGTCAATTGACTGATTTAAAGGCATTCAGGGCTATTGGAGAGATGTGGGGTTCATTATTTGACATGGAGAACAAGGATATATTGTTATGTTAAGAAGAATTCAAGAGAAATCAAGGAAAAGAGGAGTTTCTAAATTAGGGGTTCTGTGTAAAATCCCCTAGTTTAGGTCAAATTTCCAAGCAAGATAAGTCAAAATGCTAGCTTCAAATGGCTTCTTGGCCAACATGAAACTTGTAGAGGATCTCAAGACCTTTAATTTGAGTGGTGGAAGACATCAAGGAGATTTATAGAACTCAAGTTATGGTCCTTGCAAGTTACAGGTCATCTGAGGTATCTGAAATTTTGTCTGTGAAAGTGACTTGACTTCCAAGCTAGTTTTACCCCTCAAGGAGATTTCAAATGAATTTCTGGTCAACATAAGAATTGTTACTCATTGTCTTATCTTTCTATAATGGTATAGTATGCCCTCATATGATGTGTGGAACTCAACTTATGGTCTTGGCAAGCAAAGGGTATTTTGGTCATTTGTGAATTACAGGTCATTTTAACCTATGCCCAAAACTCATACAAGGAGGCCTCAAATGGAAAAACTTATAACATAAAACTTGCTCCAAATGACATTTTGAGTCTAGAAAAGTGACCATGAGAGATTGGGAATGTCCATAGCATAAGGTTTCAAAATTGGTGAATTTAATGAAGGAAAATGGCTTAAAAAATGGTATTTTTCATATCTTGGCCAAATGATGCAAAATTATAGGTCATTTTGAATGGAAAAGGCATTCTAAAGACATTGGCTAAAGTGGAATTTTGAGCTTAGGTCATGATTTGTGAGTTATCCATGGTTGCTTGAATTAAAAGTAACATAATCCAAATTGAAAGGGAAAGTGTAAAGGGAAATTTCTCCAATGTTCTAGGAGGTTCTAATGCAACCTATATATTCATGCAAGCTGAATCATGCAAGGGTTGGTGCTCCCATTTGTCAAAAATCTCCATTTTCATCCATTTTCTTATTCTTCCATAAGATACCCAAACTCTCACAAACCTCTCAAAATTCTCACATCTTTGGATTGAATCATCATCATCATCATTCAAACCCTAGGATTCACACCAAGAAGAGGTTGAATTGATCAAGGATCATACCTATCCATTTCATCACTCCAACTTGCATGAAGGATGGAATAGCATGATTCACAAGGATTCAGCACAAATCACTGCAAACAGAAGCATATTCATTCATTGGAGATTGTTTTCAGCAAGTATCAAAGGTTGAATTGAGGTCTAGCTACCATCACCATCATCAAGTGCAAGGTATGTAGATTTCTTCGAATCTCACTATTCTGGCTGGTAGAGATCATGTGGTTAGGATAATGTTGTTTAGAAACCCTAGAGGATCAATTCTTGAAGTTTAGGGATAGATTCATGGAGATCAATGACAGGTTACCATTTCTGTTGGCTTCGATAACAAGCTGTGTGTTGAGTTATAATCAATGTGTTGAAGCATAGAGTAATGAGGCAAGCATGTAGAATATCTGTTGATCATCAGGTTTGAGTTCTGGTAACTTTGACCTCAGGCAAGCATGGTGTGTTCTGAATTTCGTGCTCTCTGTTTGGAGTGTGCAATGAGAGTTAGAAAAAACTAAAACTAGGCATGGATTACTGGAGTTTCATAGAGTATTTTAGGGCTTGGAATTTTTCGTTTTCATCAAGAAATCATGGAGAAAGATTGAGTGGAATTCTCATGCATGGAAATGGGGACTGAAACCCTAGACGAAGGGAGGAAGAAGACGAATCACACGCCCTTGGATCTGGAGGGAAGAATTGACTTGACCAGGGATCGAACGGTCCTCGTTTAACCTGAGTTTTGGTGGGAGATTTTGAAATCCCAAACGCACTGTTTCATTAAGTTGGGGGGATTGGGCTCAGAGCGCTATCCACACCCCCCATTTTAATAAGCCCAATGCATTGAACGTGTTACCCCTGCTATTCACACCCCCTCCATTTTATTTCTTTATATTTTCTTTTATTTCTTTTAATTTTTTCATGCATCTTCTAAAAATCATATAAAATCTAAAAATCATTATTTTTAATTCATTCTTTTTGCATATTTTTCTTTAGGATGTCAAGAAAATTATAAAAAATAAAAATGGCATTTTATTTTTTATTTGATATTTTTCCCATATTTTCTAAATAAATGACATTTTAAATGGTTCCATTTCATACTTGATTTTGTTAATTTTTGTTCTATTAGATACTTTCATATTTTTCATCCATTCTTTTTAGGTTGTTTAGGTTAGACATTGAACTTGTAGATTCAATTTAGTTCCCATTTTTAGAAATTAAATTTAGATGCTTAGTGTAAGTGTGAATAACATGGATAAAATTAGGGTTTTAGGTGATGACTTAGGAGGCTTGATTCTTTTCCCTTAGGGCTTAGGGTTTGAATAGTTTAGTTATGGGACTATAGGGGCTATGGGTAGTTACTAGATCCCCTTAGAAAAAGTCAGGATTCCCCTACTGCTATTACTGTATTGTATATATCTGATTGACTGGTGTGGTGTGCCCTCTGGGGATTATTGCTTGCTTGCTTGGGTATTGGGGTTGTCTGGGGGCTTGGGAGAGCTGAAGATTTGAGGAGAGGAAGACCATTGGAGATCCAGAGATTGAAGATTAACTGTCAGAGTTGAGGAGGAGGTTCTTGCCAGCAGCTGCTGAGGAGACTAGGGTTTAGGAGCTAGGCAGAGCTCTAGACTAGAAAGCTTGCTTCTCAAACATAGATGGCTTTGTTTGCCTCTATCCTTTATCTATGATTCAAAGTCTCTTTCAAATATCCACCTCCCTCCTTTGGAAGGATCAGTGAATATATTTGAAAGATAGAACTTTTGAGAGGAAACTTTCTGTTTAATGTTAATAGTTGATGAACCACCCTTGGTAGGTAATTAACTGTCTGACATTCATTCACCTCATCTGGTTGACTGATGTTCATCCTAGCCTGAGACATGAAGAAAAGCCATTGCAGATGGAAAACAGATGATCAAAGCCCTTGCCTGAAGGTCATGAAGATGGAGATTAATGCTTGTTGAAGCCTGTAACTGAGTGGAGATTACTTGAAGTCAGATGTTGATTCAGAGCTGCTGATGCTGTTTCTTTTGCTGCTGTATTTCATTGCTGATGTATTGATTGGTTTTCTGGACTGTATTGTTTGCTGTTTACCCTGTTGGGTTGAAAGTGAAGCTTGTTCACTTTTGCCTATTGTTTTCTAGGTTCGAGGTTGAGTGGGACTCCCTTGCCTCGCTTGTATTGTTGCATCCATGCATTTTACTGTTTTACTGTATATATCTGTTATTGTTTCTGTTTCTGCCTATCCCGTAGGATCTCTGTTTCCCTCTGTGCAAGAGAGGAGCATGATAGACATTACGTTTTAACCTATGCATGATAACATTAGGTTAGTTTGTTTCCCTTCGCAACCATAGGTTAGAGTTCTGTCTCTTCTTCCTCAAAACAAACAGAAAAACACATAAAGATTTCAAACACAATAAAAGACACTTCTTCCGTAAAAGAATGTGAACTCATCAAGACGTCATTTTTGTCCGCCGGGACTGCTAATCAAGGAAAACCTTTTTCAGAAGGAATAAAATCAACCAAGACAGACTTGTGTCGTACGTGGCCCGAACTACGTTTGCTCTGATCTTTCATGCTGTATGAAAGTACGTAGGCATAGGATGCGATATCCTAGCGAGCAACCTTTCCCTCCTTTCTCGTAGGTAGGCGAACTACGCTGACTCTGATTTCTCGTTCCAGGCGGGAATACGTAGGCATAAAGTGCGATACTTTGCCGAGTCATTTTTATTTTCATTTTATTTTCTTTTGACCCCAGACCTGTAGTTTAGATAGAATAACAATCCATACCCGAAAACAAGCGTGGATCCCGTCGAGTACGACGGACGTGAGGGGTGCTAATACCTTCCCCTTGCGTAACCGACTCCCGAACCCAGGTTTTGGTTGCGATGACCATACCTTTCCCCGTTTTTTGCGAGGTTTACTTCGAGCGTTTCCTTTCCCGCTCTGAGGGATAAATAACGCACGGTGGCGACTCTTCTGTTCAGCCGGCGCCGATTTTCACAGTAGCGACACATCCTTCTTAGTTGGTCAGCTCTGATATATAGCACCGGGTAGCTAGGAATTGTTTTGATTCTTTTGTGATACATCTGAGTATGTATCTGCTGTTGATATGTTTTGTAAACATGATGAATGATAATTGTATACGTGAATACATGTGTTGGAGAATTATGAAATATTTGGATGTTTCCGCCTTTGTTCTAAATATTTCTTGTGGGTGTTACCCCGTTGTTGCATATCATTATATATGAGTAGGTGTTGTATGTGTTGAATTTTCGTATAATGTGGCATGTCCCTTTTATACCGTTTTATAAACATACTCTGATGGAATTTTGAATTTGTGCCTAAATGATTAATTGACTTATTTGGGGGTATAGAAAGGGGGTGTTACATTAAGTGGTATCAGAGCCAGTGTTGAGTCAGTTGTGTCTGTCTCGTTGTTTTGTTGGTTAACGGTTGTTTAACATTGTTGTTATTTTTGCAATTAATCAGAATATGGCAGGTCGTAATGACAATGTTATGGTTGCGGCATTGGAGGCGATGGCTAGAGCGGTGTAGGGTGCGCCGAATGTGAACGCTAATGATGAGTTTAGAAAGAACCAGCCGCCGGTATTCAAAGGAAGGTTTGATCCGGACGCTGCCCAGATTTGGTTGAAGGAGATCGATAGGATCTTTAGAGTTATGAATTGTGCTGAAGGCAATAAGGTGAGGCTTGGATCTCACATGTTGCGGGAAGAAGCCGATGACTGGTGGATCGGTATGAGACAAGTGCTTGAAGTAGATGACGAGGAAATAACTTGGGATTTATTTCGTGCTGAACTTTTGAGGAAGTATTATCCTGAGAGTGTGAAGGGAAGGAAGGAAATGGAATTCCTTGAGTTGAAACAAGGAAATATATCTGTGGTGGATTACACGGCTAAGTTTATGGAGTTAGTAAAATTTCATCCTCACTATGATGCGGTGACGACGGAATTTTCTAAGTGGGTTAAGTACGAGAACGACTTGCGTCCTGAGATCAAGCAAGCGGTGGACTATCAGAGAATTAGAAGATTTTCGGACTTGACCGAATATTGTCGAATTTTTGAAGAAGATCGTAAAGCTCGTTCTACTCACTACAAGAGTTTGAAGGAGGAGAAAGAAAAACGACAAGTAAGGAGTGAACCTTATGTGACACCAGCTGATAAGGGCAAGCATAGGGAAAACTTTGTTAAGAGATCTGGAGGAAAGAGTTATGGATCCGTTAAATGCTACAAGTGTGGCGAGATGGGTCATAAGTCTTTTATGTGTGGCAAACCCAAGATCAAGTGCTCCAACTGTGGAGTTCTTGGGCATGATGTTAAGGATTGTAGAATCGATGTAGTTAAATGATACAATTGTGGATAAGTAGGTCACATCAGTGCTAAGTGTCCTAAACCGAAGCAAGCTTCAGGAAATTGGAAAGTATTTGCATTGGCGGGATCAGACACTACCAATGCGGATCGTTGATTTGAGGTACGTGATTTATTAATAATATGCTTTTAGTTGCTATTATTGATGCCGGAGCGGCTCATCGTTCATTTCTTTGAGTACATTAAGTGTTTGAGATTTGTGTATATTTACTTATGATGGTAATATGGTTATTGAGACGCCCGCTTCGAGGTCGATAACTACGTCTTCGGTATGATTAAGTTGTCTCTTGACCATTTATGGTAAGGACTTCGTTATGGAACTAGTGTAGATTGTTATCCCCCGTTGGAGAGGATGAGTGTTTCTTGCCCACGGAAGAGTTGAAGAAAATTCTGGTGGACGGGACTCAAGTGTTTAGTTTGGTTGCATCAGTGTCAGTAGAGGGCAAGGTTGAACTGGACGCGTTTCCAGTGGTGCGTGACTTTCCAAAAGTATTTCCGGAAGGTATTGAGGATGTACCGCCGGAGAGAGAAGTTGGATTTGAATTCCGTTGATTTGATGGTGATTGAGAATGAAGACTTTAAGATGATGATGTTGGATAAAAGTTTGTATCCGAGATTCGAACTCATTGGGGTAGAATGACTAGTATGTCATTCCTGATGAGGTATAAGTGTTATGGTTGTGTTCACTAGGGTAGAATAACTATGTGTCGTTCCTAGTGAAGAGATCGTCGGGGTAGAACGACCGTGATGTTGTTCCTGGTGGAGTATAAGCGGTGTGCCTGTAATCTCCAATGGAGATTGATGTGGATTGACGGTCTTATATGAGTCACGCGGCATGACTATGATTGTGGTATGGGAGTATGCATGTGGGAGATCGTGTGTAGCTTGGGGATTAGAGAGTGGATGCGATGTTGCGTCCGGTATGGTTTGAATCAGGTAATATTTTCGAGGACGAAAATTCCTAAGTGGGGGAGAGTTGTAACGCCCCGATTTCGATTATTCCTTTTTCGTTGAGTCCTTTTTGGCTTAATTGGACGAATATTATTTTGATGTGGAATTTGTGTGGAAATATGTTAAGTTTGCATATTATTCTATTTTAACCGATTTTGAGAGTTTTGGAGAAAATAGTTTGGAGGGTATTTTGGACATTTCCTATTTAATGTTAAGTGGGATATTTTATGAGATATTGAATTAGTAGATGTTTTGGAAAATAATGAGAAAGATATTAAAGAAGAAATAGAAAGGAAAGAAAAGGATAGTAAGAAGAAAGAAAGAAAAGAGAAAGAAAGAAGAAGAGGGAAAAAGAAGAGAAAGAAGAGAAAACTTAGATTCATCAAGAATCAACCAAAGCTTGTGACTAATCAGGTAAGGGTGAGAAGTTTTATCATCATAATAATGTATGTGATCATCTATGTGCTATATGGAAGTTGTTGGAATGTTTTCTATGTTTCCATTTCTAGGTCGGAAGTTGATTTAATCGGTAGAAAAATGAGTTTTATCGGTTAGGATTCGAAATAGACGGTGTAGTATAGTCGAGTGATTAGTGGGTTGTGCTACTGGAACTGGTTTGGATTAAATCGGTCGATTTTATGTCAGATGGTGTTTTTGGAACAGCTGAGATGTTTCTGGTTTCGCAGGTTCGCCAGCATTCGCCTGGCGAGTGTTGGCGAAGTTTCGCCAGGCGAAGCCCAGCGAATGGGCAGCGAACCTTGGCAGTGACTGAGTTTGGACTTCGCTGGCAAGTTCGCCAGGCGAAGGTGGTAGCGAAGGGGTTCGCCAGGCAAAACCCAGTGAGCGTGGTAGCGAACCTATGGCAGTAGCTTCTGTGTGACTTCGCTGGCAAGCTCGCCAGGCGAATGGCAGCGAGCATTCGCTGTGGGGCTTCGCTAGGCGAAGGTTGGCGAATGCAGCAACATATTTTCTTTTCTTGTGCTTTCCATTTGTGGATTGGTTGTGTGGTTTGGTTGCGATCATTCCTTGTCCGTGATGACTAATTATATGGTGTTATGTGTGTTGTGGGTAGCCGTATGGCGTGAATCCTAGTTGGTGATTTGTGAAGTGTGAAATGTGGCCGTTTGGCAATTTTGTGCATTTACTTGAATTGAATAGAAATGCAAGATGGGATTGATTGTGAATGTGAGCCATGTATGAATGGTGTAAATGGATGATGAATATACATATGTTTTGTGATACATATATGTTGAACTCATAATGAATATATGCGATGAATGTGAAGAATGCATGAGTATGTTTGTAAGCATGTATGCATTTCAAGAAGTGTATGAAGTACATTCTTGTGCGGTATATTCCTAGGAGAATCTGATGAGTGGTGTGATTCTTAGGAGAGTCTGATGAGAGATGTGATTCCTCGGAGTGTCTTTTGAATGAATTGATTCCTTGGAGAATCTGATGAAAGATGGGATTCCTCGGAGAATCTGCTGAATGACTTGATTCCTCGGAGAATCTAATGAATAATGTGATTCCTCGTAGAATCTGATGAATAATGTGATTCCTCGGAGAATCTGACGAACGGTGTGATTCCTCGGAGAATCTGATGAGCGGTGTGATTCCTCGGAAAATATGACGAATGGTGTGATTCCTAGGAGAGTCTGATAGGTGATGTGATTTCTAGGAGAATACGATGAGTTATAGGATACCCGTGAGCGGCGAGAGTGAATTGATTCTTAGGAGAATCTGATGGACGATTAAGTCGACATTGTGTTACATTTGTGTAGAGTAGCGAGTTGGCCTTTATGATTTGCATTTACTCATCTGTGCATGATTTATGGTGAAATAAACATGTTATGTATGTTTATTGAATTAATGTGAAATGTATGATTTGGCATAATGTAGATGCTGGAAGATATATATATATATATATATATATATATATATATATATATATATATATATATATATATATATATATATATATATATATATATATATATATATATATATATATATATATATATATATATATATATATATATATATATATATATATATATATATATATATATATATATATATATATATATATATATATATATATATATATATATATATATATATATATATATATATATATATATATATATATATATATATATATATATATATATATATATATATATATATATATATATATATATATATATATATATATATATATATATATATATATATATATATATATATATATATATATATATATATATATATATATAAATATATCTGTGTGTGTGTGTGTGTGTTTATGAAATGATATAAACATTGATAATGCATATTGAGTATGTCTGGTGTTCTATTTGTATATAGATATTCGTTAGATACATTGCGATGTACGATGTGAGTTGTGGTGAGAATGCGTGAGATGCATATTAGTTATTACAATATATATATATATATATATATATATATATATATATATATATATATATATATATATATATATATATATATATATATATATATATATATATATATATATATATATATATATATATATATATATATATATATATATATATATATATATATATATATATATATATATATATATATATATATATATATATATATATATATATATATATATATATATATATATATGTCTGTATGCATTATTTATTATGATATTGTTTCTCACCCTTTTTCTGTTTTATGATGCTCTATGAGGCATTGCAGATTAGATTGCTGGAGATTTTTTGGGAAGCGTGGCTTCATCCTTCTTAGTTGGTCAGCTCTGATATATAGCACCGGGTAGCTAGGAATTGTTTTGATTCTTTTGTGATACATCTGAGTACTTATCTGCTGTTGATATGTTTTGTAAACATGATGAATGATAATTGTATACGTGAATACATGTGTTGGAGAATTATGAAATATTTGGATGTTTCCGCCTTTGTTCTAAATATTTCTTGTGGGTGTTACCCCGTTGTTGCATATCATTATATATGAGTAGGTGTTGTATGTGTTGAATTTTCGTATAATGTGGCATGTCCCTTTTATACCGTTTTATAAACATACTCTGATGGAATTTTGAATTTGTGCCTAAATGATTAATTGACTTATTTGGGGGTATAGAAAGGGGGTGTTACATTAAGTAGTATCAGAGCCAGTGTTGAGTCAGTTGTGTCTGTCTCGTTGTTTTGTTGGTTAATGGTTGTTTAACATTGTTGTTATTTTTGCAATTAATCAGAATATGGCAGGTCGTAATGACAATGCTATGGTTGCGGCATTGGAGGCGATGGCTAGAGCGGTGTAGGGTGCGCCGAATGTGAACACTAATGATGAGTTTAGAAAGAACCAGCCGCCGGTATTCAAAGGAAGGTTTGATCTGGACGCTGCCCAGATTTGGTTGAAGGAGATCGAGAGGATCTTTAGAGTTATGAATTGTGCTGAAGGCAATAAGGTGAGGCTTGGATCTCACATGTTGCGGGAAGAAGCCGATGACTGGTGGATCGGTATGAGACAAGTGCTTGAAGTAGATGACGAGGAAATAACTTGGGATTTATTTCGTGCTGAACTTTTGAGGAAGTATTATCCTGAGAGTGTGAAGGGAAGGAAGGAAATGGAATTCCTTGAGTTGAAACAAGGAAATATATTTGTGGTGGATTACACGGCTAAGTTTATGGAGTTAGTAAAATTTCATCCTCACTATGATACGGTGACGACAGAATTTTCTAAGTGGGTTAAGTACGAGAACGACTTGCGTCCTGAGATCAAGCAAGCGGTGGACTATCAGAGAATTAGAAGATTTTCGGACTTGACCGAATATTGTCGAATTTTTGAAGAAGATCGTAAAGCTCGTTCTACTCACTACAAGAGTTTGAAGGAGGAGAAAGAAAAACGACAAGTAAGGAGTGAACCTTATGTGACACCAACTGATAAGGGCAAGCATAGGGAAAACTTTGTTAAGAGATCTGGAGGAGAGAGTTATGGATCCGTTAAATGCTACAAGTGTGGCGAGATGGGTCATAAGTCTTTTATGTGTGGCAAACCCAAGATCAAGTGCTCTAACTGTGGAGTTCTTGGGCATGATGTTAAGGATTGTAGAATGGATGTAGTTAAATGATACAATTGTGGAGAAGTAGGTCACATCAGTGCTAAGTGTCCTAAACCGAAGCAAGCTTCAGGAAATGGGAAAGTATTTGCATTGGCGGGATCAGACACTACCAATGCGGATCGTTGATTTGAGGTACGTGATTTATTGATAATATGCCTTTAGTTGCTATTATTGATGCCGGAGCGGCTCATCGTTCATTTCTTTGAGTACATTAAGTGTTTGAGATTTGTGTATATTTACTTGTGATGGTAATATGGTTATTGAGACGCCCGCTTCGGGGTCGATAACTACGTCTTCGGTATGATTAAGTTGTCTCTTGACCATGTATGGTAAGGACTTCGTTATGGAACTAGTGTAGATTGTTATCCCCCGTTGGAGAGGATGAGTGTTTCTTGCCCACGGAAGAGTTGAAGAAACTTCTGGTGGACGGGACTCAAGTGTTTAGTTTGGTTGCATCAGTGTCAGTAGAGGGCAAGGTTGAACTGAACGTGTTTCCAGTGGTGCGTGACTTTCCAAAAGTATTTCCGGAAGGTATTGAGGATGTACCGCCGGAGAGAGAAGTTGGATTTGAATTCCGTTGATTTGATGGTGATTGAGAATGAAGACTTTAAGATGATAATGTTGGATAAAAGTTTGTATCCGAGATTCGAACTCATTGGGGTAGAATGACTAGTATGTCATTCCTGATGAGGTATAAGTGTTATGGTTGTGTTCACTAGGGTAGAATAACTATGTGTCGTTCCTAGTGAAGAGATCGTCGGGGTAGAACGACCGTGATGTTGTTCCTGGTGGAGTATAAGCGGTGTGCCTGTAATCTCCAATGGAGATTGATGTGGATTGACGGTCTTATATGAGTCACGCGGCATGACTATGATTGTGGTATGGGAGTATGCATGTGGGAGATCGTGTGTAGCTTGGGGATTAGAGAGTGGATGCGATGTTGCGTCCGGTATGGTTTGAATCAGGTAATATTTTCGAGGACGAAAATTCCTAAGTGGGGGAGAGTTGTAACGCCCCGATTTCGATTATTCCTTTTTCGTTGAGTCCTTTTTGGCTTAATTGGACGAATATTATTTTGATGTGGAATTTGTGTGGAAATATGTTAAGTTTGCATATTATTCTATTTTAACCGATTTTGAGAGTTTTGGAGAAAATAGTTTGGAGGGTATTTTGGACATTTTCTATTTAATGTTAAGTGGGATATTTTATGAGATATTGAATTAGTAGATGTTTTGGAAAATAATGAGAAAGATATTAAAGAAGAAATAGAAAGGAAAGAAAAGGATAGTAAGAAGAAAGAAATAAAAGAGAAAGAAAGAAGAAGAGGGAAAAAGAAGAGAAAGAAGAGAAAACTTAGATTCATCAAGAATCAACCAAAGCTGGCGAGTGTTGGCGAAGGTTCGCCAGGCGAAGCCCACCGAATGGGCAGCGAACCTTGGCAGTGACTGAGTTTGGACTTCGCTGGCAAGTTCGCCAGGCGAAGGTGGTAGCGAAGGGGTTCGCCAGGCGAAACCCAGTGAGCGTGGTAGCGAACCTATGGCAGTAGCTTCTGTGTGACTTCGCTGGCAAGTTCGCCAGGAGAATGGCAGCGAGCATTCGCTGTGGGGCTTCGCTAGACGAAGGTTGGCGAATGCAGCAACATATTTTCTTTTCTTGTGCTTTCCATTTGTGGATTGGTTGTGTGGTTTGGTTGTGATCATTCCTTGTCCGAGATGACTAATTATATGGTGTTATGTGTGTTGTGGGTAGCCGTATGGCGTAAATCCTAGTTGGTGATTTGTGAAGTGTGAAATGTGGCCGTTTGGCAATTTTGTGCATTTACTTGAATTGAATAGAAATGCAAGATGGGATTGATTGTGAATGTGAGCCATGTATGAATGGTGTAAATGGATGATGAATATACATATGTTTTGTGATACATATATGTTGAACTCATAATGAATATATGCGATGAATGTGAAGAATGCATGAGTATGTTTGTAAGCATGTATGCATTTCAAGAAGTGTATGAAGTACATTCTTGTGCGGTATATTCCTAGGAGAATCTGATGAGTGGTGTGATTCTTAGGAGAGTCTGATGAGAGATGTGATTCCTCGGAGTATCTTTTTAATGAATTGATTCCTTGGAGAATCTGATGAAAGATGGGATTCCTCGGAGAATCTGCTGAATGACTTGATTCCTCGGAGAATCTAATGAATAATGTGATTCCTTGGAGAATCTGATGAATAATGTGATTCCTCGGAGAATCTGACGAACGGTGTGATTCCTCGGAGAATCTGATGAGCGGTGTGATTCCTCGGAGAATCTGACGAATGGTGTGATTCCTAGGAGAGTCTGATGAGTGATGTGATTTCTAGGAGAATACGATGAGTTATAGGATACCCGTGAGGGGCGAGAGTGAATTGATTCTTAGGAGAATCTGATGGACGATTAAGCCGACATTGTGTTGCATTTGCGTAGAGTAGCGAGTTGGCCTTTATGATTTGCATTTACTCATTTGTGCATGATGTATGGTGAAATAAACATGTTATGTATGTTTATTGAATTAATGTGAAATGTATGATTTGGCATAATGTAGATGCTGGAAGATATATATATATATATATATATATATATATATATATATATATATATATATATATATATATATATATATATATATATATATATATATATGTATATATATATATATATGTATATATATATATATATATATATATATATATATATATATATATATATATATATATATATATATATATATATATATATATATGTATATGTATTTCTAGACATGTATTATATGTGGGTATTACAATTGATGATAGTGCATTAGGGTGCAGTTTTGATGACTCTGATGATGAGGTATTAAATAATGGAATTGATGAGGATTTGGTAGGAGTAAGAGGATTTGTTGTTGGGGAGAATGATTAAGAGGTGGATGAATTAGAAGTGGATGATGCAAGTAAAGTAAGGGTGGTAGACCTAAGAAAAAAGGGCCAAGGGAAGTTCCAACAAGAAAAGGGAATACCTCGCAAACAAAGGGTGGAAGAAGCCATGTATGTTGAAAATGAACTATCTAATGATGAAGATACAATTGATTTTGAGTTTGTTGAAAGTAATAGAGGAAAAGTGGTAGATATGGGTCTGTCAGATTCAGATTATACATTTGAAGAGTTTGAGACTAGTGGGGATTCAAGTAGTGACTACTCAGATGAAGGAATTAAGGAAAAATATCCATCATTTGTGATGCCTAAGAAGCTTTTGGACTATAAGTGGGTTTTGGGGTACCATGTTCACAATAAATGAAGAGTTTAAAGAAGCAATAGCAAACTATGTTGTTAATAATGGTAGAGATTTTCACTTTATAAATAATTATAAGACAATGGTTATAGTGGGACGTGTCGCTACTGCGAAAATCAGCGTCGGCAATGACAGAAGAGTCGCCACCGTGCGTTATTTATCCCAAAGGAGGGAAAGGAAACGCTCAGAGTAAACCTAACGCAAAGACAGGAAAGGAATGGTCATCGCAACCAAATTCCTAGATTCGGGAGTCGGTTACGCAAGGGGAAGGTATTAGCACCCCTCACGTCCATCGTACTCGACGGGATCCACGCTTGTTGGTTTGTCTAATGGATTGTATTCTATCTACGCTAAGGGTTAAGGGTTAAAAAGAAAAGAAAGGTGACTTCGGGAAGTCAACTGCCCCATAATCAAATGATGCTTCGGGAAGTCAATGCCCCTGATTCACAGGGTTTCACAACGTACACCATTCTGATCCAGACTGCTGAATTATTCAGTCCTGTTTGATTATTCCCTGTTGGAATTTCCTTCATGTCAACTACTGACCTGCAAGTAAAATTGTTTATTCACGAATGGTAATTTTAATGCAGTGTTCATGCAGATTTTGAAAATTTTTGTGTTGTCACTCATTTACGTGTCATGATTGTGGGTGACGAATGAACCAACATTCAAACGCAGTGCTGATTTGATCAGTGAAACATACAAGGATATGACTAGCAAGTCAAGAAGGAGTCAGGTTACTCAACCTTATCGTAATGCGCTTTTAGAATAAACCCTACCTCAATTAGGTCTTTTAAGGGTTGTATCGTGGTCGGGTTCACGGTTCGTGAAACAAAGGATATTTGGCTCAAATTATGATTTATACCCACCCCTTCTATGTGATGATCTCCGATCCTAATGTTCAGCTAACTTGGCACAAGCGCTCGCCTCTTCGAGAGGTATGTTGAATGGTAAGAACCATAGTTAAGGAAACTCACAAGGTTTTTTGGAGTGACAGTTACTCCTTCTTCGTTTTCGGTGTCTGTATCTACACGACTTTGTCCTTGTTCGAGGATTTTTCTATTGATATCCTTTCTTTTTCATTCTTTTGATTCCCTAATTTTTGCCTGGACTGACTCCTTTTGAGTTCTTTTCGATTTTTTTTTGAAGTCCAGCGGGATGCCCTGATTTTTGCCCTGATTTTTGCCCAAGTATTTGCTTTCCAGCTATTCATTTCTTTTTACTTAGCGGACTTTTTCTTTCTTTTCTTTGGAACAAAGTCGTGTGACATTGGTTGTCTTGATTGCTCCGAAAGGGTTTGTGACTGTCTCACTCCTGATTGGTAAGGTCTAACCATTGTGGTTGACGAGGTACGACCTCTTGAGAGACATAATACATGATTGGTACTCGAAAGACAACACTCCTCAGTAAGACTTGAACACTCGGTCAAGCTAACTGACAACTACCCTGCCTCGGGTTAAGATGTAAGGGTTTAAAAAGTCCGAAAAAACTTCTACTTCCTGGCTCAAAGTGGTTAACAAGGGACTAACTCCTTATATCTCCAGTGTTTAGGGAATTTGAAACAATGCCTTGTACGTCATCGGCAAGGTTTTATCCGAAAGCATACGATCATCGGTTATGAGTTTATTTTCGTCATCCTCCCTCCAATCTTTGCTAATCACAGTGACAAAGTGGAGTGAATAAAATGCAAGTGTCAGTGCAATGCAATAAATGAGCGACATCGACATGATTAATTCAAAAAAAATGCATAGTCACTTTATCAATATTACCATTCGAAACAAACAATGTTTACAGCAAGTAGTAACTAACAGAAAAGAAACTGCAAATGCACATGATAAAAGTCTGAGGACTGCCAATGCTGAGGGCGCCCGCCTGTCTGGACCACTGGCTTCTTGAAAACAAACTTTGAATCTGCGAGCTTAGACGGCTGAGAAATTGGTATGAACAAACATAATTCCTTCTTGAAAGGAAATGCAATCTTGGTCGATCAACTGTTGTACTTTCGCCTGAAAAGCTTTACAATCTTCAGTTGAATGCCCTGGGGATCCTCCATGGTAACCACACTGAACGTGGGGATTATACCCAGGAGGGTAAGGTTCTGGAATAGGCTTAAGAGCTTTAGGTTCCACCAAAGAACTCTGGATCAAAGATGGCATCAGTTGGCTATACGGCATAGGCACTGGGTGGGAAGGAGCATTCCTTCGTTCCAAATTGTTACGAGGTCGATTCTGATTCTGGCGTTGATTCTGATAACCTCGGCCACGAGTTCGCTAATTTGCAAGGGAAGCGACATAAAGTTCTTGATATGGTGCCCCAGGCACGGTTGTCTGTCCAGCATAACAAGACACAGGAGATGAAGAACCAACAGATTTCACCGATTCACCTCGAGGATACTCAACATCTGCCATGATTGCATTGATCACAACTCCTTCTTCAGTTTGGTAGTCACAAAGAGATTCAGTTTCACTAGTCTGACCGCCCGAAATAATCTGATTTTTCCCAATTTTTACGGCATGCTCAATGCGTTCTCCAAATCTTACCAAGTCAGAGAAATTTGACGCAATTCCAAGCATTCTTTCGTAGTACGGACTCTGTAGGGAGTCTACAAACATGCTCGTTAACTCTCGGTCTAAAAGAGGTGGTTGTACTCTGGCAGCAAACTCTCTCCATCTCTGAACATATTTCCTGAAGGGTTCATTGTTCTCTTGAGACAATTCTTGCAACTGCATACGATGAGGAGCCATGTCTAGGTTATAATCGTACTGTTTCAGAAAAACTCTGGCTAAATCCACCCATGATCGGATCTGATTACTCTCTAACTGCATATACCAACTCAGAGATGCCCCAGTCAGACTATCCTGAAAGCAGTGAATCATCAACTTGTCGTCTTGCACAAATGAAGTCATTCTTCGGCAGAACATCACCAAATGTTACTTCGGACAACTATCTCCTTTGTACTTTTCAAATCTCGACGCTTTTGAACTTATAAGACAACACTAGGCCGGGAATCAGACACATGTCTGCAGCATTCAGGTTAACAACATCTTTAACTTTCAAAGCTTTAACTCCCTCTTCCAACATTCGGATCCTTCTAGTGAGCTCAAGAGCTCTTGGGTCTTCAGTCTGGGCTACCGGGATCTCTCTTCGGACATTCGGCACAGGGAAAACAACACCTTGATTGTTAACAGGAGGAGCACGGTCGTTTCGGACAACAAAATGTTCACGTCGATCTCGGTTCTCAATAGAAGGTTGTACAAATTAGTCTGCAGTACAATTGTTCACTTGCGGAAAGTCTGCCATAGAATCATACAGAGGATTGGACGTCATAGTGAAACCTGACAAGGTGTTAGCAGATTGGAATTTGCTCTCTGACATAGCTACCAATAACCTTCAACTGACTTCACGGCTCGATCCTGCTCAAATCTACTTCAACCCCTTGGTCGTCTTCTAACAATCAATAGTTGCTCAGGTCAAACTCCGGGTAATCACCTTCAGAAAACAAAACAACGGCTGGATCAGAACTCTGGCTAGCTAGAGGATGATATGCAATATGATGCAACAATGTTATGCACATGATATGCAAGATGCAGAAAACATGGGATCACAGCCCCCATAAATCTCTGAATACTGCTGCGCTGCTGACTGAGTACGTTCGCTCTGAAGAGAATACCAAGATAACGGGTAGGCTAGAAGTCAAGTTTCCTGCAAAAACCCTCCCACTCACGGGTATGGACCCAATCTGACAAGGTACGACATCCTATGCGGTCGTCAGCGTCACAAACTTTCAAGATTGATTATACGATACCCAGAAGGTGTGGCATCATCATCCCTTGAAGAGGCCTCACTTAGTTGAATTCCCAATTGATCGGTTCCCAGAGTCGACAATCCTCGGGTCAGACAACTTGTCGGGCCCTAAGGGCCAGGCAAGAAGCATCAAAGAGAATCTCGTCCGAGTGAGATTTCGCGGCTAGCTGGTGCAAGCTAAGCAAGCAGGCTAACCACTACTCTCTCTCTCTAAATCTATGTGTGTACTCAAGCCTGGGTTTTGGCTTCACTCTCAAAGGAACACCCACCCAACAGCATAACAGCAACAGATAATAGCAAAGGGTGCGGAAATCGTAAATACAGTAAAATACAACATACAACGCACAAGAGTAAACATCCAAAGACAAACAAGCAAGCGCTAGGATTGACTCGCATATGGGATGTTGGATCCCCAGCAGAGTCGCCAGCTATCGCTACTGCGAAAATCGGCGCCGGCAATGACAAAAGAGTCGCCACCGTGCGTTATTTATTCCAAAGGAGGGAAAGGAAACGCTCAGAGTAAACCTAACGCAAAGACGGGAAAGGAATGGTCATCGCAACCAAATTCCTGGATTCGGGAGTCGGTTATGCAAGGGGAAGGTATTAGCACCCCTCACGTCCGTCGTACTCGACGGGATCCACGCTTGTTGGTTTGTCTAATGGATTGTATTCTATCTACGCTAAGGGTCAGGGGTTAAAAAGAAAAGAAAGGTGACTCGGCAGAACATAGCAGTTCTATGCCTACGTATTCCCGTCTAGAACGAGAAATCAGAGTCAACGTAGTTCGCCTAACTACGGGTAAAAGGGAAAGGTTGCTTGCTAGGATGTCGCATCCTATGCCTACGTACTTTCATACATCATGAAAGATCAGAGCAAACGTAGTTCGGGCCACGTACGACATAAGTCTGTCTGTTTATCTTTTATCCTTCTGAAAAAGGTTTTCTCCCGATTATGGGTCCAAGCGGACAAAAATGACGTTTTTGATTTGTTTTCAGTCTTTTACGCAAGAACTGTCTTTTATTGTGTTTGAAATGTTATGGTATTTTTTGATTATTTCGAGATGAGAAGATAGACGACGTTCTAAAAACCTAAGGTTGAAAAGGGGAAGCAAAACTACCCTAATGTTGTCATGCATGTGTTAAAACCTAATGTTTGTCATATTTCTCTCTTGCACAGAGAGAAACAGAGATCCTAGGAGATAAACGGAAAAGAAACAGCATATATACAATAAGACAGTAAAATGCATGAGATGCAACAGTACAAGCCAGGAAAGGGAGTCCCGCTCTACCTCGAACCTAAGAAAACAACAGGCAAAAGTGAAACAGTATTCACCTTAAACCTAGGGGAAAATTGCAAACAATACAGAAAAGGAAATAAAACCCAACACCAGCTCTGACAGCAACACCAGCTCCTACAGCAACAGCTCTGACAGCTACACTTGATAAACAGCAAAACAGCAACTTCAATCTCCATTTGACAACAAACATCTTTAAGCTTTAATGCAATCCAAGCTCCAGCAAGAGAGGAAGATTCACCAAGGAGATCAATTGATGTGTTAAAAAGGCTTAATGACAACCAAGGGAAGCCATTAAGATTTTAACACAGTAATAGACAGTTACCCTCAAGATTCTACTCAACCAAGGCATGCTCTACATCCCTCCTAAGGAGAGATGGAGCTACCTTGGGAGGATCTTATGTCATAGAGAGGAATGGAAGCACAAGATTCTTTCCATGTTTGCAAAATGAAATCAGTCTAGTCTAGAGCTCTTCCTATGTTTCTTATCTCCTAAGTCTTCAAAAGCGATCTTCAAGGGAACAAATCTTCATTCCTAAGCTCCAAGCCTTATCTCCAAGCTTCTAAGTCTTCACAAGCTCCTCCAAGAAAGCCCCAAACCCAAAGCCCAAGCAAAAATAACAAAACAACCCAAGGGGAAGCCCCCACAAACAACACACCAATTAATGCAAAGAGAATGCTAAACTATATTATAAACCTAATTAATTCTAAGGGACCCTAAACTCATACCCAATATCCCATATATTCCCTAAACCTAAATCAACTATTAAATTCCCCAAACTACATTATACACTACAACTAAGTGTTTTTTGAAGTTAATTCTATCCTAAAATTTCTAAAGAAAGTATTATAAAATTCACTAAAACAAAATATTACCTAAGCTATATTCTAAGCTTATATTAAAACCTAATATTTTTTTATTATATTTTATTCTAATGTTTTTAATATCAAATCCTAAGGACTATTAAAATCTAAACTACATTTTATTCTAAGGTTTTTAGTCACATTAACCTAAGAGAAAACCCTAACCAAACAATTAACCTATTAATATTCTAAACATGCTAATTAAATCCTAATATTTTCTTTACTATACTAAACTATAGGAAATCAAACTATTATTTATCCTATTAATATTCTAAAATCTAAACTATATTTAACAAGCAAAATAAAATCACAATACTAAACAAAAATTAAACAAGAATAGATGCAAGGGGGGTGTGATCCTACAGAGCTGTCTAGTAAAAATAAGGGGCCCAACCCATCATAACAGCCAGAAATAGGAGGGGGTGAGCAAAAACGCAGGTGCTAGCAGCAAAACAATGATTCTGGGCCAAGCCCACGCGGTAACACTCACATGGGGAGGGTGACAATGAGAAAAAAAACGGGGTACACTCAGTAGAACCCGTGTTGGGCTTAGCCCGTCTACAATCAAACCCACTCATCAGTAAACACAACCCTAATCTCTCCTAACCTTCCCTCACACTGTTCACTATCCCAACACCGAACCCTAGCGGCGCATCTACTCTCTCCATCCTCTCAACTCTCTGAAACATTCTCCCTCAGATTCTCTCGCTCACCAACCTCTCACGCTCAATCTAACATCTCAATCTCATCTCGTTTATCTCTTATAAACTCTTGCTCGCCAACCCTCACCCTTTCAAATCTTCACCCAAATCTATCAATCTCTCAAACTTATTTTACATCTTGTTCTATCTTTCGCAGAAAATAATGAACGAAATCAATACCAACCTGGATTATACGATGGTGCTGAACACAGCAAATTCCTAGAGACGACGAAACTGATGTTTGAAGCTGCTTTGATGATATTGGAGATGGATGACTGAAGATTTTTGAAGGTGGAGTTCATCTAACGGTGTGATTTTGATTCCGGAGATGAGGATTCTTGAATCTGCATGCGATTTGGATGGAAGATGTTGCTACTTGTTGAAGATTCTGAGTTTTA
The DNA here is from genome assembly GCA_963859935.3 of Lathyrus sativus. Lineage (NCBI taxonomy): Eukaryota > Viridiplantae > Streptophyta > Magnoliopsida > Fabales > Fabaceae > Lathyrus > Lathyrus sativus. Next base: position 21,734,432 of record OZ012737.1, read on the forward strand.
TTGAAGGAGATGAAGAATGCTGAGATTCTTCCGTTGAAGGTGTTGCATGTGAATATTTCGGCTTTGATGTTGGAGTCCTTGAAGATTTGAGCAATTACGGAGACAATATGATGAACGATGAAGAAGTCGATAAACCTGTTTAGAGTCTTGCTGAGAAATCTTGATGAAGATCATACGAAGATGATGAAGGTAGGATGACGATCTGGAAAATTCTTGATGTTCTTTCTGGTGAGTTTTGGATGAAGATGAACATCACAAAGATGATGATGAACTGATGGAGATCCGGTGTAGATTTTCTGGAGATTGATAGAAGGTGATGAACTTTAATGTTGAATGGATGAATGTGATGGAGATTTTCTGGAAAAATATAAGAGTATGGATGAATTTTCTGATGAATTCTTGATCACAGTTGAAGATTTGATGATGATCTGAAAAGAAAGATGAAGAAATGATGAATTGGATGAAGATTTTCTGGAGATTTTGTGTTTCCGGCGGTTGTTACGGTGGTCGGTGGCGGTTAGAAGGTTGTTACGGTGGTCCCGGTGGTGGTCGCCGGCAATTGCATGCCGGCCGGTGAAGGTCTCGGGCGAGAGTCTGGTAGGGGGACAAGTGGCGTACATGCATGCAGGAGGAAGAGAGGTGAGGACGCGTGGCTTGGATTGCATGCAGAGGGTGCTTGCATGAGAGCCACGTGTGTGTGTGGTGGGGAAGTGGAATGATGTGCTGGCTCTGAGAGATAGTGGAGAAAATGAGGTGGCCAAGACTGGAATTACACGCGTGGCAGTTTATATATGTGACACTTGGCGCAATGGACTTTTGACTGGGCTTTTCTTCTGATTTCTGGATAATGGCCCAAAAAATGACCAAGACCAAATAATACTAAGATTAAATGTGAATTGATTGGGATTAATGATGATTACTAGACTGATTAAATGAAAAAGTCTGATTAAACTAGACGTGATTAATGGACTAGCTAAAATGATTAAGACTAATAAAAAACGAAAATTACTATTAAACCTACCTAATTAATATCTATAACAAAATCTATTTAACAAAAACTATTAAAACCAAATCTATTAATTCTAAAACCTATTAAACTCTGTAATAACTAATAAACCTATTAAAAGAAAACCTATTTAATTCTATATAAAAAAGAAGTATATTCTAAAACTATTTAAAATCTATTAAAAAAATATAGAAAAAAGACCATTAAATCCTAAAAATCAAATAAAGGCAGGGTGTGGGAACCGGTTGGTCAAATTTTGGGGTGCAACAGGATGCAAGGAAGGGTGTGAATTGGTTGCAGTATGTTCCAAATTTCCAAATAAGGATAGATGGCATCTAATAAAATTGATTGACACTCACACATGCAATATGGAGTTTAATGTAAGGATGTGTACCACTAAATGGCTTGGGAAAAAGTTGTACTTAACTCTTAGAGTTAATCCAGCTGTGAAACTTATTATAATATGTGAGAAAGTTCATAAGAAATATAATACTGGTATGAGTAGAATGAAGGCTTACAGGGCAAGGAAGGTAGCACTTAATTATGTAGAAGGGTCATTCAAGAAACAATATCTGAGGTTGTATGACTACATGCGTGAGTTTTTTAGATCAAATCCAAACAACACAACTAAGTTAAAAGTGTAACCAATTGAACCACAAAGTGAGGAAACTGAGAAACATGAGAACTGTGTAAGTAAACCATTATTGTCAAGTTTTCAGCGATTATATATGTGTCTTGATGCTTGTAAGAGAAGTTTTCAAGTTTGTAGATCAATAATTGGAGTTTATGGGTGCTTTCTCAAGGGTTATTATGGAGGATAGATTCTTACAGCAATAGGTAGAGACCCTAATGACCAAATGATGCCCATTGCATTGGCTGTGGTTGAAGCAGAAACTAAGGACTCATGGGTTTGGTTTCTTGGTCTTCTAGTTCGAGATTTAGGTGATCCATAAGTTTGAAAGAAATTCACCTTTATATCAGACAAACAAAAGGTACAAATCACATTCACATAGTCATTAACATTTTAGCAACATAAATTATATGTTTAACTATTTTTCTATGTTTAGGGGTTGTTACCTGCATTGGAAGAATTATTGCCAGATGTTAACCAAATGTTATGTGTAAGACATTTGTAGAACAACTTTAGAAAAAGATTTCCTGGTAAGCAGTTGAAAGAACTGGTGTGGAGGGCAGGAAACCAACAACAAGACTTTAAGGAAAGAAGGATCACGCCACTACACTCCAAACAAGAGTATCACCAAGAAGAGAGACTACGCCATTTCAGGTACCAACAGTAGCTTTTTAGCCACCAAGAAGGACAACACCTAAGTTGTCTATAAAGAGAAAACAACATTAGAATATTGATTTTTATATTTTGCTGAACTATGACCATGTAGGTGTTTTTGTTTTTTTGGATTATAGATGGTTGACTTAGAAATATGTAATTTGAATCATCATTTTATGTTTTGGATGTCTACTATATATTTTGGATTGTTATTTAATGTATTTTAGATGATATTTTGGTTACTTAATGAAAGATATTAAATCCTTTTATATTTCTTCAATGATGTCTACAATGTCTCTTAAAGTGTAATAAATATGGACACAAACTATGTCCTTATGCAACATAAAATGTGACGGTATACTAAGTTGTTAAACAGCGGTTAATGCAGTCTCTTAAAGTGTGACAAATACATCCTTTAACTATTCTTTAATGTAACAAATATTTCATTTAACTATTCTTTAGTGTAACAAATATGTCATTTAACTCCTCTTTAGTGCAACATATATGGGCACAAACTATGTCCCTACTGCAACAAATATGGACAACATAAAATTTGACAGAAAAATTGGGCACAAAATAAGCATCACATTAAATATATTTACTACAATAACACATTAATATCTTGTCTTACAACACTAACATCAACATAAACTATAATCACTATTTATGGATCAACATACACATCAACATTACAATAATCACAACTAAAAACATTATGACAAAAATTAGCATCTTCAACATGTTCTTCATCATCTCTTTTATGAAGTAGTCATCTTCATGGATTTTTATCTTTTTCTTCAACATTTTGATTTATGCGTCATTTTCATTGCATTTTGAACATCTCCTTTGAGTGTTGATTTCTGTTTGCCCTTCACTATTGAACTCTTTTTCAACCCACTCAAAAAATTTACAGCCAGAATTTGAACGTTCACAATGTTAACATCTAACAGTTAGCATTATCCAACACGACAAAGCAGACAATAACAATAAACTTACCACAAAGTTTATGCAGCCCCAAAAAGCTTCCCGAAATTTCGTCTTTTCTTCCACACTGTTTGTGTCGCTGCCTTTGCTCCACAAGTACACCTTGGTTCGATTTCACCATGGCTTGCACTCAAAATCAATGAATTACAATTAGGGCTATGTGAATTGACAAATATATACCGTATGAAGAAATTGTTAGAGAAAGTAGAATAAGAACTCTTTTGGGTCCTAATACATATATTCTAGGGATTTAATAAAGAAGAAAAATATTTTTCCTAATTATTTCAAGTAATATTCAAACGTATGTCATCTCAGCAGTTGTGCATTTTTGAAACGGAATAATTAAAAAAGACAAACGGTGTAGACATTATGTAACTTAAAGGATTATCTTGCAGCAAAAAACGTAAAGGACCAATCTATTACAATTAATTATTCTAAAGGACCCTTGGAGTAATGTTGCCATGAAGATATAAACTTTATTTAGTCTCTTTGAATAAAATTAACAAACATTATCCAATTTGATTTTATCAAAACCTATTCAATTGAGTACAAACTACTACCCCATTCTTTATAATTGTAAAGAACATAAATAGTATATTTATTTATTAATAAAAAAAATTATGTAGACAATGATATATTAAAAGACTGCACAAGGGGTGCAGCAACCAAGAACAAACCAAACTATTTCTTCCTTTATAAACACTTAAGAGGAACAGTATACCAGTCGTAAAAAGAACTACAATTAAATGATCTATAAACATATAACCATTTCCAACTGAAAAACTTAATGGAATTCAGAAGATCTTCAATAGACTTAGATTTGTTGTCAAAAATAGCAGAGTTTCTACCATACCATAGAAACCACATTGTTGATGCCCACACGATTGAACCACTCGAGTTTCTCGTAGCTCCTTTGACAATTATTTAAAAATTCAAGAGGGAATCAAGACAGTTGTTACTTCTGCTGAAACTGACACCAAGCCAAATCTTGATACCTTTCCAAACTGCACCTGCAATAGCACAATACAAATACATGTGATTTATGTTTTCCACAGGACAAGCACATGATTTACAGCTCAACCCCTTCCCCCCCTCCCCCCTCCAACCAATATATTCCTTTTAGCCAAAAGCTCCTTCGAAGCTATCATCTTCCTCAAAACTCTCCAAAGAAAATCGGCACTTTAGATGGTAAACTTTCCCGCCACATCTTCTTGAGGCCACTTAACACTTCATCTACTACACTACTGCCCAACATGTCCTGAGACAAACCCTTATAATAGGAGCCAACTGAAAAAGAAGAATTAGTAGAAGAGGATAATGGCATAGTTGGCTCCCAAGAAAAAATATCAACACAGTCACGGTTTGGCTTTTCTAACCCCAATATATTAATTAGATCCTCAATTTCTCTAGCCATAACTGAATCAGGGGGAAAATCAAGAAAACTCAGGTTTCATTCCCACTCCTCCCCTCTCCATTCTCCTGACCAGCGATAAAACAACAAGAGTTAATAATATACATGAACAAATTTGGGAATATTTCCTTAAGAGAGACTTCTAAAATCCACCTATTATGCCAGAATGACACTCCAACTCCATTCCCCAACTTACACCTTATATTTTCATAACACAAATCCAAAAGGTATTTCCACCATATTTAATTTATTCTCTTACTTTTCTTCCCTTCATAACTATTAATTTCCAAAGCTAACCCTTTTTTATCATACCTACTCTCCAATATCCCCTTCCATATACACTCTTCTGAATACAACAGTCTCAATTTCCATTTCATAAGAATGGCTTTGTTGAAATACCCTAAATCCTTGATGCCCGAACCACTCTTCTGAATACAACAGCCTCAATTTCCATTTCATAAGAAGGGCTTTGTTGAAATACCCTAAATCCTTGATGCCCGAACCACTCTTCTCTTTAGGAAAACAAATTGAGTTCCTATCCACCCAATGCATTCTCCTCCTTGTTTCACATCCTCCAACAAAAACTTACTTTGGATACTCTGCAGGATCTTGATAACTCCTACATGAACTTTATAGAACAAAAAGGCATACAACGGAAGAGCATTAATGACAAAATTGATAAGGACTACTCTACCTCCAATAGACAACTTTCTCCCTTTCTAATCGGTAAGTTTGCTCCTCACTATATCAATGACTCCCTTCCATGGGTAGAACTTCCTTGGACTATCACCTATGAACACTCCAAGAAAAACACACAGGATTTCCATTATCTCACAGTGCAGGAAAGAAGAAACTGCTTCCAAAAAATTTGGACTTAAGTTGACACCTCCAATTCTACTTTTGAAGAAATTCACCTTAAGGCCCGTAAGTAATTCAAACCCCCGAAGCACTACCTTTATACCCCAAAGATTACTCCAAATAGTCTCACCAATCATTAAAGTGTCATCAGCAAACTGAGTAATGCTATAATGGACATTAGAGTTAACCCTAAAACCTTTCTATAAACCTTTATTCTCTGCCTTCTTTACCAGTTGAGTTAGGACCTTCATAATAAGAATGAAAAGAAAAGGCGATAAGGGATTACCTTGACGCAGACCTTTACTGACTCTTAAATCTCTTGTTGCACTACCATTAACCAACACTGACATTGAACCATTATAGACTAATGATAGAATCCAAGAAAACCACTTATATCCAAAGTTCATCTTTACTAATAAACAATGAATTAAGAAACTCCCACGACACACAATATATACGCCTTTTATCGTATCAAACTATATATATATATATATATATATATATATATATATATATATATATATATATATATATATATATATATATATATATATATATATATATATATATATATATATATATATATATATATATATATATATATATATATATATATATATATATATATATATATATATATATATATATATATATATATATATATATATATATATATATATATATATATATATATATATATATAACAAAACATTTATTTATAATAATAATAATATAATCTAAAATGTGACATTTTAATATTTTAATCAACAATATTAATGTATTTATATATTTTTATTGAATCGTAACCGTGACAGTTAAAGTTTAATCAGCCACAGTTCACTATAACAAAGTTTCTAAAAAATATGTTTAGATATAATAATCAAAAAGGTTTATTTGTGAAACTTTTTTCAATAATATTTCAGTATTAAAATTATAGTTATTCATTAACAATATCACAAATAGTTAATTTTGTAGTTTTTCATTAACAATATCACAAATAATTTTCATAAATAATAATTAAAAAACCTACTTTGTTAATTCTTCAAAAATTCTTCTGAGATCTTATATCACATATCTTCAAACAATGATGAATCTTCAAGGATACTTCATAAAATTAAATGAGAAAATTTAGAAAAAAAATAAATTTCAATAATATTGATGAGCAAAATAAGAATAATTGATATTAAAAAAATATTTTAAAAACCAATAAAATATGTATAGTTATGAAAAAGAATATGAATTCTAACCCATAACCTTAGAGTCAAATAGCAAATATTCATGTCAAAAAGGAATAGAGAACATCATATATAATATATTTGATATTACAATATAACACCTCATAGTTGTTTCAAAACTTGATACAATCTGTAACTACTTTATTTTTGTTTAATAAAACATAATTGTAATTCCTAAGAACATGCAACTTGGGAAGAAATTGGTGTAAATTTAAACTCAGAAGGAGAAGTATAGGTGAAGGTGACAGATTTAAATCCATAAAATGGTGCTCCTTGGATGAGAAGACCATCTTGGCTAAATATTGCTGGATCAACAGGTGTACTTGACTTAAATCCTTTGGTATTGAACTTCACATTTGTTTGAGTGCAAATACAGTTGTTGCTCACAGTAACATTCCACACTGAGCCTGATGTTTTGGTTTGCTTAACCTCAATGTTACTCAAACTACAAGGTTGTCCATAAGCTGCAATTTTAATCATAAATTAAACATCAAAATCATTAAAATAATAAATTTAGGTTGATAAAACAAAAACCCTAATTGAAAAGATTATTCATGCTATAGAATATGAAACCTTGGAAAGCTAGGGCAAGGAAGAGAGTGATGGAGAGAAGGTTGAAAATAGAAGCCATTTGAGATTTGAATGTATGTGTAAACTAGTCTTGTGTGAGAAAAGAGAGTTCATTGTCACACTATTTATAGTATCAAGTGGAAAAGTATATTAAATGCATTATTAATTTTGGGTTTATATTCTGATTTTTTCTTTTTCAGTTTATTTCTGTGTTTTTTTTTTTGGTATGATTTTCATAGTGTAGTTTACAAACTTTTTAAAAAGGATTAAAAAAAACTTCAAATGAAAATTTAATTTAAATAGTTATTCTTAAAATTTTATTTTAAATATTTTATCATTTTATTGTAACCTTTTTAAAATTAAAAAAAAAAACTATTTCGAATAGTTTTAAACAAAATCATTTTTAAGATATATATTTTCAAAAAAAAATTGAAATTTGGACTATGTTTTATCTTTAATAATGTATATTTATGTTATAGAATGTTAAAATTTATTTTTATTTTTTATAAAATAAAACTAAAACAAAATTGTAATATTTTAAAAAATATTTTTCTTTAAATCATTTTAGAAAAATATAATTTATTTTTTTTATTTTTTTAAGGTTAAAAAAAACAATACGTTTCTGGAATCAATGAATTCTTTTGAGAAAATCAAATTTTTTTGTGTGTGTAAGGGGAGATCACTATTTGACTCAATTCAATGTTTCATTTTATAAAATATATTTGTCTGCCATCTATTATAGGAATGTTTAATTTTTTTTTAATTAAAAAGCTTGTATATTAAATAAGGTTATGTTCAACAATAGTCAGTGCTTTGTATTTAAAACAATTATTTAATACTTCTTTCCTCTAATAATATTTAGAGTATTTTTCTAGATTAAGCAAAAAAATAATAAATAAAAAGGTATTAGTTTGTGTATTTACCCATACAATATAGGTAATATTATTTTTTTATTGATGGGCAAAAGGATGATGTATATTAGTTCAATCCTCCAATTTTAACTTATTTATAAAATTAATTTTGCTATTTCAAATTTAAATAATTTTGATATTTTTTCACCATTTATCATTTAAAACTATTTAATTTTAAGTGTAAAAGTTAGAAAAAATAACTAAAACTATTTAAATTTAAAATATAGAGTCAATTTTATGAATCAGATAAAATAGAAAAAACAAAACCTGTAATTAAATCAAATAATAGTATAAAATATTAAAATGCTCTTTGATTTTAAAAACAAGAATTATTATTATATATCATCAGATTTAATTAGTTTTTAAGGTTTAAAATTTTTATAAAAAGAACACCATATTCAATATTTTTTATTATATTAATTACTTAAATAATATATATATATATATATATATATATATATATATATATATATATATATATATATATATATATATATATATATATATATATATATATATATATATATATATATATATATATATATATATATATATATATATATATATATATATATATATATATATATATATATATATATATATATATATATATATATATATATATATATTCTTACCAAAAATATTTGTTTAGGGTTTATTATATCATTATTAAAATTTTAGCTCTAACCATACTTAATATTTATTTAGAATATTATTAAAAAATATATAATTCAAATATATTTTTTATTTTCATATAAAATTAAAAATTATCTAAATTATAAATAATATTACTTTAAAAATAATATTAATTTAAAAATAACCGAAAGCATAAATTATTTACTTTTCGTTTTAGTATTATAATTATTTTTATATAAAATTATGTCATATAATATTTTGTTTAAAACTTCATTCTTTGAATATTAATTTGAATGTATTTAGAATCATTTTTTCCAGAATTTATTATTATAAATAAATTTTTCTAGAATTACTATTAAATTTAAAGAAGAGCCTCAATATTTTAATAACAATTTAATTATTGCAATAAATTATTATTAAAATATTAAGAGTTTTGTTCAGTTTTAAAAATAAGTCTAGAACAATTTATTTATCAAATAAATTGTGTAAAACTTATAATTCTATAAAATATGAGATACAACATTAAAAATTATGTTTTATATAAAAATAATTTTAATACTATGAACATAATTTAACAATTTATGTTTTTGATTATTTTAAAACAAATATTATTTTTTAGAAGTTTTATTTTGAAATTTTTCTTTTATTTTTGAAAAATATTTATAATCTAGATAATTTTTATTTTAAAAAATAGAAAATACAATTGAGTTTTATTTTATGATAATAAACTAACTAATTATGAAGTCTGTTTTGTAACAAATATTTTAATAACAATTTAATAATCACAATAAAATTATTTTTGGTAAGAATCCTATTTTATAGATTTTTTAAAAAAATAAGTGCAATAAAAAAAGATTATATAAGGTACTTATAATATAGAATTTTTAAATACTAAATGTTATAGATAGATATATGACGTATAATATGGTAATGTTATTTTTATGTGAGAGTATGAAAAGGAATATAAACTATTAAATTTAAAATAAGTGGGTGAGATTATGTTTCATTTTTTTTCAATCAATTTTTCTTTCTTTTATTATTGAAATAAATGACTTAAATTAAAACATTATTTTTTAACTATAAAAAATTCTCTCTCTTCTCACACATATTTAAATTTAATAATTCAAATTCATGTTCTCAAATAAAAATAACATTCTCATAGTATATATATATATATATATATATATATATATATATATATATATATATATATATATATATATATATATATATATATATATATATATATATATATATATATATATATATATATATATATATATATATATATATATATATATATATATATATATATATATATATATATATATATATATATATATATATATATATATATATATATATATATATATATATATATATATATATATATATATATATATATATATATATATATATATATATATATATATATATATATATATATATATATATATATATATATATATATATATATATATATATATATATATATATATATATATATATATATATATATATATATATATATATATATATATATATATATATATATATATATATATATATATATATATATATATATATAACAAATAACAACATAAATAAAAAATATACAAATAAATTCAATAATGAAAATTTTTTATTAAAAATTTTAATTATATTACAACAACTTAGGATTTTTAGAACAAACTATCATGAAATGAAGATATCATAATCATATATCATAAATAAAGACTGGAATATAAACGGAGCCTCGTTGGGATTGGATTTTATCAATCGATAACATGTGCATTCTTCTGATCAAATTAAACACAGCGTAATCATTCGTCTAATATCCTCACGTATCACTCACGACAGAGTTTATCTCTAATGCAACGTCGAGAAAATAACCATGTTGTCCCATTGGTGATCTCTCACCCAACAGAAACACAACACGGAACATTAAGAACTGATACTCACGCAAATGCTAAGCCTAAAACTATCTCTAGCAATTAGGACCTAACACGTAATCATCCTACTTCCAGATCTGAAAAGTGTATCTCTACCACGATTCAAATCAAAGATAAACAAGTAAACAAAGACGACACCCATATCGGACTAGCGTCCAAACGGGCACGTCCGTGCCCGTTTGTCCGCTTTTTTTATTGCGCTAACGCGCAAAAATATTAAAGCGTATTTTTTTATAAATTTAATTTTACCATAAACTATTTATATTGATTTTAATGGTCTTTTCACATTCTCTTTACTTCTTATCATGCATCTCGATTATGTTGCACACGTTAGGTCTCCTGTAGATTTGTCCTAACGATTAGTTTAAGATAATAATGCATCTTAATCTAGATTAGTCAAAAGACCATTAAACATTAGTTTGTATTTATATATTACTATAGATTAGTCAAAAGCATAAGAAGATTTAGATAGAAGAAGAACAAAAATATTTCTCACAATTTATTAAGCAACTAAACATAAACATTAACACATATATTAAGTTACATTATTATTGCTTAATAGGAAGGTCAACCATGGAATCAAAATCAGAATTATCTCTCGTTTCACTGCAAAACAAATGAAGTAAATTTTAGTAGTCAACGGTATAGTGTAATTAGTAAGTACACGCCTAATGTGAGATTGCAAAAGTATAGTTGAATGATTAAACATAATAGATAAATACCTGAGTTTGTGACAACAAAATTTCTTGAAAAACTATATTTTTTGTAAACTCCCTTTCTTCCCCACTTACTCTTCCGTCTTTAATTAGCACTCTTGTTGCAGCCCGTGAAAAAAACTCATTGATTTCCTCTATAAAAAATCAATAATTTTGCGTACTATTAGGACCCTATATACTTCATACTTCATATAATATATATGGATACTTAATTAGGATACCATAGTATATATTTCCTGAAGACTTAATTAGGACCCTACTTATCAAACCATATATATTATAGTTAACTGACATTAATAATATAATACGTACAAAACAGGGAAGCTAATCTTGCAAGATAATCTAGGATAGAGATTTTAAAAAATAAATAAATAAAAAACTAATCCTGCTCAGTAAACTATAATATACTACATAATATCCAAATATCATATATAGTCTAACACCCACATTATTAAAGAAGATTAGGCTAGCTCTAGTCATAAAGCTATAGCATGGGATATGATCAATATTAGTGTCAAGACTATCCTAGGCACACCTGTACCAGAAACAGAGAATAGCTTCCTAGATGATGTAACTTTATGAGAAACTATCACATTCTTCCGTTCAAGCATACCAAATGTTTATGAAATTGGTACCAGATAAGTCAAAATCTAGTAGAGTAGACTATAGTTTTATAATTTGAAAAACAATATGCAAGGTTAATGACAATTAAACACAATAAAACACCTAAACTTTTTTTATACCACAATGAAACACCTAAACTTTTTTTATAAAAGTGTAACTATGTTACTCTCATGCAAAATACAATTTAAGAGGTAGTATCGAACAATAAAAAAGAGTCAATCTTAAAATCAGTATACTCTTTTATCTATGTCTATAGATTAGTAAATTAGCACATATATTAGTGGGGGAATAAGTAAATAAATTGATGTGAAAATTAGGTAAATAGAAATAGGAGATGACCATTTCATTTTAATGCCAAAAAGTGTGAGAAATATAAGAGAACGTCAGAAGATCATTGAAAAAATCATTGAAAAAAAGGTTGTACTTTCAGCAATATAATTGTCAATGGAACCCTTGTAGTAACAATGGAAATAAAACTCATATTGATTTCTCTATAAAACTTTGGTTTGGTGTGCAATTAGACCATGTTCGTATAAAATAGCAAGGCCAGAAGTTGATTCTTATTATAACCTTCATATAATATTATTATTTTAAAAACAAAATTAATTATAATAACTGCTTCATTTGCATTGAATATCCACGACACATGTGTTACAGTTTTTTCTTTAATTTTGAATTTTATAAAACTACACTTAACTATTTTTTAGGGGTATTATTGGTAGTAAAATAGGTCATCCATAACATCTTCTATATATGTCAAAATATCTCCCATAATACCTCAGAGATGTTGAACACATTGCTCTAAAATTTGATACAATTTTTTTTGTCTAATCTAAATCCAAAATTTGATGAGTTTGGTTGAATTTTTCTATTAAATAATTATACATTTAAGCTTACATCACTCAATTCTTCTAAAGAATAAATAGATAACAACTCAGATGTACGTGGGAATCAATGGTTAGCAGAAAAAATTAATTCATATTCATATGAAGAAAATAAAGTAACTGATTTTCAAATCTTCAAGTTTTTTTTCTTCAGATTTTCCTGTCATCAAACAATCGAAAGAGAGTTTAATAAGTGAATGATTGAGGAAGATGAAAAGAGATTATGAGAGAGAATAAACATGACTCTTATATATTGAATGCATAACATTGAATGTTACACCACGACTTACAAATTTTTTTGAAGTTGAATTTATTATATGTGTATTTAATGACAAATGAAAAATTGTAGTACATAATTTGAATTAAGATACCGAGACATATTGAAATGAATGTGCATGGTGAAAAAAAAACTCACCAAATATGTTTCTTATCAATGTATCATTCAACTATCTTTTGATTTTTTAAATGCAAAGTACTATTTTTTCTCTCATTTGGACGCAAGTGATCTACAAACTAAAATATTGCTATTAATTTTTAAGACTATGGCTAGAGCTTATTAATAAAATACTACATTATTTTTATAAAAAAAACTATAACAATTGTTATAGTTCTATTTTCAGTTTAGAAAACTCAACTTTGGTATTTTTGCTTAAACCAACCTTTACAATTTTTCTGTTCTATATTACTTTTAACTAAAAACTATCATTAATTTCTAAAATACAACCTTTGAATAATGAGATGGAAAGAAGAAAATACTATGAAAAAAATACGTAATGATACAAACACAAATGAACCTTTAGACAAAAAGAACAATTCTAAATAAACAAAGATACACTCCATGCATTCAAAGTGCTCCACAATTTCATCACGGCGAAACAATAATCCAAGCATTTGTAGTTATGTTGACAAAGGTTACCATAAAGATAGATGATTTTGGGAGGGTGTTCGTTTTGTGTGCAACCCTTCCTTTTTCACTTAAGAGAGTTTCATCATTAGAGAGAGAGTTATTTTTGCAAAAAGGAAGAAGGAGAGGTTATAAAGACACGCATATGCAAAAAGGAAGAAGGAGAGGTTATAAAGACACGCATATGAAAGTTAGATTTTGAGAGGGTTGTGAAAAGTTGTAAAAACCAACTTCAATAGTTATGCATTTTTAAAAACTGTAACTTTTTATTAGTATTTTATTTTTTAATTAAATAAATTTTAATATTTGTAACCGTTTATGTAGTTGATTTTTGTGAAGGGTGTTAATGGAATAATAGTGTGAATTATTGGACAAAATTGGAAAATAAAAAGCTACACCAAAACCCACTATTGCCTTTATATATTGTTATAGATAAACGATTGTTTTGCATAAAACACAATGATCAAAATACGTACACACGCTTAACCCTTTTTACATGTATTCATCTAATCCGCCAAATGCCGGTGAACATCGTTCTTCATCACTATTATCACATACCCACACAATATCATATTGATCATACTCATGATACCCATGCTACTTAATCAACACAACACCATGGAAGATATAATGAATATCAACTTCAAAACCATATCAAAAGTTTGTTCATTGATAAAAGAAAATCTGAGATTAAAGATGTGAAATGGTTTTGTCAAGACCCACAAACAAGCAATCAAAGATAATCAATCAATAGAGAATCCAAAATAGTTCACAAACATAAATTAGATGAAATACATAAGGTATCAAAAGATTACAATCCAAACCCCAACAAGAGATCGAAGATCTTACCTCCTCCCTCTTAGGGTTTTGTGTTTCTCTCTCTAAAGAAATGAAGAGAGATAAGTTCTGATGTTCCAAAATGTTACAATATCAAGTTATCTCCCAAAACTGAAGTGATGACCTAAAAATACAAGAAAATCACTTAAATACACGTTCAGGATCTGTCACGTTTGCTAAGCGAACAGCTAGCTGTAATACCCCAAATTTTACCCTTTCTTTTTTATTTTTATTTTAAATTCTGATTAACTTAATAAATTAACCTTTTTTTTTTAAATCTTGTTTTTTTAACTAATAATAATTTAATTAAATTTTTTTTTATAACTTTACTAATGTTTTTTTATTAACTTTTTTTTCTATTTAGTTTATTTATTTAAATCATTCTAAGCTCTTCTTACTAACTTTTAGGATTTAGATTAAAATTTAACTTTTTTTTTTTTCTTCTTTTCTTCAAGAGTAAATTTTTTATAACTTTTTTTAATTAATTTCTAACACATTTTTTTAATCAAATTCTATTACCTTTTAAAATTAAATCTTTTTTCTAACTTTTTTTTAAGGTTAAATCTATTTCTAACTTTTTTAAAGTTAAATCTTTTTTTCTAAATTTTTTAAAAAAATCAAATCTTTTTTCTAACTTTTTTAAAGTTAAATCTTTTTTTCTAACTTTTTTAAAGCTAAATCTTTTTTTCTAACTTTTTTAAAGTTAAATATTTTTTTCTAACTTCTTTTTAAAATTAAATCTTTTCTCTAACTCCTTTTTAAAGTTAAATCTTTTTTTTCTCTAACTTCTTTTTAAAATTAAATCTTTTTTTTTCTCTAACTTCTTTTTAAAATTAAATCTTTTTTTCTAACTATTTTAAAAATTAAATCTAACCTTTTTTTTAAAATTAAATCTATCCTTTTTTTTTTGACACCATCCTTTTTCAAATTAAAATTCTAAATTCCTTTTAAAATGAAATTCTAACAGTTTTTAAAATAATTCTAACACTTTTTTAAATCAACATTCAAATGTTTTTTATTTTTAAAATTCTAACTCATTTTTTTTAAACTTAAAATTCTAATTTTTATTTAACTTGAAACTCTTATTTTCTTTGCTAACTTTTTAAATTTAAATCCAACACTTTTTTAATCAAATCCAATCCCAATGAATTCCAGATGGAGCAAAATCAAATCAATCAGATCATATCATCATCATAAGAAAATCAGATCTAAATATCAACATCACCATCATTGAATCAAATCTGAAATCATCATAAAAATTCATTCAAATCAAATCAGAGATTGAAAAAGATTGAGATATTCAAATCAAATCTGAGATTGAAAAAGATTTAAAAATCAAGTATAAAAGGACCCTCAGAAGCAACAAAACGGGGGGATCGACAAGCATCAAAAACTCTTACAGTCTTCATCAAAAGTAACTAACTCTTCTTTTTTTTTAATTTCTAATCTTTTTTATATCTTTTTTTCAAAATTTCTACCATTTTTTCTTAATTAAAATTCTAACATTCTAACTCTTTTTTTATTAAAATTCTAACCTTTTCTCTTTTATTTTCAAACTTTTATTTTTATTTTCTAACCCTTTTTTTTAAAAACCAAATTTCGAAGTTCTAATTTTTTGCTAACTTTTAATTCTAACTTTTAATCTATTTTCTTTTTCTTAATCACATTAAAAACTCTAACTTTTCCAAATCTCACAAAAAAACCTAATTCCATTCTAACTCTTTTCTTATTACCTAAATTCTCATCGTCTCAAAACATTCATCACTTAACTTCTAATTATCGTCAATTCCAATTTTCATCCTTCATTCCTAACAGTATTATTGATTATCCATGAATCTGTTCACTAATATTTATTTATTTATTTTTGTATTTATTTTTATATTTGTACATAATCTGACATCATCGTTGCTATTTCATATTCCATTATCACTTGTATATTATCGCCATCTTCTTTGCATATTAATTTTCATTGTTTATTAATTTTTCGCTAACATCCTCATTTTTAAGATCCAAATTTCTAACTTTTTTTCTTGTTTCGTTAATTATAATTTTCTACTTAAATTCCTAACATTCCCGTCTAATTTTTTGTCTAACCCCGTATAATAACAGTCTCGGTTTGTTTTGGTTTTTTGCAGCTGACTAAGTTCAATTGATTTTATTTTCAGTTTAAATATTCAATTATCATATTTGTAACTGCTTATGGGATGTAATTTTGCGAGACAATTGTCGCATTTATCTTTCCGCACTTTATTTTCTGCCGTTGTATGTATATTTAATTTCATCGCATCTTTATAATTAATTTCACTCCTCCGAAGGAATTAGGTCTAGCCGTTTGACCGCCGTGTCAATAGTCCTCACCTTCAACCCTTACACCTTTTCAACCCTAAATTTTCATACATGTCTCGCTATGGACAAAATTTACAATCTTACCCCTAGCATTAGGTCAAAGAGTCGCCGCACTCATTTTAGGGTTTCCCGCCGTGGAGTCCCTAATTTAACCCTAATTACAACTTAACATTTCAACGTAGAAATTTGGAGTTCCTACACTCCGCGTAAGCGTGTCCTTAAGATGCGTTTATTCCCCCTTGAGACCTTGACCACAGTCAAGAAGTCTCTAACCTCCCTTTTGAGGGGAACTACGATTACTCTGATTCCACTCCCGTAAGGATACGTAGGCACAAGATGTGATGTCTTGCCGAGTAAACTTAGAATTAACCCCTTAGGTTTATTTTCTCACTTTTAATCCCTTTGTACATATACCTTAAGCGAATAAATAAAGCAAATAGTAAACAACTGAACAAAAGGCTCCTGTAGAGTACTACAGAAGTTTAGGGTGCTAATACCTTCCCTAAATTTAACCAACCCCCGAACCCTAGATCTTTCCCCGCATTGTGTTTACGATGCAAAATAGGTTTTCCCTCTTTTGACCTTTTCCTTCGAATAAATCAAAGAGCGGTTGTGAATTGAATTGTGATTCAAACTAATTAATAGTTTGTGATCCTATTTCCACCGCAACAGAAAATGGCGACTTCACTGGGGACTTTCTAAACTTTTGAGGGCTATCCCTAATTTGTTCATATTTATTATTATTTGTTTTACTATTCATTTGCATGTATATATTGTACTTTGATTTTGGGACTGTTCCTTGTGCTGTGAGATAAGTCCTACGCCCGGACTAGTGACATTATTATAGGATGGGGATATATTCGATGAGGCTTATAGGGAGTGAATCCCGACCAAGCTGATTCGAGAATCACCGCTCAGTTGAGACCTTTCGAAAATGGTTCGGTTGAACGAGTAATCATTGAAAACTTTTTCCATGGTCGATTGGAGTCTGTGATACTGGGAACCGTAGTACCTTAACACCTCCTTGGCCTTATTTAGGACGTAGTGCGGGAGCTATGTGGGAGTAATCCTACAACGGCTGCTACGCGATACTACACTCAAAAGAGGTTCTCTTGAGAATATTATTCACCCCCGAGTCAGTCGGAAGGTTGATAATATCCGAAAGATGGGCTGATGACTTTGGGCACTTTGTAGAACCTTGTTCGGCAGGTACAACTAACCTATAGTACACTCCTTTTGGGATGGGTAGACCTTGACTCCGCTCACGTTCCTTTAACCTAGGACTTTGTGTGTTTTCATGCATTGCATCCATAAAGCATCTCATTGCATTGTATTTCATGGAGTTCAAACATCATTTATGGATATCGCGGGATACCATAAATAAAAAAATAAAATGAAAAAAACAAGAAAAAGATTTCCTTGGTACCCCATGACATTCGTAAATGTTTGAATTCCATGAAATCTTCATTTGCATTCACATTTTAGCATCATACTTTTGCATTGCATGTGTCTCCCGATTTCTCATACTCGGTTCTCTCACCCTCCAGTTTTGTCACCCTGAGTTCTCTGCATCAATACGACCCTTCAAAAGAATGGAAGATCAAAACCAAGAGATCAACCGTGTCAGCCATGAATTCGAAGATCTTCGAGGAAGTGTAGGACAGATTTTGGAGATGTTACGAGCTCTTAGTGTGAAGGTGGATGCTTAGTCTACTGTTGTTTCTGAGACTACTAATACCGTTATGGAACCGCAACCAGTTGTTACTGTCGAGAATGTACCTCCTCACGGTCTTCAATCCGGTTTGGTGCCTCCTAGTGCTCAACCAGTTCAACGAGCTACCCCTCCAAAGTGCAAAACTCCTAACTCCGACCATGGTAAAGGACCTGCACGTTTGAGGAACCGCAAAACAGCTACTCCTCCACCTTGGCAACATCAGCAGAGTTATGTTCAAGGCTATCCGTCTCCATATGTTCAACGACCCTATGTAGCTACTGTTGCACCTTCTTACGATCAGAAGTTTCCTACATACCAGCCTGTGCCGTCAGCTCCGGTATATCAAGCACCGATTCATCAACAACCTTTCGGTCATCCGCCCGTGCAAGTTCCTGTCAACAGTCAACGAGTGCCCAACGCTCCTGTTCACCAACAATCACAGGATCAGGTTCCTTATCCCCGTAAGAGGCAGTATAAGCCTTGTCCTCCAATTCCGATAACTTTCACTGAGTTATACCCCCACTTGGTACAACAAGGTCTGATTACCACCCGTGCTTTGGGTCCTCCGTCTAATCCGTTACCTGCAAGTTACAACGCTGTCGCTCATTGTTTATTTCATGAGGGTGCGCCCGGTCATGATCTAGAGAATTGCTACGCTCTTAAGAAAGTTGTCAGAAATTTTCTAGAAACGAAGAAGTTGTCTTTTAGCGATGCTCAGCTGAAGATCGAGACTCCTCTCGGGGTCCCTCACTTGTCGAGTTCGAATTCTGCAAAGCATGCTACTCCTGTGGCAAATCAGCCGAATCCAGTAATTATTCAAAGTCCTAGCTCGCTTCATTTCAGTAACCCTCAAGATGATATGACCGGGATCAACAAAGAATCTGGGAAAGTTATTTTGAAGCAACGACTGAAAACTGTTGAAGATGTGACCAGCGTAACTGGGGCAAGCCATGACGACTCACAGTGATCATGAACCAGACGTCCTTTCCATTGAGGCTCCGCCAAAGGAAACTGTTACTCTTGAATGCAAGATTTCATAAACATTTAGAAGGATTTTTCCGACAGTTCATTTGTTTATTTATATGCATTTCTCTTTGATTAAGCATACTTAGCATGCACGAACTTGTTTATCTTTGATTAATTAATGCAACGCATATGTTTGTCTTGAATAAATCCATTCGCTTCACTCATTCAAAAACGTTTTCATAAATTATAATGCCAACTTTACCCGATCTCTTGTTCTGATGGAGAATTGGGGGGAGGATGACGAACCCAAAACGTCAGATTTCTTGTCGTATGCTTTCGATTGAAACCCGCTGATGATGTACGGCATTGTTTCAAATCCCAAACACTGGAGATATAAGGATGTTAATCCCTAGTCAACCCTTTGAACCTTGAAGTAGGAGTTTTTATTTCTTTTTAAGAACCTTCATCCTAACCTGGGGCAGGGTAGGTTTCAGTTAAACCGATCGAGCGCTTAGACTCTTAAAAAGGAAGAGCCAACCTTCGAGAATTTATCCTTAGCATCTTAAGAAGTCCAATACAATGGCTATCCCTCGGTTACCTAAGGAGTGGGGCAGTCACGAGCCTTTCGAAAGATTTACATGACTTGTGCATAAAAGAATATTCAAAAAAATAATAAAAGCCCGCTAAGTCAAAACCTATGAAGGAGACTTAGGCAAAACTGGGGCATCCCGCTGGACTCCAAAGTCAAATCAAAAGACGTTGTCCAGGCAAAAGTTAGGGAATAAGAACAACAAACCAGTAGTTTTTAGAACCCCTATAAAGAACAAGGTCGTGTGACCAATTGCCAAAAGAAATAGGTGAGTGACTGCCATGTCCAAAGCCTTGATAAGTTCTCGACCATAGCAAATCCGCTTGAGATATGAGCGTTTCGTATCTGGTTAACTGAATTAGGATTGGAGAACATCACGAAGAATGGGTGGGTACAAATATAACTTTGAGCCTTTATCCTTTGTTTCTTAAACCGTGAACCGAGCCACGATACAACCTTTAAAAGACCTAATTGAAGTAGGACTTTGGTTGAAAGCATACTTGACAAGATCACGTTTCCTGACTCCTACGAGCTATGCTCAGAAAAAAATTCATGTTGACATTATAATTAAAACTTATACCCTGACTAGTGATTTCGGTCACAAGTTATCGCGATATCTTTTTCAAAACAAAAATTCAGGACAAATATATGTGTACATTGACAAGCTCAGGATAGGCATTTCAGGCATGACAACTTTGCTTGATATCTTAGAGACTTACATATGAACATAACCCATGGAACTTGAAAATCCTGCTAAACAGGGGCAGGCAGTTTCCCAGTTCGCTCACCAACGCGAGGCTGACATTCTCAAGAGCTGTTTCTCAAAGATTTCGTCGTAACACGATTAATTTGTGCCAGTTACGTCGAGACCTGACAAATCTCTCAAAGAGTTTGAAAACAGTGGGGCAACCAGACTCCATGTTTCTCTATAAAATCCTCTTGAGATGACCATACCTCACAACACAAGTATTCTGGGGCACCATGTTTTGGAAGAAACAAATGGCGACTACTATAAGGTCCTTCAAGATCAAAACTATGTGGCTTCACAATTTTTTTCATGCACCCGATGGATTTTACTCGCAGCGGCCTTCATTCCCCAATAAATCTCAGTGTTGCAACAGGCTCTTAAACTATTACCTCATCATAGTCCCCAGCGAGACTTTAAGCTGACAATACTTTGGATGGAGCCGGTGGTCCCTAAGACATCAAAGATTTCACCGACATGCTCCCAGTGACAGTCCCCAGAGAGACTATAAGCTGGCAACTTTTTCTTGGGTAACTCAAAAGTGTCCCTCAGGTTTTCTTCTCCCCATGTGAAGACGTGATACTGTACACCCAAGCAGATTACCTTCTCCCCAGAGAATTCAGAACTTTAAAACCAGATTTGGTTCTACCATTGATCTTTCTTACCCATGATTGACGTATTGGTTGCAGAGAACGCATGGTATTTCCGTCGAGATGTTTATTTCATCTCTCGTCCCGTCTCTAGTCAGTTTCGTCAGCATACACAGGGGCATAAGCATCACATGCCTATTTCATTACACATTCATTACATATTACATATTCATTACATATTCATTACATACTCATTACATACTCATTTCATAACATCTTGCATACATAAACATTAACATACATAGACATTAACATACATAGACATTAACATACATTCACATTAACATGGGCATTAACCTTCACAGGTTCATTGTGTCTCGCCATCATTGGTTGTTACCGCCGAGTAATTGGGGTTTGTCCATTCTCTCCAAATAGATTGTCAGCCTTAAGCATAAAATACATATGTGTTTCCAGTTTCCCCACAGAGCTCGATCCTCGTGGATGACGGTTACTTCAGCTATCTTTCCTCACCAGGATAAGATATTTACCCTTCGAGTTCATTCCCTCGATGGAGTCTTGATTACCAGTCTTCTTTCTAGCTCGATCCTAGATTGAACCTCAGTATTGTCGGTCGTCGAGCCCAACCGGACGTGCATTTATTTTGTACCATCTAAATATTTTCACCATACCATGGCAGATACGCGACTGTTTTCGCCCGAGAAGTTTATCACTGTACCCGGACGTGCATTTATTTTGCACTATCTTCAACTACAATCATTTACAGATACACGACAGTTCACGCCTGGAAAATCTATCAGTACAACACTTTACAATCCTACATGTTACAACACTTTACAATCCTACATGTTACAACATCGGTACAACACTTTACATCTTACAACATCGGTATGCAACATTTCTCACCTAAGAAGCCGATCCTATCTTCGTTATGAATCGCAGCAAATGGCCATCTCCATGGAGCAGTTGGGCTTCCATTTTTCCTGTCGTCTTGAAGTATGGGGAGGTTTGAACCAAATCGTATTCAGGAGAGCACGATCTTGAAGTACGGGGAGGTTTGAGCGGAATCATATTCAGGAGAGCACGATTCTGAATTATGAAGAAGTTCATTTACCCTTTAGTAAAAGAAGGAGCCGAATCATATTCAGGAGAGCACGATTCTGAAGTATGAGGAAGTTCAGTTAGCCCTTTTCATATTCAGGAGAGCACGATTCTGAACTATGAAGAATTTCATTTACCCGAAAGAGCCGAATCATATTCAGGAGAGCATGATTCTGAAGTATGAGGAAGTTCAGTTAGCCCTTTTCATATTCAGGAGAGCACGATTCTGAACTATGAAGAATTTCATTTACCCGAAAGATCCGAATCATATTCAGGAGAGCACGATTCTGAAGTATGAGGAAGTTCAGTTAGCCCTTTTCATATTCAGGAGAGCACGATTCTGAAGTATGAAGAATTTCATTTACCCGAAAAAGCCGAATCATATTCAGGAGAGCACGATTCTGAAGTATGAGGAAGTTCAGTTTACCCTTTTCATGTTCAGGAGAGCACGATCTTGAAGCATGAAGAAGTTTATTTATCCTTCAGTAAGAGAAGAATCAGAATCTTATTCCAGGCGCCGACCTTAAATGCGAGAAGATTTATTTATCAGATAAGCAGCAGCCTCTTTATTTGAGTGCTTATCCATTTTGGCACATAAGTCCCTTCCAACGATAAGTGACAGTTCTCCCTCGAGAAGCTTATCAGGGCATTTCCCATTAAAGTCCATTTATTTTGGCATACAGCCGGTCTTTACCCTGTATATTTGATACGGATTTCCGAAAAGTCCGTTCGATCCCATCACAAAGGATAGTTTATAGAAGCTTGGATGTTATTCTTTGCTCAATGCTCCAGCATTCTGTAATCGATCTTGCAATCGTGTAGGTCCAGTTTTATTATTAGACATTCCCTATTGGAGGTCATCTCATAGGTGCCATCTCCATTTAAGGATCTTATTCTTAAAGTCCATTTATTTTGGCATACAGCCGGTTTTTACCCTGTATATTTGCTACGGATTCCCGAAAAGTCCGTTTGATCCTGTCACGAGGGATAGGTTACAGAAGCCTGGATGTTATTCTTTGCTCAATGCTCCAGCATTCTGTGACCGATCTTGCAGTCGTACATGATCCAGTTTTACTTTTAGATTCCCTAGTGGAGGCCGTCTCATAGGTGCCATCTCCATTTGAGAATCTCATCCCAGATCTAAAAATGACAATTGGTCGTATTCGCACCAGTTGACCATCATTTTAGAGTTCCCCAGTGTTGTACTGTGTCTCAGCGCGTCGTTTTCCCCAGTGTGTTCTTCTCGTAGCGTCTGTCCCTGTGTCGTCGCATTCGTCAGCATTTTCGCATTCATCATTCCAGCATACGCATCACATCATATTCACGGCATCATCTGCATTAATCTGTTCTCGCTTTGTCCATAGCATTGCATATCACCGCATATAAGGGCAAAATTTTCGGTTATCTATATTTAAATCCCTCCACCATGATTCCTTGAGTCTCCGTCACTCAAATCATCTGGTGTAGCTATTTAAATAGGGGCAACTGTAATACCCCAAATTTTACCCTTTCTTTTTTATTTTTATTTTAAATTCTGATTAACTTAATAAATTAACCTTTTTTTTTTAAATCTTGTTTTTTTAACTAATAATAATTTAATTAAATTTTTTTTTATAACTTTACTAATGTTTTTTTATTAACTTTTTTTTCTATTTAGTTTATTTATTTAAATCATTCTAAGCTCTTCTTACTAACTTTTAGGATTTAGATTAAAATTTAACTTTTTTTTTTTTTCTTCTTTTCTTCAAGAGTAAATTTTTTATAACTTTTTTTAATTAATTTCTAACACATTTTTTTAATCAAATTCTATTACCTTTTAAAATTAAATCTTTTTTCTAACTTTTTTTTAAGGTTAAATCTATTTCTAACTTTTTTAAAGTTAAATCTTTTTTTCTAAATTTTTTAAAAAAATCAAATCTTTTTTCTAACTTTTTTAAAGTTAAATCTTTTTTTCTAACTTTTTTAAAGCTAAATCTTTTTTTCTAACTTTTTTAAAGTTAAATATTTTTTTCTAACTTCTTTTTAAAATTAAATCTTTTCTCTAACTCCTTTTTAAAGTTAAATCTTTTTTTTCTCTAACTTCTTTTTAAAATTAAATCTTTTTTTTTCTCTAACTTCTTTTTAAAATTAAATCTTTTTTTCTAACTATTTTAAAAATTAAATCTAACCTTTTTTTTAAAATTAAATCTATCCTTTTTTTTTACACCATCCTTTTTCAAATTAAAATTCTAAATTCCTTTTAAAATGAAATTCTAACAGTTTTTAAAATAATTCTAACACTTTTTTAAATCAACATTCAAATGTTTTTTATTTTTAAAATTCTAACTCATTTTTTTTAAACTTAAAATTCTAATTTTTATTTAACTTGAAACTCTTATTTTCTTTGCTAACTTTTTAAATTTAAATCCAACACTTTTTTAATCAAATCCAATCCCAATGAATTCCAGATGGAGCAAAATCAAATCAATCAGATCATATCATCATCATAAGAAAATCAGATCTAAATATCAACATCACCATCATTGAATCAAATCTGAAATCATCATAAAAATTCATTCAAATCAAATCAGAGATTGAAAAAGATTGAGATATTCAAATCAAATCTGAGATTGAAAAAGATTTAAAAATCAAGTATAAAAGGACCCTCAGAAGCAACAAAACGGGGGGATCGACAAGCATCAAAAACTCTTACAGTCTTCATCAAAAGTAACTAACTCTTCTTTTTTTTTAATTTCTAATCTTTTTTATATCTTTTTTTCAAAATTTCTACCATTTTTTCTTAATTAAAATTCTAACATTCTAACTCTTTTTTTATTAAAATTCTAACCTTTTCTCTTTTATTTTCAAACTTTTATTTTTATTTTCTAACCCTTTTTTTTAAAAACCAAATTTCGAAGTTCTAATTTTTTGCTAACTTTTAATTCTAACTTTTAATCTATTTTCTTTTTCTTAATCACATTAAAAACTCTAACTTTTCCAAATCTCACAAAAAAACCTAATTCCATTCTAACTCTTTTCTTATTACCTAAATTCTCATCGTCTCAAAACATTCATCACTTAACTTCTAATTATCGTCAATTCCAATTTTCATCCTTCATTCCTAACAGTATTATTGATTATCCATGAATCTGTTCACTAATATTTATTTATTTATTTTTGTATTTATTTTTATATTTGTACATAATCTGACATCATCGTTGCTATTTCATATTCCATTATCACTTGTATATTATCGCCATCTTCTTTGCATATTAATTTTCATTGTTTATTAATTTTTCGCTAACATCCTCATTTTTAAGATCCAAATTTCTAACTTTTTTTCTTGTTTCGTTAATTATAATTTTCTACTTAAATTCCTAACATTCCCGTCTAATTTTTTGTCTAACCCCGTATAATAACAGTCTCGGTTTGTTTTGGTTTTTTGCAGCTGACTAAGTTCAATTGATTTTATTTTCAGTTTAAATATTCAATTATCATATTTGTAACTGCTTATGGGATGTAATTTTGCGAGACAATTGTCGCATTTATCTTTCCGCACTTTATTTTCTGCCGTTGTATGTATATTTAATTTCATCGCATCTTTATAATTAATTTCACTCCTCCGAAGGAATTAGGTCTAGCCGTTTGACCGCCGTGTCAATAGTCCTCACCTTCAACCCTTACACCTTTTCAACCCTAAATTTTCATACATGTCTCGCTATGGACAAAATTTACAATCTTACCCCTAGCATTAGGTCAAAGAGTCGCCGCACTCATTTTAGGGTTTCCCGCCGTGGAGTCCCTAATTTAACCCTAATTACAACTTAACATTTCAACGTAGAAATTTGGAGTTCCTACACTCCGCGTAAGCGTGTCCTTAAGATGCGTTTATTCCCCCTTGAGACCTTGACCACAGTCAAGAAGTCTCTAACCTCCCTTTTGAGGGGAACTACGATTACTCTGATTCCACTCCCGTAAGGATACGTAGGCACAAGATGTGATGTCTTGCCGAGTAAACTTAGAATTAACCCCTTAGGTTTATTTTCTCACTTTTAATCCCTTTGTACATATACCTTAAGCGAATAAATAAAGCAAATAGTAAACAACTGAACAAAAGGCTCCTGTAGAGTACTACAGAAGTTTAGGGTGCTAATACCTTCCCTAAATTTAACCAACCCCCGAACCCTAGATCTTTCCCCGCATTGTGTTTACGATGCAAAATAGGTTTTCCCTCTTTTGACCTTTTCCTTCGAATAAATCAAAGAGCGGTTGTGAATTGAATTGTGATTCAAACTAATTAATAGTTTGTGATCCTATTTCCACCGCAACACTAGCGAATCCAGCAAATTTTGGTACTTTCTGACTGTCCAATTCTGGGCTCGTTCGTTACCTGCTCTCTAGGCGAGCTGCTAGCGAGCTGACAACATTTTGCTACTGTAAGTGTTCGCTGGAGACTCGCTGCGTCTTCGCCTAGCGAGTGCTTCGCTGCCTTTCCTCGCTGCATTTTCGCCTAGCGAGCTTGCTGTTTGTTTGCTTATTTTCTTGGTTCCTTTGCCCTTTTCTTGTGTCTTACTTTTCAATTGTTTTGTGCCTAATTCCTGCACAATAGCACACAAATCAAAGGTACCAAGAGATTTTCACAATATATTGCAAATCAAACAAAACAAGAGTGGTTTTCAACACTTTTATGACAAAAATGAGTGAAAGATGCCCATATATGATAGATCAAATAAGTGAAATTTGGCATCTAACAGTGATCCGCGTGAAACTTAAAAAATCTCCATTATAAAAGCCTTATGATATTTATATTGATACATAAACGTCATGAAGCGTTTGAAATTATATACATCCTCCACTTTAACTTTTACCATTAAGAGTTCTCTATGATGGACTGCAAGTGCAAAAAATCATATGGGTTCAAGGTTTGTATTTTTAAATATTCATTTGAGCAGAAAGTCATTTATTTTTTTAACTTTTTTTTTGTTTTATATCAGAAACAAATAACTGAAAGGTGAAGCATTATTAATCATGTCAAAATATCAAGGAGCCGAAGGTCCAACATATGATCTTCAGAGATAAATTAATTTTTATTCTAATATTTTGTGTAAATAATGTAATATTCCGGATAAAAATTGTAGTTTGTAAAAAATTATTTTTATTTATTTTATGTGAAACAATGTAAGGAATTTCAATTAAAAAAATAATTTATCTTACCCCCTCGGTTTTATTGTAAACTGAGATGTATGAGACTCTAGTTCTATAAATAATAAAAATGCAGATGATGGGGTTCGAACCCATGAGCAAATTAATTTACCCCCCGATGTTTAAAAAACCAAGGTGATAAGTTATTACCTTTTATGATGCCCTTCGTTACCTCTATACTGCAGCCGAGGTAAGATGCATTTTGCGTCCGACATTAAAAGTACTTTTTTGTAGTAGTGAGAGTTATATTTGTAAACGATTTAGCACGGGTGACAACCCAAGGATAGAAGATGATTATATGTTGCCCATCATGAGCTATTGCCTTGTCCCAATGATTTCTCTATTGTCGAGTCATGGTAAATGTGAGATAAGATGTTCCTTAGGCAGAGAGAAGTCAGAGTCAGTTGTTGATTCACGTCCCCTTGGAAATAGGGATCCAACTATCCACATTGACTAGGTGGACAGTGACCTTTTCCCAGAAAACCCTAGTTCTAAAGCCTTTATAAATACATCTCCCTCAATAGAAGAGAGGAAAGATCTTAACTCAGAAAGATCACACCTTTCATACGCTTATACCTAAGCACATTCTCACATATAAAGACTCTCACCTCACGTGCGTAGATCCTCCAAACCACCACAAAACACCACCATACATGGTTTCTCGCCATTGTGGGTATGCCCTAACCATCATATGGTGTGATATACCTACTAAAGCCTCTAAGTGCCCCCACGCTTACAACTATAACATGTATACATATACTTTTTGACTTATACAGTTAAGCCCACAAATGCGCCCCGGTAAAACTAACCTTGGACACAACTCTTTCACTTTATCTCCTTCCATCTTCCCCTCGAAGATGGCCGACAAAACTTTATAGGTATGTTTGTATTGGTGGTATGTGATGGAATGAGATGTAATAGAATTGAGTAGTAACTAATGTGATTTCATTATTAGGATTAGTAAATAATTGATGGAATGGAGTTGTAACATTATTTGGATTGACAAATAATTAATGGAATGGAATAGTAACTAATGAGATTCCATTATTTGGATTGAAAAATAACTGATGGAATGGAATGGAACATAATGGAAATAATTTTATCCCATTCCATCCAATTATCTATATTTGTTCCATCTAATTTAGGTGTATGTGATGGAATGAGACTTTTTTTATAAAAAAAATAATCAAACAATAGATTGGGATCTATATTCCATTTCAATCCGCTCCATTCAAATTTCTTATGTTTCATTATGCTTTATTCCGTTATGTTCCATTAATCCAAACATAGCCTACGTTCCAACACAAACACCATGCTAGAGGTTTCCCTAATGAATGTATCTCTAGCTTCCCCCGAAGGAAATACACAAGGAAAGTGTTTGGAACAAACATAATATATCATGATTTCCCCAAAGTCGCACGAGGGATAATAGGGTTTTAACATCACCTTTCTCGAGTAGGATGCCCTTTGAGTCAATCCTCATAATAGTGGCCCCCTAGTCATTAATGTGCGACATAGAAATTAGAATATCAAGCGAGTTTTGATAAATCCTGGTAGATCCACTAACATTCTATTATGGGACGCCTTCAAAAAACTGCATCTCAACCCTAATGATGTCAAAGTGTTCAGTGGCTTGTTAATAGGCTTGTCAGGCGAACATGTACAAGTAATGAGTCGTGTGATCCTAGAGATGACATGTGTTAAGGGCACAAATTCCAAGGTAATTGATGTCACCTACCTTATTATAGACACATGTTTACCATAAAATATCATCCTTTGGTGACCCGCCATCAACGTGTTAGGGTGGTCATTTCCAGCTTGTACCTAGTCTTGAAGTATCCACTGCCTGTAGGGTAAGTCGGTACATTCTGAGGCGATTGATGTCATCTATCTTATTATGGACGCCTAGTCTCTATTGAAACTTCTATGTTGGATGCATTTTGATAAAACATGTTGATGCAACTATATGTTGTGCAAGATGTCTTGACATGTGGGTCAAAGATCTTTCAGTCTGTTTATTCAGGTTGTGCTGAGTTAGAATACAAGATGTTAAACCTGATGTTCTAACATGTTATTACAAAACTGAACAACATTCTATTCAAAATGTTGTGATTTTTTTGTTACTATTTTTATCAAACTTTTATGCTATCCTGGTGAGAGATATTGTTGGCGCAAATCAAAGGGAAGTGTTTCTCTAATCAGAAGAGTTTTTGTTGCATAATTCGTGGAGTTACTTTGGAATCTTTTGTCCTATTTTCATGCATAAAATCTTGAGAAGATTTAAAGTTTTATTTGATTTGATTTGGTCAAATATGAGTTGGTTATTTTTAATCCCCAAGTCCATGCGAATTGATTCTATTTAAAGACTCACTAACCCTATTTGGAGTTCAGAGAAGCTAGGTTTGAGACGTGTGCATTACTTAAGGATTATGGTTTTAGTTTCTTGTACTTTTGTTATTTGTGAGCCATTCATTCATCACTTAGATGCTTGAACTCGAATGATTTTATCGAGTTGTAATTGTGAATCACTCATAAGCTTTTAAGCAAGAGTGAATTATGTGTCTTTGGAACTGTGTCTTATGTTATTCATTATTTTAAGTTTTATCACTTTTGGTTGATTGAAGCAAAGTGAGAGGGGTCTCATATCTAAGAGAGTCCTAGATAGAAATTGTATGGGTATAGATTAGGTGAGAAGATTGTAAACCTGAGGTCGTTTGCTGAGAATCTTCAAACTAATTCTATTTTAGTGAATTTCCTTCCTGGCTTGGTAGCCCTCAGATGCAGGTGAGTTGCAATGAACTGGGTTAACAATTTCATGGGTTGTTTACTGTTTTTCCAATTGTGTTTATTACCTAAAAGAAGACTTTTGAGTTGAAACCTGAAGAAGAATGGACTAGAGAAGAGGATGAACTAGCTCTAGGAAATTTCAAAGCCCTAAATGCACTATTCAATGGAGTGGATAAGAACATTTTCAAATTGATTACCACTTGTGTGGTGGCCAAATATTCTTGGGAAATATTGAAAACTAATCATGAAGGTACATATAAGATGAAGATGTCAAGACTTCAGTTGCTCACTACAAAGTTTGAGAATTTGAGAATGAAAGATGATGAAAGTATTCATGACTTCCATATGAATATTCTTGAGATAGCCCATTTATCCAGTGCTTTAGGAGAAAGGATGTTAGAGGAAAATTTGGCAAGAAAGATCCTTAGATCTCTTCCCAAAATATTTGACATGAAGGTTACTACCATAGAAGAGGCTAAAGACATTAGCAAGATGAGAATGGATGGATTTGTTGGATCCCTCCAAATATTTTGAATTAGCTATTAGTAACAGATCTGAAAAAAAAAACATAAGTATAGCTTTTGTGTCCAATACTGAAGATGGAGAGGATGAATGTAATATGGATATTGAGGAAGGAATATCAAATGCTATAGTGTTACTTGGGAGAAAATTTAACAAGATAATGAAAAGGATGGACAGAAAGTCAATGCCTAATGTCAAGAACAACTTATCGGACATCAGCAAGTCTAGTGAATTTGAAAGAAGAACAAAAGCTAAAGAAAAATCCACTCAAGGGAAAAGAATTCAATGTCATGGATGTCAAGAATTTGGTCACATTATAGCTGAAATGCCTTACATATCTTAAGAAACAAAAGAAGGGTTTATTTGTGTCTTAGTCTGATAAGGACTCTGAAAATGAGCCTGAAGAGGAGTCTGTCAAGCATGTGACTACTCTAACTGGAAGATGTGACTCTGATGAAGAAGTGTCTTATGACGAGCTAACTGCCTCCTACAAAGAATGTTGTATCAGAAGTGAAGAAGTTTGTCAGTTGGAAGAAAAACATAAGAGAATTGTAGCCCAACTAAAAGCAGAAAAGGAAGAGAATCTGGCAACTATCTCTAAGCTAAAAAGTGAAATGATACCACTCAACTCCAAACTAGACAGAATGTCCAAGTCTATTAGAATGTTGAGCAGTGGGTCTGATACACTAGATGAGATTCTTTATGCTGGAAAGGTAGCTGGAGATAAGAGTGGAATATGATTTAATGATCAAGCTTTGCTTAATAAAGGAAAGGAACTTCTCACAAGTTTTGTTCCTCCTAGACCTAAACCAAAGATGTTGAATCAGGTGTCTCAACAAAAATTATCTATATACAATTTTTCCTCCTTCACTTTAATTTTGACAATATTTGTATGTATTCGTGATCCCCATACCCTTTCACCACAATCTAAGTATTTCTTGAAATATTTGTATAAGAAAAAATAACAAGTAAATTAAATTTTTCTTTTAATTCTTACCGTAACAATATAATACAACTTGAAATAATTTTTTCATATCTGTATAAGAAAAAAATACAGTTTGAAATAAGTTTTTCTTAACTCTTGCAATAACAAAATACAAGTTGAAATAACTATTTCAAATTTATTTGCAATTAATTTTAAGAGTGATTGTCTCATTTCAAAATACAAAACAATAAAAAAATATTAAAGAATCAAACTTTCATTAACCCAAGGAGTGATTGCCACATAGATTTTAGTACTTCTAATCTATGTAATATGATAATTGTTGTGGTATACAACAGAGAAGGTTCTGTGGCGTGTAACTCATCACCCATCATAATAAATCAATAACTTAAACTACAACATATCATCAAGTATACACCGCCCTTGTATTAATATTAGAGAAAGGCTAGGATTACACCAAAAAGCTACAACCACACCGTAGTTATATACAGTTTGACATACCTTTAATTTTTTTAATAATATTTTTTCTTTCCTAGGTTTTAGTGTCATAATAAATTGATTTGCAATAGCTACGGTGTAAAGAATTTTGGTGTCAATATAGCATATCTGTTAATATTAATAATCCCAATAACAAACTGAAAATTGAAACAATCATTTACTTTCTTTCAAGACATTTGAACTAACCCTACACCAATAATTGTCTATAAAGCACGAACATTAAAAATAAATAATAAATTAGACATGATCACAAGTATTAATGACACTTTTCAGAGATAACATAACAGTTAACTTTTCAACCAATATAATAAAAAATAAACAAGATCTTATTAAAATTAACAACAATAGAATGATAAAATCATACAATAAATCCATCTTTCATCCGTAGTAGATAAAATATCTAAAATAACAGGAACCAAATAACAATAAAATTAATTAAAATAAGTATAAATAATATTATTTTGAATTGAATGTCATGAAATAAAATATAAACGGTTTTTTTATGATCAAGAAACACACAAAGGTTAGGGTTAACAAAGAAAACAAAGTAAAACAACGAGGATCAATAATGATTGATTATAAACTGATATTCTTTTGTTTGTCTATCAAACAAGATTACAAGTTTACAAGAATAACAAATAACCTCTCTCTCTTGAATTAGGATTTTATCTTTCTATTTTTCTTTATGTCAAGATGAGAGACTAACATGCTATTTATAAGAAAACTAACACATTAACCTAATGGATTTTTTAACAATTATCCATTACAAGATAACTTAGGGTACAAGTTAACTTAAACAATTGGACTTACAAGCAAGACCCAATTCAATATGCTAAGAAACCTAGCAATATTGACTAATGCATGTTAGAACAAACTTTGACTACAACATGCATTACTCTGACAGTATCATGCAAACAGACTTCGACTTCATGCTTAATCCTTTTCGAACCAGAAGGTACTGTTTGACCATACTAGACTTCGATCCAATATCTCACAAATCTCCACCTTGGATATACCTCTATAACATCAAGAAACTAGTTTTCTTCATGCAGCTTTATCAACTGCATATAGTGGAAAAACTTACAACTGGGCAACGTCTTGGTGATCATATCTGCAACATTATGATCTGTCAAAACCTTAAGCACTTGGACTTCTCCATGCTCGATTACCCTTATAATGAAATGCAAACTTACATCAATGTGTTTAGTTTGCTCATGATAGGCTGAATTTTTCGACAGGTGTATTGCACTTTGACTATCACATTTAATAGTGATAACTCGACCTTGATGTTTCAGCTCCTTTGCAAAACCTTCAAGCCACAATGCTTCCTTCGTAGTTTCAGTTAGGGTGATATATTCTGCTTTAGTGGTTGATAAGGCAACGACCTTCTGAAATGTTGCTTTCCAACTGATTGTTGTCCCAAATATAGTGAACACATATCCAGAAATAGATTTTATGGAATCCATACAACCTGTATAATCATAGTCGACATATCCTTCAATTTCTGCTTTACTATCTTCACCAAGACTCCACCATAAATTAGGACTCTATTTAGAGACTCATTTATGTATCTTAGAATCTACTTCAATGCTTGCCAGTGAGCTTTTCAAATATTCGTCATGTACTTGCTTACAAGACTTACTGCATATGTTATGTCGGGTCTAGTACAGACCATAGCATACATAAAACAACTCACTATATTAGCATATGGAATTCTATTCATATTAGTTCTTTCGACATCGGTGTTGGGACACTGATATATACTCAGCTAGAATTGAGGATTTGTCTGAGTCACAACAGGCTTTGAATTCGACATACCATACGTTTCGAGAATCCTCTGTAGGTATGCCTCTTGAGATAAGCATAATTTCGACTGCTTTCTATCTCTTCGGATGTCAATCCCAAGGATTCTGAACGCAGCTCCCAGATCCTTCATGTCGAACTCCTTATTGAGTTCAACCTTTACCCTCATTACACCTTTGATATTGTTGCTTGCTATTATAATATCACCCACATAAAGCAACAAAATAACAAATGAATTACCAGGTCGAAATTTGAAGTAAACACAGTGGTCAAACTGGCGTCTAATGAAACTTATGCGTGCCATGAACTTGTCGAATCTCCTATTCCACTGTCGAGGAGATTGTTTCGGTCCATATAAAGATCTATTCAATTTTCACACATAATATTCCTTCCCTTTTTTGACATACCCTTCAGGTTTGCCTCATAAGGATTGTTTCATCTAGATCACCATACAAGAATGCAGTCTTCACATCCATCTATTCCAATTCAAGGTTAAATTGTGCCACTATGGCAAGCAACATTCAAATAGATATGTGCTTCACAACAAGAGAGAACACATCATTAAAGTTGACACCTTCTTTCTGAGGGAGCCCCCTAGCGACCAATCTTGCCTTGTATCTCTTTGACGCCACTCCTTCAATCTCTTTCTTAACTTTGAAAATCCATTTACAGCTGAGTAACCTGGCTCCACCAGGTTTCTTGATCAGTTCCCAGGTGTTGTTATCATGAGGAGATTTCATCTCATCATCCATAGCCTTCAGTCATTCAGTCTTCTTTCGAATCTTCATAACTTCCTTATAGTCTCCAGGTTCTTTGTCTAAAACCTCACTTGCAGAGATTAAGGCATAAGCTATAAGATCTGCATACCCAAGTCTCTGAGGTGGCTTGATGACTCTCTTCGACATGTCTCTTGCTAGTAGGTAGTCATTATCAATCTCCTCATCTTTGAAAACATCTTATGCATCTTCTTTAATTTCATCTGGGATACGCAATTCAACATCAACATGTTCTACCTCAACAGAAATCTCTCCCTATTCCAGCTCTTCGTCAGTATCATCAATTGTCTTAAAAGCCATCTCTACTTCATAAAAAACTACATCTCGATCAGTGATACACCTCATGTGACCTGGCTCTAGGCACCATAACCTATAAGCTTTGACTCCTTCAGGGTATCCAATAAACATGCATTTCAGAGCTCTAGCTTCGACCTTGTCTTGCCTATTGTGAGCATAGGCCACACAACCAAATACTCTTAGTCTGTCGAGACTAGGTCGATGTCCCGGCCAAACTTTTTCAGGTGTCTTCATTCCCAAGGAAAATGAGGGGGGATATCTATTTATCAGATAAGTTGTTGTCGAAATAGCCTCCGCCCAAAACACCTTCTTCAATCTAGTACTAACCAATATGCATCTAACCATTTTAAGAATTGTTCAATTGAATCTCTCAGTTAATCCATTTTTTGAGGAGTACCTGCTACAGTCTTATGTCTTACAATCCCAAACTCAACAAAGTAACTGTCGAACGCTTCATTGCAGAACCCAAGGCCATTGTCGGTTCTCAACCTCTTGAACTTTCTTCCAGATTGAGTTTCGACCATAACCTTCCAAATTTTGAAATTCTTAAAAGTTTCATCCTTCGTCTTCTAGATGAATACCCATAGCTTTCGGGAATAGTCATCAACGACGGATAAAAAATACTTTGCACCTGAGTGTGAAGGATTCCTTACAGGCCCCCAAAGATCAGCATGAATGTAATCCAGGGATCCATGTGTTCTTTACTTGCCTTTGTTAAACTTTGCCCTACAGGATTTACTAAATACACAAGATTCACAAAACTCCAACTTTTCGACTTTGTCACCTCCTAGTGGGTTCTGCTTCCCCAATTCGACCAGGCCTCTTTTCCTAACATGGCCCAATCTCATATGCCATAGTTTTGTCTTCGGCGCGGGTTTTATGGATGCAACATATGTCGAACCACTTACAACCTCAATCTCAAGGGTATACAAGTCTTGTTTCTTCACGCCTCTCAAGACTTCCTTCAACACCTTCATGACTCTTAGGATACTTTTCTCTCCTTGAAAAACATATCCCTTCCTATCGAATTCACCAAGAGAAATCAAATTTCTCTTCAAATCAGGTACATACCTGACTTCAGTCAATAACCTTATTGACTCATCATGGAGCTTGAATCTCACAGATCCACTACCTACAATTTTGCAAGATTTGTTGTTTCCCAGCATCACTGATCCATCATCTGGATCACATAGCTCCTCGAACAATTCTCTATTTGGAGTCATGTGCCAAGTGCAACCTGAATCCATAATCCACTCTTTTCTTGAGTCACCACTTGAAATCACAAGAACATCAGATGAGTCGAAGTCATCTTGAACAATGGCTACATTGCCATTATCCTTACCTTCATGATCTTCCAGACGTTCAGGGAACACCTTTCTTATGTGACCCTCCTTTTTATAGTAATAACGCCGAAAACCAGATGTTTCGCCACTATAAGATTTCTACTGACTTTTACCTTTCTTCTTGTCGAACTTACCATCCTTACGCAAGAATTTTCCATTAACGGCCAAACCTTTGCCCACCATCAAAGGTTTATGCTCCTTTCATTCATTCAAGTCCTTAACAAGGCTGATTGAACTTCTTCAAAGCTCAGAGACTCCCTTCCACACAAGAGAAATTCTTTAAAGTGAGCATGTGTTCTGGGAAAAGCACACAACAACAATAGTGCTTGATCTTCATCAACGATCTTCACATTAATATTTTCAAGATCAAGAATCAGCTTGTTGAAAATATCCAATTTTTCAGCCAACACTTTGTCTTCACTCATCTTGAATGAATACAAAGCTTGCTTCAGGTAGAGTCGATTCACCAGAGATTTGGTCATGTACAAACTTTCAAGTTTCACCCATAATCCAGATGTTATAGTCTCCTTTGATACCTGTCGAAGAACCTTACCACTTAGTCTCAACAATATTGCACTGTGAGATTTCTCAATCATGCTCGTCTTTTCTTTTTCCGTTAACGCAACGTTCATGGTTGCCTCTCCCTTCAACTCTTCCAAACAATCTTGCTAAACCAGTAGGGCTTTCATCTTCAAGCGCCGCATACCGAAGTCATTCACTCCGGTAAACTTTTCAATCTCATACTTTGTTGAAGGCATCTTCTCCATGCTCACCGCACCAATTTGGTGTGAATAGGATGTCTTGGAACAAAATATATATGGTCTTTTTATGATCAAGAAACACACAGGGGTTAGGGTTAACAAAGAAAACAAGGTAAAACAACAAGGATTTGTTATAAACTGTTATTCTTTCCTTTGTTTATCAAACAAGATTACAAGTATACAAGAATAACAAATAACCTCTCTCTCTTGAATTAGGATTTTATCTTCCTATTTTTCCTCATGCCAAGATGAGATACTAGCATGCTATTTATAAGAAGACTAACACACTAACCTAATGGGCTTTTTAATAATTACTCATTACAAGCTAACTTAGGGTACAAGCTAACTTAAACAATTGGGCTTACAAGCAATGCTCAATTCAATATTCTAACAAACCTAACAATATTGATTAATGCATGTTAGAGCAAACTTCGACTACAACACGCATTACTCCGACAACAGCATGTGAACAGACTTCGATCTCATGCTTAATTATTGTCGAACCAAAAGCTACCCTTCAACCATACTAAAGTTCGATCCAATATCTCACAAATATAGATTTTAATCATAATTATTCAGGCATCAACATTTCAAATCTACAAACAATTGAAGAAAATATTAAAATTAAAACATTTCCTATTAATTGATCGATAAATAAATAAATGATAATGTTGAGAACAAATTGAGATCAGTGATCAGAAGAGGAAAAAACACGCCTTTTTTGAGATAAGGACCATAATCGACAGCAGAGAGATGCATCTTGATATCATCTAGTGTTTCACGTTTGCAGAAGTTATTATAATCAGAGGTGGTAAGTAAACCGAAATGGTGGCCATGGACGATTGCCTCAAGGTAACCGTTGTGGATATTGAAGGTGGGAGTTCAAATCCGTATATATTGAATCGGATATGAATTTGGGTCGGGTTAAGGAAATGGATCGAGAATTGGAGAGAAAGATAGAAGTACCTCCTTCAGAGAAAGAGAAGCCAAGAGAGATAGTTTGAGACCGAAAAGGATGAGCTGAAAGAGAAAGAGAGATTGGAAGAGGGAAAGAGTTTTTCGTATCTGAGAGTGAAGAATTGTTTTTTTTGTTAGTTTTCTTATCATTTTTTCTTTAAAATAATATAAATGAAAATGATATTATTAATTTTATTTTAGATTTTTCTTAATTTTTTAAAATAAAACAAATATTATATAATACTAAATACGTGATCGGTTTTTATAAAGTGAATAGGTGTACAAACTTTTCTATAAAAAAAGAATTAGGTGTGTATAAATTTTAAAAAAATCAAAACTTCTCTAAAAATATTTAATTAAAAAATATATATAAAAAATAATTTTTTTTAGCAAAAGTACTTAGCCTAGCAGTTGCATAGAACAATGAATTAATTATAAATTTTAAGTAGCCGGTTTTAAATTCGACTTATGTAATTTTTTTAAATAGCTATAGCTTGCAAAAAAATATTGTATATTCTTCCAAAAACAATTATATATATATATATATATATATATATATATATATATATATATATATATATATATATATATATATATATATATATATATATATATATATATATATATATATATATATATATATATATATATATATATATATATATATATATATATATATATATATATATATATATATATATATATATATATATATATATATATATATATATATATATATATATATATATATATATATATATATATATATATATATATATATATATATATAATTTTGTCTTTCAATTTTATTATAGGATTCTCTTCAATTCATAAAAAGTATTTTTCTAATCAAAATATTTTTTTTTACTTTTATTTTGGTGAAGAGAGTGTTTCTAGTATACACGAAATATTTTGAAAAGCATATTTATTATTTTATTTCACTAATAAAAATATATAGTTTTTTTTTAATTTGATTAAAAAAATTTGTAGAATTTTAATGTTCGAAAAAGCACTTTTTTAGTTCATTTAAATTTACACTTGTTTTAAATTTAACCGGGGTAATAGAAATTTGATTATAATAATATTTTGAATTTACAGCCGTTTTAAAAAATAAGGTGTCTATTGTCACATGTTAATACTTAAAATGACAATTTCTTTACAAAATTGTCACCGTGTTTTTTATTTACACCTATTTTCAATATAACGGGTGTAAACTTTAAAATTATATTCCTCTTTTTACACTAGTGGTTGGACGGAGAAAGATGTCTTGATATGGTTTATGATTATTGATAGTTTGAGTGATGAACTCAAGCGACATTGTTGCGGTGGAAATAGGATCACAAACTATTAATGAGTTTGAATCGCAATTCAATTCACAACCGCTCTTTGATTTATCCGAAGGAAAAGGTCAAAAGAGGGAAAACCTATTTTTGCATCGTAAACACAATGCGGGGAAAGATCTAGGGTTCGGGGGTTGGTTAAATTTAGGGAAGGTATTAGCACCATAAACTTCCGTAGTACTCTACAGGAACCTTTTGTTCAGTTGTTTACTATTTGCTTTATTTATTTGCTTAAGGTATATGTACAAAGGGATTAAAAGTGAGAAAATAAACCTAAGGGGTTAATTCTAAGTTTACTCGGCAAGACATTGCATCTTGTGCCTACGTATCCTTACGGGAGTGGAATCAGAGTAATCGTAGTTCCCCTCAAAAGGGAGGTTAGAAACTTCTTGACTGTGGTCAAGGTCTCAGGGGGAATAAACATGTCTTAAGGACACGCTTACGCGGAGTGTAGAAACTCCAAATCTCTACGTTGAAATGTTAAGTTGTAATTAGGGTTAAATTAGGGATTCTACGGCGGGAAACCCTAAACTGAGCGCGGCGGCTCTTTGACCTAATGCTAGGGGTAAAATTGTAATCTTGCCTGCAGCGAGGCATTTGTGAAAATTAGGGTTTGTGAGGGTTTGGAGTTTTGAGGACTATTGGCGCGGTGACCAAAAGCTAGACCTAATTCCTTCGGCAGTGTGTAGTGTGACTGGAATAATTGATGAATGCGTGAGATGATTGAATTGCAAACAGAGAATAATGACAGAAATTAAAACCATACAAACAGAAATTTAAAGGCAGAAATTTAAAGCGCGATTATTAGATTCGCGGGGTTACATATGAGAAGCGGTTACAATATAGTAATGAAATTTAAATAAACCAACCATGCAGTAAGAGCTGCAAATGATGAACACTGTCAATAAGCAAGATTAAACGGTAATTGGACAAGTCAGGAGAAAAGGTGTAATATTGAAGATTTTTTTTGTTATTTTGAAAGAGATGTTAAATGAATCTAAAAAAAAAAGTAATGTTAATAGAAAATATTTTAAATTTAATCTTAAAAAGATTTTAACTTAGATATTTTTTAAAAAAAGATTTTTTTATGTTATTTATTAAAAAGTTTTTTATTATTATTAAATGAAAAGAGGTTTTAAATTTTCTTATAAAAAGGGTTTTTTTTTAGCTTTTATTTATTTATAATATTTACACAAAAAGGTTTTTGAAACAGTTTTTTTTTTTAATTATAAAAGTAAAATGATTCTTTTAAAAAAACAACTTTTTTAAAAAAAAACAAAAATAAAAAGTTAAAGAACAGATTTTTTTTTAAAAACAAGAAAACAAAAATAAAAAAGAGGGTTGGGCCGGTCATCACATCCGGACCCAACCCGGTCATGTTAATTGCAACAAAGTGCTTGTTAGGGTTTCATAACCCTGAAACCTCTTCCGCGGCGCCGTTTCTTCCCCTTCGTTGCCTTCGTCTCTCGCATCCTTGTCTCTCCCTTGATACCTCCTCCTGAAACCAAAACGAAATCCGGTTAAACAATGATGGTACAATGTTATTTTCGCTTACGTTTTATCCCGTGGGTGGCTTTCGGTGAAACGAGGCGATGATGATGCGAATCTGAGCCTTCCTGGGTGTTTGCCCGTCGTTGAGTGAAACGGCGCTGGCGGACTTCCTTCGGTGGGTTTGATCGATGGCTGTTCGTGATGGCTTTGGGCGAAAACTCTTCTTCTTTCGGTCTCGCGGTCGCTAGGGTTTTTGTGTTCTCCGCCGTTTTCGTCTAGTCTTTCTCTCTCGCGGCTACCCCCTTTTTCTTTGAGGTGATGTTGTTCTTATATACTTTCTTCCCTCGATTTTGAATGGGCCTTGGGTCTTCGATCTTTAATTTTCAAATCAAAACACGCTGATGATTGGATTTGATTTACAATCTGATATTACTAAACTTGATTTGATTTTATTTTGGGGTAATTCTGATTCGGTTTGATTGGATTTTGTTTTTTCGGATAGGTTTGATCTCATCTGATCTGAACTTTCCCTTTTCAGGATTCCCTATTCTCGGATATGGATTTGCCTCTGTGATTTATGAACTTGGTGCTTTGACTCGTTTTGATCCACCTGATACCGATTTAGTTTTCCTGATTTGGAATTGATATCTTCCTGCTATTTTTCTGATATGGTTCCTGGTTTTGTTGCAGATATGGATTCTTTTCCTCTTCTTCTTTCAGAGAGAAGCTGGTAGTTCAGATACGGTCGGATTGGTGTCGCCGAGGATGGTATACGGCGATGATGATGATGTTCTGAGCCTATGACACTGCTGTTGCCTTTGATAATTTCTGCTGGGTTCTTTACTTGTGTGAACTTGGTTTTTGAACAGGGTTTCTGGGCTTATGAACTGATATGGTTTTGTGATCTTGTTTCACTGATATGTTTGTTCTGAACCCTTTTCACTACTTCTGGTGTGGTTTCGTGAACTTGTTTCACTTCTGAACTGATATGTTTTTGATGGACTCGTTTCGTTCAGTTTGGTTATCAGTTGAAATTCACTCATTTTTTCTCTTCTTTTTCAGTGAATTGAGGCTGATGCTTCGGTCGAGTCAGAATGGCCGAGAAGGTTACGCGGCGATGACGACATCACAGTCTGAGCTACCAGGGCATCCGTTCTTGTTTCTACTCTCGATAATTGTTGAATTTCCATTGTTTTCGACGCTTGGTCGGGAGCTGGAGACACTCTAGTAGTTTCTCTCCCGGCAGCTCGAACCTCTGCCCAGTGATGAGTTTACTGAGGGCATGATTAAACACCTCAGCTTGGTGTTGTTGTTGATTCTGATGTGCCTTGCATATTTGGGATCCAATCTGAAGTGACATATTAATGTGATCATGTGAGCTTATCTGCTTATTTTGGTATGGCCTGTGGCTCTTTAAACTTCGAACCGGGCTTGACATTGCTGAACCACACCTAGTTTCTGTTTTCTGGCTTGACTTAGTTCTTTTCTTGTGGGATTGAACTTGCCGTAGCTCCTTGTTTTTTTAGCATGAATTCACATTCTGTTCTTACTCTTCGCTTTTCCGTTTTTTTGAGCTGTTTTGACCGTAATTGAATTAGCTTGCCATTAGCCTGTGATGAACTTTGCTGATGCTATTCGATTCTTGCATTTCAGGGCTGGGATTTTGGATGTGTGATTCTCTGATGGATGTTGCCGTTAGCTGCGAATTTCATTGGGCCGTGATGTTTCTAAACTGAGCCCACCTGATGGCTGTCTTTGATTACTACTTGGAATTTTCAATTACCTTTGGCTGTTTTATTTATGCAGCTTATAAACCATCTTGGCTTTGAGCTCTGTTACCAGTTTTGTACTGATGCTGTTGAACTTTTTGATACATTGCTTGATGCAGTTCAACATAGTTTGGTTTGTATTCATCTTTCTGTTCTGTTTGAACTTGATTTTTATGGGCTCACTTATGTGTTGCAAAGTTGATGCAGCTTATGCATTGCTTTGGTTTTGAGTTCTGAATTCTGAACCTAGTACTGA
This sequence comes from Lathyrus sativus, assembly GCA_963859935.3. Lineage (NCBI taxonomy): Eukaryota > Viridiplantae > Streptophyta > Magnoliopsida > Fabales > Fabaceae > Lathyrus > Lathyrus sativus. The sequence goes on from OZ012737.1 coordinate 21,778,038, forward strand.
TGCTGTTGTGGATTTCAGGTATTGAAAAAAATGACTCAGACCTGCCGGCATCCGGGTCTGAGTCCAACTTTGCCTTGGTATCAGTTTGGAAATCCAAGTCCCGCTTCTTTTATCACTTCTATCTCTCGGATGTCCCTCATGATAAGAACAGGTGTTACCTGATCTGACGCCAACGGCGCGGGTCGGTAACGGGGGTAGGACGCAGCTTCGGTTGTGCCACTCCCGACACTCGATGATGACGCTGTTCTGAGAGTGTCGAAAACAATTTCTAACCCATTCCTGCATTCTATTTTGTTTCTTTTTGACGTGCAGGTTGATCGGAGATTTTGCGGAGAAACTCACAGGACATCATGAAGAACACTTGGGGATGTTTAGGACTTAGGATTTTTACAATTTTGATTTTCTCTTTTGTAACTTGTAACAAAAATATTATGAATAAATTCAATAACATTTTTTATCCAAATCATTTCCTCTTTGTAGATCATGATAAAATATTATGAATAAGCTTCAAATTTCTATCCAAATTCACTTCACAAATTGTAATAATAATAATAAAATATTATGAATAAAATTCACATATTCTATTGAAATCATTTCCCAATTTCTTTTCCATGATTTAAATTTGCAAACACCTCAACATCCGATTAAACCTCACTAGTCAAATATCCTTGAATTAATTCGATCCAATCTTGCATAATAAGCTTAATACCTTCAACATGAATAAGTTCCATTAATCAGTCGAAGTTTTCACTGTTTTCCCTCTAAAATGGACTGGAAGATAGAAGAATGATTTCTTGTTAAAACCCTGTTCCACAGATCAGATTTTCCAACCCAAATTGATATCTTAACATAATCAAACCCACGTAAATAAACGCCTCAGGAATAAAACCTCATTAGGCCCAAAATTACGAATTATGCTTCAAAATGACCAAAACGCCCCTGGGGTATTTCCTGCAAAACAAAACGCACTTTATGACTGGTTAGTGGTTAGCAGATGCACAGATGAGATGCTATACGAAATGACTGACTAAATATAAGGGTAAAATTTGGGGTATTACAGACATGTTTCCATAAATTACAAGTTTGTGAACTCAAGTCTCTTTTTCCCCTTTGTGATTTGAGTTAGGATGTTGATTAGAACTTTATAGAGACGCGTGGACCAATAAGATAGGGAATCCACTGGAATGATTATATCACCCATATTTGTTGATTATTTTCGGGTAGTTATGAACAGGTGAAAAGTAAGGACAAGATAACCTGATGTCCTTACTTGTTTGATATTTTGGATGGCAGATTCCATTATACAACTATATCTTTTGAGATCATTCTATAATGATCTAAGTCTTAGTTTTATTTTTTGCGCCCTTGTATATGTTGTGTCATAGTTGTAGTTCTTTTCGGGCATGTAATATGTACAATGTTGCCACTAGGCAATTATGTATTTCAGTACCAACATTACAATTGTGTATAATATGTATTTTTAGATATGTATTATTTTTGGGTGTTACAATTGATGATAGTGCATTAGGGTGCAGTTTTGATGACTCTGATGATGAGATATTAAATGATGGAATTTATGAGGCTTTGGTAGGAGTAAGAGGATTTGTTGTTGGGGAGAATGATTAATAGGTGGATGAATTAGAAGTGGATGATGCAAGTAAAGTAAGGGTGGTAGACCTAAGAAAAAAGGGCCAAGGGAAGTTCCAACAAGAAAAGGGAATACCTCGCAAACAAAGGGTGGAAGAAGCCATGTATGTTGAAAATGAATTATCTAATGATGAAGATACAATTGATTTTGGGTTTATTGAAAGTAATAGAGGAAAAATGATAGATATGTGTCTGTCAGATTCAGATTATACATTTGAAGAGTTGGAGACTAGTGAGGATTCAAGTAGTGACTACTCAGATGAAGGAATTAAGGAAAAATATCCATCATTTGTGATGCCTAAGAAGCTTTTGGACTATAAGTGGGTTTTGGGTACCATGTTCACAATAAATGAAGATTTTAAAGAAGCAATAGCAAACTATGTTGTTAATAATGGTAGAGATTTTCACTTTATAAAGAATTATAAGACAATGGTTATAGTGGGATGCAAGGAAGGGTGTGAATTGGTTGCATTATGTTCCAAATTTTTAAATAAGGATGCGTGGCATCTAATAAAATTGATTGACACTCACTCATGCAAAATAGGGAGTTTAATGTAAGGATGTGTAACACTAAATGGCTTGGGAAAAAGTTGTACTCAACTCTTAGAGTTAATCCAACTATGAAACTTACTATAATATGTGAGAAAGTTCATAAGAAATATAATACTGGTATGAGTAGAATGAAGGCTTATAGGGCAAGGAAGGTAGCACTTAATTATGTAGAAGGGTCATTCAAGGAACAATATCTGAGGTTGTACGACTACATGCGTGAGTTTTTTAGATCAAATCCAAACAACACAACTAAGTTAAAAGTGTAACCAATTGAATCACAAAGTGAGGAAGCTGAGAAACATGAGAACTGTGTAAGTAAACCATTATTGCCAAGTTTTCAGTGATTATATATGTGTCTTGATGCTTGTAAGAGAAGTTATCAAGTTTGTAGACCAATAATTGGAGTTTATGGGTGTTTTCTCAAGCGTTATTATGGAGGATAGATTCTTACAGCAATAGGTAGAGACCCTAATGACCAAATGATGCCCATTGCATTGGCTGTGGTTGAAGCAGAAACTAAGAACTCGTGGGTTTGGTTTCTTGATCTTCTAGTTCGAGATTTAGGTGATCCACAAGTTTGAAAGAAATTCACCTTTATATCAGACAAACAAATGGTACAAATCACATTCACATAGTCATTAACATTTTAGCAACATAAATTATATGTTTAACTATTTTTCTATGTTTAGGGGTTGTTACCCGAATTGGAAGAATTATTGTCAGATGTTAACCAAATGTTATGTGTAAGACATTTGTAGAACAACTTTAGAAAAAGATTTCCTGGTAAGCAGTTGAAAGAATTGATGTGGAGGGCAGGCAACCAACAACAAGACTTCAAGGAAAGAAGTATCACGCCATTACACTCCAAACAAGAGTATCACCAAGAAGAGAGACTACACCATTTCAGGTACCAACAGTAGCTTTTTAGCCACCAAGAAGGACAACACCTAAGTTTTCTATAAAGAGAAAACAACATTAAAATATTAATTGTTATATTTTGCTGAACTATGACCATGTAGGTGTTTTTGTTTTTTTGGATTATAGATGGTTGACTTAGAAATATGTAATTTGAATCAACACTTTATGTTTTGGATGTTTACTATATATTTTGATTTGTTATTTAATTTACTTTAGATGATATTTGGTTACTTAATTAAAGATATTAAAGTCTTTTATGTTTCGTCAATGATGTCTACAATGTCTCTTAAAGTGTAATAAATATGGACACAAACTATGTCCTTACTGCAACATAAAATGTGACAGTATACTAAGTTGTTAAACAGCGGTTAATGCAGTCTCTTAAAGTGTGACAAATACATCCTTTAACTATTCTTTAATGTAACAAATATGTCATTTAACTATTCTTTAGTGTAACAAATATGTCATTTAACTCCTCTTTAGTGCAACATATATGGGCACAAACTATATCCCTACTGCAACAAATATGGGCAACATAAAATTTGACAGGAAAATTGGGCACAAAATAAGCATCACATTAAATATATTTACTACAATAACACATTAATATCTTGTCTTACAACACTAACATCAACATAAACCATAATCACTATTTATGGATCAACATACACATCAACATTATAATAATCACAACTAAAAATATTATGACAAAAATTAGCATCTTCAACATGTTCTTCATCATCTCTTTCATGTAGTAGTCATCTTCATGGATCTTTTTCTTTTTCTTCAACATTTTGATTTATGCGTCATTTTCATTGCATTTTGAACATCTCCTTTGAGTGTTGATTTTTGTTTTCCCTTCGCCATTGAACTCTTTTTCAACCCACTCAAAAAATTTACAGCCACAGTTTGAACCTTCACAATGTTAACATCTAACAGTTAGCATTATCCAATAAGACAAAGCAGACAATAGCAATAAACTTACCGCAAAGTTTCTGCAGCCCCAAAAAGCTTCCCGAAATTTCGTCTTTTCTTCCACATTGTTTGTATCACTGCCTTTGCTCAACAAGCACACCTTGGTTCGATTTCACCACGGCTTGAACTCAAAATCAATGAATTACAATTAGGGCTATGTGAATTTGACAAATATATACTGTATGAAGCAATTGTTAGAGAAAGTAGAATAAGAACTCTTTTAGGTCCTGATACATATATTCTAGGGATTTAATGAAGAAGAAAAATATGTTTCCCAATTATTTCAAGTAATATTCAAATGTATGTCATCTCAGCAGTTGTGCATTTTTGAAACGGAATATTTAAAAAAGACAAACGGTGTAGACATTATGTAACTTAAAGGATTTTCTTTTAGCAAAAAAAACGTAAAGGACCAATCTATTACAATTAATTATTCTAAAGGACCCTTGGAGTAATGTTTCCATGAAGATATAAAGTTTATTTAGTCTCTTTGAATAAAATTAGCAAACATTATCCAATTTGATTTTATCAAAACCTATTCAATTGAGTACAAACTACTACGTCATTCTTTATAATTGTAAAGAACATAAATAGTATATTTATTTATTAATAAAAAAAATTATGTAGGCAATGATATATTAAAAGACTGCACAAGGGGTGCAGCAACCCAGAACAAACCAAACTATTTCTTCCTCTATAAACACTCAAGAGGAACAGTATACCAGTCGTAAAAAGAACTACAATTAAATGTTCTATCAACATATAACCATTTCCAACTGAAAAACTTAATGGAATTCAGAAGATCTTCAATAGACTTAGATTTGTTGTCAAAAATAACATAGTTTCTACCATACCATAGAAACCACATTGTTGATGCCCACACGATTAAACCACTCGAGTTTCCTGTAGCTCCTTTGACAATTATTTAAAAATTCAAGAGGGAATCAAGACAGTTGTTACTTCTGCTGAAACTGACACCAAGCCAAATCTCGATACCTTTCCAAACTGCACCTGCAATAGCACAATACAAATACATGTGATTTATGTTTTCCACAGGACAAGCACATGATTTATAGCTCAACCCCCTCCCCCCTCCAACCAATATATTCCTTTTATCCAAAAGCTCCTTCGAAGCTATCATCTTCCTCAAAACTCTCCAAAGAAAAATAGGCACTTTAGATGGTAAACTTTCCTGCCACATCTTCTTGAGGCCACTTAACACTTCATCTACTACACTACTGCCCAACATGTCCTGAGACAAACCCTTATAACAGGAACCAACTGAAAAAGAAGAGTTATTATAAGAGGATAATGGCATAGTTGGTTCCCAAGAAAAAATATCAACACAATCACAGTTTGGCTTTTCTAACCCCAATATATTAATTAGATCCTCAATTTCCCTAGCTATAACTGAATCAAGGGGAAAATCAAGAAAACTCAGGTTCCATTCCCACTCTTCCCCTCTCCATTCTCCTGACCCATAAAACAACAAGAGTTAATAATGTACAAGAACAAATTTGGGAATATTTCCTTATGAGAGACTTCTAAAATCCACCTATTATGCCAGAATGACACTCTAACTCCATTCCCCAACTTACACCTTATATTCTCAACAAAAAAAATCCTCTTTTGTACTACTTCGTAACACAAATCCAAAAGGTCTTTCCGCCATATTTAATCGGTTCTCTTACTTTTCTTCCCTTCATAACTATTAATTTCCAAAGCTAGCCCTTTTTTTATCATACCTACTCTCCAATATCCCCTTCCACACACACACTCTTCTGAATTCAACAGCCTCATTTCCATTTCATAAGAAGGGCTTTGTTGAAATACCCTAAATCCTTGATGCCCGGACCATTTTTCTCTTTAGGCAAATAAATTGAGTTCATATCCACCCAATGCATTCTCCCCCTTGACTCATATCCTCCCACAAAAACTTACTTTGGATACCCTGCAGGATCTTGATAACTCCTACAGGAACTTTGTAGAACGAAAAGGCATACAACGGAAGAACATTAATGACAAAATTGATAAGGACTACTTTACCTTCAATAGACAACTTTCTCCCTTTTCCAATCGGCAAGTCTCCTTCTCACTTTATCAATGACTCCCTTCCACATGTAGGACTTCCTTGGACTATCATCTATGAACACTCCAAGAAAAACACACATGATCTTCATTGTCTACAGTGCAGAAAAGAAGAAGCTGCTTCCAAAAATTCTAGACTTAAGTTGACACCTCCAATTCTACTTTTTAAGAAATTCACCTTAAGGCCCGTAAGTAATTCAAACTCACAGAGCACTACTTTTATACACCAAAGATTACTCCAAATAGCCTCCCCATCATTAAAGTGTCATCAACAAACTGAGTAATGTTATAATGGACATTAGAGTTAACCCTAAATCCTTTATATAAACCTTTATACTCTGGCTTCTTTATCAATTGAGTTAGGACCTTCATAATAAGAATAGGAAAAAAAAAGACGATAAAGGATCACCTTGATGGAGACCTTTACTGACTCTTAAATCTCTTGTTGCACTACCATTAACCAACACTGACATTGAATCATTGCATACCAATGATAGAATCCAAGATAACCACTTATATCCAAAGTTCACCTTTACTAACAAACTATGAAGAAACTCCCGTGACACACAATCATACACGTTTTATCGTTTCTATATATATATATATATATATATATATATATATATATATATATATATATATATATATATATATATATATATATATATATATATATATATATATATATATATATATATATATAACAAAACATTCATTTATAATAATATAATATAATCTAAAATGTGACATTTTAATATTCTTAATCAACAATATTTATTTATTTATTTATTTTTATTGAATCCGTGACGGTTAAAGTTTAATCAGCCACAATTCATTATTCACTATAACAAAGTTTCTAAGAAATATGTTTAGATATAATAATCAAAAAGGTTTATTTGTGAAACTTTTTTCAATAATATTTCAGTATTAAAATTATAGTTATTCATTAACAATATCACAAATAATTAATTTTGTAGTTTTTCATTAACAATATCACAAATAATTTTCATAAACAATAATTAAAAAACCTACTTTGTTATTACATATATAATATAATTGTCACATTGGGTTTAAAAACTTTATATCTCTAAGTACTTTATTTTTGTTTAACTTAAGACATAATTCTCCTAAGAACATGCAACTTGGGAAGAAATTGGTGTAAATTTAAACTCAAAAGTAGAAGTATAAGTGAAGGTGAAAGATTTAAATCCATAAAATGGTGCTCCTTGGATGAGAAGACCATCTTGGCTAAATATTGCTGGATCAACAGGTGTACTTGACTTAAATCCTTTGGTATTGAACTTCACATTTGATCGAGTACAAATACAGTTGTTGGTCACAGTAACATTCCACAAAGATCCTGATGTTTTGGTTTGTTTAACCTCAATGTTACTCATATTAGTAATAATTCATATTTTATTATATTATTTTCTTAAGCCCATAAGTTTGTTAGAGGGCATTTCAGTATTTTATCTTATTCTAGTAACCCTAGTTTTAGCCTATAAATAGGGTGACAATCATTGTAACTCTTAATCCTGTTTCTTTTGCCGTCATTCTCTTTAATATAATATTTCTCTATTTTCATCATTTATTCTATCTTTGCACCAACAATTGGTATCTAGAGCTCCGGTTCAGATTCATTGGGAAACACGGGAAACACGAGTGAACGTGAGGTCTTGTGTGTTTGATTTTGATTCTTAGATTCGTGTTGAATCTTGAACAAAATCTGATCAGAATTTTATTCTGTGGGTTGGGAAACACTGTGTGAGAAATCTGAGTGTATTGTGCAAAGTAGAAGATGAACGGAAACGGCAACATGAACACCAAACTTCCAGTATTTGATGGTAAAAACTGGAATCGTTGGATGATCCAAATGCGTGTACTATTTGGTGCTCAAGATGTTCTAGATCTTGTCACTGATGGTTATGTTCCAGTAGCAGCAGATGCAACCGATGAACAGAAAAACGCGCAGAAGGAAGTAAGGAAGAAGGATCAAAAAGCATTGTTCTTCATTCATCAATGTGTGGATGTAAACGTGTTTAAGAAGATTGCAGACTCTACAACAGCAAAGGCTGCATGGGACACTCTGGTGAGATGTTATGATGGTGACGCATCAGTGAAGAAGGTGAAGCTTCAGTCCTTGAGAAAGCAATATGAGAATCTCAACATGAAGAATAATGAGAAAGTTTCTGAATACATCTCCAGAGTGATTCTGATCACTAATGAGATGAAGGCATGTGGAGAAACTCTTTCTGAAGAAACAATCATGGAGAAAGTATTGAGATCCCTTACTCCTCAATTTGATTACATTGTGGTAGCAATAGAACATTCCAAAGATCTGAGCACAATGAGAATTGAAGAGCTGCAGAGCAGTTTAGAAGCGCAAGAGTTGCGTTTGACTGAGAGAACTTCTGAAAGGGAAGTAGAGCAGCAGGCTCTGAAAGCAATTTCTAATAGGAGGTATCAGAAGCAGTCAGAAGCCAAGAGAAGATCTGATGGTGGTCAGAAGTCAGAAACCTCAACCTCTGATAGACAAAAGAATGCTCAGAAGGGAAAAGAGAAGTATGACAAGAAGGAGATCCAATGTTACTGTTGTAAGAAGCTTGGTCACTTTGCTAGAGATTGTTGGTCAAACAAGGAGAAGAAATCAGAAGAAGCAAATATAGCCAGAAGTTCTGATGACGAATCTGTGCTATTGATGGCCTCTGAATCTGATGATCTGACAGACTGGTGGTATATGGACACTGGCTGTTCAAATCATCTTACTGGAAACAAGAAATGGCTGGTTGACTTTGACTCTGAAAAGAGAACAAAGATCAGATGTGCTGATGACAAATATCTTAATGCAGAAGGTATGGGAAATGTCAGAGTGACTCTGAACAATGGAAAAATAGCATTGATTCAGAATGTGTGGTATGTACCTGGCATCAGAAGCAATCTGATGAGTGTGGGACAATTAATTGAGAAAGGTTTTTCAGTTACCATGAAGGATAATCTTCTGAAGCTGTATGACTGCAATCAGAAGTTGATTATGGAGTCAGAACAGGGAAGGAATAGAACATTCAAGGTGAATGTCAGAACTGCAGACTCAGAATGTCTTAGTGCAACAAGTGCTGAGAAGGAGAGTGAGCTGTGGCACAGAAGATTTGGTCATTTGAATTTCAGAAGCCTAAAACATCTGAATTCAAAGAAGCTGGTACATGGAATTCCTGCAATTAAGAAGCCTGAGAAGTCATGCAAAGTTTGCATGGAAGGAAAACAACCACGTTTGCCATTTGCGTCAGAAGTTGCTCCAAGAGCAAAACATGCCTTGGGAGTTGTACACTCTGATGTGTGTGGTCCATTTCCAGTAGCATCAATTGGAGGGAATAAATACTTTGTGTTGTTTGTTGATGAATTCACAAGAATGACATGGGTATCCCTTATTAAGTTCAAACACGAGGTGTTTGATGAATTCAAGAAGTTCAGAATGAAGGCTGAGAATCAGAGTGGTCAGAAGTTGAAGATTCTTAGAACTGATGGTGGAGGTGAGTATAACTCCAAAGAGTTCCAGAAGTTCTGTGAGGAGAATGGAATTGAGCATGAGGTTACTGCTCCTTATACCCCTCAACACAATGGTCTTGCTGAAAGAAGAAACCGTACTTTGCTTAATATGGTGAGAAGCATGCTAAAGGAGAAGAAGCTTCCTCAGAAGCTATGGGGAGAAGTTGTTGCCACTGCAACGTATGTACTCAACAGATGTCCTACGAAGAAGTTGAAGGAAATAGTTCCTATGCAAAAGTGGACTGGAGACAAGCAAAGTGTTAGTCATCTGAAGGTATTTGGTTCTGTTTGCTATAAACATGTTCCAGAAGCCAGAAGACAGAAGCTGGATGATAGAAGCAAAGTGATGATTCTGATAGGGTACCACAGTACAGGTGCATACAAGCTCTATTGTCCAGAAACCAATAAAATTGAATTCAGCAGAGATGTGATTGTGAAGGAATCAGAAGTTTGGAATTGGGATAAGTCTCAATCTGATTCTGATGTTAGAACCTCTGAAGAAAGGCCAGAGTTAAGAATTTCTGAAGTTGAAGTAAACCCTGATATTGACTCTGACTCTGATACTGATTCAAACTCTGAAGAAGACTCAGAAGATGAAGGTGACCCAGATGACCCAGACTCTGATGATTCAGACTCTGATGGCAATCCAGATCTTGGTGGCAATTCAGACTCTGGAAATATGCCAGACTCTGAAGATGGTCAAAGCTCTGGAGGTCAATCATCTGAAGCTAGAAACTCTGAAGCTCAAGACTCTGAACAAGTTCAGAGACCACAAAGAATCAGAAGCGTTCCCAGAAGATTTGCAGAATTTGACATGCTGCAAGACACTGAAGTAGACTCTGAAGGAGAAGTTATTCAGTGTGCCATGTTAGTAGACTCTGAACCTATAAGTACAGAGGAGGCTCTTAAGCAGAAGCTCTGGCTGAAGGCCATGAAAGAAGAACTTGATGCTATAGAGAGAAACAAGACTTGGAAGCTGACAGAACTTCCAAAAGACAAGAAAGCCATCAGCGTCAGATGGGTTTTCAAGCAGAAGTTAAAGCCAGATGGCTCAATTGGCAAACATAAAGCAAGGTTGGTAGCCAGAGGATTTCTACAGAAACCTGGGCTGGATTATTCTGAAGTGTTTGCACCTGTAGCAAGACATGAAACAATCAGAATGGTGATTGCAATAGCTGCTAACAGGAATTGGCCTCTGATGCATTTAGATGTAAAATCTGCATTTCTGAATGGTCCATTAGAAGAAGAAGTTTACGTGTCACAACCTCCTGGATTTGTGAAAAAGAATCAGGAAGGGATGGTGTACAGATTATACAAAGCTCTATATGGATTGAAACAAGCGCCCAGAGCTTGGAATCAGAAGATTGATTCATTTTTCAAGAAGCAAGGCTTTCAGAAATGTGAGATGGAGTACGGTGTCTATGTTCAGCATACTTCTGAAGGCAATATGACTCTGGTATGTTTATATGTTGATGATATACTGCTGACTGGAAGTTCTGAACAGGAGATAGCCAAGTTCAAGAAGGTTCTAATGAATGAATTTGAAATGACTGATCTAGGCAAAATGACATACTTTCTAGGGATGGAGTTCAGATATTCTGAGAAAGGTATCATTTTGCATCAGCTCAAGTATGAATTAGAACTTCTGAAGAGATTTGATCTGAAGAATTGTAAGATGGCTGTCACACCTTCTGATACAAATCAGAAACTGGATTCAGACTCTGAAGGAAAGGATGTGGATGCTACAACCTTCAAACAGTTGGTTGGTTCTTTGAGGTATCTGTGCAATAACAGACCTGATATTTGCTACTCAGTTGGGATAGTTAGTAGGTTCATGAGTAAACCTAAGTGGTCCCATTACCAAGCTGTTGTCAGGATTCTGAGGTATATCAAAGGAACTCTGAAGTATGGAGTGTTATTTCCCTCTGGAGGAAATAATGAGTCAGAACTTCTGAGTTATTCAGACTCTGATTGGTGTGGAGACAGAGTTGACAGAAGAAGTACATCTGGGTACTTGTTCAAATTTCTGGGAGGTCCCATTTCTTGGTGTTCCAAGAAGCAACCTGTTGTGGCGTTGTCAACCTGTGAAGCTGAATACATTGCAGGTGCTGTTACTGCATGCCAAGCTGTGTGGATTCTGAATCTGTTGCAGGATCTGAAGATTAAGGTAGACAAACCTCTGAAGTTGATGATTGACAACAAGTCTGCAATCAACCTTGCCAGAAACCCAGTGTTGCATGGGAGAAGCAAGCATATTGAGACCAAGTATCATTTTCTGAGACATCAAGTTCAGAGTGGAGTGTTAGAAGTTGTACACTGCAGCACTCAGAAGCAGTTGGCAGATGTTCTGACGAAAGCTATCAAGACTGATCAATTTCTCAGATTAAGGGATGGAATTGGTGTTACAAGTTTTGATGGAATATGAATTAAGGGATGGTATTAGTAATAATTCATATTTTATTATATTATTTTCTTAAGCCCATAAGTTTGTTAGAGGGCATTTCAGTATTTTATCTTATTCTAGTAACCCTAGTTTTAGCCTATAAATAGGGTGACAATCATTGTAACTCTTAATCCTGTTTCTTCTGCCGTCATTCTCTTTAATAGAATATTTCTCTATTTTCATCATTTATTCTATCTTTGCACCAACAACTCAAACTACATTACAAATTTTATTTTTATTTATTTATTTATTGATGGATATTACTGCTTTAGATACATTCTTTTTTGTAATTGTCTCTTGGTTTGAGACAATTACAAAAAAAAAATAGATGAAAATTTACATTCATTTGAATTTATATTTTTGATATTATTGACACGACTTTTTTTATTGTTTATAAAGATTTTTTTTATACTATTAATAATGTCAATAAATTATTTATTCTATTTACTATATAAATAAATAATATTTTGAATTTTTATGTCTTTTTATTCCATATCTAACTTTTATATTAAAATAAGCTCTCTATATCATTTAAGACGAACTTGAATATATCAGTCAAACAACTTTAAAAAAAATATTACTCTAAAATGTGTGCTTTATTATATATTTTAATAAGACATTTGGAAAGGTAGTTTTCAAACTAGGATATATTATTCTTTGCCATTCAAAATAAATAAATTGAATATTCTTTCTAGAAAAAGGGTTATTGAAAAAAAACACTTTATTTATGTTAAAATTAAAACAACGGTTTTGTATATATTTTATTGCAGAATTTATATTTGATATGAAAACATTTAAATCAATTGCGTTAGCTTGTGAATTTTATACACTCTCACAACAGTTTTTTCCGTTGCTTTTGTTACTTTTCTAACTCAACAATGACAATATTAATAATAAAAAATAAAAGAAACAATCATGAAAATTAATTATTATCATAGTAAAGCTTTTCATTTAATTAACTCATAACTATATTTTTTAAAATATTAATTCCTAAGAACATGAAGTTTTGGAAGAAATTGGTGTAAATGTAAACTTAGGATCCCAAGCATAGTAGAAAGTGGCAGATTTAGAAGGATGAAGAAGTCCTCCTTGAATGAGAAGACAATCATCACTAAAAATTGCTGGATCAACAGATAAATATGTTTGAAATCCAGTGCAATTGAACTGTATTTGTGATTGACTACATTCACAATTGTTGGTTACATTAACCTTCCACACTTCCATTCCATGTGCATACCCTGATGTTTTATATTGTCTAACTCCAATTTCACTCAAAGCACAAACTCCACTTTTATTCAAAGCACAAACTCCATAAGCTGCAATATTAACCACACATAAGATAAGATATAATAAAAATAGGATGTTTTTGAGAGCGTGAAAGATGAACTATCGCATAAGACAGAAAATCTAACCTATTTAAATTTATAAAATATTTTTAACTGATATCCATAAGACACAAAATCTAACATATAAGATATGCTACACCGGCGCTAAATAATGTGGTTTAAAAATTGTTATTTGTAATTTTGTAATGTATAACTGCAGAGACATTAAGTAAAAATAAAACTAGATGTATAATATATGCTATGCTACAAGTTATGAAATATATGTTGATACCTTTAAAAACTAGGACAAGGAACAGAGTGAGGGAGAGAAGTTTGAAAGTAGAAGCCATTTGAGATTTGAGAGTATTTGTCTAACTCCAATTTCACTCAAAGCACAAAGTCCATAAGCTGCAATATTAACCACAAATTAAACATTGATCATAGGCAGAAAATATAACACATTTAAACCATATATGTTGATACCTTTGAAAACTAGGGCAAAGAAGAGAGTGAGAGAGAGAAGGTTGAAAATTGAAGCCATTTGAGATTTGAGAGTATTTGATTAAGAAGAGAGGGTTCATAGGTGGTACACTATTTATAGAATGGTAACAATAGGGTTTGGTATAAAGGCATGAATCCCTAACTGATAAAAATATATTGAATTTATTTATTTATCTGTATTAAATATTGGTGCTAAATGAAAACTTTCTTAAATAATTGGTATACTTTTAAAAAGATTGTCATGGGAAGTTTATTTAACCTATCTTTAATTTAAATTTTAATATAATTTAATTAAGGAAGGTATGTAGAATATGTAACGTAGAAGAAGAAAGACATGTTGTAAAAACTAGGACAAGGATCAAATACATTGAATTTAATTAAAAAATAGTTTGTTAATACAAAGGGTTGAGGAATATTGATTAAGAAAAAACAAAATATAAAATAAATTATAATTTTATTTATTTATCTATATTAAATAGGTGTGTAATATACTTATAAATAGCAAATAAATATAATATAACGATGGTTAATAATTATATATAAAATATATATATGAATTAAAAAGAATGTAAATAAATTTAATAGAATTATTTTTTTAAAAATATCATTTATTTATATATTATTAATTGCAATTTTTAATTTGCATATTCCTATTATCAAATTAAAATATAAAATAAAAAGTGTTACCGACATAATTTTAGTTTTAAAAAGTCAAAATGCTCGTCGACATAACTTAAAATTTGTATGTCATTTTTTAAAGAAAAATGATTAATTTATTATCTTTTTCTTAAATATTTAATTCATAATAAAATATATAATAAAATTGTAAAAGAAATAAATAATTTTTTTTTTTAATATTGAGTACAACATATTTATAATTGATAGATTGAAAATAAACTACAATCTTCTTGATGGAATCAACATATACATGTTTGTTGGTGACACAAATTGTTATATGGACAAAACAGACTTGGCTCATCAGACATGGCTGTTTTTCTTTCACTCACACGGGTCGAGTAATATGAAGAGTTATATTAATACATATTAATGTATTGAATTTTTTTATAAAATATGGTTAGGTATAAAAAAATATTTAATACAGACTAATATATTTAGAAAAAAAATGAAAGACAAGCAAAATATGACTAGGTATAAAGAGTATTTTTAATATATTTTATAATTAACTACAAATAAACAATTAATAAAATAGGAAAAAAATGTAAATTACTAATTGATTCAAAATATTTAAATGTTGATCAAATATAATATTTATAGTTCCAAACTAAGATAAATTTTGTTTTGAAGAATTAGAACAAATGAATAATTGTTACTTGTTTCGATAATTTTGAACATTAATTTACATTCTTTTGGTAATGTTTTAAATTTATAAAAAAATGAAAAGTTTCTATTTTTTATAAAAAAAATTGTGTATTCATCTTTCATAATTGTCTCTGGTTTTTTTTATTAAAACATATATTGATAGTATTTTTTTAGTATAAATACTACCATTTTATCATAAAAGATGGATTTTTAAATTAAATAAATATAATTTTAATTCGCGTATTCCAAACACTAAATTAAAATATATTATAAATATGTATTTTAGTTATATTTAAATAACTTTTTAATATATATAATTGAATCTATTCATATTATTTTTATGTCATTAATGTTTTATATTCCATGTATGTAAATTTTTATATGATCAATATTTAACGATCATTCATAATTATGATTTTTAAAAATATTATATTAAGTTTCAAATATTTTTTTTTTTTAAAATTGAGTGAGGTATGCATGTTTTATTAATAAATTTATGAATTCAATAATTTAAAAAATATAAATTATTTTTTAATAAAATCGTGAATGAGTATGTCATTTAATTTGCAGACCCATATGTTTGCATTTTGTTTGGGTCGAGTAATTAAAAAATTTAATTATACAAAATATAAATTTCTAATAACTCATAATAGGTAGTATGGAGATTATATAACATAAATTGGTTCGCATGAACGGTGATGACAAAATTTATAAGTTTACTATATATAATATGCAATAGCTTGTTCTAAAGTAAAACAAAAAATATTAAAAAGTAAAATAAGATAATTTAATTAGAATAAATAAGTAATCGAAGTTTGAGCGCATAATTTTGAATATTTATTCGCATTCTTTTGATGATGTTTTAAATTGAAAAATAATGACAAACTTGTAGTTTTTCTAAGAAATTTGTGTATTTACCAATTATGTCTTATGATTTTATAATAAATGTAGCATTTTTTAGTATATATACTAACATTTTATGATTTAAAAAATACCAACATTTTTTATAAATTAAAATCTTAATATCATTTACTTATTACATATGACAATAGTTAAAATGAAAAAATTAATTGTCTTTAAATGATAATTTTATTTTATAAATTATTTAGTATCATTTATTTATTAGATTTATAAATTATTTAATATCCTTTACTTATTAGATTTATAAATTTTTTTATATCATTTATTTATTATATTTAGAATCATACTTAATTGATTGAATCAATTTTTATTGTATCATATCATAATATCATAGATGATTTTCCATCGAATATAAAGGCTAACATTTTATGAATTGAAAAATACTAATAAAACATCCGTTAAAATGGGGAAAAGTTATCTTTAAATAACAATTTTTTATAATTTATTAGTTTTAAAGTTATACTTAATTGATTGAATCAATTTTTATAGATGTAAAATGATTTTTATTAAAAGGATTTAAGTCAATTTAGTTTTTTATCGTATCATATTATAATATCATAGATGATTTTCTATCAAATATATCATTTTTTTTCTCAATTTACAATTAAATTATTTTATACTCATTATTTATTATTTAAACTTTTCTGTTCTTTTTTATTTTATTATACATATTTTAAATAAGAGGTGACGTGGATAACTATTTTTTTTATACACGTTTGAGAAAATGAATGAATTTGATAATTGATATAATAGAAATTGATACACTATGTTGACAAAGATGAATGAATTTGATAATTGATATAATAGAAATTGATACACTATATTGTCTAACTCCAATTTCACTCAAAGCACAGTCTCCATAAGCTGCAATATTAACCACAAATTAAACATTGATCATAGGGCAGAAAATATAACACATTTTTAGGGTTTTATAAAATATTTTTTACTATTAAAGTATTGAAAAATGTAATGCATGCTACAAGTTATGAAATATATGTTGATACCTTTGAAAACTAGGGCAAGGAAGAGAGTGAGGGAGAGAAGGTTGAAAATTGAAGCCATTTGAGATTTGAGAGTATTTGATTAAGAAGAGAGGGTTCATAGGTGGTACACTATTTATAGAATGGTAACAATAGGGTTTGGTATAAAGGCATGAATCCCTAACTGATAAAAATATATTGAATTTATTTATTTATCTGTATTAAATATTGGTGCTAAATGAAAACTTTCTTAAATAATTGGTATACTTTTAAAAAGATTGTCACGGGAAGTTTATTTAACCTATCTTTAATTTTAATTTTAATATAATTTAATTAAGGAAGGTATGTAGAATATGTAACTTAGAAGAAGAAAGACATGTTGTAAAGAAAATAAAAGAATGAAGAATTAAAAAAATGGAATGAAGGGATCTAATAATAAAAACAATTTTTAAAATATTTTAATTTCTTAAAACTCATTGTTCTATAAATTAAAAGCCGGATAAATAAACAAATTTTAAAAATAAAATCTAATAATTTAATTTATTTATTTCTCTAAAATAAATAAATAATTTTATTTATTTATTTCTCTCAAATAAAATATTTTATTTTAAAAATGTTATTTTTGTTACTTATTCAGATTTGGTGCTTTCTCGGATGTCTGTATCTTTATTCAGATTTTGTCCCTCTTCTTTCCAAGTATTATTTACCGTGTCATTTATAGCATAAAATCATTATTACAATATTGATAAATTTTATTCTCTTTATGAAATTATTTATATAGTTATTTTAATATCATTCACTATTTATAATTTAATTACATTCATTTGTTCTTATTTAACAAATAATTACGAATTTTATTTATAAAATAATAATTATTGTTGCATTAAAATTAAAAATTAATAAATTTGATTAAAAACACACAATGAGTGTTTTGATATAACACTAAATGATTCAAATTATTTTAGCATCAATTTTAAAGTTTTAATTGAAGAAAAAAAAATATTTTAATGCATATTAAATTTTATTTAGATCATGAAAATACATATAAACTAAGTTAAATATATCTCACAAGTTTTTTTTTAATATTAAAAAATTATATATAAAAATATTCACCAATTTCAATAAGATGGCTTATTAATACTATTAATTTATTTTAAAATATCAAAAATTAAATATATATATATATATATATATATATATATATATATATATATATATATATATATATATATATATATATATATATATATATATATATATATATATATATATATATATATATATATATATATATATATATTGATTTACTCGTTATATTTTTAAGATATCAATAAATATAATAAATTTATTGAACGTATTTTTTAAAAACATATATATATATAAGTTAGGTTATGTTTATAATACAGGAGACTTACATATTTTAAAATTGTAATATATATTCTAAAATGATTGTTGTATTTGTAAAAATACTAATATTAATATTAAAAAAATTAATATAACATTAAATAATTTTCATGTTTAATACTCATCACATAATTTTTATTGAATAAATATTATTAAACATTAAATATTTGTGAAAAATTTTGATAGATTCAATAATTCTTTCTAGACATGAGTTAAATTTCCATATTGAAATTTTCAAAGTAAAGTTCAAAAATTAGTGGTACCTTAAATTTTTGTTAACAATTGAAGATTTTTATATTAATTTCTACATAGATTCAGCTTGATTATATGCATCTAATTTATTTCCATTTTTATTATTTTTATACTTAAATAATAGTTAATTTGTATTTAAGATGGTATTTTATTTTTAATAAAATTATTAATATAAAATCAAAAATGATTTAGTATTATTTATCAATTAGTTAAAATAAAATTAATTTAATGTATATTACTAATAAATATGTACACAAGAAATAATTATAACATTGATTTGGATACGATTAAAATGTGTTATTAATAAATTTATTTATAATAATGTTATTGTTTAATATTAATTTTAATAAATTTTATTTTTTAACTAGTATGGAAATTATATGAAATTATTGATCTAAATATTAAAAATAAAAATTTGTCAATTTTATTTTAAAATAGGAGAAAAAATGTGCGTAACAAATCAATATTGGTGTGTAGGCACTGATGTAATTACAGAAAAAAGAGTCTTTTATTAAAATTAATACAGCTAAAATAACTATGGAATAAATGTTCTAATTTATGTAAGTACGGTGAAAAAATAATTTTGTGATTCAAATAAAAGAAAAATATGCGTCATTTCTTGAAATTTATACAATTTATATAATAATTAAATAAATTTGTCTTATTTGTGTAATTACAAGAAAAAATATATTATGGATACAAATACGAGAGAAATAAATATAAACTACCTATTGAAATTTCTATAATTAAAATAATAATTTAATAAATATTTGTCAATGATGTAAATATGGGAAAAAATATAAATGATACAATTACAAGGAAAATATTTATCACTTATTGAAATTTATACAATTAAATTAAAGTAATGATTGAATAAATATATGACAATGATTTAAATAATGAAAAAGAAATATTCTTGATCCAAATATAAGGAAAATATGGGTTATTTATAAATAAATAAAAAGAGTCATCGTTAATGATTTAAATATACTTGAATAAATATATACAATAATTTAAATATATGCATTATTAACATAAAAAAATGTTTATAAATAAAAAAAAAATCACGTCAATGACATCAAAAATACAAATTCAAATGAATATAATCTTTCATCTATTTAAAAGAGTCATCGTTCTATCATAAATCAAACAAATAAAAAGATCTTAAAACATAATAAATATAGTTTTTTTTTTATCATTATTAATTTGTTTAATTATGCTAAAACAATTATTGAATAAATGTTCTAATTTATGTAAACACAGTGAAAATATAATTTTGTGATTCAACAAAAAATTATTTTTATATTTTTAACATCATTTAGTTATTGTAAATAATTAACATAATTATAAATATTAATAAAATCAAATTTTAAAATAAGATATCAAAATTTAAGAAAAATAAAATTGAAGGAATCAAAATTATAATTAAATTAAAAAATAAATATAAAAAAATCAATCTGCAAAATTAAGAAAGATATAGTAAATCAGTCAAGTCATACATTATTATCAAATCAATTATAACTATAATTCAACTATCAGAACAGTCCGAATTTTAAAACACTACATATTTAATACTTCTGATGAATAATTTCCTATAAGACCCAAATACTAATAAAAGTCAACTACATAACAGTACATTTAAAATTACTACTAATATAAATTATGCATTAACTTAAATAACTAAATTATTTAATTAAATAGTTTCTATTCTCAATAATTGTCATGTGGTTCTCTTTAACTTTATTCTCGAGGTTCTAAAACTTTCCAAAATTTTAAAATTAGCACCAACACATTGGTAATACAAAAGTGCTATTTTAACAACAAAATGTTACATTTACACCGTAAAACACTTATCGTTTATAAATACAATAAACAATGATATTTATAATTTTGCCTTTTCAACATCTTTATATTCTCTCCAACAACAAAAAAACTTTGATTAATTGTAGATGAAAACTTGGTTAATACTATTCGTAGTTTGGTTAATATGTGTTGTGATAATAAAAGAAATAATTTGAATTGTGAAAATAAAGTTGGTTAATTGACTATAATAAGTTGGTTAATGATTTAGTTAGTGAGTGTTTGACATTAAAAAAACAATAATAAAGTGGATTAATATAATTTGATTAATAACTTGTAAAAAAAATTGAAGTAGTAAATAAAGTTACTTAATAGAGTGTAAATATTGATTATTATATTTCACAATTTAATATTAAAAATTAGTAAGTATTATGTATTTTATTGATTAATGAAGTAGTGAATTTGGTTAATGTTTATAATTAAAATACATGGTTAATAAAATATAGGCTTAATGTATTATTTAATCCCTTAATTTTATAAAAAGTTTCTCTTTAATCCCCTAACTAAAAAAAGTTATATACTGATTTCTTAACTTCACTTCCGTTATATAGTTTGGTCCTTTTCGTTAGTTTATATTGGAAAAACGTTAAAAAAAATCCATATTGGACCATTTATATCTTATATGGAGTTTATTTATTTTAATATTGCTATAAACATATTTATTATTAAAATGTAATACCCGGCCTACTTAATGTCTATCTTCTTCCTCATTTCCATAACTCTTGTCTTCCAACTCTTACTTCATATATTATGGTGAATTCATTCATTACAACTTCTAGCTCTTCTTATTTTTTATGTCCAAAAGTTCCTTCCAATTTCATAGATATAATTCACAACGAAAGTGTAAAATACAAATAAACTGTTTTTATAAATTCACCATAATATGTTAGAAAAACAGTAAAACAAAATATAATGTCATAAATAGTTTTTCTAAGATTTTTCAAAAGTGGGTTGTTCCAGCCATGATAGATTCACAAAAGTTGGTATTTTTTTCAAAGTGGGTATTTTCCAATAGTTTTTTTTTAAGATTTTCTAAACCTCATCAATAAACTGAAGAGCAATGAGAGATTCACAAATGAGTTTGCAATTGTGAACGAGAACATAAATTTTCTTATGAATAGGGTTCATCAGTAGCAATAAATGATTTTTGTTTGTCAGTCTTCATTTTTGTACTCATACTTAATACCATTTTCAGCAAAGGTTATTTTGAGCTTGATTCACGGACTTGGTCAGAAATCTAGAAGAATCACTTCATTGACCATGACTATAGTTACAGAATAACATAGGAAGGAGAATAAAATGTTATTTTGTGGAAGAAGAAATGAGTGGTTGTGATAAAATAATTAAATTCCACTGTGTAAAGTGTTGACTATTTAGCTTAATATTCACAGTATTAATTGCATATCTGGCATCCACCTCAACCATAGTTAATATTTTTTCACCCAAACTAACGGAAGTGATCAAATAGTTTAACGACAAAGAACTTAAGGTTCAATGCAAGAAAAAAAAACTTCCCCAACACTTTGCACAAGTGATTTTTCTTCTTCATCTCTATGTTCATATAACTCTTTCTAAAAAACATACATTTGTAATTTTTTTAACTCTTTTTGTGATTCAATAATTTCTTGAAATTATTTTTGAATACTCCTTTTCAAATCATTCTTAAACGTTGTTAAAATATCTAATATCTCATAAAAATATATTTGTAAATTTTCTATATTTGGAATGGTTTTTAATTTTGCATGTGAATAGTGTTGGAAATTCAACCAAAAGATATGGAGAATTTCACTCAATCAATCTTGATCTCAAGATTGTTCCCACTCACGTAATGACGATGAAAAGATTTAGAAAAAAAGAAAGAAAGAAAACGTTGGAGAAGAAGAAGATGAATTATTTTCTGCAGAGAACTCTCTGCCCATATATTGTGGAAATTCTGTTATTTCACTTACAACTGCAAACTGTGAATTACAAAATAAGATGAGATATTTACAAAATAAGGGTTTCTTCTTATTTATAAATTTAGGTTAGCTTGCATCCCAAGGCAAAACCCAAACTATAAAAACCCAAAAATATATAATCTAATCTTTCTAAATCAAATCTGATATTTCTAAAACAATTAATTACATATTTAACACACCACCTAATTCATTATGTCTAAACTATCTACATTCATCATAGACCTTATCTTCTTGAACACTTCGAATGGCACTCTCATGATGTCTGCAATCTGATTCTCTGTTTTGTAGTATTCCAAGTTCATTTTCCCTTCTGCTACCTGCTCTCAAAGATAATGAAACCTCATTTTGATGTGCTTCCTTCGACCGTGTGCTATTGGATTCTTCGCCAAGTTGATAGATGACATGATGTCAATCTACATGGTAATTGCTCCATGACTCTTCGTTGTGATCTCTTCGACCAAGTTCACCATCCAGGTTACTTGACATGCACAAAGAGAAACAACTATATATTATGCTTCGTATGATGACAATGCCACTACTGGCTTTTTTCTCAAACTCCAAGCAACTGGTGCACCATCTAACATAAACACATAGCTAGCTGTGGATTTTCTATCCTCAACATCACTACACAAACTAGAGTTGGTGTATCCCACTAACTTGCATTATTTTCCTTCATCATCTGCAGGAAACAAAATGCCATAGTCGAGAGTCCATTTCAGATACCTCAGTATCCTCTTTGTCACGGCTAGGTGTGATACCTTTGACTTCTCCTTGAATCTACTTACCATACCCATAATGTATGCTAAGTTAGACCTTGTGTGACAAAGGTATCTAAGTGACCCAATAAGTCTTCTATATTGGATTGGATCGACATCATCTTCATCTTTATCTTTCAATGCCTCAACTGCATTGAATGGTTCGACATCTTCATAGAAAGCATAGTGTATCAGCTCACCTTCTTCATCAACCACATCATTTAATGTAATCGCATATTCTTATAACCTTGCAGACATGTGTATTTTTCTTAGAGGTCTGCTTGGGCCTGCTTCACCTCTGACTTCTTATTTTCGAACTGTTTTTCCGACTTCAGTGACTGGTTTTTCACAAGAGATTCTCATTGAATCCTTCTTGACATTCTCAGTCCAATCCCATTCTTTAATCTCGTCTATGATCACGTCCCTGCTGATCACTACTTGATTATTCACTGGGTCTAATAGCTTGTAACCTCCAGTCGAATGATTTCCTATCAAGATCATCTGATTTGACTTATCATCAAGCTTCCTTATCAACTGATCTGGCACATGTCTATGTGATATAGATTCAAACACCTTCAAGTGACTGAGGCTAGGCTTGGCACCAGACCAACATTCTTCTGGTGTAATTCCTTCAAGCTTCTTCGTCATACATCTGTTTAATATATATGTTGATGTCGAAATCACTTCTCCCCATAATTCTTTGGGTAGATGTTTTGCATTCAACATACTTCTCACCATGTTTATGATGGTTCTGTTCTTTCTTTCTGCAATTCCATTTTGTTGTGGAGTGTAGGGTGGCACCACCTCATGCACAATTCCTTCTTTTTCACATAATGCATCAAACTCTTTCGACACATACTCTCCACCACCATCAGTCCTCAGAATTTTCAGCTTTTGACCACTATGTCTTTCAACCATAAATTTGAATCTGGAAAATAACTCGATCACGTTGCTTTTATTCTTGATGAGTTAAGTCCATAGCTTTCGCCTGTAATCATCTATGAACGTTACAAAGTATATGTTTCTTGCAATCGACTCCACCTGGATTAGACCACATACATCAGAGTATATGACTTCCAGAATTTCCTTCGACTTCCTTCCTGCATCCTTGCTGAAGTTATTCTTGTATTGTTTTGGCTGAACACACTCTTCACAAACTTCACTTGGAATGTCAATTTCAGGTAATCCTTAAGCCATATTTCTCCTATTTAGCTCCTGATGTCATTGAAGTTGAGATGGCCTAGTCAAAAATGTCATAACCATTCATCTCTATTGGCTGCAGTTGTTAGACACTTGTGCTCCATCACATTGAGTTCAATCTTGAAGGTCCTATTCTGAGACATTGGATCCTTCAAGATTAACCTACCACCTGCGTCGA
Source organism: Lathyrus sativus (assembly GCA_963859935.3). Taxonomy (NCBI): domain Eukaryota; kingdom Viridiplantae; phylum Streptophyta; class Magnoliopsida; order Fabales; family Fabaceae; genus Lathyrus; species Lathyrus sativus. The sequence continues at coordinate 21,802,858 of OZ012737.1, forward strand.
TAACTCTCATCATCTTGTCTTCGATCGACACCTTGTAGTTCTTTTCAACTAGTTGTTTTATACTGAGCAAATTACTCTTCATGTCTGATATGTACAACATATTGGAAATTTTTGACCTCTTGCCATCTTTCCTCATAGTCAAAACATCACTAATACCTTCAGCTTCTAGAGTATTATCATTTGCAAATTTCACCATGTTCTTCCATAAGGGCTTCATGTTGATAAACCAATCTTTTCTTCCAGTCGTGTGTGATGAGCATCCTGAGTCCAAGTAGCATTAGTCCTGGAATCTCTCTTTGTCTCTTGTTGTGACCATTAACAACATATCTTCTTCTTCATGCTTCTCCATCTTTGCATCAGTTTCTTGATTCTTTTTATTTTCTCGATATTCACTAAAATAGTGACCATGCTTATGACAATTAAAACACTGAATGTGACTTTTTATAGGTTTTCGTCCACCGCCCCTTCCTCTACCTGCAGCACCATCTCTTTAGTTTTCTTGGTTACAGGGTCTTCTTTGATTCGACCAGTTTTCTTCCTGTTGATTTCGACCAGTCGAACTGTTGTAGCCTCCTCTACCTTTGCTGTCATTCCAGCTTCCTTTGCCATTCCTTTCCTTTTCTGACTACTCTTGCAAATCCATATCACTCTTCAACTTTCTTGCGGCTCTCTCAGCCATCCTTTGTTCATGAGACTCAAGCATCTCTTGAAGCTCTTCTTTCATCAATGTTGACAAGTCTTTCGACTCTTCTATGGCTACTACCACGTGGTCGAACTTTAGAACCAACAACCTCAAGATCTTTGCAAAAGTTGATCTTGATGTCAACATTTTTCCACATACCTTGATTTGATTCACCAGCTTTGTAACTCTAGTGAAGAAATCTGCTATACTTTCACTTTCTTCCATCTGAAGCAATTCATAGGTTCTCTTGTGAGTTTGTAACCTCGCATCTTTCACCTTTTCTGCGCCTCCAAACGATTTTCAAGAATCTTCCACGATTCCTTCGCTAATTCTACATCACTAACCTTTTCAAAATTATCTGGAAATACATATTGATGGATTATAAATAGAGCTTTATAATCTTTCTTCTTCAATTCTTTGAATGCAGCCTTGTCTTGATCCGCCGCGTTTTCTGTAACACCCCACTTCCCAATTCAAAATAAAATACGATTAAATCAAGTAAATATCATAGTTTCTCCACCAAAGCAGGATATCACATCAAATAATACAACATAATTATTCACCAAACATTTTTCAAAATAAAGCAGCGGAAAATATTCATTCGTTCGTCATTCTCGGCCATCCGACAAATGTATAAAACATTCATTGATAAGTTCACCAAAAAGTAAGATACGTCACGAAAACCAAACAAGTTCAACATAAAAACAAATAAACACCCAAGTCTCGTGCTACGTATCAGAGCATCCTAAGACTCGACTCGCACACCACTATCCAAGCTAGCTATGTACCTGGATTATCTGTACCTCCGAATAAGCACATATCACAACAATAACAAGTGGTGAGAAAACATGATCAAAATTATCGGTAATAAGATACATGAATAAAAGGCAGTAAATATACAAATCATCACCCCACCAACATCAATCACGACCTACTGTCCAACATCAACACAACATACAACAATGCAAATATGTAACTCAACACCATGCATGCGGTACCGACTCATTGGTTCATTCAATCGAACCCCGTATATATCACATACACCCCTCCTTGGCAATGATCTTTCCCCACCATTATCCACAAGGGAGTACGGATGAATCACATACACTCCTCCTGAGCAATGATTCATCCCACCAAAACACCATGATAGCACAACACCAAATGCACAACAGATAAACTCAAGCACGCTAAGTGCACACGATCCTCCTGATCACATCACCATACATCACATAAATTATACATTATAAACCAATCAATTATGTTAAATAAATTAATTATTAGGGAAATTCACACCCTAACACCAAGTATACACTCTTCACCATTCAACACCACCCCTATACTCATCATGACCAAAAAGAGGTCCCACGAAACGACATAACAAACCAAAACAGTATAAAAATCAAAATATGTTGTCATGCTCGCTGGCTCATTCGCTTAGCGAAGCCCTAGCGAACGCTCGCTACTAGCTCGCCTAGCGAAGGCAGACAGTGGCTACTGGAAGTGTTCGCTACCTAACTCGCCTAGAGAACCTACTAGCGAATGATCGCTACTAGCTCGCCTAGCGAAGGTGCTAGCGAGCGTCTGCGATCTCTCAAAACCCTCATTGTCCACAAATGTCATCTTGTTTAATTCCAAGCCTATCATTCTTCATTTATCTACTATCCTATTATTACTACAACTATTATACACCATTCTAACCATTTACCCCTTAGATTTTCTCTCCAGAACCAATACTCAGGTACATCACCAATACCTCAGAAGTTACACAGAACCTCACCAATTCATAACAACAATGTATGCACCAAATTCTTCAATATCATACACCAAATTCATCAATATCAACAACAACAACAACAGGCATACCAACATACAATTATGTTCATAAAATCCCTACGGGGTTAAGGAATCCCCTCTACCCAATTCATGTAAACATGCCAATCTTAACCCGTTTCTCCCCCTTACCTCGATTAATTGCTCCGATTATTGAAGAATCCCCAAGAATCTGACAGCCCCAGTCTTCTTCCTCCTCCTCTTTGTTCTTCCTCCTTAACCTTGTTCTAAAACTGTTTATCGTGTTCTTTCCTCTTCTCCCCCAAAAACTTCTCTAATACCCCCTTAAATCCTTATTTTACTTATTCCAATAATAATAATAATAATAATAATAATGATAATAATAATAATACTATTAATCATTAAATTATCACCAATATTAATTATATTATATTAATATTAAAGTCTATAGTTATTAAATAATTCTTACAGTCTAAGGGCACCCACCAACGCACTCAGACACACTCCCACATAAGGACACACTAAAATAAAATAACACCAAAAAGACTAAATAATTATAATGGGTGTTACAACTCTCCCCCACTTTAATTATTTTCGTCCTCGAAAATTACCTGATGGAAACAATTTCGGATACGCTTCCCGCATCCTGCTTTCCAATTCCCAGGTCACACTGCCTCCTGCAGCACCTCCCCAAGCTAACTTCACCAAAGATATCTCCTTCCCTCAGAGTTGTTTCACCATATTATCTTCGATCCTCAACGGCATCGTCTCAACATTAAGATTATCCTGGACTTGAACTTTGATCCGCTGTCGCGCGCGGATCAAAATGAGTGTTTTTATAAAAATGCAGTGTAGCGACAATGAATCGAGTCGTATCGCAAGGATTCTTGTAGTGATTGACCAATAAAGTAACAGTTTATGGGGGTTTGAATTTTTGATTAAGAGAAAAAAACTGAAAATAAGTGATTATCAAAATAAGCTGAAACGGTTAATATGCTATTTTAGTTTCCCAACTTATCATCGATCCCAATAATTCCCAATTCCTAAGCGGATTCTATCCCTTTTCGATTATAATAACAATCAAACAAGCGCAATTGATATTATACGATGCATATTCCTAATTTCCAAATTAAGCAAACGGATAAAATATAGTAACCGTGAATTAAGCAAACACGAGAAACATACGCGGATTAAGCAAACGCGATTAAAGTATAAGAACATGCAATCATCGAAATAAATCAACCATCTCTAAGATAAATCGAATTAAGCAGACAAGATATCCTAGAGAAAAATTGAAAGGAAATAGATTTTATTGGAAATTAAAGGAACCTCAAAGTGTCGGCGGAAACCGGTTACAACATATCAACCTAAGAAAGTTAGTTCTCCATGAGTTCTTTTTCAAGCGTTCTTCTTTTTTTTCTGAATAGTGAATGATAATGAACATTAAAATGAGGTTTCTCCTAAAAATAAAAACAAGGGATCCGGTTCATAACCCAACTGGGTCGAAAACATAACCCAAACCTAAAACATGACCCCAAACTAAAACAAGTTCCTAGTGTTGTAACTTCAACGAATATTCTGGGAAAATATGCTCCGAGTCTGACTTTGACTCCAACACAAAAGTCGTAGCTCTCTCTCTTAGCTTTCCGACGATTTTCAGAACGCCTCAAACGGATTCTCGAAACTCCAATTATGATTGTTTCCGTGCAGACTACTAAAGCTGAAAAATAAAGTGCGAAAATCAAATTAAGCCAAAAATAAAATAAAAGATAAAAACATAATAAAACATAAAAATAAACAAGATAAAGTAAAGAAATGTCTAAGTAAAAATATAGGAGAATGTGCATAAATATGCATTGATCAAACTTCATCTCTCTGAATCACATGAGATGGGTCCGAGACATACTTTCGAAGTTGCGACACATGAAACACGTAATGCAAATTAGAAAGTTCAGACGGTAACGCCACTCTATACGCTACAACACCAATTCTCTGCAAAATCTAATATGGTCCAATAAAATTAGGAACCATCTTCTTGGACTTCAACGCACGACCCACACCGGTCACTGGGTTAACTCTTAGGAACACGTGATCACCTTCACTGAATTCCAACTCTTTTCTCCGGTTATCATGATAACTTTTCTGCCTACTCTGAGACGCTTTCATTTTCTCCTGAATCATCTGAATTGTCTCAGTAGTCTGCTGCATAATTTCTGGTCCCAACACCATATTCTCACCCGTCTCATACCAACACAAAGGAGTTATGCACCTTCTACCATATAAAGCTTCAAACGGTGCCATTCCGATACTAGAATGGTAATTGTTGTTATACGTGAACTCGATCAACGGTAAATGAGTATCCCACGCATCACCCTTTTCCAACACACAAGCTCTCAGCAAATCCTCCAACGAATGAATAGTCCTCTATGACTGACCATCAGTTTGCGGATGGTAGGCTGAACTCAACTTCAACTTAGTACCCAAAGCTTCCTGTAAACTCCTCCAAAATTCTGAAGTAAACCTCAGATCTCTATCCGACACAATACTCGATGGAACACCATGTAGCTTCACAATTACCCGAATATAAATCTCTTCCAGCTTCACCAACAGAAAACTGATATTAATCGGCACAAAATGCGCGGAATTCGTAAGTCGATCCACAATTACCCAAATAGCATCAAATCCTCTCGCCGTGCCCGGCAAATCCGTCACAAAATCGATAGTTATACAATCCCATTTCCAAACCGGAAATTCCAATGGTTGCATCAATCCAGATGGTCTCTGAATATTCCACCTTCAATTTCTGACATGTCAAACAGGCGTAAACAAATCGAGCTATATCTCTTTTCATACCGGACCACCAAAATAACTTCCTTAAATCATGGTACATCTTCGTAGCTCCCGGATGGATACTCAAACTACTATGATGTCCTTCACTCAGAATTGACTTCTTCAGCTCGTCATTATCTGGCATACAAATCCTGCCTCTGAGTCTCAACACACCTGCACTATCCAACTTAAAATCACTATCGGAGTCACTTCCTACTTCCGGCATCAAGTCCACTAACTTCACATCTAGCTTTTGGCCTTCTCTAATCATATCCAAGAAATCATTGTTCACTTGAAACTTGCCCAACATCACACTCTCTGGCGTAGTCTTGCAAACCATGCTCAAATCTCTGAACTGCTCAATTAGTTCCATTTCTTTCACCATCATAGCCGACATATGAATCGTTTTTCTGCTCAAAGCATCTGCCACTACATTTGCCTTTCCTGGATGATAACTTAAGCTAAAATCATAATCCTTCAAGAATCCCAACCACCTTCTCTGTCTCATATTTAGCTCTTTCTGATCGAACAGATATTTCGGGCTCTTATGGTCACTGAACACCTCAAATCTCGAACCATACAAATAGTGCCTCCAGATTTTTAACACGAAAACTACCGCAGCCAATTCAAGATCGTGAGTAGGGTAATTTCGTTCGTACACCCTCAGGTGTCGCGAAGCATACACCACCACCTTACCATTCTGCATAAGAACTCCGCCTAATCCCATCTTAGACACATCATAGTACACCAAAAAAGGTTCACTCGAAGTTGGCAACTCTAACACCGGTGTTGTAGTCAGTTTCTTTTTCAGTTCCTCAAAGCTTCCTTCGCAAGCAGCATCCCACATGAAAACTTGATTCTTTCTCATCAACAGCTCGGGATAATTCCTGATCTTTTGACAAGCAATCCCCAACTTAACTTTCGGACATAGTCCATTCTCAAACTTCAAACACTTGGAGGTCATTGCTCCGTCAGTATTGTAATGAGGACAATATTGTACCAGCTCTTCAACTTAGCAACGTACTCTGCCACTATCAGATTACCCTGCTTCAGCTCCAAAAACTCTATCTCCTTATCACTTCGTATATCTTCCAGAAAATACTTTTCCAGAAAACCCTTACGAACCACATCCCAAGTGATCGCAGTTCCTGCAGTCTCCAATCTCTGGCGACTGTTGTCCCATCAAGCCTCAGCTTCCCCTTCCAGCATGTGAGTATCAAACCTCACTTTTTGCTCATCACTACAACCCATTGTCCTGAAAATTTTCTCAATTTCCTTCAGCCACTTCTGCGCAGCTTCAGAATCCAGAATTCCTCCTTCAAATGTCGGTGGCTTGTTACTCCGAAACTGTGCCAAATCTCGGAACCGCTCACCCGCAGCTTGGTTCTGATTAGCAACCACATGCGCCATCGCTTACATAGCAACAACCAAAGCAACATCATTCCTTCCTGCCATACTGCTCAACAATAACAACACCAGGATAAAAGGTACGCAATCTCTATCCTACGGACAGACTCAACTACTACACTGGCCGGACGAACCGACCTGCTCTGATACCAATTGTAACACCCCACTTCCCAATTCAAAATAAAATACGATTAAATCAAGTAAATATTAGAGTTTCTCCATCAAAGCGGGATATCACATCAAGTAATCTAACATAATTATTCACCAAACGTTTTTCAAAATAAAGCAGCGGAAAATATTCATTCGTTCGTCATTCTCGGCCATCCGCCAATTGTATAAAACATTCATTGATAAGTTCACCAAAAAGTAAGATACGTTACGGGAACCAAACAAGTTCAACATAAAAACAAATAAACACTCAAGTCCCGTGCTACGTATCAGAGCATCCTAATACTCGACTCGCACACAACTATCCAAGTTAGCTATGTACCTGGATTATCTGTACCTCCGAAGAAGCATAGATCACAACAACAACAAGGGGTGAGAAAACATGATCAAAATTATCGGTAATAAGATACATGAATAAAAGGCAGTAAATATACAAATCATCACCCCACCAACATCAATCACGACCTACTGTCCAACATCAACACAACATACAACAATGCAAATATGCAACTCAACACCATGCATGTGGTACCGACTCATTGGTTCATTCCATCGAACCCCGTATATATCACATACACCCCTCCTTGGCAATGATCTATCCCCACCATTCTCCACAAGGAAGTACAGATGAATCACATACACTCCTCCTGAGAAATGATTCATCCCACCAAAACACCATGATAGCACAACACCAAATGCACAATAGATAAACTCAAGCACACTAAGTGCACACGATCCTCCTGATCACATCACCATACATCACATACATTATACATTATAAACCAATCAATTATGTTAAATAAATTAATTATTAGGGAAATTCACACCCTAACACCAAGTATACACTCTTCACCATTCAACACCACCCCTATACTCATCATGACCAAAAAGAGGTCCCACGAAACGACATAACAAACCAAAACAGTACAAAAATCACAATCTGATGTCATGCTCGCTGACTCATTCGCTTAGCGAAGCCCTAGCGAACGCTCTCTACTAGCTCGCCTAGCGAAGGTGCTAGCGAAGGCAGACAATAGCTACTGAAAGTGTTCGCTACCCAACTCGCCTAGCGAACCTACTAGCGAATGTTTGCTACTAGATCGCCTAGCGAAGGTGCTAGCGAGCGTCTGCGATCTCTCAAAACCCTCATTGTCCACAAATGTCATCTTGCTCAATTCCAAGCCTATCACTCTTCATCTATCTGCTATCCTATTATTACTACAACTATTATACACCATTCTAACCATTTGCCCCTTAGATTTTCTCTCCAGAACCAATACTCAGGTACATCACCAATACCTCAGAAGTTACACAGAACCTCACCAATTCATAACAACAATGTATGCACCAAATTCTTCAATATCATACACCAAATTCATCAATATCAACAACAACAACATGCATACCAACATACAATTATGTTCATAAAATCCCTACGGGGTTAAGGAATCCCTTCTATCCAATTCATGTAAACATATCAATCTTAACCCGTTTCTCCCCTCTTAACTCGATTAATTGCTCTGATTGTTGAAGAATCTCCAAGAATCTGACAGCCCTATTCTTCTTCCTCCTCCTCTTTGTTCTTCCTCCTTAACCTTGTTCTAAAACTGTTTATCATGTTCTTTCCTCTTCTCCCCCAAAAACTTCTCTAATACCCCCTTAAATCCTTATTTTACTTATTCCAATAATAATAATAATAATATTACTATTAATCATTAAATTATCACCAATATTAATTATATTATATTAATATTAAAGTCTATAGTTATTAAATAATTCTTACAGTCTAAGGGCACCCACCAACGCACTCAGACACACTCCCACATAAGGACACGCCAAAATAAAATAACATCAAAAAGACTAAATAATTAAAATGGGTGTTACATTTTCTGCAAGTGGTGCTACTCCTCCTTTCACAAGATCCTAAAGATCTTGATAACAGAAAACCACCTTAATCTTCTTGCACCAATTCTCATAATTATCTTTCTTGAGAATTGGAAGGTTTGTCGAAAAGTGACGTTTGGATGATTCATCGCCATCACGATTTTCCTTCCTTGAATCATAACCGGAGCTCTAGATACCAAATGTTGAAATTTCAACCACAACCTATGGAGAATTTTACTCAATCAATCTTGATCTCAAGATTGTTCACACTCACGTAATAACGATGAAAAGATTTAGAAAGAAAGAAAGATAGTGTTGAAGAAGAAGATGATGATGAATTATTTTTTGTAAATAATTCTCTGCTCACAAACTGTGGAAATTCTGTTATTTCACTTGCAACTGCAAACTGTGAATTACAAAATATGATGAGATGAGATGAAATATTTACAAAATAAGGGTTTCTCCCCATTTAAAGATTTAGGTTAGTTTGCACCTCAAAGCAAAGGTCAAACTATAAAAGTTCAAAAATATTTAATCTAATATTTCTAAATCAAATATGATATTTATAAAACAATGAATTATATATTTAACAAATAGGAGGATGAGTTTGGTAAATGTGTTGTATAATTTTGGTTTTAAAAAAATTGGTGTAAGTTGTGTATAACTTTGGTTAAAATTTTGTGATGGAGTTATAATATGAGTGTTTGTGAAATGACATGGATAAGTTTGAGTTTGTTGTTGGGTGAATGGTTGATGTTATTCTATATTTGGTGCAAGTTGTTATGAGTAGTGACAGGGCGTGGGAGTGATATTTGTAAAGGTGGAGGGTGGTTGTTAATGTGTTGTGTATTTGTGGTTGTACAATAAATGTTGTGATGGGATTACAAGAGAAATGTTGGTGGAATAAGAATGAAGAATTTATTATGAAAAAGATGAAAGAGAAGGTGTGATAGGAGTGGTGTACATCTAAAATGGATCTAAGGTGGTGTGAAATAGGTATGTCCTGAAATGTCTAAGAATGAAAGTATATCAATGATAGAGAGTTAGGTTGCTTGACTATAAAATACAATAAAACTCAACGAGACTACATTATATAATCCTTAAAATGAATAACTACCTAAAAGGCTCAAATATTAATTATTCACCCAACTAATAAAGTTTTGAAGATTCTTAGAAGATTGTCCACCTTGTTCTATATTATCAATACTCATTTTCTGAATTTTCAAACACATTTTCTTTATGACATCATCATGAACTACTTGATCCACCTTCTTCCTTATCTCTTGTCTTGATATAAACCCCTTATCATCCTTCTCTAATTCAATTCCAATCTTCCACACATCACAAATATAAGACCTATTAAGAAACTGATCTGTCAAAAATGGCCAACACAGAAAAGGTACACCACCATGTACACCTTCCATGGTAGAATTCCAACCGCAATGACTTATAAAACAAGCAATAGCTGAATGGTTCAATATTTTTCTCTGTGGCGCCCAACCAACAATTTTACCTTTACTTCCATGAAAATCATTAGGGTATTCATAGTTTACCTTGTCGTCGTTACTCGGACGAACAACCCAAAGAAAAAGCTTGTCGAGAAGATCAAGCCCTAGGGCTAGTTCATTGAACTGGTTTTGTTCCATTTCTACCAAGCTTCCAAAGGAAACATATATGACAGATTGAGGTTTTTGTTTGTCTAACCATTCTAAACATGTTGTGTCTTCTTGCCAAAATGAACTTTTGTTGTTGTTAGTTTCGATCAATGGGCCCATTGGTAGAAATTTTTGTGATATGGAAAAAACACCAGGCTCAAGATCATGAGTAGTGTTGCAAAGCCACCATTCTGCTAGGTTTATAGTTTGCATCTCTTGCAGAATATGATCAAAGAAGATTTCATCTAGGCCATGCCATGGGATGTTTGTTGTGTTCATCTTAGGTATATTATGAGAGATTTGAATTTCTTGTTTTTTGGTGGGATTTCCTACAATATGTAAAGGAAACCATGAAAAATTTGGTGTCAAAATCAACTTGAGCTAGAAATAAATTGAAAAATTAGAAAATTCATGAGATTAAGTTATGATTTAGATGATGAGTTTTTGTAATATCAAATGCTTTTAATAAAATTTATTTTACATTTGCATAAGTAATTCTTTAATTTTTTTCAATGATAAATGTTCATTTATAAAATATTAAAAAAAGATAAAGAATAATTAGTTTCTCCTTTATTTAATAAAAAATTATTTTTCTAGTAATACATATTGTTGTTATACATATCTTAAAATATTTTTTAATTAAATAAAAATTAGTTTAAATATTTTTAATCATGTTAGAATTTTTAATAATAAATATTTAAATTATTAAATGTAAAAATTACTATTTTAATTTATGAAAAAATAAGTTTAGAATAACTTTTGATATGTGATCTGACCTGATCAGAAGGGGAGTCACAATCTGGCCACACTCTGATGGGCTGAAACCTGTTCTTCAATATTATGAGGAAAAGTGGGGGTGTACCTGCAAGACACTCCGATGCCAAAGTGAGAGTTTGGACAGAATGGGAGCAAGTACAGAAGGGTAAGAAAGTGAGATTACCTGACCCTCTTGTGGAAGAGGGTATTTATAGAGAGACCTGGGCCAACGGTCACTTGAGTTGGGCTGGAAGGGCAGGCCCCCGCAAGTGCACGGAAATATCGAAGTAATATAAAAGATTGTCGAACCCACAGAGACCAATGTCAATCTACCGTTATCTATTGTTACGGCGTAAAGCTAAGGCTAATGGTTGTCACGATTTTTGTTGGTTTCTAAGACTATTAAAGGCGGAATTAAATTTAAGTTTTAATAAAATAATATTAAGGCGGTCGGTATGTAATTACACTAACTTAGGTGGGTCAATCTAACCTAGGCTTATAAAGGTGTTCACTTAATCTATTCGGTAGAGAATACCAGTTTAAATACCCTCAACTCACACTCTCGTGGTCTTATATCAGATCTTATCCCCAAAGCCCTATGCCTGCTCTCGCTAGCCCATAAGTGTTTAGAGATAATTTTTGGAAACTAAATAATTCTAATTTATCTTAAAGCGCTCTCGCTGTATTTAATTTAAATGCCTAACTTTAGCTATCTGGTTAAAACCTCACACTCTCGTGGTCTTGACCCAACCTAATACTCTTTTCTTACTCTCGTAACGAAAAGGTCTATTTCAATTAAAAAGTATCAGCCAGAATATTAAGTGATTAATTATTTTAGCCTATGGTTATATTTCACCGGTTAAGTTTGTTATAACTACATACCGCCCTAAGGTTTTTAGCTACTCATCGATGTTGAACCTGACAGAGACAGGGAAATTAATAATAATGTACTCATGGCAGAAAAATAAATAAACATTATAAATAAATTAAATTGCAATGTAAATGAAAATACCGATAAAACTAATTTAGCTAGACATGATAATTAACGTAAATGAAAATAAACATAAACAACAAAATAATGAAACATGCATACTGACAGAAATAAAATAGTAATTCAATTAATAAAAACCTGTAAATCGTACTGATCTCGAATCCTTGAGTAGTCCTCCACAATGTCGGCAGGATTCTACTTTGGCGAGAATTAAAAGGTACAGGAACAAATAAAGCGATACAAATGAAAATAAAAAGGAAAGGAAATGGGAAAATAATGCAAGAACGTAAATTTGGCTTCAATGGGAAATTTGGCAGCACTTCGATACGTCGAAGGCCTCCCCCCTAAAACTCTGAATCTAAGGCCTATTTATAGGAAATAATTCATTCTTCAACTTCCAGAGATCATGGGTGAATTATGGAGGAAGTGGGAGTAACTTCCAGTAGTGGGCAATGAGTGGAGAAAAAGTAGGAGAAAAAGGAGAAAAGTGCTCGTGGCCACTTCTGTCTTGAACGAACTTCTGTTATTTGATGCATGACGGTCGTGACATGGCCGTGACGATCGTGAAGGCTGTGACGGTCGTGACGTGGCCGTGACGATCGTGAAGGCTGTGACGGTCGTGACATGGCCGTGACGACCGTGACAGTCACAAATTCTGTTTTCTGCTATTTTCTGTATTTTTCTTCTCTTTTTCTTTCTTTGGTTCAAATTCTCCCCAATCTGCAAAACAAAGTAAATTAATCATATAATAGAACATAAATCAAGATAAATTAATAAAAGTCACAAATAAATGCATGCAAATCAAGCCAAATAAACGATATGATTTCGCGTTATCAAACATCCCCACACTTAAACCATTGCTTGTCCTCAAGCAACCGACCAACACAGTAAATAGAAATAAGCATAGTTCGAAACAAAGTCACGACGAAACTCTAATCATACGTGGCTGCTAGGCTAATGTTAGATCGATAGGTACTAAATATTAATACCAAGGATATCGTAACGACACAATTTCAAAAACTCCCTACTTATGCAAACCAATCGGAATCATGCCATTATAACTCAACCTATAACTCATGCTCTCTTTCACCCCATTTCATTATAGTGCAATCACATTAAGCCCGTTATCCATACACATTCATGGCAAGTAGACCTGTTAGTGACTACGATCTCATTATTATTTCATTTTTTTCTGCAAATATGCTTGAGCATCAATTGAACTTAAAGAGTTAGTACCGTTAGGCTAAGTGCTCGGGTGAGGAGCACCTAACTTAGAAGGAACATGTCTTTTTCTTCATAATATTTTTTTTTTCTTTTCTTTCTTAGTTTCTCATTTTAACCTAGAGATCGTACACTTATTTGCATCGGTCTCTTACTTAGTGTGTTTAGGATGGTGCTGACTGCTTAAATAAACTACTTAGGGATTACTACAAGAACCTGGAGTTTTAAGGTCTCGGCATAATGGGTACTCAAATTTATTTTGCATATTTAGGGGGTTAAGGTTGTCAGGACGATATCAATTTTATCAAAACTTTCCCAAGTTTTTCTAACATAGCCTAAACAGCCTATATACTTTCAGAGTACCATGTCATGAATCAAAAAGTTTTTGCTGGAGGTTAAAATTTTGAAGCTTTGAAATTTTGGGGAAGTTTGAATAACAGGCGAAAACCACTCATAAAGACTCGACAGCACATGTAAAATAGCATTAAAAATAGATAAAAACAATAAATCAAACTAAAAGGCAATAAAATGAAAGCGATAGAGTTCCTCCCCCACACTTAAACCAAACATTGTCCTCAATGTTTCAGTAAAAGGTGGAAAAGGAAAGATAGAACCTGTATGAATGCTACTGCTCTTGCTATCCTTGTCTTTGTTGATCACTTCTACTTCGGTGGCGGGCATTTTGAGATACTTTGTTTGTGTAATTCTCGAACCAGCTCATCATGTTGCTCGCGTCAAGAGGAAGTACTCATCATCAGTGTTCCCACCAGCAGCGACACTCGTAGGAATGTCCGTGGGCATAGCTCATCTTCTCAGATCGTCATCTAGAGAGTTTTCGCTTAGATATAGCTAAGGAGTAACAAGCGATACATTTCTTTATTTTCTGCAAATTTAAACAAACAAATTAAAATAAAGACCTTGTGGGTTGCCTCCCACACAGCGCTTTGTTTAGCGTCGATAGCTCGACGGCTAAGGAGTGCAAGTACTCATGGCGGTTCTTTCAAGAATGGTTCCTCGATCGAACTTTGTATAGTCTTCGGTTTCCATGGCCACTTATCAAGCCATCTCTCATATCCCTCACCTTTTCGTTTCTTTCTTATGTAGGGTGGTTTCTTGTTTTGAACGCGTGGTGGTGGTTCTGGATCTATTCTGCGTATCAGCTTTTCAAATTTGGGCTTTGTTATTTCATCCACCACCTCAAAATTTAATCGTACCCTTTTAACAGTAATAATGACCCTAGTTTCACGGTCCTCGAATTTTCTTTTTCTATGAAGGGCCTTAGACAAAGGTGCATTGGTGTGTATATTTTTCAATACCTCCACATATGTTTTGGATTGGGAGTCTACCTTAACTTCTGCAAACCTTTGTGGGAAAGAAATAGGTGGGGTATAGGGAGGAGGAGCAACGATACGTGCTTCCTTCTCTACCTCTTCGACAACCTCCCTTTCGGTTGGTGTCGGTGGATTTTTCTCAATATGTATGTTTTTCTCACCAAAACTCTCCTCAGGCTCATCGTCAATCTCCCTAGGATCTTCTATTTGTTCTTCATTAACGGTTGTTACAACATTCACATGTCCTTCTGGGAAGGGTGCTAGAGGTGTTTGTCTAAGCAGGGAGGTTTGAGTCTCCAAAGTCTCGCTGTGAGTTGCGAGGGAATCGACAATAACGTTCATCTGCCTAAGGTCTTCATTAATTTGGAGATGTTGTCTTCTAAAATCTGCGTTTTGGAGAGTTTGTGTCTCCACAAAGCGCTCCATCATAGATTCTATCCTAGCGTGAGTAGACGTCTCATTGAATTCTTCTAGTAGTAGTTCGAGGTTGGATGTATCAAAATCTTGCGTTTCCTCAAAACATTGGGAGTCGTCATCATAGAGGGAATTTGGGTGAGAGTGCGTAGTATTGAAATCTTCTAATAATATTTCGAGGTCGGATTTAAGCGGAATTTGTGGTTCCTCGAAATATTGGGGGTGGTAGTTATAATATGGAGGGTGGTAATTATAAGGGAAATATGGGTTATACATAATGATTTAGATAAGAGTGCCTTAGTCTATACTATGCAACAACGGAATCACAATATTGACTTTTGGTCCCCGGCAACGGCGCCAAAAACTTGATCGCTCCGCAAGTGCACGGAAATATCGAAGTAATATAAAAGATTGTCGAACCCACAGAGACCAATGTCAATCTACCGTTATCTATTGTTACGGCGTAAAGCTAAGGCTAATGGTTGTCACGATTTTTGTTGGTTTCTAAGACTATTAAAGGCGGAATTAAATTTAAGTTTTAATAAAATAATATTAAGGCGGTCGGTATGTAATTACACTAACTTAGGTGGGTCAATCTAACCTAGGCTTATAAAGGTGTTCACTTAATCTATTCGGTAGAGAATACCAGTTTAAATACCCTCAACTCACACTCTCGTGGTCTTATATCAGATCTTATCCCCAAAGCCCTATGCCTGCTCTCGCTAGCCCATAAGTGTTTAGAGATAATTTTTGGAAACTAAATAATTCTAATTTATCTTAAAGCGCTCTCGCTGTATTTAATTTAAATGCCTAACTTTAGCTATCTGGTTAAAACCTCACACTCTCGTGGTCTTGACCCAACCTAATACTCTTTTCTTACTCTCGTAACGAAAAGGTCTATTTCAATTAAAAAGTATCAGCCAGAATATTAAGTGATTAATTATTTTAGCCTATGGTTATATTTCACCGGTTAAGTTTGTTATAACTACATACCGCCCTAAGGTTTTTAGCTACTCATCGATGTTGAACCTGACAGAGACAGGGAAATTAATAATAATGTACTCATGGCAGAAAAATAAATAAACATTATAAATAAATTAAATTGCAATGTAAATGAAAATACCGATAAAACTAATTTAGCTAGACATGATAATTAACGTAAATGAAAATAAACATAAACAACAAAATAATGAAACATGCATACTGACAGAAATAAAATAGTAATTCAATTAATAAAAACCTGTAAATCGTACTGATCTCGAATCCTTGAGTAGTCCTCCACAATGTCGGCAGGATTCTACTTTGGCGAGAATTAAAAGGTACAGAAACAAATAAAGCGATACAAATGAAAATAAAAAGGAAAGGAAATGGGAAAATAATGCAAGAACGTAAATTTGGCTTCAATGGGAAATTTGGCAGCACTTCGATACGTCGAAGGCCTCCCCCCTAAAACTCTGAATCTAAGGCCTATTTATAGGAAATAATTCATTCTTCAACTTCCAGAGATCATGGGTGAATTATGGAGGAAGTGGGAGTAACTTCCAGTAGTGGGCAATGAGTGGAGAAAAAGTAGGAGAAAAAGGAGAAAAGTGCTCGTGGCCACTTCTGTCTTGAACGAACTTCTGTTATTTGATGCATGACGGTCGTGACATGGCCGTGACGATCGTGAAGGCTGTGACGGTCGTGACGTGGCCGTGACGATCGTGAAGGCTGTGACGGTCGTGACATGGCCGTGACGACTGTGACAGTCACAAATTCTGTTTTCTGCTATTTTCTGTATTTTTCTTCTCTTTTTCTTTCTTTGGTTCAAATTCTCCCCAATCTGCAAAACAAAGTAAATTAATCATATAATAGAACATAAATCAAGATAAATTAATAAAAGTCACAAATAAATGCATGCAAATCAAGCCAAATAAACGATATGATTTCGCGTTATCACCAACCCAAGTGACTGCTAGGGCTTACGTGGCGTAGTGAAGATCAGGACGTGGTCTTCGCCCTAGTTCAACTGCTCCGTGAACTCCAGAAAGTGGGTTTGACCTGCTCTTTCGGAGGTGGGCAGTTGGTTGATGACGTGTCCCTGCGGAGGGGAGTACGTGGAGAACCTGTGGGAAGCACGCTCGCTCTGCCCGACAAGAAGAGGTGCGTTGCCCGCGGGGCTGATTCTGCCCGCGACGGGCAGGACGTGAACGACGCTGGGAAACAGTGTATCCCACTGCCGGGGAGGAAGTTATGCCCCGAGGAGGGCGTGTCTGGTCGGTGGAAGCCCGCGACTTGGCAAGAGGATGGATTTCCCTTCTGGAATATGTGCTCGGCATATTGGGCTGAACCTTGTTGTTCTAGCCCGGGGCCCAAGCCAAAACAATATGTTTTTTAAAAATTATTATTTTTTAAATCTAAAACAAACCACAAACAATAATGATAATAAGAAGAAAAAAAGTTAATTCTAATAAACTAGATTTATGATAATATAGTTTAAAAAAAGTAAATTATGATTACCTTCATAGTCAATAATCCCATCCTCAAGAAGTTTAGGTATGCTTACAACACAAGCCAAGCTAGTGGCAGAAGCTGGATGAAATAGAGCTCCTTTGATTCCCAATTTGTGTCCCACATCCAATGCCCAACCCATATTAAATGTAACAACAATACAATTTATGGTATTATTTTTATTAACATCTTCTATAAGCTTTGGAAGCCTACTAGGCATGGTGCTTTTAATTGATAACATAAGTTTACTTATATCACTTCTATCAACTTCATGTTCCAATCCATCTGGAAGTGTCACCACATTTATCTTGTCTAGCCCGGAGGCGGAACCACCGTTCTCGACCGGTTATGGCTGAACTCGGTGAGTAGAAATGTGACCTTGCAACCATGTTTGGCTAGAGCTTGGGAGAGTTGCATAAGAGGGTTGATGTGTCCTTGAACTGGAAATGGTATAACAAGAAAATGAGGCAGAGGCAAAGGCAAAGTACTCATTTTTGGAATTGTTAGAAAATTATTATATTATGGGAAGAATTGGTTGGTGAATGATTAATTTGAGCTTTGTGTTCATTTATAGTGGTGTGTGTGGAGATAATGTTAAACAGATCTACTTTGAAAAATCTATGTACAAATAAATTAAAGTCAGGTTGGTGGATTTTGAAATGTCAAATATTTAATTTTTCAATTAAAAAAATTCTAACTATTAAAGGTGATTTTGATTGCATCATGGCTTAGCAAAGTCTAATACTAGTTTGAAAAGTTGTTTTGATTTTGGTTTCGTCTTTCATTTTAATTTGATGTTGCGCCACTTAACTAGTTTATATTTTTATTTAAAGTTTTTAACCAAATAAATTGATAATTATTTGTAAATAAAGATATTCAAAATATATATTTTTTTATTGGGAGATGAAGTAGTAATAACTATTATAAACTTGAATTACCCCTCCATTCTAAGGTATTGGAATTGGCTGCTTTTAGAATGGTTATTGATTTGTCTCTCCTCTTAATTGCTATTGTTAACATTATTTGGATGGTTTGAAAAATGAGAAACATCAAATCAATGATGTGTCGCCTAATTTTGAAGATATTATGAACAAGAAGATGATAATTATTTGTAAATAAAGATATTCAAAATATATTTTTTTTATTGGGAGATGAAGTAGTAATAACTATTATAAACTTGAAAGCAAAAATAAATTCTTTAGAAGGATGTCTTTGCTAGGGCAAAGTTGTGAAGAATGTTTGAATCATTTGGAGGAGGATGATCAGAATGATCGAAGCATCAAGAAATTCAAATATCTAACAAATGTTGAAGAAGAAAGGGAGGGAAAAAAGGAGAATGTCGCTTACAAAGTCATTGTACGTCACAGGAGGAAAAGTGATGAAAATGCAATGAACATTAAGAGTGTCTAAGAAACAAGCGATCTATCTGAAACTAACAGAAATTTAGTGGACTTGTGAATTAAAGAAAGAAGATATAGAGAATATGAATATCTCAATGTGAGATATTGGATCGAACTCTAGAATGGTCGAAGTCTTTTCGTGAGTAATGCGTATTGTAGTCGAAGTTTGTTCTAACATGCATTAGTCAATATTGCTAGGTTTGTTGGCATGTTGAATTGGGCATTGCTTGTAAGCCCAATTGTTTAAGTTAGTTTGTACCCTAAGCTAACTTGTAATGGGTAATTGTTAAAAAGCCTATTATGTTAGTGTGTTAGTTTTCTTATAAATAGCATGTTAGTCTCTCAACTTGCATAAAGAAAAATAGTAAGATAAAATCCTAATTCAAGAGAGAGAGGTTATTTGTTATTCTTGTATACTTGTAATCTTGTTTGATAGATAAAGGAAAGAATAGCAGTTTATAACCAATCATTGTTGTTTCTTCTTGTTCTTCTTGGTTGTTTTTCCGTTAACACTAACCCTTGTGTGTCTCTTGATCATAAAGAAACCGTTTATATTTTATTTCAAGGCATCCTATTCACAACAAATTGGTGCGATGAGCGTGGAGAAGATGCCTTCAACAGAGTATGAGATTGAAAAGTTCACCGGAGTGAACAACTTCGGTCTGTGGCACTTGAAGATGAAAGCCCTACTGGTTCAGTAGGGTTGTTTGAAAGCGTTGAAGGGAGAGACAGACATGGACGATGCGTTAACGACAAAAGAAAAGACGGTCATGATTGAGAAAGCCCACAACACAATATTGTTGAGCCTTGGTAATAAGGTTCTTCGACAGATATCAAAGGAAACTACAGCATCGAGATTATGGATGAAACTTGAAAGTTTGTACATGACCAAATCTCTGGTGAATCGACTCTACCTGAAGTAAGCTTTGTATTCATTCATGATGAGTGAAGACAAAGTATTGGCTGAGCAGTTAGATATGTTCAACAAGCTGATTCTTGATCTTGAAAATATTGATGTGAAGATCGATGATGAAGATCAAACATTGTTGTTGTTGTGTGCTTTGCTCAGAACACATGATCACTTCAAAGAAACTCTCTTGTATGGAAGGGAATCCCTGAACTTTGAAGAAGTTCAATTAGCCTTGTATTTTAAGGACTTGAATGAACGAAAGAAGCATAAACCTTCGACAGTGGGCGGAGGTTTGGCCGTTAAGGGAAAATTCTTGCGAAAGAATGGTAAGTTCGACAAGAAGAAAGGTAAAAGTCAGCAGAAGTTTTATAGTGGCGAAACATCTGGTATTCGATGTTATCACTATAATAAGCTTTATGCAAAAATAAATTCAAAATATAAACTTGAATGCAAAAATAAATTCTTTAGAAGAATGTCTTTGCTAGGGCAAAGTTGTGAAGAATGTTTTAATCAATCGGAGGAGGATGATCAGAATGACCGGAGCATCAAGAAATTCAAATATCCAACAAATGCTCAAGAAGAAAGGGAGGGAAAAAAGGAGAATATCTCTTACAAAACCATTGTACATCATAGGAGAAAAAGTGATGAAAATGCAATGAACATTAAGAGTGTCCAAGAAACAAGTGATTTATCTGAAATTAACAAAAATTTAGGAGACTTGTGAATTAAAGAAAGAAGATATAGAGAATATGAATATTTGAGTTTAGACTTTCTGACAAATAGGAGATGAGAATAGCAGTTCCTTAGCATAAAGGTGTTATAGTGAAGATGGCTGGAAGAAGAATTTGATACAAAGCACTAGAGAACATGTATAAGGGTTAGGAATCACCTTTAAACATATTCCATGAGTCATTTTTATCTCACCTATCATTTTTTTTTGTGGTAGATTTGATTTTCAATTTTACAAAAAAAAAAACTGTGATTACGTATGATATTACGCATCTTTTGAATAGATACGCATTTATAAAGAACCAAGAAATGGGGCATGTCAGTAGAACACTATCTTATACATCTCATTTTAATATGTATACTTATAATTTTAACAATTTTTAAATACACTTTTTATATTTAGTGTTATCAAAAAATAATAACAGCCTTTTTTCAATACATATTATTTTTTAATGATTTTTAATAAAATTTATATAAATTTTATTTTTACTTTTATTAAATAATTAATTATTGAATATCAATAATTTATTTATATTAATACATTATAAAAAATACATTATAGATTTTAAATCAGTATTTAACTCAGGAAAAAGGATCATGCACTGACCGTATAATTTTTTTTACACAATCAACTAATAACGATCATGTATTCCACCAAATCATATTAAAAAATTTAAATTTATTATATAATATAAAAAAATAATATGAAAATCAGTGCATAATAATTAAACACTTTAACCGATCTATATTAACTAATTTGGTGGCATGAGAAATACACAGTGTCCAAATTCATCTAACAAAAAAGTAGTAAAATATTTTGAATAGTAAAGTCATTGTGTTATAATCACATAAATAGTGATCCCTAACCAAGCTAGACGCCTAATTGAAAATGAATGAATTATTTATTGAAGATTTTCAATTATAATTTTTGTTAGTTTTTTTATAAATAAGGGTTTACACTCTCTTTTTTTTATTCAATAAATTATCTTTATTAAAAAATATTAATTCATAAAATATATTTATTAATTAGTACAATTAATTAAATTTTAAAATAAAATTAAATAAATAAATAAGATCTCAAATTGATGTGAATTAAATAAACAAAATCTATGTGAACCCCCTTATGCAATTATCTCATCTTTTATCCAAACATGGTTGAAAGATCACTTTCCTCAACACAGATTACATCCACAAAAGAACCAACAACAACAATGAGAAAAACAGCCTTACAAATGAACCAACAACAATAAACTTTGTCACACTTCCAGATGGTTTGGACGCTGAAGATGATAGAAGTGACCACAAAAAGGTTATATTCTCAATAAAAAGAAACATGCCTTTGATGCTTCCAAAGGTGATCGAAGAAGTGAATGATTTGGATGTTGACAATAAGATTTCTTGTATTATTGTTACTTTTAATATGGGTTGGGCTTTGGAAGTTGGGCTCAAATTGGGAATTAAAGGTGTTCTTCTTTGGACTGCTTCTGCTACTTCCTTGGCTTGTTGTTATAGAATTCCTCAACTCATTCATGATGGAATTATTGATTCTCAAGGTATGAATTCTTTGGCAGTAATTCACTTTTGTTTGTGCTATCTTTCTACTTCAGTTTCTGTTTTTGCACATCTTGTATTTGGACCATGCTTTTAAACTGTGGTTGTTGATGAGTAATTTTAGTTGACAAGAGTTTGAAATACTCAATTAGAAACATTTAATGTTAAGATTTTTTATAAGTAAATTGAGTTTTAGGATTCTAAATTTTGAGTTTTAGACGAAAATACTTGAAGAAATTTGAGCTAAGTTGTCTGATGCGAGCAAACTTGTCTGATGCAGTTTTTAATGTAGAAGGATTCGTGATTTCACGTGGCAATTGCGGTCTGATGTGGTTACAGAGGCCATCACATCAGCAATACTACGGACGGATTTACAATTGTTGGCCGCAATTTAAAACCATGATTTAGACTAATCTTTTTAACATATTTTAACTTAAGAAAACTTATTTCTACACTGCTTTGTATTGGAATCAGAAATCTTTGAAGACAAGGTTCTGACACGGTGGAGTGTTTCCGATGCAGCGGAGCAAAATTAATATTTCGTACAAATGTGATGTCTTCTATACTTTCCTTTTGTCACTGCAGGATTTCCAACAAAAACACAAGAAATTCAACTCTCCCCAAATATGCCTATGATGAACATTACAAACTTTCCATGGAGAGCCCATGACAAAATCTTATTTGATCATATTTCACAAGAGATGTCAACCATGAAGTTAGGAGATTGGTGGCTTTGCAACACAACTCATAATCTAAAGCATGCAACATTTTCCATCTCACCAAAAATTCTGTCAATTGGTCCATTAATGTCAACAAATGAAAGCAACAAAAGTTCATTCTGGCAAGAAGACAACATGTTTAGCTTGGCTAGATCAACATCCACCTCGATCCGTCATCTATGTTTCCTTCGGTAGTTTGGCAGTTATGGACCAAAACCAATTTAACGAATTCGCCTTAGGACTTGACCTCGTGAACAAGCCTTTTCTTTGGATTGTTCGTCCAAGTAATGACAACAAGGTAAACTATGCATACCCAGATGAATTTGTTGGAACCAAAGGGAAGATTGTTGGTTGGGGACCGCAGAAGAAGATATTGAACCATCCGTCTGTAGCATGTTTCATTAGTCATTGTGGCTGGAATTCTACTATAGAAGGTGTTCATTGCGGTGTACCTTTCTTGTGTTGGTCATTTTACGGTGATCAATTTGTTAACAAGTCATATATTTGTGATGCGTGGAAGGTTGGACTTGAACTAGACAAAGATGAAAATGGTTTAACGTCAAGAGAAGAGATAAAGAAGAAGGTGGAGGAGTTGCTTGGAGATCAAGGAATACAAGAAAGGTCCTTGAAGCTTAAGGAATTGACATTGGATAACATAGTAGAAGAAGGCCACTCTTTAAGGAATCTCCAAAACTTCATCAATTGGGCTAAGTAGTAATAATAATTCAGTAATTGTGTTGGTTATTGTTGTAACATTGGATTTTTGTCTATGTTTTATTTCATTTCTTTTTTAGCATACACTAGAAGAACATTTTCATGACACTTTATTTGGATTCTAGTTCTAGTTGTAGTGATAACATATAAAGTTTTGGCAACGTGAAGAAACAATCATACTATAAGAACTCTGAATATGCTCAAAATATTCGGGTGAATACAAACCATATTGAAAAGATCCGTGTTGATAAGTGACATCAATCTGAAATATTTAAAATATGTGGAAGGAGAAATCAATTTTTCTAAAACAAAAATTCTAAAGTCTTGTGATTCACAAGTCATAACAAATTTATTTACAGATAAACTTCATATGTGCCACAACATAAGCTTTGACAAAAAGAATTCAATTTGTAATGCTAGTTGTGTTTGTGTTTATTCCACACACTACTATAATGTGCCTATGCTAGGAATGGAAATATTAAGGTGCCATAATTAACTTAAATAACTTTGTAATGAAGATTATAATGCACATCAACAGATGAGTTCATTTATTGACTATGTCTACTGAATTGGAATTAAATTATTGTCTCAACCACACTTGATAGTCTGATCCTTTGTCAACAAACTTCTGCCAGCTCCCTTCCAAACGGTTTTCCTTCGAGGGATTCCAATCAAACTGACCAAGCTTCATAACTAGCACATCGCCAACTTGAGCTACGTAGCCTTCATTGTTTGCATGGTATATCTTGATAGAGCTTCGACAATGGATCCCTGCCCGTCTTCGTGCCTCAATCAACTCGGTTATTACATCGTGGATGCCAAAATCATAGAAATGGTCATAAAATATAACAGGCTGCACAGAATTGAAACGTAAAGAGAGTTAAATATGAAACTTCCGCATCAAGAATGTATTAGAAGTTAATGTATTCAAAGCTTACAGTTCCAGGATGAGTCAAGATATATGCATATCCCTGCATGAGCTTATCTCGTGGGAACGGCCAGTGACCCTGAAAATAAAATCCATTTTCTTCATTCTCTAATCTTGCAAGGCAAGGTTGTATTGAAATTTAAATCTAGTAACAGTATATGCAATAATGCCATTGCATGGATTACAACTATTGAGGGAACAAGGACCGAGACTTCAGAATCAGTGGAAAGAATAGGAATTATTCATATTTGACAGAGAAAAAGAAACAGATTGCATACTTGTGTAGACCCTGTATCATGGTTCTCTAGGAACGTGACCGAGAAGGCCACCATCCCATAACTCCTGTTGGTTTCCCTTGATGGTCTATCATTCTCCAATATTCATTGTGCAGAGCAGAATGAAGTATCCCCTAGGAAAGTGTTAGCAACAGAATAACAATCTTTAGAATGCAGTAAGCAAGATCATATTAACATATTTTTTCTGTTTTAACTCCCCTATCTTCTCATGAAAATTTTATCACCAAAATAAAGTTTATGTCCGTATTCACGTCCAAATAAATAAACACGCGGTTTAGAAATGATTCTTAGAAGTGTATGTCCCTAAACTACCGTCTCTTAGAAAAATTGATGACTGAGTTGGACATCACCGGGATACTTCATCGATGTCTCTTAAAAGTACCTTGGTAGTTATATCAAATGCAGATGAAGTGCCGCCAGTAAGACAAATTGATGAAGTGCATTGGTCCAATTAACTATCCGTTGCCGATGAGCATCTATTTATAAATGATAGAAATAGCATGTAAGACAAACTAATAGAAAATGGATATGCTGGAAACGTTTGATTTTTTATTAGTAGAACAAAAATATAATAAAAAGCAATTTAGCACAGAATATCCGACTTAGTGTGGTAAGACTAGACGAGATAGGATTAGAAATGACAACATAAGGAAGAGGCTTGGGGTAATATTTATATTTGTTGGAATTATAATGGGAATTGGAAAGTGAATTTGAAAAGATTCATTTAGTATCACATTGGAGGGAATGGAAAATTAATTAATATAATTTTGTGGAAAACTAATTAATAATAATATTAATTAATTAAGAAAATAATTGGTCAGTATTGACTACATCCAATCCTCCCCTATTTTCTCCACTCTCACGATTTTCTCTCCACTCCCACGTTTTTCTCCCCACTTAGTTTCACTAGCTGCCTATAAATACATAGTAGAAGCTCAGTATTTGACATTTCGAATTTCACAAATTCACACGAATTTTGATTTCCTTCATCTCTCCCTTATTCTCTTCATCTACAAAAATTTCTTTTCTTATTTTTTCGACTGGCAATTTTTGCCAGATACTGCCACTAAGAAAGGTGTATTTCTAGAGCGATTTATCAGTGTGCAACTGATAATCGTAACATTTTGAACGGGCTGTTTTATCCCGGAGGCGTCGTCGTAAATTGACTGCTTTGCATTTTTTGGTAGTACAGCGAAACATCTTAAAGAAAGCGACCTAGTACGCGACTCGTCCCAATAATTTTCTTGTGCCAGAAAGCGACCTAGTACGCGACTCGTCCCAATAATTTTCTTGTGCCAAACTCAATTTTTCAAATCCGAAAACGACGTTTTTAATAACTGTCATGGCAACTGAGGAAATTATCGGTACTACTGCGGCCGCTTCGGTATCTGACAAACCTTTCAGGTTTGAGGGTTCCAATTTCAAACGTTGGCAAGCGAAGATGAATTAACTGAAAAAGGTTGCCCACGTTCGGACTGAGGATATCCCGGTTGTCCCTTCTGCATCAGCTGAACTACCTAAAGATAACTCACTTGCAGATTCAGACGGGACTTCCAAAACGCCTGACTCAGATGCTGCAAAAGCTAAGGCTGCAGCAAATGATCTACAGCTCCGAAAAGAAATCGCCTTATGGCACGAGAATGATTATCTGTGCAAAAATCACATTCTGAACAGCCTTGCTGATGATTTGTACGACTACTACAGTAGCTACAAAAGTGCTAAACAGGTATTGGAAGCTCTACAAAGAAAATATGATACTGAAGAAGCAGGTGCGAAGAAATATGCTGTCAGCCGCTACTTGAACTACAAGATGGTGGATGAGAAGTCGGTGGAAGCTCAAAGCCACGAAATTCAGAAGATTGCTCATGAGATTATTACAGAAGGTATGCCCCTCAATGAACAATTTCAAATTGCTGTAATTATTGACAAACTGCCCCCTGGTTGGAAAGATTTCAAAAATGTACTTCGTCACAAAACAAAAGAATTTTCAATCGAGAGTCTGATTACTCGCCTCCGAATTGAAGAGGAGGCTCGAAAACAAGATCAGAAAGAAGAAGTCTTAGTTGTGTCTAACAACAAAAAGAAATTCGGTGTGGTTCTGAAGCCTACTACTGGCAAACCTTTAAAGAATCAGAACCGCAATGCTATGAACCGAACCAAGAATGGGAATCCCTCTAGGGCCCCATCGGCTCCATTTGCTAGGCAACAGCCACCACCTCAAAGAAATGATGCTCCGGTTTTCTCTTGCTACAATTGTGGAAAATCGGGCCATATGGCAAAGAAATGTAGGAGCAGGCCTAAACCTGCAGCTGGCTCAAATGCTCAGGTTAACCTGACTGATGAGCAACTCATTGCCATGATCACTGAAATCAACATGGTTGGTGGATAGACACTGGCGCCACTCGTCATGTCTGCTATGATCGTGCTATGTTCAAGACATACATGAATGTTGAAGATAAGAAAGTGTTGTTGGGAGATGCTCACACCACTAATGTTGCTGGAATTGGAGATGTTGAGCTGAAGTTCACTTCAGGAAAGACTTTGATCTTGAAGGACGTCATGCATGTTCCTGAAATTAGGAAAAATCTTGTTTCTGGTTTTCTTTTGATTAAGGTTGGGTTTAGTCAAACTTTAGGGGCAGATTTGTACACCATTACTAAGAATGGTATTTTTGTTGGAAAAGGGTACGCCACAGATGGCATGTTTAAGTTGAATGTTGATTTGAATAAAATTTCTCCTTCTGTTTACTCTTTGTGTGACTTTAATATTTGGCATGGTAGACTTTGTCACGTTAATAAACGTATCATTTCTAATGCAAGCAACATAGGCCTAATCCCTAAACTAAATGTTAATGATTCCAATAAATGTTAATTTTGCAGTCAAGCTAAAATAACAAAAACCTCACACAAATCAATTATAAAAGAATCTGATCCCCTAGATCTTATACACTCTGATATATGTGAATTAGATGGAAGCTTAACTAGAAATAATAAACGTTATTTTATCACTTTTATTGACGATTGCTCTGATTATACATATGTATATCTAATGAAGAATAAAAGTGAAGCGCTTGACATGTTTAAGGTGTATGTAACTGAAATAGAGAATCAATTTAACAAGAAGATTAAGAGACTTCTCAGTGATAGGGGAACCGAATATGACTCTAGCTTGTTTAATGATTTTTATGCTGAACATGGTATTATACATGAAACGACTGCTCCATACTCTCCTGAAATGAATGGTAAAGCAGAAAGAAAGAATAGAACTCTTACAAAACTTGTAGTTGCAATCATGTTAAATTCTGGTGCTGCACCTCACTGGTGGGGGGAAATTTTATTGACTGTCTGCTATGTCCTGAATAAAGTTCCCAAGTCAAAAAGTAAGATCTCACCTTATGAGATATTAAAGAAAAGACAACCAAATTTGTCTTATTTGAGAACTTGGGGCTGTCTGGCTTATGTCAGAATTTCGGATACGAAACGAGTTAAACTCGCTAGTAGAGCCTATGAATGCGTATTCATTGGGTATGCAGCAAACAGTAAGGCATACAGGTTTTATGACCTAAATGCCAGAGTAATCATAGAATCAAACGATGTTGAATTCTATGAAGACAAATTTCCTTTCAAATCGAGAAATAGTGGGGGCACACAATCGAGTCACTTTTCTGTGATAAAAAGCACTGAAAGCAGCGACAATGTAGAAACAGAACTTCGAAGAAGTATAAGAGCAAGAGTTGCTAAAGACTATGGGCCCGATTATGCGACCTATCATATAGAAGAAGTTCCAATAAATCTTCAAGAAGCACTGTCATCTATGGATGCAGACTTATGGCAAGAAGCCATTAATGATGAGATAGACTCTCTAGAATCTAACAAGACCTGGCACTTAGTAGACTTACCCCCGGGTTGCAAACCAATTGGTTATAAATGGATTTTGAAAAAGAAACTAAAACCTGATGGAACGATTGAGAAATACAAGGCTCGCCTTGTAGCCAAGGGTTTTAGACAAAGAGAAAATATAGATTTCTTCGACACCTTTTCTCCGGTCACTAGAATTACATCCATTAGGGTACTCATTTCAATAGCAGCCATTTATAACTTAATAGTACACCAAATGGATGTTAAAACAGCTTTTTTAAACGGTGACTTAGAAGAAGAAATCTATATGGAACAACCAGAAGGGTTTGTAATCCAAGGACAAGAAAACAAGGTCTGTAAGTTAGATAAGTCTCTGTATGGACTAAAACAAGCCCCTAAACAATGGCATGAAAAGTTTGATAACTTAATGATAACTAATGGGTACAAAGTGAATGAAAGTGACAAGTGCGTTTATTACAAACTTGAGAATCGCATTTGTACTATCATATGTCTATATGTAGACGATCTACTTATATTTGGATCAAACATTCAGGCCATTAATGATATGAAATCATTGTTATGCAATAACTTTGATATGAAAGACCTCGGAGAAGCAAGCGTGATCCTGGGTATCAAGATCACGAGATCCGAACAAGGAATTTCTTTGGATCAATCTCACTATTTGGAGAAGATCTTAAAGAAATATAAATACTTTGATTGTAAACCTGCATGCACTCCGTATGATCCAAGTGTGAAACTGTTTAAGAACACTGGAGAAAGTGTCAAACAAGCAGAATATGCGAGCATCATTGGCAGTCTTAGGTGTGCCACTGATTGTACTAGACCCGACATTGCATATGTCGTAGGATTGTTGTGCAGATTTACAAGTAGGCCGAGTAACGAACATTGGCAAGCTATTGAGCGAGTAATGAGGTACCTTAAAAGGACTATGGACCTCGGCCTACACTATCAGAAATTTCCTGCTGTACTAGAAGGGTATAGTGATGCAGATTGGAACACCTTATCGGATGATTCCAAAGCTACTAGTGGTTATATATTTAGTATAGCCGGAGGAGCTGTATCTTGGAAATCAAAGAAACAGACCATTCTGGCACAGTCCACAATGGAGTCAGAGATGATAGCATTAGCTACAGCTAGTGAAGAAGCAAGTTGGTTAAGATACTTGCTAGCTGAGATTCCTTTATGGGAAAAACCTATACCAGCTGTGTTGATCCACTGCGATAGTACCGCGGCTATTGCAAAAGTTGAGAACTGCTATTATAATGGTAAAAGACGTCAAATTAAAAGAAAACATAGCACTGTTAGAGATTGTATATCTAAAGGAGCTGTGAGAGTGGATCATGTACGCACTGATGTAAACTTAGCAGATCCTTTGACGAAAGGATTAGCTAGAGAGAAAGTCCATAATACATCCAAAAAGATGGGACTAATGCCTATAAAGCAATTAGTTACTCATGATGGTAACCCGACCTAAATGACTAGAGATCCCAAGACTTAGGTTCAATGGGTAATAACAATTTGTGAGTAATAAGAAAATGATCATGCAAGTAAAGTATGAATCCTGAAGTAATGAGAGGATGAGATAATAGAAACTCTTAATGAGATCTATACTCTGTATGAGGGAGTACCTAGGCTACAGGAGTACTTTTGATAGATTCACCTATGTGACTGTGGAACTGAGGCCGGTTCCTATGGAATTTTGAGGCAGAATTCCTAGAGCATTCACTAAACCGGAATACACGTGCAGGGCCACTAAAGCACAGGCTACAAGAATACACCTTACGGAAAGGTTGTGTGCGGGTCTGATGTCCGAGATAGAGTTCAAGACAATAGTGTCACTCTTGTTGAATCAGAATCCTACTCGCTACGCTAAGGTTCAAGTCGTAGACACCTTTGCTTATGCACAATTTTAGAAACATCTGACGTACTTCTAAAATCTCTTTTAAATTCAAGTGGGGGAATGTTAGAATTATAATGGGAATTGGAAAGTGAATTTGAAAAGATTCATTTAGTCTCACATTGGAGGGAATGGAAAATTAATTAATATAATTATGTGGAAAATTAATTAATAATAATATTAATTAATTAAAAAAATAATTGGTCAGTATTGACTAGATCCAGTCCTCCCCTATTTTCTCCGCTCCCACGATTTTCTCCCCACTCCCACGTTTTTCTCCCCACTCAGTTTCACTAGCTGCCTATAAATACATAGTAGAAGCTTAGTATTTGACATTCCAGATTTCACAAATTCACACGAATTTTGATTTCCTTCATCTCTCTTTTATTCTCTTCATCTACAAAAATTTCTTGTTTTTTCGACTGACAATTTTCGTCAGATACTGTCACTGAGAAAGGTGTATTTCTAGAGCGATTTATCAGTGTGCAACTGATAATCGTAACATTTTGAACGGGCTGTTTTATCCTGGAGGCGTCGTCGTCAATTGACTGCTTTGCATATTTTGGCAGTACGGCGAAACGTCTTAAAGAAAGCGACCTAGTACGCGACTCGTCCCGATAATTTCCTTGTGCCAAACTCAATTTTTCAAATCCGAAAACAACAATATTAGAAAAGATTGCGGAAACTCAGCTTAGGTGTTTGGGCATGTAGAAAAGACCTGTAAATTTGGTCATAGGAATAGTAAATTAGATAGAATGTAGTAAAATCACCAAAGGCGGCGGAAATTAGATAAAAAAGGTAGTCAAATCATTAGAGGTGACAAAAGACTGGGAAAACTATAAGAGAAACTATTTGAATAATATCAAGTGTATATAATATCAAGTGTATACTTGGATGGGCGGTGAGTTTGGCAAAATCAATTAAACACCATGATTTTATTGAAGCTCTGAAGTGTGGTTTTTGTCAAAATTGCGGTGACTCACCGTGATTGTGTCAATCTCATCGTCAATCCAAACATGCAGAGTAAATAATAACCTTGATTGTAACACAAACTTCCTTGCTCATAAGCTAAACTGTCCCAATATTCTCCAATGGAAAATGCGGGATTTGATGCTTCAATATATTCTTTAACATAAGTGCCAGAGAAGCCCCTGTGGGAAGCAGATAAGGAGTTACCAAATTTTACATTAGAATTAGCTATGGAAAAAAAACAACAAGAATATCTTCCAACATTCCACATGATTAAATTTGAAACTAAATATCCATGGCATGCAAACATAGATCACGAGAACATTTCAGATGCTAGGGTCTTTTAAACATATTATCCATATGTTTGGAAAAGAATCACACCCACTCAACAACTTTAATATGAAATATGAGGACAAGGCTTCTCTATTAACAATTTCATTATTTAGCTTCAACATTATCAGAGTGCAACTTAAAAATTTTTTAAAGATTCTTTTAAGGAAGTTCACTTAAAGACTAATACTCTAGAGAAAAGTCTTCGGTTCTTCTTCTAAGAGTATGCTGACAACTTTTTGCGAGCTCTATTTTAGCATTTTCGAATGACTAGTACTTGTAACAGAACCACTTGACCTAAAGCTTAAGTGTTAAGAAAAGGACCAAACAATGGTTTTTACGACTTTAGCATGAAAAATATTACTTTACAAAGTCAAGCCGCCATCCATCAAACCCTATATCATTGCGAAGCCAGTTCAGCCATTCTTAATCTTTCCGCACAAAGTTCTGAGAGTGGTCAACATTTGGTGCAGCATGGAAGATATCCCCTACATATACCATTTAAAATAGTCTAGATAAGGAGAAACCTAAAATCATCAATGTCATAGGTAATAAAGCGTTGTATTTCTCCATACTGTGGAAAAGGGGTTCCACATTTATGTCTTCCAACTCGGGCAAACATGACACAGGAGCCAAAATAACAGATACTTGAGATTTTTCTTCACCTTCATTTGAGGATCACGTTAATCCGTGTCTATAAGGAATTGGTTAAGGAATAAAGACTTGGAAAGTATTTGTTGAAAAGCGCAGTATTTAATGCATAGGTAACTTTAGAAAATATTCCTTCTAACGAATACTTTCTACTTTGAATTCCTTAACCAATGCCTTCTGCATTAACTTTCATTTAATTGGGAATTTATTCATTTGAAAAGATGGGAACAACCTCAGAAAAGTCTCCAATGTAATCATTTATCAAAAGAACATGATTGAAATAGCATACCGCTTGTGAGAAATTATAAGTACAGCTTACGACATTTTTTCCAAGCTTTTTTTCAACTTACCTTTATAAGTTTCCTAAAATATCTTACAAAAACAGCTTATAGCATATACAAAAACTATTTTATTTTATTTTATCATTTTATATAGAAATAGTTTAGGTAAGCTTATACATAAGTGTTAAGAAATGTGGTTGGGTCTAACTCAAAGACATGTTCATGTCATATATTATCCGATGTGGGACTCTTAACACACCCCTCACGCTCAGGACAATTGAAGCGTGGAAATAAATGATGGGTGGTCCGATAACAGAAACGGTAGAAGGTGGCCCACCGGATCTTAAATGAGGCTCTGATACCATGTTGAAATACAAGAGACTAAGCGACTTTTGAATAAACCGTGTTTTTTGAAAAACACTACGGAACATTATTATATATAGAGAAATAACAACTAATTACATGATATAGTCGATGTGAGACTACTCTATATACAAATATTCTTAACACTATATTTACAAATATCTAGAGCCTGCTAAGAGACAATTCTTTCTTCGTCGTGTTTTATCCGGTTGACCCGCTGTCTTCCGTGAGAAAAAAAAATTTGCAAACCGTGTTGTCACTCCAGTTTGCCTCACTTTTCAAAATTCTCTAGTAACCACCTTGCCGCCATTGCCGCCGGTAGTGTTCCGACAAAACTTTCGGCGACGTTTCGGAAAGCCAACCCCACCATCAGTTTTCAAATATTCTCTGGTTATAACCGCATAGCCGCCGTCCGGCGTCGCTACTATTCCCGACGACCTTCCGACAAACTTTTTCACCGTCAGAAACTTCCGCACTATACTCATGGCTACTCCTCAGAACTTTACGCCAAACTACGATGGTTTTCTCAGGTGGTATCAGAATTATCATAACTCAGATTCTAATGTTACGGTAGCACACTGGTAATTCATTTGTTTGCCTCTCTCAATCATCTCCTCTTCGACCTTGGGTCTTTGATTCTAGTGCGTCTGATCATGTTACTGGTAATAAAAATCTTTTCTCTTCCCTCTCTACCTCTGGTTTCTTACCTACTATAACTTCTACCAATGGTTCTCAAACTCGATCCGAAGGAATTAGTACTATTCAAATTCTACCTTCTCTCTCTGTTACTTTTGTCCTCTATGTACCTAATTGTCCATTTAATTTACTTTCAGTCAGTCGTTTAAGTCGTTCTCTTGATTGTAGTGTCACTTACACTAACAATAATGTTACCCTCCAGAATCGGAGTTTGAGACGGACGATTGGCATCGGATATGAGTCTCAAGCCCTTTATTACCTCTCATTGTCATATCTTAGACAGGCTCAACCAAAAATTCTCCACTCACTATCCATGCTCAGTTAGGTTATCCCAGTCTTTCCAAATTACATAAGTTGGTCTCAAATTTATCGAAGGTATCTAATTTACATTGTGAGTCGTGTCAGTTAGGAAAACACACTCGTAGTCAATTTCTCAATCGAGTCAACAAACGAGCTTCGTCCCCTTTTGCTTTCGTTCACACCGATGTTTGGGGTCCCTCGCGTACTGTCTCTACTCTTGAGTCTAGATATTTTGTCACATTTATTGATGATTTTTCACGTTGCACGTGGTTATTTTTAATAAAGAATAGATCTGAATCGTTGTCTAATTTTTAACAATTTTATCGAGAAATAAGAACTCAATTCGGTGTGTCTATCCGTACCTTAAGAAGTGACAATGCCCGTGAATATTTATCCCAACAATTTCAAAATTTTATGTCACATAATGGTATTCTCCATCAAACATCTTGCCCTCACACACCTCAACAAAACGGTGTAGTCGAACGCAAAAATCGGCATCTCGTAGAAACCACTCGGATCCTACTTCTCCATGGTAATGTTCCACTTTGGTTTTGGGAGGATGTTGTGCTAACGGCATGTTACCTTATAAATCGAATGCCCTCATCTGTCCTTAACAATAAAATCTCATTCAATCTTTTTTCCCAATTCTCCACTTCACCCAATTCCTCCCTAAGTCTTCGGGTCCACATGTTTTGAACACAATCTCTCCCCTGGCCTTGATAAACTATCAGCTGGATCACTAAAGTGTGTCTTTCTTGGTATCATCGATCCCAAAAAGGTTATCGTTGTTATTCATATACTCTACAATGATACCTCATATCGGCCGATGTTACCTTCTTCGAGTCAGTTCCATATTTCGAGTCCAGCCAAGCAACTCCGGAACCCCTTCTGGAAAGTATTCTCACACCTCTTCCGGAAGTTCCATCTGCCATTGTCTCCCATCAGGAACACATGGATGTTGTTATTCGGATTCTGAGATACATCAAATGTGCTCCAGGAAAAGGTCTAGTGTATGAAGATAAAAGACATACTCAGATAGTTAGATACTCAGATGCTGATTGGGCAGAGTCACCCATTGATAGACGATCTACTTCTGAGTATTGTGTACTTGTTGGTGGAAACCTTATATCCTGGAAGAGTAAGAAACAAAACGTTGTTGCAAGATCAAGCGCCGAGGCAGAGTATAGGGTCATGGCAACGGCAACATGTGAACTTATTTGGTTAAAACAGTTGCTCAAGAAACTTCAAATTGAAGAAGCAGGAACAATGACAGTTATTTGTGATAATTAAGTTGCATTGCACATTGCATCAAATTCAGTCTTCCATGAAAGGACCAAACATATTGAGATAGACTGTCACTTTGTCAGAGAGAAGATCAAGTCAGGTGACATCGTCACAAACTTTGTCAACTCTAATGATCAATTGGCAGACGTGTTTACAAAATCCCTGCGAAGCCCCAGAACTAATTGTATATGTAACAAGCTTGATGTATTTGAATTATATGCTCAAGCTTGAAGGTGAGTGTTGAAATTTGTAAATATAGTGTTAAGAATATTTGTCTATAGAATAATCCCACATCGACTATATCATGTAATTAGTTGTAATCTCTCTATATATAATAATGTATCCGTAATGTTTTTCAAAACACACGGTTTATTCAAATGTCGCTTAGTCACTTGTATTTCAACAATAAGCTTACATTTGTTATAGAAATAGCTTATGTAAACTTATACATAAGCGCTTATATTGATATAGCACTTGTGCTATAAACTGCAAATAAGTTGTTTATCCAATCAGACCCATAAATGATACTATGAATCCATGATCAAAGCAATTATAGGATAACCAGCACGTCTAAATACGTGCTGCCATAATTAACAAAATGAAGGTGCTAGAAGAGTGGAGGTTGCAACAAAGGCAGCCTAAGTTTCGGCAATTAATAGGGCTAGAGTAAACTGCATCAAGGCAAAATTTCCAACACTCTGCCAGCGACCATAACATTCTCAAAGCTTAAACCCTTAATCAATGGCCGAAGAACAGATGTTATCACCTTTCACAAAAAAGAAATTTCTGGCAAAACGGTTTACCTGTTTATGTGCACACCGATGATTAAGTACAACATCTCCCAAGACCTATTTAAAGATAAAACATAGTAAAATCATGATGCATAAGAAGTCAAACAGTAAGAAGAGACTTATAACTATTTGTCCCATAGAAATAGTTTAACTATTTAAATCCATATATGCAACAGGGAAACTGATAAAAAAAGTATATAATCCCTTACATACAAATGAAATCAAGTAAAATCGTCAAAACGAATTCTTTGCAGCACTATGCACTAACTGGAATGTTTGTTGCGTTTTTACTCAAAAGAAAAAGGTACTTAACTACTCTCGATAAGTCTCTTAACATAAGGATTTGAATACTTATAATTCTTCCTACCACCTAATATTTTAAAATAATGATTTCAATTAATCCCATGATTATTCAGATCAGTTTTCTTTTTAGTGATTCAAACCACATAATTTAACAAAGAAGTTCTTATTCACAAACGAAATGTAAATTTATGCTTTATATTATTTAAGAAAAAATATAGTTACTTTTGGATGTCTCAAAGCCATTAAGTTTGAGATTATTGTAAAATTTGAAGAAAATAATTGCTTGAAATACGTCTTCAGATATTCATTTTTTATGTGATTACCAGCACAACATACCAGCAGATCTTGAGAATGCAATTCCTCTATACAATGTTTAAGTTCTTCCATAGAACCATAGGATGAATTCAAGTTGTAAAGATCAGAAGGCATGTAACCTGCATATAGTGTATATTGTTCATAAATGCATACGACAGTTCAATCATATATTAGTTCATAAAATAAACTTTTTAGCATTAAATTGAAGAAGATTCTCTGAGGAAGAAAATTAAAAACACCACTATATCAGTTATCTTGTGAAGAGAAAGTATGAGAAAACATTTATCCTTAAATCAGATATTGTGAGAAGTTGAATTTTACATTTAGTTTCAAATTATAGAAGTTATTCAATGCACAACTGTCATTTTTCAGCATATAATGGATCTGTGATTATCTTAGATTATGCATATTATTGGTACCCCTTTTTTCAAAAAGTTGCAATAAAATAATAAAATATAAATTGAAAATTCTTTGGATATTCTCTTTGATGAAATGAAAATATCAAACAGTTTAGTGGCACTATCAAATATAAGGTAGCCATACCATGCATAACTTAGAAGATGGCTAGAATATAAGTATTGCAAAGGAATTAGCTCAGAAAATAAAATAAAATAAAACATAAATAAGTGGGGAAAATCTAAGAGAATCTGAGACAAAACTTTTATTTAATCATGTGAAATTCAAAAATTATCTTCTACTACTGAGAGCTGAAATATATGTAACCCAATGCATCAAATTGAAGATACAACAACATTGCAGATCAGTCACCATGATTAAAATTCTGTTGTGACAAACTGTAACAAAATACAACTAACAGCAGATAACAGGATTGCTAGCTAGCACACAGCCAACACTCCAATAACAATGCAACAGTAACCAAAGTTTCTTAACAGTGACAGAATAAGCACTGATACTATTATGCATCCTAGAAAGAAGAAAGCATGTCAAACCTTGAGGGGCAACGGATTCTGTTGGTGGCGGCAGCCACACTGCAGTCACCCCGCATTTAGATAAATCAGCAGCTTTAGATGCCATCTCCTGGTACCAGTGCCTTCTCCAGCTCTCCCAGTTAAATCCTTGAAACTTGAGAAAAATAAAATTCAAGAGTTAATTTATTTATTTTTCTCCCCCTTTTAATTGTACCATGCTTATATATGCATTAGATAATGCATATGACAAATACTTGTAATATCCAAAGTTAACGAGCACCAGTAGACATGATCATGCAGATAAACAATGCATGTCTTACAATGAAACACTACTTGATGAAATGAAAAGTAAATTAGTTCAAAACATTGATAAAAATAGGATATAGTGCACAAGCTCTAAATGCTTCATGTTCTGCATTCACAATACAGCATTTGATTGTCTGGTGTATCAATTCAAAATATGATTATTGCATAATCTTACATATTTTTTATTGTCACAGAAATATTTTGTTTCTAGTCCGAGGAAGAACATGATAAAGAACATGTATAACCCACAAAAATCATCAAGATTAGAACCTCCAAAGATAGAATGGCACACAATTCATCAAGAATCTGGTCAATAAGAAAACCATCAACATGATTTTCTTGATTGAAACTGCAAGCCCAAATTTCAAACTACAAGATCCTATTAGAAGCATAACTTGAAAAACCAATATGAAGCAGTGCTTCAAACATTATGCAACAGTCATACTTTGGACCACTAGAACAACAATTATATCAAAAGTAGCATAAAGAACATTTAACAAACTCGGACACGAGTTCAGAAGCAGCCAGGCATCATATTAATGTCAACTAATTCCGCCAATGAGTGATGACATCTCATGCACTTAAAAAGTAAACTACAAGCAAAAGGCATAATCATGAATAGCATTTAGCATTCATAATAAGACGTTAGAATTTTTACCAGTAGGTCAAGGAATATACCCCGACCATTTAACAGAAGGGATCGCCAAGCTATAAATGTTTCAAAATATTAAGCAAAAAATACAATGTAAAAATAAGCTGGTCCAAGAAAAGTTAAATTGAATAATGATAGGGAAGAGAGGGAGACTATAGAGAGAGAAGAATAGAAAGTAGAGATAAGGAAGGAGTATTTTATTTATTCAACAAAAGCATGCATTGAATGGTTATTTTCCAACTATATTTAACTGTCTAAGCAGTTATAACAACCCAATAACAGCTGTATACACTAATACATGCATCAAATAACAGTTGTATACACTAATACATGCATCAAATAACCTATTTGACTCCCATCCAAACGCAAACAGTTTATTAAACTCAAGTATTTATCACTTCAATTTATTCTTATTAAAAAAGCTAATTGAGTTGTTAACTCAATCTTCCTTAAGAAAAAAAAATCATAAACAAATGTTAATAAGGTTATTCCAAGGTTTGAACCCAGTAACTCCAGCTAAAACTCCGTTGATTTTTCTTAGATCACAAATTGGGCTACCTACTTCGAACAAACGTCTTTAACCTCAATATTTGTACATAAAGTATGAAGGGGGAAATGGTTGATGTTATTCTTCAAAATACAAAACATAAGTTCAATTATGTCAAGCACACATGTTTCTTCTTGACAAACTTGAAGTTATTCCACGGACAAAAGGGTGCCTCAGAACAAAGGCATACCGTTTAAGAACTCCCAAAGCTGCTGCATCAGGCAACACAACAGATCCCATTTTATGCTTGTAAAATGTAATTACACAATCATTCCTATACCATCTTACCATATTCTATCATCATAGTAAATATAGGTGCACGTTGATTTGGCGGAATCGCATCGAACCATATTGATTTTAACAAAATCTATTTGCAGAGCTTCTACAAAATCATGCTGACACTGCAATTTAACCAAATTCACTGCGAATCCAACTTTCACTAAATAATGATAGCAAAAGCTGAACAAATAATAATAGCAAAAGCTGAACGCAACAATATTTAGGACCTGTTTGGATGAACTTATTTGAGATTATCTACTGCCATAAGCTTTGAGACACTGTTTGGGAGAATTATGTTTGAATGTCATAAAATGAACAATGCGGAATGGAGCAGACCGGAGTAAAATGAAACAGAATGGAGCAAAATAGAATGGTGCGGAGCAGAATGAAGATTTCATTCCATCAAACAAAGAAAAAGTGATGGAATGAAATGGAACTCATACCACTCAATTCCACTCCGCTCCATGCTATTTTAAATAATCCAAACAATGAAATATCACACCATTCCATCTCATACCGCTCAGCTTCATCCGAATCCAAACAAAGCCTTAATTAAAATAGCTTATGAGATTTTTCATAAAAAAATTTAACTTATTTTTATAAATTCTTCAAGATAGTTAAGTCAATAGGTATTTAATTAGTACCAGAATGAAACAAGAATAAAATCATGCATTACAAAAACTATTAGTACCAAAATGTATACAACACATTACAAAAACTAAATTCGCTTGGATAATTGCACATCCCATGCATTAATTTTTACAGAATAACCCTCCCCGTCCCACAGAACTTCTAGTTTTTTCCAGCTAGGTCCTGACATGGCTGCTGTTTGCGACAACACGCCTTCGGCGTTAGAAGTGCATTTCTTTACCTTTACCTTAACTTTTCCATCGGTTAAGGTCAATCTTGAAAGGCTTTCCCAATAGAAAGCAGGGTCTACAATAAAATTAATCCAGTTTGGGAAAAAAGTGATCCTAAACGATCTTTTTTTGACCGCTTTTTTGACCGCTTTTTTTAGAGCTTTCTCAAAATCTTTTGAGATTTCATCTGAAAGGATAAAGTTCCGAGCGGTTTTATTCTCAGTTCTCACAACTGAAAATGTAATTCGCTCTTCTGCTGTCTTCATGAAAATAATCTGATCTCCTTCCGCTAACTTCTTCTTTAACACAATATCCATCCAGCCCCCCCAGTGAGATAGTAACAGTTCCTGGTCTTTGCTCTTCTATGTTTCACGACCCATTCCCTACCAGATAAATCACTTACAGTTACTGTAGCCACGGACTCCCCACCATTGTGGAGAGGGAAAACCTTAACAGAATCATTATTTGGCAAGTATAATCTCTTCTCTGTAAGGTCCGATGCGACCAAGGATCGGCTGAATACTCGGCTTGGCTGTTGAACTCCTTCAAATTTATCAAACTGAGCTGGAATTGACGGAACGGATTTAAGCCTTATCTTTGCCAGTAACCCATCATGAATAGGATCCGCAAGATATTTAATTGATTCAATTTTACAAAGAATCGCACGAGGGATTGAATCCTCTTTATCACTTCTGGGCAAACACAGGTTTTCACGATGTCCTTCCGGAAAATAATACACCAGAGCCCCTACCTCAGCCTTGAAGGGTAAATAACCTGAACCTATACTCCAATTGGGTTCTTTTACCCTTGCAAACTCCGGGAAACCGGCCATGAGAAAGTGACTGTTAGGGCAGAAAAGAAAGTGATGGTTAGGGCGGAAAAAAGAAAGTGACGGTTAGGGCGGAAAAAAGAAAGTGACGGTAGGGCGGAAAAAAGAAAGTGACGGTAGGGCGGAAAAAAGAAAGTGACGGTAATCGGGGAAAAAAGAAAGTGACGGTAATCGGGGAAAAAAGAAAGTGACGGTAATCGGGGAAAAAAGAAAGTGACGGTAATCGGAATGCGTGAGGGTGTGAGTGTGACAAAAGGAAATGGAAATTGTTTTTAAACCAGCTATGTGTTAGAATGATATTTAACTATGGTTTCAAAAAATTACCAAAACACAAAATAAATTTAAAATGATTTATATTTTTTTAATAAAATACAAAATAAATTTAAAATGTCTATAATAGATGAACTTCCATCCCCATCTCATAATTTTCATTATCATTTCAATTTAATTTAAATATTTTAACCTAAACTAATGTTAAGAATATAATATGATTATTTCTTTGAGTATCAACCTAAATTAACATTAATAGTTCTATTTGACCGATTGTATTCCTTCTTTTTCATTATTATTTAGATTTTTTTTAGTTATGAATGATTCTTTCAACACAAGGACAAATTTAACATTGCTAATTACTAATACTACTTTCATACTTTTGAGGAGAATATAACTAACATTGTTGAAGATTTATTATTTATTTTTTTCAGTACATTATTATTATTATTATTATTATTATTATTATTGTTATTATTATTATTATTATAATTGTTATTATTATTATTATTATTATTGTTAGAAAGATCTTTGTATAATCATTGACTATTACTTAGATATAAACTTTTCTTTGACAAATTCCTAAAAAGAAAGGGATCAAGAGATCAAACAAACTTGGTAGACAAAATAAGTGACAATATGAATAATGAATCAACAAAATATCTTCTTCTTTCTACCTTGAAGGCGTCCTTTTGGTCTGCTGATATCTCTTCCGCCTCGATAACTCTTTTGCCATTTAGAGTAAACAACAGCCAGTATACATCTTCCTGCAGAATAATACCTCGAGTTCGTCTAATTCCCAATCAAACTCACAGAAGACCTGCAACAAGCAATATATACATAAGTTGCTTATAGAACAAAGGGTAATTTAAATATTTATAAAGAACATTTACATAGCCATACTGTAAGAAGAAAAAATATATCCCAAACAATCCAAA
The DNA here is from genome assembly GCA_963859935.3 of Lathyrus sativus. NCBI lineage: Eukaryota > Viridiplantae > Streptophyta > Magnoliopsida > Fabales > Fabaceae > Lathyrus > Lathyrus sativus. The sequence continues at coordinate 21,845,392 of OZ012737.1, forward strand.
GACTGTCAAACCTATAAGATATTACTTAAACCATAATTACCGGTTTTGGCACAACTGGATAGATTATTGGAACCTCAGTGCTCTGTTCAAACTCATCTTTCTTAAAGGGCTGATAGAAATCTATGGAAAAAATAGCACTCATAAGTAACTATCTTAACAAAAACATTTAAATGATGACAGTAGTAACAAAGTTCAGTGAACAATTGTTTTTAACACTAACATTTTCTCTAATACAACCAAGTTAATGACATACATGTGGCTTGAGACTATAAGGTACGATGTGAACACAACTGAGTCGAAACAACAACGGATAAATAAAACTACAAAATAAGTACCTAAATAGTTACCTTTTTAGGTACTTATTTATTAATCTGTTCAATTAATAGCAATGATGATATCGGGAATTCTTCGAACTTCTCTACGATGCACCACTTATATGATTGCCGAGGCTTAAAGATGGTAGCATGTGGTAGCTTTGCCCTTCTCCAATATTCTTCAGAAGGAGAACCACATAGCTTAAATATCTTATGCAGCTGTTCCACCTATGAAGCATGAAAGCATATTATATCAGAAACTATAGTATGAAATTGCTTGCTTTCTGTATCACCCGATCTCGATCCAATGGTCACTGATGTGCTAACTATTGTGACTGCAGCAAATTCAAATTAGTGTTAAGAGATTACCTCGGTTCGACCAGGCATAATAGGCCTTCCAGACAACAATTCAGCAAGGATACAGCCAGCACTCCACAGGTCCACGCCTACATCATAATCGGTGGCTCTTAGAAGATTTCCCAAAAATTTCTATGATTAATTCTTTAATGATTAAAATTTCAGGTAAACAAAAAAGAGCTGAAGAAGCTGGTGACTTCGGAATGAGCATTATTTACCGGCCAAAAGTATAAACTGCAGGTCTTCATAAGAAGGCTCAGATTCACCCTTTCTCAAACAAGAGGCAGAAGAGAAAAGCCTCACCATGGCTGCATTGACAGTGTCTGTAGAACAAACCACAGCAATACTGATTTCAAACAGATATTCTGAAACACCTTGCCAGTACCAAGGCCCTTCAACCTCTTCTCTGTTCTAAAAGCTGAAAAACATCATAGCTTCATTGAGTATTCTATATTATGTTAAAATATCTTGCATTCTATCGGAAACAAAGCCATATCACAGATAAAATGTCAAAATCACCTATTATATAGAACAGATGAAGTGCATTATACGAAACCAGCACTTAGCCAAACAGTTGCAAACCCCACAAAATGAAAAAAAATACAGAAGATATAAAAAACTAATCATTGTAGATAGGGGAGTACCAGATCATCAAGTTTTCTATTTAAGTATATCTTTAAAAACAGTCTGGCTGTTACAGGGAGTAATGTTCAGGCTCAACCATCCACCACTTCCTCTACGGCACTCCTCTCTTGCAATTTACGCAAAATAGATTTGTGGCATTTGCATTGAATGGGGAAAGCTAGGCCTTGAGTGAAATGAAGCATTTTGGGCTTCTTTGAGTATTGGGCTTGGATGACTTGTGAAAATTTTAAATCCTACTACAATGACTCAGGACCAAGCTCTAGGGGATCCGACAATGGCTCCTTCTATACCTATTGACTTAATTTGGATAAGCCTGTTTCAGTTTTGGTAAACAATAGCAAAACACCACAAAGTAGATTTGAGAAGGATTCTTGAGGGGTCCATTATTTTCTCTGCTTAGTATAAATCCCCAGACAAACATATCTGCATAGCTAAATGAATTTCATGAATAACTCAATTGTTTGAGTACAATAAATTCTAACATAAGAATTCTTAGACAGCATTTTGCTTGAAACCTAGTGTGAGGAAATCTATCACAAAAAAGATAATTTGGGTCCAGACTATAGTGCATATCAAATACAATCATGTGTGCAGAAGTAGAAACAGATTGCATACAGAGTTTCACAAAAAGCAAGATAATATAATTTTAAGTACAATTTGTTTTACCAAGTTGAGAGTCAAAGCTGCTGATGTAATTTTTTGTTCTTTCAATGAATTCTTCCCTGTTGCAACCATGTCAATATTTGAACATATCTCAAAGATATAGTTTAACAATTCATGTCAATTTATCACTAAATTGGCTTCCATGTAACTGTGGTTAAATCCTCTAGGTTTTGATTACCACCATTAAAAACAAATGAGTATTTCTTTACAAATTTCTCAGTGAGTGTGTCTGAAACAAGAATAATAGTATCACCAAAATAAACTAAATCTCTTAAATATAATAATAAATCTAAAATTCAAATCAATTCCATCTTCAATTTCACAACAACATTTCATCAATACTTCATCTTCGAAACGGAATCCTCAGAGTCTGGAAACAGAAAGGGGGTGCCATGTTCAACCACAACTGCAACGTCTCTCATAAAAAGCAACCTATTGAAACCAATTTCAATTCAATGAGAAAAAGAACAAAATCAGTTAGCAGAGGAATGAAATTGGAAGCACAAACCTGAGAAGGTTGGGTCAATCTCGAGCGAAAGCCAAGCAGAAACTGACCTCGGCCTGCGACAAATCGGCAGGGGAAGAAATGAATCGGCGGGAGGAATAGTGGATGTGTAGCCGGCGGAGGAGATGTGTGCGAGAAACCTATTGATGATATATTAGGATACAAATATGGTCAAAACTACATCAAGTTTAGTTTAGCTAAAAAAAGTCAGATTATTTTTAAAGCACATAGAAACTATTTAAATTTATTTTATTTTGTATTACACAAATAGTCCGTATAAATTTATCATAAACATTTATTTTGATAAATATTTGTGTCATAAATTGCGAATAAGTTGTTTATTCAAACCGATATTATATCATATAAAATACTTCTTGATCTATTTGGCCGGTTTACATATAAACAAAAAATTATTATTATTATTATTATTATTATTATTATAAATATTATAATTTTAATTAATTTATAAATTTCTTAACTTTCATAGTTTATGTTTATTAACATATCTTTATTTTTGTTGATTAAATTTTATTATTATAAATTAAAATTAAAATATAATATTTTTTAAAATTTTATATCATATATTAAAATAGAATTTAATCTCATCAATTTATTAGTTAATTAATTTATTTAAGTATAGGCTGAATTATTTACTAATAGATATTTATATAAAATATATTTTTTAAAAAGCAAATATGTCAAATTTAACTTTTAAAAATATTAAATTTATATCTAAAAATATGTCTATAATATAACGTTAATTATTTTTTATGAAATTAAATTTAAGTCTCTTTAAATCTAATTCGACCCGACCATTCATGTTTATCCACAAGATAAAATTAATTCAAAATTGAAATTTATTTTAAAATAATTAAATTTGAAAAACTAACATATATTAATACTATACTCATCAAAAGAGTAAGAGATTTTAATTTAATTGGAAAGTAGGATTTGCAATTAAGAATAAGATTAAGGGGTGTTTTTTATATTTTTAGTTATTAATATTTTTTAAACATAATTATTAATAATAAACTTAAAATAATTAGTACTTTTTTAATTAAGATAATTATTAATAATTTATAACATAGTTTAAAAAACTTATTAATAATTATGTTTAAAAAATATTAATTACTAAAAATATAAAAAATTTATTGATGTTAAAAAAGGAAAAAAGAAATTGTGATTAATTTAGACTCATTCGCCAATTGGAATGACGAGTTTCTTCAATTTTGTCTCATTCGTCAATTGGAATGGCGACTTGGTTCAAATAGGTTTATGCCAATTTTGCCTCATTCGCCAATTGATTTGGCGACAGACTGCATGGTTGTTTTGGTAATTTTTTTGAAACCCTCATTTTAATGGTAATATCATTATAATACATAGCTAGTTTTAAAAAAATCGTGATATGGAGCTTAAGGGTTGGGGAGGAATTTTAAAACCAATTTTTACATTTTTATCCTTATGAATATTATCACTTGTGTTTAGTAACACTAAAAATAATACTAGATAAAAATAGTTTTAGTAAATTTCACCAAATAAAAACTTGTTCATTCATAAACAACACAAATTAAAACAAAATATTCAAAAACATATTAAAATGTAAGCAAAATATTCAGAACATATTAAACTGTAAACAAAATATTCATAAAAGTCATAAGACTATTATAAGATGATCAATCCAATTAACCAAATATCATTTACATTATCACTGTTTTGCATGCTTGAAGTGGACATTGGAGAATCATTCTAAGTTTGTCAGCGTCTTTCATGACAGTGCAATATATTTGAGGCAATGACTTTGCATCACATCCACACTATTTTATTAAATTCCATGTTTCTTCCCCTGAAATTAGAGACTACTCTACAAATTTACACCTCTGGTTGTACCCCGAGTACGCGTCCAGGTAGGACAAAAGTTTAAAGCCCGCTGAGTTATCGACGAGCTTGTCGATGTTGGGGAGGGGGTAGGCGTCCTTAGGACATGCTCGGTTGAGATCGGTGTAGTCAACACACATACGCCATTTTCCATTGTTCTTTTTAACGAGTACAACATTGGACAGCCAGGTTGAATACCGGGCCTCCGAAATAAAGTTCGCCTCTAGGAGGTCTTTTACAGCTTTTTCAGCAGTCGCCGACTTTTCGGGGGACTGCCTACGCCTACGTTGTACTACAGCCTTAGTGGTCGGGTTGATGGAGAGCTGGTGGCAGGCGACCTCGGGGTTGAGTCCGGGCATCTCTGTAGCGCTCCATGCGAAGAGATCTGCGTTCTCACGGAGGCATGTCATCAGTTGCTTCTTCGCCAGGTCGGGCAGTCCGACCCCGATCTTCATTGTTCTCGCAGGATCATCCCCGAGGGTCACGATTTTGAAGTCCCCGTCTGGGATGGGGCGCACTGGGTGGATGTGCTACTCGCCGGCTGTAGGAGCGATGTTGGCCTTGTCCTCGTCGTCGGTCTCCTCGGTGAAGCGGCTGTCGAGGTCTACCAAACTGACTTGGTCCTTCGGTTTGCTTTTTGGCGTGACGGCGGGCATCACTTTTTTGGTCGTAGGACCCGTGGTGCTTAGGCCCTTTAGGGCGGCTTCGATGTCGCCGTTGAGGGTGACCACGACCCCACGTCTGGTGTAGTATTTCATTTTGAGGTGGACAGTAGAGGGTACCGCGGTGAGTTCGGCCATTGTTGTTCTGCCCAGGATGTAGTTGTAGAGGGACGGGCATTCGATGACCAGGAAACGAACATTCACCTCCCTGGTTGTTTCCTTATCTTCGAAGGTAACCTTCAACTCCACGTACCCCCAAGGCCTCGTTGTCGTACCGTTGAAGCCCTGAAGGTCGGAACCCAGGTATGGCGACAAGTTAGACTCGTCGAGCTGGAGCATTGTGAAGAGGTGGGTGTACATGATATCCACCGAACTTCCCCCGTCCATCAGGATACGTCTGACGTCGAAGTTGGCCATCTGTGCTCGTATCAGGAGGGGAATGCTCGAGTTGAGGGAACCCCCGGGGATCTCCTTGAGATAGAAGGTGATCGGATTGGACTGACCACGGAATCTGTCGAGGCTGCTCATTTTGCCGGAGCTGCTGGTGATGAGTTCCTCAAACTTCTGCTTCACCGATCCTACGGATAGGTTTCTCGGGGCGCCGCCAAAGATGACCATGGCCTTAGGGAAGTATTCCCACCGGCTGGTGGGGCGCACTGGCTCGTCGGGGAGATCTATCTTGTCGGGGAGGCCGAACTCTCTAAGGGCAAACCAATCTTCGGGTCGGCTGATGCTAAGGGCCACCTGCAGGATGTTGTTTTCGTCGGGAGAGGGGAGGTCTTCGACCCTCTTAGTCTCGGGGGCATCCTGTCGCATGGTTTCTCCTCCCCAGGTGTACCTTTTCAGGTGCCCGTCCTTGATGAGGATTTCTATCGCATCTTTCAGATGGACGTAGTCTTCGGTAACGTGCTCGTGGCACCTGTGGAATCGGAAGAACTTCGATTTGTCTACGTTAGGTTTTAGGGGTGTTGCCCGGGGAAAGCGAACACCCCCTTGCACGAATTCTGCTTTCACGCATTCGACCAGTATTCGCTCGCGGGAAGCGACTAGGGCGGTATATTATTTAAAGCGGTCTGCCGATCCTCATTGTTCGCGAGGCTCACGTTGACGATCTTCCCGTCGTCGGCCGCCTCCACGTCGGTGACTTGGATTATGGCGCCTAGGGCGGCCTTGGTCTTTGGAAGTCTTCGGGACGCCGTGAAGTGTCTGGAAAAGAGGTCATTTAGGCCTCTCCACGACGTGGCGGACTCCGGCTCCAGACTTTTGTACCACGTCATGGCCCCTTTCCTCAGCGTCGTCAGGAAGAGCCTGCACTTGATATCTCCCCGGACGTTGCGGCAGTCGAGCATGGCTTCTATATTCTCCAGGTGGTCGTCCGGGTCCGAGGTGCCGTCGTATGTTGAGAGCGCGGGGGGTTTCTCCATCCTGTATGGGATGGGGGCCGCCATGATCTCCCGAGACAGGGGAGTCCTGTAATCATCCTCGTCGCTAAGAATCGGCGAGCGAGGGGGTGATGGTACTGGCGGGGGAGGAGCATGACCCCGCGACCTCTGATGTCCGACAGGAGGTTCGGCCCGTGAGAGCCTGGCCGACGGATCTACTCTGGTCGTTTGCTGCCCTCGGGACCTTCTCTTGGGCGACCTAGTTCGTTCCTGTATTACTGCGGGTTAGGGCCTCTCAAGGTGAGGTCGACGCCTCATTGGGCGAGGAGACGGGCTCCTCAAGTTTCCATTTTGGCCTTCCTGCGGAGGGGACTGTAATGGGGCTTCTCTCTCCAGGGCGCCGATACGGGCGTTCTGCTGGTGCAGCAGTTGATTCGTTTGATCGATGGCTGCAAAGAGGGAGGCCACCGTTGGGTCTTCCCCGGTCGGGACAGGGATGGGTTGGAACGCCATCGGGCTTCCAGGTCGAAGAACGGTTTGGTGGGCAGCTTCGTCGGACGAGGGTGAGGCGGTATGGTCGTCTCTCTCGTCGGTCTCTGGGCTTTGGGATGTCTCTGTTTGTTTGCCACCGTTTGTGGCGGAAGCGTGGATGAGATCGTGAACGGCATCATCGCGGTGTGGGCTATACATGACCGAGTCGTTGATGAAATTTTTGGTTCTCTGCTCGGAGGAACGAGGAAGTTTCGGTTCCCACAGACGGGGCCACTGATCTGACCTGATCAGAAGGGGAGTCGCTGTCTGGCCACACTCTGCTGGGCTGTATTAGTTCGTCGGTGTTGGAAAGAAGGTGAGGGTGTACCTGCAAGACACTCTGATGCCAAAGTAAGAGCTTGAACAGAGTGGGAGAAATTACAGAGAGTAGGATAGATGTGAATTACCTGACCCTCTTGTGGAATAGGGTATTTATAGAGAGACCCCAGCGCTGAGCCAACGGTCATTTGAGTTGGGCTGGATGGGCAGGCCCAACCCAAGTGACTGCTAGGGCTTACGTGGTGTAGTGAGGACCAGGACGTGGTCTTCGCCCTAGTCCAACTGTCCCGAGATCTTCGGAAAGTGGGTTTGACCTGCTCTCTCAGAGGTGGGCAGTTGGTTGATGACGTGTCCCCGCGGAGGGGAGCACGTGGAGAACGTGTGACAGACATGTTGTGCTTCCCGACGGGGAGAGGTGTGCTGCCCGCGGAGGGCATGCGTGAATAACGCGGAGGACACGTTATTCTTCCTGTCGGGGAGGATGTGCTGCCCGCGGAGGGCTGAGCGATGTCGTGGAGGGTCGTTCCTGCCTGTAGGCAGGAGGGAGATTTCGCTCGCGGGGCAGGCATGTCTGCTCGACGCAAGTTGTGCCCGTCAATAGGCTCAAGTTAGATTGGGCTTTGCCAATCATTTAGGGGTTGGGCCTGCTCGTGGCCCAGGCCAAAACATATTTAATCATGGACTCAATTGCATTAAAGGTGATGAATATGATGTTGATATGCAAATAAGGAAATTGAATTGAATCTATGATAGAAAAGCAGGACATGACTTAATAGATCACTTGCAACATATTGCAAATAATATGGTTCTCTCACCTTACTTTTCTATCAACATATTGCAAATAATGTGAATCTGTCACCTTATTTTCCAGCCTGCTAGGTTGATATGGGTTGTAATAGTTAGTTCAAATTTTATTTTTTTAAAGTTTGATAAGGATTGAAACATTTGATTGTTGAAACAAATGGATACTTTGTGGATACTTCATATTTTAATAATAATAACATGAGTATCTTATATCTCTGTTTAAAAATACATTACATCGTTATATCTAAACATTCTGCAAGTTATTTGTTGATATTATACTATAAATAATTTATTGTATAATCATATGTCATAATTTTTAACATGTATATAAATTCTTTAAAAAATCTCATTTAAATAAAATATCAATTTTCTAAATCTTAAAAGAAAGAAAAAAACATATTTTGTTTTTTTTTTCCTTTCTTCATCTTCTCATGAATCACTTTTTTATATGATTATCTAATATAATTAAATTTTTAGGATTATTATTCATTTTATGATAAAATAATTTATTTCAAATTTAAATATACATTTGAATATATTTTATACTAAATCAAATAAATTCACTCGTGCGGGCGTACGGGTATCTTACTAGTTTCAAATTCAAATCACTCACTTTTCATATTTTTCATCTTTCTCTTGTCATACATAATTTTTCCTTTTTCTCTCCCGTTTTCTCTCTTCCTTGAAACCCTACGCCACCACCGCCCCCGTTTCAACCCTTTCTACAACCAACACCAACTAAAATGGAAAAATCAAATTTATATTATTTATCTCATGATCACCATTTCTCCTTCTCCGACCATCACAACTCCAAACGAAAAAAGAAACAGGATACAAAAGGTTTGTTGAACCGTGTTTTTTTCCTTTTGTTGGGTTCATGTTAAAGAGAAATTCATATGCTTTTCTCAAACCAGGTTCTTGATGTATTGATTTTATTCTGAATAATTTTGTTATTATATGATTGCTGACCGAATAATAAATTCAAGGTTCTTTTTCTTCTATTTTATTATAATATGTTTTTTTTAGTTTTCTGTGCAGTTTTCATGGATTGAACTGATTTGATGTCTAAGTGCCCTTTCCTCAATACTGCTATATTATCAACAAGAAAGGAAAATATTGTATTGTGTTGTCAGAAACTTAATTCTAATTTATTTGGTAGGGAGTGGTTGAAACTTGATGCTGATCTTATTAAATATTTATGTCTCAGACTACGTATTGGAAGGAAGCGAGGGAACACCTTTCTCAGGTTTAAAAAATTATGATTATTTCAGTTTGACATTTTGTTTCAGCCATAACTTAGTTTGTTTTTGCGTGTCTCAGCACTCATATAATATTTATGATTTTTTGGTCATTTTTAGGTGGCTTTTACTATGGGAAAATCAAGTTTCCACCAGAATATCCATACAAACCTCCTGGAATCAGGTGCCCTGTTGTTGTTATAAGCTTGGCCATTATAAATTTCATTTATTTGTTCTATTATAACCAAGTTCATACTTTCTATAATGTAGCATGACTACACCCAATGGGAGGTTCATGACACAGAAAAAGATATGTTTATCAATGAGTGATTGTAAGTTCTTTAATTGACATATAATCACAAATCAAAACAGACAACTAAGGTTTTCGAAAGTTTACGTGACCCTGCAATATATGTCTTAACTGATTGACCTTGCTAACTATTAATGTTCTTTTCGTTTACAACACGTTTCTAATTTTTCTGTGTTCATTACAACATATTACAGATGTTTGTATTTGTCATATTATTTTAATTTTATTTGATCAACCATAAGTCAATGGTTTGTATATGTGCCACATTTTTTGTTCTTGGAGTGAACTCTGATCCTACTCGAATTGATGAGGTTTATATACATGCAATCTTTCTTTTAATATTGATGTATTGGCTTCAGAATTTAGACATTTCATTTGAATTAATAAATTCATATTTGATTTGTAATAGGTGGAAAAATTCAATGGCGAGTTTCATGCTGCCAGAAGCACGTGTCATCTTTGTCCTGCAACTGTTGAAAGCTTGGAATTTTGTTTCGAAACCTCGTCGTCGACCATGTTTCTCCATTTGTATATCATAAGATGCAATGATGATCCATATGAATACCTCATTAGTTCCATATGAAAATGATTATTTCTGTTGGGATTACAACTATGATGTTAAAGAATAATTTTCATCTAATGTACCATATATAGGTGGAAGAACACGGAAAACACTTGGTTACACAAATATGGATGACACAAACACATACTTGACACCTAAAAAAGGAAGAGGACATAGATCTTTGATAATAAAGCAATCTCGATCTAAACATCAAAGACACTCTACTTAACAACAAGACATGGTTTTAGACCAGCGACACATGCGTCCAACATTGTTGAAGAAGGAAGGTTACTTAGTGCATAATATATTGATTCAGAACCTAGCCAGACGAGACATGGTTTTAGACCGGTGACACATGCCTTCAACATTCACAGCTTAGGAAGAAATCTGTTTTCTAACTTTTCTAATGCCATTACAGATGAACACAATGAAAATAGTCAAACTACTGCACAAGAATCACAAACACAAGCTTTACCGCCACAATGCAGCCCCGTTAAATATGTTGCAAGTACTTCTGATAAAAGAAAGTAAGGCTGATTTATTTTCGTAAGTTTTACTCTAATTGTATAGATGATTTGTTCAAATGTCTATTTAGAAGTAACATCTCTGGTATTTCCATGCAGCATTACAACTAAGAGACAACCAACATGTCTAACACCTATCATATGCCAAAACCAGAATGTGATTTCTTCACAAAATACACACTTGATAAACAATTTGTGTAGAAAAGTGTTAGTGACAACTCTATGTCAGGTTTTCGGGCTATGCCTGTAATAGAATTGCAAATGCTACATGCTTTAACTAGAGACATTATGTTATTGCAGGGCTACAAACTTTGTAAAACCTGCTCGGGGCAGTCCTCGGAAAAACGTTTTCGTTCAAAGTTTTACCAATTCCATTGGCGTGTCACAACAGAATCATAAAGATATTTCTACCAATTTCATGTAAGTTGATGTGTTATATACCAGTTCTATATCCCTGCCCATGTTGGTTGTAAGTTATTCACGGTTTGCGGTGTTACTGGTAGCTTTACGTGTCCATGAATTTCTTATAACAATAATGCTTTCATGAATTTCAGGCTCCAAACCGCTGTAAAACAACTTCGTGGCAGGCCTCGAAACTCATTGGGAATTCCAAATCTTGCAATGAATCTGATAAGAACAGAGCCACAACAAAATAATAGCAACAAAGTCTTTCCATTAACAACTAGGTAAACTTTTTTTCGTTTTCTATGACAAAGTCTTTGCCCATGTTGTACCATAATACACATGTTCAATTTTGCCCATGTTGTACCATAATACATGACGTGAAAATACAATGTTTTAGGCCACTATTGTATATGTTGGAGCATGATAACATGCATAATGAGAATATACAATTGCTTTGAGCATGATACTGAATATTGTTGAGCTGGATTGCACTTTCTAATTATTTGTCTGTTTTAGAGCCTTATTCCAATAGAAGAAGTATAACTTCACTTGATTAACATGTAAGTTCATCTGATTTTGTAAATGACAAATAACTTTTAGCTCACTTCAAAGGTAATAATTGGCATTTGTTGTTTTTGGCACAGAAAAATAGTTTAACTACACTCATGATGTAGAATTAGTTGAGTTGTTGAACTACACTCTTGCTCAAGATTAAAAAGTTGCAAATATACTAATTCTTAGTAGAAGATATCTCCCTCTCTCTCTCTTGGATGCACATGGCTGGCACGAGAGCAAGCACACTTATGACTCTCATATATGATAGATACATTGCACTTACACACAAAATTCCTCACTCTTCAGTGTTTTATGTTTTAGAATAGGATTTTACTGGTATGAAGAAAATATGATTTAGAGTGCTCAAGAAAATAATTTATGTGTATAATGGTTAATGAGTTGTGGTGAATTTTCTGAGATTTTCTTTTTCTGTAACAGATAACTTCTGCCACTTCAATGCTTTCATTCAAAGGAAGTCCGTACTGGATGGCACCTGAGGTGAGTTTATTTTTTTCTCTTGAATCATGAAATTTCTTTCAATATAAGCAGATTCTCCCTTCTTCTTCTATCTAACCATAACTATTGTATTCCAATGTCTTTCTTAGGTTCTAATGAACACAAATGGCTATAGCCTTCCGGTTGATATATGGAGCTTGGGATGCACACTTATTGAAATGACAGCGTCGAAGCCTCCATGGAGTCAGTATGAAGGGGTAAGATATTGGATATTTCAGATCTAGCCCCTTAAATATATGATCCTGTTTGATGAGTATGAAAGACCAAAATTGTTTTTATATTGTATTGACAGGTAGCTGCCATATTTAAAATTGGAAACAACAAAGATATGCCTGAAATTCCTGAGCATCTGTCAAATGATGCGAAGAATTTCATTATGTTATGTTTACAGCGGGACCTATTAGCTCGTCCAATAGCCCATAAATTATTAGAGCACCCCTTCATAAGAGATCAATCAGCAACAATAGCTGCAACCAGAGATGTTTACTCTTACATGTTTGATGGAATCCGAACACCGGTAAAGTGTTTGACGATATTTGTTTTCTTTTAAAACTTGCATACTTACTAACCAAGATATCATGGTTATATAAATAATCATTATAAAGTATTATGAAGATAACCTGTCAGGACGACAACTTTATAGTACTAGATTGACCCTTTTTTTCCGCTGTCTTGAGGTTTGGTCAACTGAAGATGTTAGAAGTACATGATAACATGCATAATGAGAATATACAATTACTTTGAGCATGATACTGAATATTGCTGAGCTGGATTGCACTTTCTAATTATTTGTCTGTTTTGCAGTCTATTTTAGAGCCTCGTTCCAATAGAAGAAGTATAACATCAGCCTGTTTTAGGGCACTATTGTATATGTTGGAGCTTCCGTGAATGAAAATGGGGAATACTAAGAGATCATCTTATTTTCTAGCATAGAAAATACTAGCTAACTGTTTTGATCTTTTCAAATAATACTAAGAAATTACTTGAAAGAGTAAATATTTTTTAATTAAATTTTAATAGGTTTTTATAGATTAAAATTTTTGATCATATTTATTTAATCATGGATTCAATTGCATTAAAGGTGATGAATATGATGTTGATATGCATATAAGGAAATTGAATTGAATCTATGATAGAAAAGCAAGGCATGACTTAATAGATCACTTGCAACATATTGCAAATAATGTGGTTCTGTCACCTTACTTTTCTATCAACATATTGCAAATAATGTGAATCTGTCACCTTATTTTCCAGCCTGCTAGGTTGGTATGGGTTGCAATAGTTAGTTCATGTTTTCTTTTTTTAAAGTATGATAAGGATTAAAACATTTGATTGTTGAAACAAATGGATACTTTGTGGATACTTCGTATTTTAATAATAATAATAATAATACGAGTATCTTATATCTCTGTTTAAAAATACATTACATCGCTATATCTAAACATTCTGCAAGTTATTTTTTGATATTATACTCTAAATAATTTATTGTATAATCATATGTAATAATTTTTAACATGTATATAAATTCTTTAAAAATTCCCATTCAAATAAAATATCAATTTTCTAAATCTTAAAAGAAAGAAAAAAACATATTTTGTTTTTTTCTTTCTTTCTCCATCTTCTCATGAATCACTTTTTTATATGATTATCTAATATAATTAAAATTTTAGGATTATTATTTATTTTATGATAAAATAATTTATTTCAAATTTAAATATACATTTGAATATAATTTATACTAAATCAAATAAATTCACCCGTGCGGGCGTACGGGTATCTTACTAGTTATGAATAAAAAACAGATGAAGATTATTGAAAGATTTTTTGAAGTGCGCGTGGGGTGGGTTTTGCTTTTAGATTTTAATTTATTAGAATGAACTCAAGAAGTGTTGTGTTTGTGGCGATGAAGATTAGATTGGTTAAGTTGGCTTTTCCGAGTGAGATATTTTTACTTGACTTTCAAGATAGCTGCGTTGCCTGGTGGGGGCGGATCAGATTGAGATATAGAGATCACTTTTAGCGGAATAGAGTTTTGAGAGTTTTGAAATTTGAGAATGAAGAGGATGTTGGCGGCGGGTGGATAGGGACAAAATTTATCTTTTTTTCAATTTGATGACATCTAAAAATATATAATTTTTACACTAATTTTTATTATTTAGGCGCTCCTACAAATTATTGTAGTTTGGCAAGATATTGATTATTTACTTTTATTTTGTCATTATTGTAAATAAATGATTTTACATTTTTTAAATACAAATGATTTATTTCGACCAAATGTCTCCATAATTAATAGAAAATTAGATTAGATTATTGTTTTTTTGTATACTTTCGATTTATTTGGGTTTTCTAGATTTTGAAGATGATTTGATCTGGTATATATAAAATAATGACCAAGTTATTTTAAAGACAAGAGATAAAGGTAAATTGTAATATTCAAAATATATTATTAATTTATAAAAATTTTAACTTCCAATTTTGTATTAATATATGACTTTAAACCCAAGAGATAAAAGTAAATTTAAGATTTTAATTGTTTATTATATATGATTTTTTTTATGTAAATTTAAGATTTTTATTATTATTGATAATTTTGATGATGTTGATCAATTATAAAAAATAAATTTTAATTGGGTTGTTACCTGTGTTTATAGGTGTTTTTAGTAATCAATTACGAGTTAAGAAAGCAAGTGAGATTAACTTGAAAAATTTTCAAAATAATTTGTGCAAATGGTTCGTGTGAACACAACATGTAAATTGAATGCAGTCGTCATTTGTACGATAACGACATAAAAACATACTTTAAATGAAGTTAAATAGTAATAAACGATAAGATAAAATGCAATAAATGACATTAAACAAATATGAAAGTGAAAGTAAAAGCAAGTAAATGTTGCATTTAAGGAAACAAGAAGACAATGAAATTACTGGACGTAGACACATACACGTTTCTCATACGTTGTTTCGCTATTTGACTCGGGTACTCCAATGGTATGAAAAGTATGTATGAAATTTTGTGACATTTTGTTGCGGTGAGAATTGTGATACCAAGCTATTGATTAATTTGAATCTTAATTCTTACAATTTACAACCGAACTTTAATTTATCCAAGAGGAAAGGTTTAAAGAAAGAAAAACCTATAAAAATGAAAAGCAAAAGGCAAGGCCCAAAGCTGAGCAAAGAGAGATCTAAAGGTTCGGGAGTTGGTTATACCTAGGGAAGGTGTTAGCATCCTAAGCATCTGTAGTACTCTACATGAACCTCTTGTTCGTATTTGTGTTTGCTAGAGTTTGCTTGCTAAAGGGAAATGTGCTAAGGTAAAGATCTAAAGAGTAAAGTACAAAGTTGGCTCGCGAAGACATCGCATCTCGTGCCTACGTATCCTGACGGGAATGGAATCAGAGCAACCGTAGTTCCCCTAACTAAGGGTGAGGAACTCTTGACTGTGGTCAAGGTTCCAAGAGGATGTAAGCATTCATAGAGAAGTACTTACATGGAGTGTAGCGACTCCAAACTAAAGGTTATGTTAAACGGGAAAATAAATGTCCACGGCGGGACGACTAAATAGAGCACGGCGACTCCAAGTCCTATGGTTAAAGTAAAAAGGGAAATGTCCACAGCGGGATGACTACGTGGAGCACGGCGACTCCGATCCTAAGTTGTAAAAGGTTAACAAGAAGTTAGTTGTTAGTGAGTAAGGGAGTGTCCACGACGGGATGAATAAATAGAGCACGACGACTCCAAACCAAAGGTAAAGGTAAACAGGAAGTTAACGGTTAGTTGGCTCGCCAAGACGTCGCATCTTGTGCCTACGTATTCTCAACGAGAAATCAGAGCGTTCGTAGTTCCACTAACTAAGGGTGAGGAACTCTTGACTGTGGTCAAGGTTCCAAGGGGCAAATAAATGTCTGCGGCGAGACACCTACATAGAGTGCAGCGATTCTAAATTAAATGTTATGTTAAACGGGAAAATAAATGTCCACGGCAGGATGACTAAATAGAGCATGGTAACTCCAATCCTAAGGCTAGGATAAAGGGGAAATTGTCCACGGCGGGACGATAAACATGAGCGCGGCGGCTTGAATCCTAAGGTTATGATAACAAGGGAAAGGTTGTCCACGGCGGGACGCTAAACATGAGCACGGAGGCTCAAATCCTAAGGCTAGGATCAAGGGTTAAGGATATTATCAATCAATGTCACAACAATAAAAGGTTAAAATATACATTAACGCAAGAAATTGGCAAAAAGAATCACTTAAAAAGGATTTAAATTGAGAAAGTTATGAAGATTTGAATTTGTGAAGAAAATATAAAAGAAATAAATAAGTAATTAAAAAAAATGCATTAGGTGGGTGTTGAACCCTCACCACCTTGGGATTGTAAGTGCACAACTCAATCATCTGAGCTAAGAGCGCGCGTGTGACAAGGAAGGAGATAGTAAGAAGAAAAATAAAAATCAAGGCAAAAAAGAAAAATGCACAAAAGGGTTGATCTCCACAATGGATCGAACCCAGGTCAGGTATGTGAAAGGCGCACATTGAGTAAGGTTTCTACCACTGGGGTGGCTATACATCCGAGTGTAAATACCACCCTATAAATATATAAGGGTAACATGTTAAGAATTTCTGGGCAAAAACCAAAACAACCAAGAGGGCAAATGCGTGAAGGATTGAAACTATGTCAAAACTTGATGGATTTGCATGAAATTTTAGTCAAACTTGAGTGTTTTTAAACAAGGAACACAGTGGTGGTGTTAAAATTGTGAAATGAAGTCCTCAAATCAAAACACGATAGAAGTTTCAAATTGAACTTTTGAGATGCAATATGAGTTTCATGGCATGAACTGGACATAATCAGATCAAACAAGTGTTACACACAAACTTCAAATATGTCAACAAATGATTTTATGCTCAGAGATTAGCTTTTAATCAAACAGAAGTGAGAATGGTTCAATAATTGCAAAAATGGCATTAATGTGGGCATGCTATCAAGGATGCTAATAGAGGTTCAGTTCTCACCACATACAAGTTATAAACACATCAACCAATGATTCCATGCTCATGGATAAATTGCAAACCAAACAGAAATGAGAATGACTTACTAATTGCAAAAATGTCATTTTGAAATGCAAGAGGAAGTTCATGGCAGATTTGAGCATATTCGCACCAAACATACTTTACACATAGCTTACAAACAAGTTTCGGAATGATTCTACAACTTAAATTTGAACACAAACTGAGCAAAACTAAGACTGGTTCAACAAATGCAAATATGGCATGAGTATGTGTGATGTTGTCAATTAGGCAGATGGAAGGTATTCACATTATTTACATCACATACAAGTTCAAAGCAGGCCAAATGACATTCTATAGATCACACCAAGTGGTTTCAATTAGGCAAAGATGGCATGTTATGCAAATATGTACTTTGAAATGCAAGATGCAACATGTCATTTGATGATGCAACAATGGAATGGCAGTGTGAAACAAGTAGGAGTAGATCATGTACATAACACACACACACACACCTCATAATCATGAAAATAGATTATTTTGAACTCAAAATTTGATCACATTTGGCTTGAAACAGAAACTGGTGTGGTTATGGCTATGATATGCAAAATGAGGCATTTGAATTGTGCAAAACCAAAACAGGTAGAACAGTTCATACAAATCATCCACACACATCATAAACATGAATTTAAGTGTGCTCAAACTCATAAAACAACCACATTTCAAACAAGGCAAAATTTGACATATTGGTGCTTATGCAAAAACAGTTTGGATGGTATAACATGGGAAGTTCAAAAATGAGTCACTGCATGTTATGTCTATAATGCACACATATCACAATTATGCTAGATGATGATTTCATGCCAAAATTCAAGCCCACCACTTTTCAAAAATAGAACTGGTACACAAATGGCATTTTGATGCAAATGATGCATTTTGAATGTGAAAAGCAAGAACAAGTAGAAACAACTCATACAATTCATACACACGCATCATAAACATGATACTTAGTGTGATTAAACTGAAAAAATAGACACACTTCACTCATAGCATAATTGAGCATGTTGGATGCTTGTGCAAAACAGTTTTGAAATGCAGAATGCAAGTGCAGCAGGTGTTTTTCCAAATGATGCAGTTTATGCTAAAACAATGATGCACACATGTTACATATGCAATAATAGTTGGTTTCATACTCAAAACTCAAACATACCTCCTCAAAATTCAAACTGTCATGTTGATGGCATATTGAATGAAAAATGCAAAATGATTCAAGGCATGGTTCATGGTGAGTGATAGACAGTAGCAACAACTTAAAACAAATTAAGCACATAGAAATGACAAGTCCAGACAATAGCAAAACAATTGGAAATCAACAACCAATTTTCATGTCAAAAAAATCCTTAATGCTATCTTATAGACATTTCCTTCAAAATCAGTTGGACCACAACATTGAGCACAAACTTAACATTAACACATCACTCATAGACATTGTACCTTAACAAAAGCAACAACAATGCAATGAACACAAACTCTTCACAAAGAGCAAATTGGGACAGCATGAGCATATTTTCAAAGCATAACCTCAAATTTACACAACATGACAATGTAATGTACAAGATGGAAATTTAGTATCACATACCTCTTGTAGACTATCTTGAGAAAATTATAAAGCAAAGAAACCCAGAGATCTTCAAATGGCACCTAGCTTTGGAACTATCTTCCTCTTGAAGCAAAATGCAATCTTTAGGATAGTTTGAGTAAACCAACTTCCAGCTGGTTTCTGAGTTCTTAGACAGTTAAAACATCATAGATATGAGGTGTTGGAAGTGTTGAAAGGTTTAAAACAGATCAAAGTGAGGATTTGTGTGGTTTTGTATGTGAAGTCAAACTTTCTTTGGTTGAAAGTTGACTTTGTGGAAAATGGTATTTTTGAGTGGTTTAAAGGCTTGAACACCTTCTACACAACACTTGTGGATTGTGTGGATGGTTGGTGAAGGTTCAGAATAGTGAGAAATGGTTTTGGGGGCAGAACTGCCCAAGGTAGATTTTGGAGAACACTTTGGAATTTTGAGATTTTGGAAATGTGATAAGGAAGGAAAGAAAGAGAGTTGTGATTTCTCTTGGTTTTGATAATTCTCTGGTGTATAGAATGAAGTGGGAGGAAGGCTCTATTTATAGGCCAAAATGAGGTTTGGGGCAGATTTGGTATTTTGGCATTGGATGGAACTTTGGAAGGAAATCTTGGCAAAATCATGTGGCAGGTTTTCCCTTCGTTTCTTGGGCTTAAGGAAGAGAAAAAATCAAGTGGGATAAGGTGACTGAAGTAAGGCTATGAGGGTAGGGGAGGCTGCTGCAAGACTTTTTCTTCAAAAAGTTTCTCTTTCTTCATTTCTTGAATATTTTAATGCCACTTGCCTTGCAACTTGCCAAGCCTTCAATTCTTATTTTCTCTGCATTTTCTACTCATAAAGCTCTCTAAATATCAGATAGAAACATGATCCAATGGCTGAGAAAAGTCCAAGTTGCTGAAAAATGAATTTGTGGAAAAATGACATTGTGCCTTCATGTGTTGAAAACCCCAACTTGCTAAATTCATAACTCTCAGCTTACAAGGGCTATGAAGGTGTTCTAGTACTTTTTGGAAAGCCCTCATGTAGATCTATAACTTTCATGATCACTGAAATTACAAACTCCAAGTGGAACTAGGTCAAACATCCCTTCAAAGTTGGCTGAAATGTGAATTGTGCTGCCAGAATACTTAGAATTTTTCTAAGTGTTTTGCACTCTTGAAATGATTTTGATCATATCTCCAAATCTACTCATTTTTTGCACATGGAACCCTATGGGACCTTTGTAGTAAATGTTAATACCTTTCCAACAAGCTTTGAACCACCTCAATTGGATGTGTGGTTAGGGAGTTATGGTCTTGCCCTCTTCAAAACCCTAATTCCCGATTTTTCCGATTACTCCTTTATCCTTGATCCATAGGTCATGAAATTTAATGGTCAAGTGTAATATGACATGAGGAACATTTTTTATTCACATCTTGAGCTCAAAATCCTTATGGTTGAAGAGTTGACGTTTTGGTCAACGAAACGATCGATCGATGACCAACGAGTCGACTGTTGACGCTCTGGGTCTTCTAAGGTCTTGAAAATTCTTGATTGGACTTCCCTAAGCCATATGAGCTTAATGAACCATAATCCCATCATTGGAACACCTTTTAAATCAAAAGTCAAGCTATAGTTGACTTTTCCTGATCAGAAACCCTAATCGGGGATCCGATACTGCACTGTTCTTGTTCTTTGGGTGACAATCTCAAATTTGACTCATGCTTGACCCAATGAAGTATCTTTGATGAAGTTGAGACTTGTTTCATGGATAAACAATCCAATAGCTTGACCGATCAAACTGTCGAACCCTCAATTTCCAACTGTACGGAACCCTGATTCACCTGTAACTTAACAGAGACAAACTTGAAATAGATTATAGTTGGATAAACAAATGAATATGTTTCTAGAATGATGATGAGGATCTAAGAGGTCAAAATTTGGGGTGCAACAGTTGCCCCTATTTAAATATCTTCACTAGATGACAATGAAAGATGACAATCGTCATAGAATCGTAGTGAAAGGTATTTAAATATAGATAACCAGAAATTTTTGTCCCTTAGATCTGATGGCATGCAAAAGGACAAATGCTGAAATGAAATGAATCTAAATGATGTTTTATGATGCTAGACAAATGCAGACACACGAGCAAAAATAAAAAACGACGTAACAAGGAGTAATTAACCATTGGGGAAAGACAACAACACCGGGGAAGCAACAAACATCATCCATAAACAGAACTGGACGGAGAACAATCACCAGCATTCAGAAGACCATTGAATGAGGTAGGAGAACTGGGAGATATAAGATAAAAGGTTGTTTGGTAGGTGCCAAGTGAGTTGGACTTTAACTACAAGGTAAGACGTGGATAAAACACGACCTCGGGAGAAAAAGGCAAATGGGGAATAAAACACCCAAGATACCAGGTAAAATAAATTCGTCCGCAAGGTAAGACGCGGGTAAAACACGATCTCGGGAGAAAGAAAGCCAATGGGGAATAAAGCACCCATGAAGCCAGGTAAAATAAATTTTGTCCACAAGGTAAGACGCGAGTAAAACACGACCTCGGGAGAGAAAGTAAATGGGGAATAAAGCATCCATAATGCTAGGTAAACTGGAATTTGTCCATAAGGTAAGACGCGAGTAAAACACGACCTCGGGAGAAAGAAAGGGAATGGGGAATAAAGCACCCAAGATACAAAGGTAAACTGGAATTCGTCCGTAAGGTAAAACGCGAGTAAAACACGACCTCGGGAGGAAAAGCAAATGGGGAATAAAGCACCCAAGTAAAATAAATTCGTCCATAAGGTAAGACGCGAGTAAAACACGACCTCGAGAGAGAAAGCAAATGGGGAATAAAGCACCCAAGTAAAATAAATTCGCCAACAAGGTAAGACGCGAATAAAACACGACATCGGGAGAGAAAGGCAAATGGGGAATAAAGCACCCAAGTAAAATAAATTCGTCCACAAGGTAAGACGCGAGTAAAACACGACCTCAGGAGAGAAAGGCAAATGGGGAATAAAGAACCCAAGATATGCACATGTATATAAATTATGCTATGATATATAATCAAATGCAAATGTAGATGCCGACGACAAGGCTCGACTCTTTTGGTGAGATGACAAGACTGGATGACTGATTCCTTAACATGGATATCACTGCCACTCTGCTTGGGGACTAAAGATGTTACTACTGAGCACCTCTCTGCCACACTAGTAAACTGTATCAAGTTGATGGTCCTTGTAGGAAGGATGAATAAATTCTTGGGGATTCTTCAAGTAAACCGCCCCAGTTTAGCTGTCTGTTGTAGATGAACTGATAATTGCTTCAGCTTGTCTGATGTTGAAAATGACTTATTTATTGTGTGCTTGGAAAGCTTGCCTCAGTCTGAGTCTTGGAATATCTTACGAGTAAATCAATTATGAGAAGATCTTGGCCTGAACAAAGATTGAACTGAATCTTCGACAGGATGTGAAAAGAACTTGCCCCTGATAGGATCACCGACCAAGTTTCTCAATGTTTGAAAATTCCTTGAGAGGAAAGCCAATTTGCAAACAAAAGTGTTCATACAAACATGTTAATGCAAAGTTCATGCAACTCTTGAAATCAAAATCATTTTTGAAAGATGCAAAATAAATGAGCCATTGGTCAGAACACGGCAGTTCAAGAAACTCAAAGTTTAAAGTAAAGGTGCACTGCCAAAATAGTTGATCTGCAAAGATCTTTTGGAGTCAGTTTACGTAACCTTGCTGTAGTATGCTTTCAAAATAACCTTGCTTCAATTAGGTCTTTTGAGGGTTGTAACGTGGCCTGGTTCACAGTTTATGAAACAAAGGATAAAGGCTCAAAGTTTATTTGTATCCACCCAATCTACGTGATGATCTCCAGTCCTACGCTCAGTTAACTCATACTATTTGCTCAGGTTCCTAGAGGAATTGCACTGATTAAAGTGATGATGGTTCAGAAGTCAAGGGACTTTCTAAAAAGGCAGTCACTACTATTTACAACATTTTGTTGTTTTGATATTGAAGATTTTCATGATAAGGATTTAAAGATCTCCTCTTTTTATTATCCCTAACTTTTTCCTAAAATGTTTCTTGTAAAAATTACAGTCAGTGGGATGCCTCAGTTTTGCCTAGTCTCCTTCATAGGTTTTGACTTAGCGGGCTTTTTTCTTTTGATATATATATATATATATATATATATAAGAAAGAGAGTGACTGTCTGGCTTGAATGATTACGGTGAACCCTTCTCGGCTTTTAGCTTGGAAAACATCTTCGACACTTGTTTGTTGTGTGCGAAGGAAAACTGTGAGTGCAACCCTTAAATGAAAGGTGTATTGCAGGAACATACAACCGAGTTAACTGAGAACTACCCATGCCCCAGGTTCAGATTTCGAGTTTTTTGTAAAGAAAGAAGCTCCATCTTCTAGGCTCAAAGGGGTTAACGAGGGATTATCTTCCTTATTACTCCAGTGTTTGGGGATTGAAACAATGCCTTACATCGTCAACAAAGTTAGATTGAAAGCATACTGACAACAATTATGGGTATCACGTTTTCATCATCCTCCCTCAAATATTTGCATAATCAAAAATTTGGACAAGGAGTAAATATTTGAAAGATAAAGCATAAAAGTGCAAACAATAGGCAAAATGAATTGAAATCAAAAGTCGCAATGCTCATTGTTGCGGTGAAAATCGGATATCAAGCTATTGAATTAACTTGAATCTTAATTCTTTTACAACCAAACTTTAATTTATCCAAAGGAAAGGTCTAAAGAAAGAAAGAACCTTTTCCGCGATGTAACAACAACGCTAAGAGATTCGGGGATCGGGGGTTAGTTATACCTAGGGAAGGTGTTAGCACCCTAAGCATCTGTAGTACTCTACAGGAACCTTTTGTTTGTTTGCTTTCTAAGTTTGGAATTATGTAAAAGGTATAAGGCAAAGGTAAGGACCTAAGGAAAGTTTCTAAGTTGCTCGCAAAGACATCGCATCTTCTGCCTACGTATCCTAACTAGGATAGAATCAGAGCCATCGTAGTTCACCTCACGAGGGAAACGAACACTTGATTATGATCAAGGTTCAAGGGGGAACAAACATAACAATGTTTATGTGGAGTTTGACAAAACTCCCTAATCTAAGTTGAACACTCAAAAGGGGAAGTAAGAAATCATGACGATGATTCTTACATAGAGTTGACGAACTCTATCTTAGGGTTCTAGTTGAAGAATGCTTCTAGTAAAGGTGGGTCTTTTAGACTTAAGCAAAGTCTAAGGCTTCTAAACTAAGGTTGAAGGTGACTTAACAAAGTCACGGGAAAGGTGATGAGCTATCCATGACATAGAGGTCAATGGAAAAAATTTTCCTTTGGAAGGAGAGAGGGGAGGCAACTTGGATGAGAGCTAACAAGCTTTATCACTTGGGGAAAAGAAACTACTTAACAAAGAAAATAACTAGGTGAAGGTAAAATCATGGTGACAACCATAAAATGATCATGTTGAAAGCAAAAGATGCATTGATGACAATCAAAGCAAATAAGCAAAGCGAGAAATGTAACGACAGATCAAGCTTGAATTAAATCACAGATGAAACAAAATATTGCAAGGTAACAAACCAAAGACAAGTTCCTATCATGTTGACTAACAATAAGGAAATGAGTATAAGCAAAGATCATAAACATACACAAGTATGACAAGAAAGAAATTCATCAGCATACGCGATAGCGATCATGAAACGTGACTAACTTGCAAGTGGTCAAAAGGGATGAAAATTTAAACAATCATGGAATTTAAAAATATGACATGAAAATAGACATAAAAATAAAAACAATTCAAAAAGAATGGGTGCAAAATGATAAAAAATGAGGGAGATATGATTTTTTGAAGTTTGAATGAAAATGGTGAAAATCACAAAAGAGTTGCCCTCCTCAGGGGTCGAACCCAGGTTCTACAGGTAAAAGGCGCATTTGGTGACAATGTGATTACCACTGGGGTGGCTATACATCCATTGATGAAGCCACCCTCATAAACATATAGGGCGCAAATTCAAGGCATTTTGGGCAAAATAAGAACAAAAACAAGGGAATTGCATTTTGATAATAACTTTCTTAATACTCAATGGATTTTGACAAAATTTTAGTGTAAACTGCCTAGAATTTCATGAGGAACCAGATGACACTGTTAGGTTTTTGAAATAATACACACACAGAAAAATTCGAAGACAAATGCATTATGAGTATGTATTGTGCATTTTGACATGAGGATCATAATCCAGCTGGTTTTAAATCAAAACAAACATGCAAACATACCACACATGTGTCAGTGAGTGAGTTTGAGCAAAGCATTAGGTTCAAAACAGGTTGTGATGCAAAGTGGTGATCAAGTGGCTAAAATGTGCTTGTGAAGTGCATGAGACTGTCAAATCTCAGTTCCAAGCATTCTCAGGTCAAATTAAACATACACACAGTTCACATATATGTTGTTGAATGGATTTAAGCACCAAAAATAGTTCAAAATGATCTGTAGTGAAAAGTGATACTCAAAGTGAAAATTTTGACATGTGTGATGCATCAAAGAGTACAGTTCAGGTCTTATGCATATTTAAACCAAGTAGATCACATATACACCTTGAAAATATGCTAACAAGTGAAGATCAAGCAAAGGAAGGGTTCAACACAAACTGTCATGAAAAAATGAGTATTAAGTTGCAATTTTGATGTTTTGATGAAATGCAAGATGATGCTCAAATCAGTTCCAGGGCATTTTGATCAAGCAAATCACATACATATCTTATACACATGCTGGTAAGTGGATTTAAACAACAAAGTTGGTTTCAAAGTTGCTGCTATGGAATATGACATACAGGCTGCAGTTTGGCATTTTAGAGCATCATGGAAAAGTTCAAAATAGTTTTAATGCAACCTTACACCAAATGGATCACACATACACTTCACACATATGTAGACAAATGAGTTTAAACAAGAAAAATGGTTTCAAACTGGTTGGCATGAAAAATGACACACAGACTGCAAAATGGCATTTTGATGCAATGCATGAAAAGTTCAAGACCAGGTTCTAAGCATATTTTGATCAAACAAGTTATGCCTACAACTTATATGCATGTTGAGGGATGATTTCAAACACCAAGGTCAGTTGCAAAGTCAGTTGAAATGGACATGGCATATAAAATGCAAAATGGCATATAAAAGCAAGTTGGATGTGCAGTTCAGGTTTTGTGTATCATTTAGCCAAACAAGTCATACATACACATCACATACATGGAAATAGGTGTGTTCATGCTCAAGAATCAGTTATATTGCAAACTGAACAGGGTTTGGTATAGTGATGGTCAAAATATAAAAAAAACTGTCTTGAAACCAATACTTGATGATTCAGCAAGGTGATTTTCAAAACAATAGGATTCATACCAAAACAAGGATACACACTTACCACATATATGCTAAGGGATGTTCCTAGGCTAAAAAAAACTCAAAGCTTCCAAATCAAAAGTGACATAGTAATGGTATCTTGATGCAAATGGTACACATTACACATGAAAAACCACAACAGGTATAACCAACTTAAATAAAACATCCATACACATCATAAACATGAAATTAAGTATGATCATACTAAAAAATTATGCACAAAACCATCAAGGCAAAGTTTGACATGTTTGATGTTATGCAAAAAGCTGTTTTGGCAGCAGCATAATGAGATATGTGAAATGAAAAGCTTGACTTCATGAGAACAACATATACATATCATAAATGCATTAATAGTCATGTAGGACTCAAGATTTGGGCACATGTACTCGGTTCAAAGAGATAACATCATGATGACAACATTTACAAAGTATCAAAAGAGTACCAAACAGTCACAAGACCAAAGCAACAAGATATGTCCTTATTACCATCCACACAATCCTAAATCATGTATTCTAATGACTATAAGCCTTAACCACAACCAAAGTCAGCAGTCATGAAAATTTGCATATTCGTGGTTCATGCTTTTCAACACTTTTCTCAAAAATGCCAAATCATGGAAAATGATGTAAAATGCAAGATTCATAGATAACATACCTCTTGTAGACTATTTCGAACAAGCTATAACACCAAGAAACCCAAAGATCTTCCAAATGGCACCTAGCTTTGGAGCTTTTCTTCTTCTTGAAGCAAAAATGCAAACCTTGTGCCAGTTTGAGAAATGGGTTTTACCAATGATCCTCAATGCTTTGGACAGTTGAGATATGATGTATATGAGGTGTATGAATGGTTAGAACATCAAGAAAGTACTTAGACCAGGTTTTGGCTGATTTTATGCATTGTGGTCAAAGTTACTGGTATGGAAGTTGACTTTTTGGAGAATGAGGTTTTTGAGTGGTCTAAGGGCTTGGAAACCTTCTATATCATGTTTATGGATTGTGTGGATGATATTTGGGAGTTTAGAATGGATGGAAATGGTTTTGGGTGCTGAACTGTCCAAGAGAGGTTTTTATGGTTTTGGTGGTTTTGCAACTTTAGAGAGTTTTGAGTAAAGAGTGGAAAGGAGTGAGAGCTTTCAATTCTTATGGTTTTTAGAGGATTGTTGATGTCTAAAGTGAGGTGAGGGAGGGTCCTATTTATAGGCAAATGGAAGGGGCATGGCAGATTTGAGATTTCCCCCTAGGAAGGAAAGCTTTTGCATTTTTATCCAAGTTCTCAAAGAAAGCTTTCTTCACTCGAAGGAAAGGCTTGAAAGTCAAGGTTTATGATGGCTTTAGGGTGGCTAAATTCAGGCTAGAGGGTATGGCTTTATGGCTGTGGCAGATCACACTTTCCACCTCTTGCTTGGTTTATCATTTTTTAATGCAAGTTGCAAGGTAACTTGCAAGCCCACTTGCAAAACTTGCCCAACCAATTTTTCTGCATAGCTTTCATATTTTTTCATTCTAAAACTTCTACATATCAGTAACAAACAAGTTCAAAGGCTGAGATTGGCCCAATTGATGAAAATTCCATTTGTGAAAATTTGACAATGTGGGACTTCAAGCATGAAAACACCAACTTGCCATGACCATAACTTTCAGGTCACAAATGCCATTGAGGTGTTCTAGTACAATTTGGAAAGCCCTCAAGTAGCCCTACAACTTTCATGTTTGCAAGAAATTCAAATTCCAAAAGAACTGGTTCAAAAATCATCTCAAAGTTGGCTGCAAATATGAATCTTTTGACCAAAACACTTAGAAAAATCCTAAGTGTTTTCCCCTCTTGCATTGATTTTCAATATAACTCCAAATCCATTCATTTTTTGCACATGGTCTCCTATGGGACTTTTGTAGATAATGCCAATACCTTTCCAATGAGCTTTGAACCACTTCAAAAGGATGTGTGGTTGAGGAGTTATGGTCTTGTCCCTTTCAAAACCCTAATTCCCGACTTTTTCGATTAATCCTTCATCCTTAATCCAATAATTATGAAATTTTATGAGCAAGTTTAATATGATATAAGGAGCATTTTTAATTTACAACTTGAAGTCAAGTTCCTAAAATTTGAAGGGTTGACTTTTTGGTCAACGAACCGATCGATCGGTGACTACCGAGTCGACTGTTGGGGCTCTGGGCCTTCTGAGACTTTGAATCTTCTTGAATAGACTTCACTAAGCCATACAAACTTCGTGGACCTCAATACCACCATTAAAACACCTTCCAACACAAAAGTCAAACCACAGTTGACTTTTACCGATCAAAAACCCTAATCGGGGCCGCTGAACTGCACCGTCTTCAATTCTGGGTGACAACCTCAAATTGATTTCACATTTGATCTCATATTGTATCCTTGAACTCATTTCATGGTTGAACCAATCCCAAACATTGATTGATTTAACTTTAAAGCTTTGATTTTGACTGTGCAAAACCCTAATTCATCTGCATCTTAACAAAGAAAACTTGAATTGGGTTAAGGTTAGATAATCACATGCATGATCTTAAAATGATGATGAGGATCTAAGGTGGTCAAAATTTGAGGTGCAACAGTTGCCCCTATTTAAATATCTTCACTAGATGGAACTGAGAGATGACAATCCTCGTAGAATCGTAGTGAAAGGTATTTAAATACAGAAAACCAAAATTTTTGTCCCTTAGATCCAATGATATGCAAAAGGACAAATGCTGAAATGCCATGGATTCTAAGTGATGCTTTATGATGCGTGGATGCAAGACACAATGTAGACACGAGAGCAAAAGTAAAAGAACGGCAGAACAACGAGTAACTATTTACTGGGATACTAACACTGGGGACCCGACACACTGGGGAATCCTCACTGAGGGATCTACACTGGGGAAAAGAAGAAGATATAAGCACAGGAATCAGTAGTTCATACGTGACTAATGACATATGGGAGAAAGCTTCACATGAGGACAACAAAATCTGACAAAGACAACAAATTCACCGGGGGAAGGGAAACACATTCCACTGGGGAAGAAGCAAATTTCCACCGGGGAAACAAAAGACTAGAGCCATGAACCTCACTGGGGATGATCAGATGAGGAACTTCCTATAACGAAGAGTTCAAACAGGACCTTCAGGAATGGACCAGAAACAAGACCAGACACAACGCGATACTAGTGACGATTAGATCTCCGGGACCAGACTGGGGAAAGCAAAGGCTTACTGGGGACAATGATGTCAACCAGCTTCAAAAAACAACAAACCGTGCTAGTTACTACTAGACTTCTTTGGGGACAATGGTGATGACCAAACCAAGGTATCAATAACAATTGGATTTCAAACCACAATGTTAAAATATTGGATTTCGGCTGGGGAAATTGGTGACGACCAAAATCAAGCTATGCCAGTGACTACTGGACTTAAAAAGTGTTGGTAACGACCAAACCAACAGATACCAATAACGACTGGGTTAAAATAATGCCAGTTACGACTGGATTTCAAGGAAAGGTTGGTAACGACCAAACCAAAATATACCAATAACGATTGGATTTCAAATAATGCCAGTTACGACTGAACTTTAGGAAACATGGTGACTACCAAAAGGAAAGTACCAATAGCGATTGGATGTCAAACAATGCCAGTTACGACTGGACTTCAAGGGGAGCATGGTAACGACCAAGCTAGAAATCAGTGCCAGTTACGACTGGACTTTTAGGGAAATATGGTTACGACTAAAAGAAAAAAAATAAAGCCGGTTACGACGGGCTTTAAATGAAATATGGTTACAACCAAGAGAAATACCAATAACGATTGGGTTTCGAAACGCTGCCAGTTACGACTGGACTTACACAAGGGTTGCTAGTAACGACTAGACTTCCAAGGGGATTGATAGATAGCACACCAAACCAAAGGAGGAAATGAATCACACTGAATCCACGGATAAAGGGTGCATATAGATTTGTTGGGAAATAAACCCAACTCCACTGGGGAACAAAGCTTAAACAAGCTGGCCAGAGACGTCAAAGTAAAATCAGATGCCCATAAATCCTCTGCTGGGGATGAGTCTTCAATTTCTTTCTTGAGAAATGGTCTTCAGTCTTGGTAACCACACATGACCAAAGGAAACTTCACAAACAAGTCCGTTAACACATTCTACATGGGAGATGCATTCAGGATTGTATATCAAAGCTCCTGCCATTCTGAGACGTCGAGGAAGTATGATTTTCATCGGAATCTTCCATGAGTCAAAGCATTTCGCGTTTGTTAATCTTTTCAAGTTTAAAATTTTCTTTTTAAAAGGAACCCTAGTGCTTTCAAAATCATCATTTGATCAACAAACAATATTTTACATAACAAAGAAAATAAAGGAAATGGTAAATTGCAACAAAGAATGGCTCAAAACTGATTTTATTCAAGAATGAAATCTTGCAAATGTCAAGATTCCATAGAAGTTTTACAAGTGAAAAATGGCAATCGTGGAAAGGTTACATTGAATCCCATGACCATCCATCCCTAAAGACTAAAACCCCCCAAATCCTCGCTTCTGACAAGAGCGATTGAAGTGGTCTTCTTGTACGATCTTCTGCAAAATGACAACTTATCCGATGCAGTGAAATGCCTTTGTCCCTAACTATTGCCTGGATCGCCCTTTCGGGTTTTCAATCCACCGGGACGCTCATTTTTGCCTAAGCCGCCCTTTCGGGTTTTCAACTTAGCGAGCTCTTAATTTTTTTTCTTTTCTTTCTATTTTTTTCTTTTTCTTTCATCCCTAACTTTTGAATAAGCCGCTCTTGCGAGTTTTCGACTTATCGGTTTCTTTTAGGCGTAATATTTCCGTACTGCATCAGAATTCACTGGGTGAGTAAGCTGCTCCCCATCCATGGTTGTAAGAATTAATGAGCCTCCTGAGAAGACCGTTTTTACAACAAGTGGACCATCATAATTAGGCATCCACTTCCCTCGGGCATCTTTATGAACTGGTAAGATTTTCTTGAGTACAAGCTCTCCTTCTCGGAATTCTCGGACACAAATCTTCTTATCAAAATCTCTTTTAATCCTTTTCTGATACAACTGGCCATGGCATAATGCAGACATGCCCTTCTCATCAATAAGATTCAACTGATCAAACCTTTCTCTAACCCATTCCGCTTCTTCGAGTTTAGCTTCCATTATGACTCTCAAGGACGGTATCTCAACTTCGATCGAAAGTACTGCCTCCATTCCATATACCAAAGAGAAAGGGGTTGCCCCTGTTGAAGTGCGAACAGACGTTCTATACCCATGCAAGGAAAATGGCAGCATTTCATGCCAATCTTTATAAGTTTTCACCATCTTTTGCAAAATCTTCTTAATGTTCTTGTTTGCAGCTTTCACAGCTCCGTTCATTTTGGGATGATAAGGAGAAGAATTGTGGTGTTCAATTTTGAAGTCATCACACAACTCCTTCATGATCTTGTTGTTCAAGTTGGTGCCGTTGTCTGTTATGATTCGGCTCGGGATTCCGTATCGACAAATAATCTCCTTCTTGATAAAACGAGCCACCACTTGTCGAGTAACATTGGTATAGGATGCAGATTCAACCCACTTTGTGAAATAATCAATAGCGACCAGAATGAATCAGTGTCTATTAGAAGCTTTCGGCTCTATTGCCCCAATCATATCAATGCCCCACACAGAGAAAGGCCATGGTGATGATAACACATTCAGCAACGTTGGAGGTACATGCATCTTGTCTGCATAAATCTGACATTTGTGACATTTCCTGGCATATTGAATGCGTCCGTCTCCAAAGTCAACCAGTAATAACTAGCCCTCAAAATCTTCTTGGCCATAGCATATCCATTAGCATGAGTACCAAAAACTCCTTCATGAACATCTTGCATTAATAAATCTGCTTCCCGTCTGTCAACACATCTAAGCAGGACCATTTCATGATTCCTTTTGTAAAGCACATCATTACTGAGAAAGAATTTAGATGCTAATCTTCTCAAAGTTTTCTTGTCAAGTGACGTAGCATCAACAGGATATTCTTGTTTCAACAGAAAATTCTTTATGTCGTAAAACCATGGCTTGCCATCAGTTTCTTCTTCAACCATCTGACAGTATGTGGGCTCAGTCTTGCGTTCAATTCGAATAAGAGTGGTATCATTATCATACATGACCTTCCACATAGAGGCTAGCATGGCTAGAGCATCAGCAATGTGATTTTTAGATCTCGGAACATGCTTGAAGGTAATCTCATCAAAATACTCAATCATCTTAACAATGTAGGCTCTGTAAGGGATCAAATTTTCATGTCTAGTCTCCCACTCACCAGTGACTTGATAAATGACAAGGGATGAATCTCCACTTACTTCAAGAAGCTTGTTTCTGAGGTCGATGGCTGCTTCCAAGCCAAGGATACATGCTTCATACTCTGCAATATTATTTGTACATTCAAAGTCCAACCTGGCTGTAAATGGAGTATACCCACCTTCTGGATTCATCAGAACGACACCCACACCATGCCCACTGTAGTTGGAGGAACCATCAAACATCACCTTCCATACAAGACCCGACTGCGGACCCTCATCAAGACCTGGCTCTTCACAATCCTTTATCAACATAATGTCTTCATCTGGGAAATCAAACTTGAGAGACTCATAATCTTCAACTGGTTGATCTGCAAGGTAATCTGACAAGATACTACCTTTGATAGACTTCTGAGTTACATACTGGATATCATATTCGGATAACAACATGTGCCAACGGACGAGCCTTCCAGTCTGAGCAGGCTTCTCAAAGATATACTTTATCAGATCCATTTTTGAAATCAACAAAGTAGTATGACAAATCATATACTGCCTCAAACGCCTAGCGGCCCATGCCAAAGCACAACAAGTCTTCTCAAGGAGTGAATACCGGCTTTCACAGTCAGTGAACTTCTTACTCAGGTAATAAATGGCGTGCTCTTTCCGTCCAGATTCATCCTGCTGACCCAACACACAACCCATTGAACTCTCAAGTACCGTCAAATACATGAAGAGAGGTCTTCCTGGAACATGAGGTATCAAAATTGGAGGCTCTTGAAGATAACCCTTAATCTTATCAAAGGCTTGCTGACAGTCTGAATTCCAAACAACCGGCTGATCTTTGCAAAACAGTTTGGCTGGGTTCAACCTCCACTGATATTTTCTGAGTCTCTTGAACAATTTCAAAAGATGTTCCAAATGATCTTCCTCGCTTTGAGACTTGGCAATCATATCATCAACATACACCTCAATATCCTTGTGCATCATATCATGAAATAAAGTCACCATGGCCCTTTGATAGGTAGCACCAGCATTTTTCAAACCGAATGGCATAACTTTGTAACAGTACGTCCCCCAAGGAGTGATAAAAGTGGTTTTTTCCATATCATCTGGATCCATCTTAATTTGGTTGTAACCGGAGAAACCATCCATAAAAGAGAACACTGCGAAGTGAGCTGTTTTATCCACCAATGTGTCAATATGTGGCAACGGAAAGTCATCTTTCGGGCTGGCCTTGTTCAGATCTCGGTAATCCATACACATTCTGACTTTCCCATCTTTCTTCGGCACATGAACAATGTTAGCCACCCACTCAGGGTACTTAGATACTGCCAAGAAACCTGCGTCAATCTGCTTTTTTACCTCATCTCGGATTTTAAGAGCCATGTCAGGTCTTGTTCTTTGGAGATTTTGCTTAACTGGTGGACATTTTGGTCGGAGTGGTAACTTGTGGACCACTATATCAGTATCTAAACCCGACATATCTTGATACGACCAAGCAAATACATCAACATATTCCTTCAGAAGCTCTTTTAACTGCTGCTTGACCTCTCCCCCTAGACTTGCCCCAATCTTGACTTCTTTCTTATCTTCTTCAGTGCCAAGGTTGATGACTTCTAACTGCTCTTTGTAGGGTTGAAGCTCTGCATCCTCATATTGTGCCAATCTTACCAGTTCATCAGGAATTTCACCATCTTCGTCCCCGTCTTCAGCTTGATAAATTTGGGAATAAAAGTCAGGAGGGAATGCATGTTCACAGGATTCAATGGGTTTTGGAAGTTTGCTGCAGGCTGGAATGGCTTAATTTATTAAAACACGCAAAGACAATTGCAACACAAAAAGAGAGAAAATTGCTTTGGTTTTATAAAATTGCCATTTTTCTTTTAAAGTGAAAACAAAAAGAGAGTAAAGGAAATAACACACAGAATTTAACAAAATAGTTCATTTTTCATTAATATTTCTTGAAAGCACGGGGCCCTTACAAAACAATCCTATAGCCTTGGGCACGACTATGGAGGTTTAAAAGCAAAAACAAGAAAGGAAAACAAACAAATTACTTTGACTCATGAAAGACTACGGGAATGTCAACAGCTTCCCAGTTGTTCAGAGCAGATTCATAATGATACACTAATTGCTCAATGTCTTCGTCTTCAGTATCTTCCCCCACAGCGTTGATTTGAAATCCTCCGCTAACAAATACTTCTTGAATTGTCTTCAGACGTCCTTTGTCATGTGCGGCTTCTTTAGCATGAGTTGGTTTGTAACCCAACCTCTGGAGATCCATCTTCGGCTTCACTTCAATAATTTCTCCCCAACCTGCAGGAGTACCTTCTTCCAGAGTAGCTTTGATGCTCCGAGCGGATGCAAAAGATGGACAACTTTCAACCACTGTTTCTTCCAACATCACTGCATTAGCTATTTCGAGTGCTTGAAATGAGGTTTCTAGTGCGCCCTCATCTGCTTCAATGTACTTGAATGATGATAGGTTGCTCACCATTAGGTCTTCTTCCCCATGTACATCACTAACTTGTCATCCACTACAAACTTCATTCTTTGGTGTAGAGTGGAAGCTACTGCCCCAGCTTCATGAATCCACGGTCGTCCTAGCAAACAACTGTAGGCCGGATTAATATCCATCACTTAAAAGGTAATGTCAAACACGTGAGGCCCTACCATGATTGGTAACTCCACCTCCCCAATAACTGTCCTTCTCGAACCATCAAAAGCTTTGACAATCAAGGACGTTGGTTTCATCTCTGCCCCTGCATAGGCCAATCTTGAAAGTGATCTTGCTGGTAACACATTCAACGATGATCCATTATCAAGCAAAACTCGTGCCAATGTGTCATCTTGGCATTTGACAGATACGTGCAACGCACGGTTGTGATTTCGTCCTTCTTTCGGCAATTTTGCGTCACTGAAACTCAAGGTGTTACATGCGGTAATATTCGCCACTACTGAATCAAACTGGCCAAGAGTTATGTCCTTCGTTACATGCGCCTGCCTCAACACTTTTTGCAGGGCTTCTCGGTGAGCAGGTGAATTCATTAAAAGAGACAAGATTGATATTTTTGATGGCGTTTGATGGAGCTGATCAATGACTTTGTAGTCACTTTTTCGAATAATTCTCAAGAATTCTTCATCATCCCTTTCAGCACTAGGTATCTCTTTATCTTTTGTTGTTATAGCGGGATCAACTTCCTTCGGAGTGGCCACTGTAATCTTAGGCTGATAAATCCGACCGCTGCGGGTCATTTTGCTGGTTCCTGCGATATTTGTTACATTACCTTGGTCGCCTTTCACTTCTTCTTTCTGAATTACCTTTCCTGATCTCTGGTCTACCATGGTCATATCATATCTCCAAGGAATAACTTTCGTGCTCTCAAAAGAAAATGGCCTCGGTTTCTGAATAACAACTGGTCGAGGCTGACTGATATCGGACTTGTCAAAAACAGGCTTCACATTTTTGAACACTGGAACTTTTTCACTCTTCTTCGGAAAATTAAAAACAGGTTCAATTACTGATATTTCCCCTCTCTTGGCCTTGCTACATACTTGCAACACCCCTTCATCGATCAACCTTTGGATGTCTCTTTGTATCACGTCACACCCTTCATGATCACCAGAACATTCTCCACAGCCATTATGAATACTTCTAATCAAACCCACCTTCGATAATTTCTCATGTAATGTCTTTAACGGCGTCTTGATCTATGAGACCTCACTAGTCAGCTTATTGTAATACCCCAAATTTTGCCCTAAGATTTGTCGTCGCATTTCATTGCATTTTTATTGCATTTAATCAATTACTAACAAATTTGTGTAGTCGTTTGACTTTTTGCAGGTAAATATCATATGGCATGCATTTTTTTTCTAAAAAGTAAAAATGACATAATTGGCAAGAGGACATGTGTAAGGAGTTGTGAGTGTGAGAGGTTGAGAGTTCGAATCTCACCTTTGTCACTTTTTGTTTTTTATTATTTTTACTCTAAATTTTTCTATCTTTCATTAAAAAAATAACAAAAATAGTTTTTTATTATTATTTAATTATTATTTTCGTATTTTAATTAAATCATTTTTTAAAATATTATTTTTTTTCCACCTTTTTCTAAATTATTCATAAAAATATCCAAAAAATCATAAAAAAAAATATTGGAAAATTTTTTGTTCTTTTTATAATATTTTTGATTTTAGGAATCAATAGGATTATTAGTTTTTATTTTAAGTTTATTTTAATTATTTTAAATTATTTAAATTTTATTTTTTCTTAACTAATTATTTAGTTTGGACTTTAAAATGCGCTTTAGGGACATTATTGACAATTTGGTGTTAACCCTAATTTGTTCCCTATATATACATGTGTTGCCTTATTGAAAAAAGGGGGGAGAATGAAAAAAACCTAAGAGGAGTGAGTGCCGTTTACCGTTATTTCTTTTTCTTCATCTATTACTGTTGTTTCTTTTTCTTCATCGTTATTTCTTTTCCTTCATCTATTACTGTTGTTTCTTTTTCTTCATCTTTTACCATTATTTCTTTTTCTTCATCTATTACCGTTATTTCTTTTTCTTCATCTATTATTGTTACGTTTATATATATAATTTTTAAATTGTTAGAGTTTATATATATATATATATATATATATATATATATATATATATATATATATATATATATATATATATATATATATATATATATATATATATATATATATGTATATATATATATATATATATATATATATATATATATATATATATATATATATATATATATATATATATATATATATATATATATATATATATATATATATATATATATATATATATATATATATATATATATATATATATATATATATATAAGATTAATTTTTGATCGAATTATGTCGATACGATGTTTGCACATTTGTGTGCATGACGCGTGACATTTGTGTTAGTTCGATCTGATTGCGATGATCGCATTTTCGTGTGAGCAATAATACTGTTTTTTGCTTAATTTCTTTTTCTTTGCGATAAATTTTGTTTCGTCCGATTTAGATCTGGTTGCGATGAGCGCATTTCTGCGTTAGCAACATTGTTGGGTTATTTGGCACATTTAAAATTCATTATTGCTTTATTATTATTATTATTATTATTATTATTATTATTATTATTAGTATTATTAGTATTATTATTATCATTATTTATTATTATTATCATTATTATCATTATTATTACCATCATTATTATTATTGTTATCATTAATTTATTAAAACTTGTTATAATATAAAAATCTGTTTTTTAAAATAAATAACATTAACATCTTTTCCAAATTAATATGAAAACCTATTATTTTTAAGAAAAACTTTTTTTTAGATAAATTTAAAATAATAACTAAAATCTTTTTTTTTAAAATAATAACTAGAACCGTTATTTATTTTATTTTATTATTGTTCAATTCAAATTTCATTATCATATTGTATCTGCTCCTCTCATGTAACCTTGCGAACTTAACAATCGCTCTTTAAATTCTGCCTTTAAATTTCTGCTTGCATGGTTTAAATTATGACATTATCTCTCTGTTTGCATGATTCAATTATCTCACGCGTTTACCATTATTTCTGTCACATTGCACACATCTGAAGGTTAGGTCTAACTGTTTGGCCGCCGCGCCAATAGTCCGTAAAGCTTCACACATTCAATTTCAAATCCTCAAAACTACAAACTACAAACCCTAATTTTCACAAATGCCTCGCCGCAGGCCAAATTACAATTTTACCCCTAGCATTAGGTCAAAGAGCCGCCGCGCTCATTTTAGGGTTTCCCGCCGCGGAATCCCTAACCTAACCCTAATTCACTTAACAATTCAACGTAGAGATTTGGAGTTTCTACACTCCACGTAAGCGTGTCCTTAAGATGCGTTTATTCCCCTTGAGACCTTGACCACAGTCAAGAAGTCTCTAACCTCCCTTTTGAGGGGAACTACAGTTACTCTGATTCCATTCCCGTAAGGATATGTAGGCACAAGATGCGATGTCTTGCCGAGTAAACTTAGAATTAACCCCTAGGTCTTTTTTAATTTTCAATCCTTTGTATATACCCTTAAGCAAAATAATTAATGAAATAAATAAAAAAAAATAAACAAAAGGTTCCCGTAGAGTACTATGGAAGTTTAGGGTGCTAATACCTTCCCTAAATTTAACCAACCCCCGAACCTTAGATCTCTCCCTTTTAGGTTTTTCCTTTCTTTGACCTTTCCTTCGGATAAATCAAAGACCGGTTGTAAATGAATTAAGATTCAAGTTAATCAATAGCTTGACATCCAAATTTCACCGCAACAGAAAATGGCGACTTCACTGGGGAGTCCTAACTATTGAGGGTTATCCCTATTTTGTTTATTTTTCTTTATATATTTGTTTTATTATATATTTTGCTCACTTGTATGTATATATTGGGGTACCTTACTTGGAGTTACTGTGTTGTGAGATAAGTCCTACACCCGGACTTGAGCGACCTTATGATAGGATGGCTGATATATTCGACGAGGCTTATAGGGAGTGAGTCCCGACTAAGTTAAATCGAGAATCACCGCTCAGTTGAGACACTTTCGAAAATGGTTCGGTTGATCGAGTGTAGTCGTGAAAACTTTTACCGTTATCGATTGGAGTCTGTGATACTGGGAACCGTAGTACCTTTACACCATCTTGACCTTATATAGGACGTAGTGCGGGAACTATGTGGGAGTAGTCCTACAATGGTTGCTACGCGATACTACGCTCGAACGAGGTTCTCTTGAGAATATTATCGACCCTTGAGTCAGTCGAGAAGTTGATAATATCCGAAAGATGGGCTGATAACTTTGGGCACTTTTTTAGAACCCTTGTTCTGCAGGTACAATTAACCTATAGTACACACCACTTTGGGAAGGGTAGACCTTGACTCCATTCATTGTTCCTCTAACTTAGGACCTTTTGTTTGCTTATGTGTATTTGTGCTTCGCATCCATAAAGCATCATATCATTTCTAGTTTCAAGGAATTCAGCAGTCCTTTGCAAATTCGAAAAGCCTTACATTTTAAAGTCTAAAATTTTTTCCAACTTTCTTAAAAAGCAATATTCGCAATCGACCGTTGAAATTCTTGAAACCATTGCATGGCATTAGCATCACATTTTTGCATTGCATTTATCCCCCGGTTTCTCATTCTCGGTTCTCTCGTCTTAGTGTACCTTTGAGTCGTCAAGCTGATTCCTCGACACAGATAT
This sequence comes from Lathyrus sativus, assembly GCA_963859935.3. NCBI lineage: Eukaryota > Viridiplantae > Streptophyta > Magnoliopsida > Fabales > Fabaceae > Lathyrus > Lathyrus sativus. The sequence continues at coordinate 21,885,106 of OZ012737.1, forward strand.
CAGACCAGAAACGGAACAGGAGTCACTTTGATCCTATTCTCATGACTTACACAGAGCTATATCCTGACTTAGTCTGGCAAGGGCTGATTACTACAAAGGCTTTACCACCTCCTCTTAATCCTCCGGCTGGATTTAGGGTTGATCTCCATTGTGCTTCCCATGAGGGTGCCCCAGGCCATTACTTGGAGCATTGTTTTGCATTGAAGGCTAGAGTATGTGAATTGGTTAGAACTGGAATACTTGATTTTACAGACAGTCATCCGGATGTTCAGAAAAATCCCTTGCCAGTACATCAGAAATGAAGTTTTGTCACTAGGCCTTTTGTTTCTCGTTGTTTGCACTTTCCTTATTTTGTTTAAGTTGTTTGCTTTTAATTATGTTTGCACTTTCCTTATTTTGTTTAAGTTGTTTGCTTTTAATTATGTTTGTACTTTCATTAATGAAATAAGCATTGCGACTTTTGATTCAATTCATTTCCGTCCATTTATTTGCATCTTTATGCTTTATTTTTCAAATGTTTACTTCTTGTCCAAAATTTTGATATGCTAAGATTGGAGGGAGGATGATGAAAACGTTATACCCATAATTGCTGTCAGTATGCTTTCAATTAAACATTGTTGACAATGTAAGGCATTGTTTCAATTCCCAAACACTGGAGAAATAAGGAAGTTAATCCCTCGTCACCCCCTTCGGGCCTAGAAGTTGGAGTTTCTTTCGTTACAAAAAACCCACAATTTTAACCTTGGGATGGGTAGTTCTCAGTTAACTTGGTTGTGTGTTCATACGATACACCTTTCATTAACAAATTTTCCTTCGCACACGTCAAATAAGTGTCGAAGATGTTTTCTAATCAAAAGGTCGATGATGGTTCACCGTAATCATTAAAATCAAACAGTCACTTTCCTTCACACAAAAAAATAATATAAAAAAATCAAAAGAAGCCCGCTAAGTCAAAACCTATGAAGGAGACTTAGGCAAAACTGGGGCATCCCGCTGACTGTAAACTCTAAAATAAACAGTTCAGGCAAAATTTAGGGATAATACAAAGAGATTTTTAAATCCTTATCTTGAAAATCCTCAATGTCAAAACAATCAAATGTTATAGGGGAGTAGTGGCTGCCTTTTCATAGGTCCCTTTGACTTCTGAGTCATCATTGCTACGATCAATGAAATCCCTAACTTATGGGAACCTGAATGCATAGTATGAGTTAACTGAGCATAGGACTGAAGATCATCACGCAGATTGGGTGGGTACAAATAAATTTTGAGCCTTTATCTTTTGTTTCATAAACCGTGAACCAGGCCACATTACAACCCTCAAAAGACCTAATTGAAGCAAGGTTATTTTGAAAGTATACTACAGCAAGGTTGCGTAACCTGACTCCAAAAGATCCTTGCGAATCATTTATTTTGGCAATACACTTTTATTTTAAACTTTGAGTGTCTTGAACCGCCTTGTTCTGACTAACGACTCATGTATTTTCCATCTTTCAAAAACAATTTTTCAAAAATCGCATGAACTTTGCATTACCATGTTTGTATGAATATTTTTGTTTGCAAACTGGCTTTCCTCTAAGGAATTTTCAAACAATGAGAAACTTGGTCAAGTGATCTTATCAGGGGCAAGTTCCTTTTACATCCTGTCAAAGAATTAGTTCAAAATTTGTTCAAGTCAATATCTTCTCAGATTTGGTTTATCCAGAGAATTGTTCAAGACCCAGACTGGGGCAAGCCCTCCGAGGATAAAGCAAAACAGTCGATTCCACGAATTAGACAGCTGAAGCAATTATCAGTTCATTTGACCTGGGGCAGTTTACTTGCATAATCCTTAAGCAGTTATTCATCATTCCTACAGTGACTATCAACTTGATACAGTTTAACAGAATGACAGTGATCTCCGTGTTGAGGAATCAGTCCTCCAGTTTTGTCATCTCACCGAAAGAGTTGAGCCTTGTCGTCGACGTCTGCATTTGCATTTGATCATATGTCATAGCGTAATTCCTATACATGTGCATATCTTGGGTGCTTTATTCGCCATTTACATTTCTAGCTTGGGTGCTTTACTCCCCATTTACATTTCTATCTTGGGTGCTTTACTCCCCATTTAAATTTTTTATCTTGGGTGCTTTACTCCCCATTTACATTTTTATCTTGGGTGCTTTACTCCCCATTTACATGTCTATCTTGGGTGCTTTACTCCCCATTTACATTTCTATCCTGGGTGCTTTACTCCCCATTTACATTTCTAGCTTGGGTGCTTTACTCCCCATTTACATTTCTATCCTGGGTGTTTTACTCCCCATTTACATTTTTATCTTGGGTGCTTTACTCCCCATTTACATTTCTATCCTGGGTGCTTTACTCCCCATTTAGATTTCTATCTTGGGTGCTTTACTCCTCATTTACCTTCTATCCTTGGGTGTTTTATCCCCCATGTACCTTTTATCCCGGGTGTTTTATTCCCCGTTTACCAGATATTCCTGGGTTTACCTAACATCATGGTGTTTTACCCCCATTTACTTTTTTTTCCCCCTGAGGTCGTGTTTTACTCGCGTCTTACCTTGTGGGCAAAATTTATTTACTTGGCATCATGGGTGTTTTATCCCCATTTGCGTTTTTCTCCTGAGCTCGTGTTTTACCCGCGTCTTACCTTGCGGATAATTTCTAATTTACTTGGCACCTATCAACAATTCTGTGTCGTGTCTATCCGACGTTCTTCCAGATATGACATGTCTTCTTCCCTAGTGCAATTCCTTGATGGATCGTCCCCTGTGACGTTGTTTCGTCTGTATCCGTGCATTTGTCATTTTCATCATACGCATCATATCAGATTCATATCATATTTAGCATTATAGTTCGTTTTGTTTTGTCCATATCATTGCATAGCACTGCGTCTAAAGGCAAAATTTTCGGTTATCTGTATTTAAATCCCTCCACCATGATTTCTCGAGTCTCCGTTGCTCGAATCACCCGGTGAAGTTATTTAAATAGGGGCAACTGTAATACCCCAAATTTTGCCCTAAGATTTGTCGTCGCATTTCATTGCATTTTTATTGCATTTAATCAATTACTAACAAATTTGTGTAGTCGTTTGACTTTTTGCAGGTAAATATCATATGGCATGCATTTTTTTTCTAAAAAGTAAAAATGGCATAATTGGCAAGAGGACATGTGTAAGGAGTTGTGAGTGTGAGAGGTTGAGAGTTCGAATCTCACCTTTGTCACTTTTTGTTTTTTATTATTTTTACTCTAAATTTTTCTATCTTTCATTAAAAAAATAACAAAAATAGTTTTTTATTATTATTTAATTATTATTTTCGTATTTTAATTAAATCATTTTTTAAAATATTATTTTTTTTCACCTTTTTCTAAATTATTCATAAAAATATCCAAAAAATATTGGAAATTTTTTTGTTCTTTTTATAATATTTTTGATTTTAGGAATCAATAGGATTATTAGTTTTTATTTTAAGTTTATTTTAATTATTTTAAATTATTTAAATTTTATTTTTTCTTAACTAATTATTTAGTTTGGACTTTAAAATGGGCTTTAGGGACATTATTGACAATTTGGTGTTAACCCTAATTTGTTCCCTATATATACATGTGTTGCCTTGTTGAAAAAAGGGGGGAGAATGAAAAAAACCTAAGAGGAGTGAGTGCCGTTTACCGTTATTTCTTTTTCTTCATCTATTACTGTTGTTTCTTTTTCTTCATCGTTATTTCTTTTCCTTCATCTATTACTGTTGTTTCTTTTTCTTCATCTTTTACCATTATTTCTTTTTCTCCATCTATTACCGTTATTTCTTTTTCTTCATCTATTATTGTTACGTTTATATATATAATTTTTAAATTGTTAGAGTTTATATATATATTGTTCCGGTATGGGCCTCACCCCGGCAGGCCCAATACCACATGCGGCCCAACAAGCGAACTGGGCACGCCTGGCACGCGCCCCTTCGAACGGGCAGGAGCTGGCCGCCGAGCACAAGCTACATCTCCACATCCCTTTTTGTCGTCCGCCACGCCGGACGAGCAGGACCACCCGGGCTCCCCTCCGCGGGAAGAATAACGTGCCCGGCGCACGTTCTCCACGTGCTCCCCTCCGCGGGGAGAATAACGTGATCGGCGCACGTTCTCCACGTGCTCCCCTCCGCGGGGACACGTCATCGGCCAACTGCCCACCTCCGAAAGAGCAGGTCAAACCCACTTTCCGAAGATCTAGGAGCGGTTGAACTAGGGCGAAGACCACGTTCTGGTCTTCACTACGCCACGTAAGCCCTAGCAGTCATTAGGGTTGGGCCTGGTCGTCCAGCCCACCTCAAATGACCGTTGGCCCAGCGCTGGGGTCTCTATAAATACCCTCTTTTTCAAGAGGGTCAGGTAACTCTTCTTGCCCCTTTTTCTGTACTATTGCTTCCTCTCTGTCCAACTTCTTACTTGGGCGTCGGAGTGCTTTGCAGGTACACCCCCTCCTCTTTCTCACCCCGGCGAACAGATAACAGCCCAACGGAGTGTGGCCAGTCCGTGATCCCTCCTGATCAGGTCAGATCAGTGGCGCCGTCTGTGGGAACCTGAAACTTCCCCGTTACTCCGAGCAGAAAACCAAAAGTTTCACCAAACCTCCACGGTCATGGCCAGCCCACGCCGCGATGACACTCCGCACGATCTTGCGCTCAACACCGCCACCAACGGGAAGCAGATAGGAACGGCACGTCTGACGGAAGCCGAAGAAAGGGACGGGCGAACTGCTTCACCATCATCCGAGGAACGGCCCCTACAGGCCGACCACCGCCCCCCGAGCCCGCCAGCATTTCACCCCGTTCCCATCCCGGCGGGAGCAGACCCAACGGTAGCCGCTCTCTTTGCAGCCATCAACCAGACGAACCAGCTGCTGTTCCAACAGAATGCTAGAATTGGAGCATTGGAACGCGTCGGCTCCCCGAGGTACCCCCACCGGGAAGACCAGAACGGAGGTTCGAGGAGCCCCTCACCTCGACTCAGGAACCGCCGGCCACGGCTGGAGAGACACCGCCCGCAGGCGACACGGGAGCACACCAAATCCCCGGCGAGACACGGTCGCGGGAGGAACCAGAACGCCGCGGCGATCCCAACCGAGGAACCCCGAGGCGGGAACTCAGGCCGAAGATCAAGGACCCGAAACCCGGGACACACCGCGAACGGCTCATCTCCCCTGAGATCCCCGGCGCACAGCGACGAGGATGACTACCGCACCCCACTATCCCGGGAGATCATGGCAGCCCCCATACCCCAGGGAATGGAGAAACCACCGACGCTGTCAACGTACGACGGCACCTCCGACCCGGACGATCATCTGGAAGATATCGAGGCTATGCTCGACTACCGAAATGTCCGGGGAGCTATTAAATGCAGACTCTTCCCGACGACTCTGAGGAAAGGCGCTATGACCTGGTACAAAAGTCTGGAGCCCGAATCAGTTACGTCGTGGAGGGTCTTGAAGGACCTATTCTCCAAACACTTCACGGCGTCCCGGCGTCACCCGAAGACGGAAGCAGTCCTCGGGGCAATCATCCAAGGCCCCGACGAACCTCTCCGGAAATACATCGAAAGGTTTACTCGGGAAGTCGTGTAGGTGACGACTTCCGACGAAATGAAACGCTACTTAATGGAACAAGGCCTGCGCCACGACTCCAAATTCTACGAGGCCGTAGGCATACACCGGCCCACGTCCCTCCAAGACTTCCTCGACAGGGCCGCGCATTACATCCGGTTCGAGGAAACACAAGCGGCCAACTCCGCTCGCGACACCCGAGACAGAGAAGCCCCCCGCGGGCACCGAGACGACGGAGCTTCGAGCCACCGACGAGGAGGGGACCGCCGTCGGGAAGACCGCCCCCGCGAACCCCGCGAACAGCGCGAGCCACGCGGCCCGGCAGGAAGATTCACTGAATACACCGCCTTGGTCGCTTCACGCGAACGCATACTGGCCGAATGCGCTAAAACCGAGTTTGTGCAGGGAGGTGTCCGTTTTCCACGACCAACGCCGCCCAAACCCAACGTGGACAAGTCAAAGTACTGCCGATTCCACAGGACCCACGGGCACGTAACGGAAGACTGCATCAATCTCAAAGATGCGATCGAAATCCTAATCAAAGACGGGAACCTAAAGCGATACACCCGAGGAGGTGAACCACCCAGGTCAGAGGCTCCGGAGGCTAAGAAAATCGAGGAACTCCCCTCTCCAGAGGACGGCGGGAGACTCCAGGTCGCGCTGTGCGTCAGCCGCCCCGAGGATTGGTTCGCGAGCAGAGGATTCGGCATCCCCGAAGGACCCAGCCTAGTCGACGAGCCAATCCGACCAACCAGCCGATGGGAATACTTCCCCAGAGCCATGGTCATCTCTGATGGAGCTACGAGGAGTCTGTCCATAGGATCTGTGAAAAGGAAATTCGACGAACTCATCGCGGGCAACTCCGGCAAGATGAGCACGCTCGACAAATTCCGGGGCCGCTCCAACCCGATCACATTCTACCTCAAGGAACTACCCGGGGGATCTCCCAATTCCAACATACCCTTGCTCATACGTGCCCGAATGGCAAACTTCGACGTCAGGCGCCTCCTCGTCGACGGCGGGAGCTCGGTTGACATAATGTACTCACATCTGTTCACAACTCTCCAGCTCGACGAATCCAACCTCTCCCCCTACGTAGGCTCCGACCTCCAGGGGTTCAACGGGACGACGACGAGACCCTGGGGATACGTGGAACTGAAAGTCACCTTTGGGGAAGAGGAAACGGCCAGGGACATCAGCGTCCGCTTCTTAGTCATCGAATGCCCGTCCCTATATAACTGCATCCTGGGCAGGACGACGATAGCAGAACTCACCGCGGTACCCTCCACCGTCCACCTGAAGATGAAATATTACACGAGGAGGGGAGCCGTGGTCACCCTCAACGACGACATCGAAGCTGCCCGAAGGTGTTTCGAAGCCGCGCTGAAAGGCCTCGACTCCATCGCTCCACCGACCAAAAAGAAAGCGCCAAGCGCTACACCAAAGGACAAACCAACAGAGCTGGTCGGATCCGTTGAGCTCGACAGTCGCTTCACCGACGAGCTCGACAATAAAAAAACCGACGAAGCCAACGGGCAGCCCCCGCACCCAGCGCGCCCCATCCCGGATGGCGAATTCGAGCTCATTCCCCTCGGGGAAGACACGACCAGAACCGTGAGGATAGGCGCAGGACTCCCAGACCTCGCGAAACGACAGCTCCAAGCCTGCCTCCGTGAGAATGCCGACCTCTTCGCCTGGAGCGCCGCGGAAATGCCGGGACTCGACCCTGAGGTCGCCTGCCACCAGCTTTCCATCAACCCAACCGCAAAGGCCGTGGTACAACGCCGACGTCGCCAGTCCCCCGAAAAATCGGCAGCAGCCGAACAAGCTGTAAAAGACCTCTTAGAGGAAAATTTTATTTCGGAAGCCCGGTATTCCACCTGGCTGTCCAACGTTGTACTTGTTAAAAAGAATAATGGAAAATGGCGCATGTGTGTTGACTACACTGACCTCAACCGGGCATGTCCTAAGGACGCCTACCCCCTCCCCAATATCGACAAGCTCGTCGACAACTCGGCGGGCTTCAAACTTTTATCCTTCATGGACGCATACTCGGGATACAACCAGATCCCGATGGCCGAACACGACAAACAAGCCACGGCCTTCATGACAGCGTCGGGCAATTACTATTACAACGTGATGCCCTTCGGCCTCAAAAACGCCGGAGCCACGTACCAGTGGATGATGAACCACGTCTTCCGCAACGAGATCGGGGACATGCTCGAAGTATATATGGACGACATGATCGTCAAATCCGGCGCGGAGGACGACCACGCGGCACACCTCCAGAAGGTCTTCGAGACCGCGAGATCATGTCGCATGCGTTTTAACCCGGAGAAATGCACTTTCGGCGTCTGCGCCGGTAAATTCCTCGGCTACTACTTGACCGAACGGGGGATCGAAGCCAATCCGGACAAATGCCACGCCTTCTCCAATATAACCACGCCGACCATGAAGCGTGCCATCCAGTCCCTCAACGGCGTGCTAGCCTCCCTCTCGCGATTCATCACGAGATCGGCCAAACACGCCCTCCCGTTCTTCAAACTGCTCAGGAAAGAGACCAAGTTCGAATGGACGGACGAGTGTGAGAAAGCCCTTCGCCACCTCAAACGCGTCCTCTCCGAACCGCCAGTACTGACGCGCCCCGCGACGGGCGAAACCCTGTATTTGTATCTGGCCGTCTCTAACGAAGCCGTCAGCGCCGTCCTCGTGAGCGAAGCCGGGGACGGACAAAAGCCCATTTACTTTACTAGTAAAGCCCTCCACGGCCCGGAGGCCCGATACCAGCTGATCGAGAAAGTCGCCCTGGCCCTCGTAACAGCGGCACGCCGACTCCGACATTATTTTCTAGCACACACCATCGTGCTCCGCACCGACCAACCCATCCGCCAGCTACTCGGCCGCCCCGACATGGCTGGGCGCATGCTGAAATGGTCGCTAGAGCTCTCCGAGTTCGACATCGCATACGAGAGCCGGCACGCCATCAAGGCTCAAGCTTTGGCCGACTTCGTCGCCGAGATGACCACGCCCCCCGACCCTACCACCGGGAACCACCTCTGGACCATCTTTGTGGACGGCTCCTCCAACTCTACGGGGAGCGGCGCCGGCATCGTCCTCGATAACGACGAGGGTACGGTCATCGAAGTCTCCCTCACGCTAGCTTTTCCAACGACTAACAACCAGGCCGAATACGAAGCATTTCTCGCCGGCCTTCGCCTAGCATCCGACCTGGGAGCCAGGGACATCCGAATCTACACGGATTCCCAGCTGGTCGCTTCGCAAGTCCGAGGAGAATACCAAGCAAAAAACGACACCCTCGCCGGATACCTCGCGCTCATCAATGAAAAACTAAGAGGGTTCGACTCAGTAGAAATTCAGCACGTTCCTCGGGAGCAGAACACCCGCGCCGACATCCTCTCCAAACTAGCAAGCACCAAGAAACGAGGCGGTCACAAATCGGTCATTCAAGAAATCTTGTCCCAACCAAGTACCAGCCCGACCACCACACCCCTCGACATCAACGCCATTGGAGACGCGGACTGCTGGATGACCCCCCTCCACACCTATCTCAGCACCGGCCGTCTGCCGGCCAGCTCTAGCGAGGCCAACGCAATGAAACGACGGGCCTGCTCGTACGTCCTCCTCGAGGGACGACTGTACCGCCGAGGCTTCGCAATCCCACTCCTCAAATGCATAGATAAATCCCAGAGTACGGCCGTTCTAGAAGAAATCCACGAAGGTATCAACGCGCAGCACCTCGGTGGCAGATCCCTAGCGCGCAAGGCCCTACGCGCAGGCTACTACTGGCCGTCAATGCAGTCCGACGCGACAGAACATGTCAAACGGTGTGATAAGTGTCAACAACACGGAGACATGCACCTCGCCCCCTCAACCGACCTCACGTCCCTCTCATCTCCGTGGCCGTTCGCCTGGTGGGGGCTGGACATCCTCGGACCCTTCCCCCTCGGTTCATACCAGAACAAGTACCTCATCGTGGGAGTCGACTACTTCACCAAGTGGATCGAGGCTGAAGCTCTGGCCAAAATCACCGCCCACAACATACTCCGATTCTACAAACGCAACATCCTCGCCAGATTCGGGGTGCCGCTCGCCATCGTCACCGACAACGGCACACAATTCACAGACAAAAACTTCCGCGACTTCGTCACCAAACTCGGGACCAAACATCACTTCGCCTCGGTCGAACATCCTCAGACGAACGGCCAGGCGGAGTCGGCGAACAGAGTTATACTCAGAGGACTCAGACGACGCCTCGGAGACGCCAAACGAGCATGGGTCGAAGAACTCCACAGCGTCCTCTGGGCATACCGTACTACCCCCCACTCAACCACGGGGGAGACCCCATTTCGCCTCACGTACGGAACCGAGGCCGTGATACCGGTCGAAATCCGCGAACCGTCCAGACGAACGGAAGCTCCCCTGGACACCGATGACAACGACGGCTCCCTCCGAGAAGAGCTCGACCTCGTCGAAGAAATCCGCTCAGGAGCAGCTCTCCGGGAAGCCCGGCTGAAGCAACAAGTCACACTTCGCCATAACAACAAAGTCATAAAACGCGATTTTCAAACAGGCGACTTAGTTTTACGCAGAAACCAGAAAGACTCCCACGAGGGCAAACTGGCTGCGAACTGGGAAGGCCCGTACCGAGTCCGGGACAAAACGGAGCACGGGGCCTATTACCTCGAAAACCTGCACGGTGAACAACTAGCTCGACCATGGAACGCCGCGAAGCTTAAGCGGTACTACAGTTAACACATTGCCCGCGACGACCCATCGTCCCGACCACTGGGGGGCGACATGGTACCACCGCACACCCCCGCGTCCACCAGCGACCAAAGAAAAGCAAGCCCTGCCTCTCGTGTGCGCGGGCAGAAGGCCTTGCTCGGCAGGGAATACCTCGACCGAGGCTCCTCGCCGCCGTACCAAAACAGGCAGGACACCCAGCTCGCGATGGGCCGTCCACGCCCCGGGGAAAACTACCCCCGAAACGGCCCGGCTACATCCCCGGCCAAACCGGCCAGTTCCCTGCACTACCGGTAACAAATTGTCGAGCTAAACACACCGAGCGCACACTTAGAAAATTTACAAGAAATGTCATACACATCAGAGGCATTCAAACAAATACGAAAAACGAGCATAAAACAACATGCAAATAACGAGCGCACACTTAGAAAATCCACGATAAATATATTTAACAAAAGCGGGCACCAGCCCAGTAGTCAATGGTACAAAAACGAGCACGCAGGCCCAAAGAAAAAGATAACAAACATCGGCACGCAGGCCACAAAAACAACGAGCACGCAGGCCCGGCAACCTATGCTTCCTCGTCCGCCCGGTCAGCAGCCACAGGTTCCTCCTCGGGGATAACAAGATAAGGATCGATCACCCTCCCATCAACAATCTCGTGGTACGGCCCTATCCCGTCCACGACCAGCACGACACCAGGGTTGGCGACCTGAATCTGCTCGACCGCGTTCTTGAACCCGACCTCAACGGCCTCCAGACAATCGCTCTCCAACACCCGGATACGGGCGATCAAGTCAGCACGGGTGATTAGCCGTCGATCCCCATCAGTCTCGTCCTCGGCCGGACGAACAGCGCTGTCCAAAACCTCCGTGCGAACCTTCAACGCCTGCACCTCGGCCGTCGCTGTCCCCAGCTTCTCCTCCAGCGAAGTCACCTTCCCCTCAGCACCCTCCGCCCGTTTCCGCTGCTCGGCGACGTCCTTCTGGCTCTTCTCCAACTCCTCAGTGAGCTTGGCCAACCGCGACTGCGTGAAAGTGAGATCCCCTTGCAATTTGGACAGCTCAGCAGCGGAGCAGCCCTCCTCGTTCAGCACGAGAGCCGTCGTAAACGTCCGCATCATTGCGGCCAAGTCCTCAGCCAGGACACGTCGACGGGTCTCCCGATCGGCCTGACGAACAGCCTTCACCTCCCCGGCGGAAACAGTGGGGGAACGGGCACCATGAAAATATCCCGGGTGCTGGTGGCAGGGAGGGACGACATAACCTTCCTCGACGGCGCCGACCGTCAGATCCACCACCCGAGGCTCCTCGGACCTTTGCCTCTTCGACACTCCTTGAGACACAGGGGATTGGCTCTCTTGAGGCGACGAGGACGAAGTTTGCCCCCCTTGCGTCGCGACCTCCTGACCGACCAGCTGACTCACCCTTGTCCTCGGGGCCACGGCATTCCTAGCAGCGCGCAACTGCTTCACCCGCTCGTCGACAGTAGACATGCTCGCTGCAAAAACAAAGAAATGGGTTAGCGACGATCAAAAACCCCGACCACGAGGGAAAACGAACATCCCTACCTAGATAATCCAGAGCGGCCGCCCCGGTCGCGCAACCGAGCAAAGTCTTAGTATTTATCAAACGCTTCTTGGTGCGTATGTTCCCCTGGGCGTCGAGGATATACCGACCGTCGGGCGTCACCAGCTTCGACGGGGGGAGTGACCGCACAAAGGCAATTATTTTCAAATAGGCGGCCATGTCCTTCTCCTCGAGGGTCCCCGCCCGGACGATATACCTATTCGTCCCTCGGCTGAAATGCTCCGCAGTCCACAGTAGATGTATCTTAGAGAGCCACGCGCGGAACCGCTGGCCATCTACCGTGCGCTCGCCCTCGTCGAAGAGAGTGTCCGAGCCGTGCTGCGTGATCGGTTTGACGAGGTAGAACCGACCTTTGAAGTCTTTGACAGAATCGCTATACGCTTTGAAAATTTTGGTCGATTGTTTGAAGGAGACCCATCCGTGGCGACCTCGCACCGTCTGCCGCTGCAAATGAAAGATGCGGAAAAATAACGGCACCGTCGGCTCCACCGAGAGGTAGAAACACACCACCTCGAAAGCCCGGATGAAAGCCAAAGCGTTTGGGTGCAGCTGAGACGGGGCAAGACGCAGCCAGTCAAAAAGCCCCAGATGGAAGGCGGAAAACGGTAACCGGAGCCGAGCTTCTTTAAAATAAAATTCATACATCGGGAACATCTTCCGCCCATATCGCGAACAGATTCGGTGATGCTCTTTCGGGCAGTACACCTGCCAGTGTTGTGTTTCTCCTATCGGCGTGTCCTCGACCGTGGCGTACACGTCGGACGAGTCGGCCACAAAGCAAGAGGGGATGGAAAGTGGCTCCTCGGCCGCCCACTCCTCGGACGGGGCGATACGCTCGTCGTCATACTCCGGGACCTCAGGTTCATTATCTTCAACCATTATCCCCGGCACCAGAGCCGACATCTACACCTGAAAGCAGAGGACATCGGTGAATTCGATAGCCAGGATCAAATCCACCCTTCCACCGCAAGTCAAGTGAAAGGGCGACAAAGACCGAGAAGCGACGAGCAGACACTCGCTCCCCGTCTACCCTCCTCGGGGATCAAAGAACGACCCCTCACCCCCTTCGGGACGGCCGTCGGAGAAGGTACTTCTCCCCGGGGCATTCACCAGAAAAAGCCCCCGTCCTCGGGGCATTCATCGGAGAAAACCCCCCGTCCTCGGGGCATTCATCGGAGAAAACCCCCCGTCCTCGGGGCACTCATCAGAAAAAGCTCCCGTCCTCGGGGCATTCATCGGAACTAGCCTACCGTCCCCGGGACATTCATCGGAAAACTCGCCAGACGCGGCGGAACTCGCGTCCCTCCTCGGGGCGTTCATCCCGCCCCGACCACACGTTCCAGTTAGACGACGGAAATAAAAAAGGAGGGAAAAGAGGAACTCACTTGTAACAGCGGCGGACGGAAGAAAAGAGCAAACGGTACGGCGGCGATCGGCGGCAAGCGGCGGACGAGCAGAGACGATGAAAGATTAGCAGGGAGAAAAGTAACAGAAGGAGCGGGGACCTCCATATTTATAACCCGACGCGGGACTCGAAGCGACCCTAGGCTCATTAATGACATAGGGTAGCCGCCCCTACGACCGCTTAACACAAGACACGTGGCGGCAACCTGACAGTCGCGTCCCTTCACCTGCCTCCTCCCCGTTCTGCCGACGACCGGAGCCCTTCGTACGAGTCCCCGCTCCAGACACGACGACCTTAAGTCCTCGCTCTTCCCCAGAGCTTCGACTTGGGGGGCTCCTGTTCCGGTATGGGCCTCACCCCGGCAGGCCCAATACCACATGCGGCCCAACAAGCGAACTGGGCACGCCTGGCACGCGCCCCTTCGAACGGGCAGGAGCTGGCCGCCGAGCACAAGCTACATCTCCACATCCCTTTTTGTCGTCCGCCACGCCGGACGAGCAGGACCACCCGGGCTCCCCTCCGCGGGAAGAATAACGTGCCCGGCGCACGTTCTCCACGTGCTCCCCTCCGCGGGGAGAATAACGTGCTCGGCGCACGTTCTCCACGTGCTCCCCTCCGCGGGGACACGTCATCGGCCAACTGCCCACCTCCGAAAGAGCAGGTCAAACCCACTTTCTGGAGATCTAGGAGCGGTTGAACTAGGGCGAAGACCACGTTCTGGTCTTCACTACGCCACGTAAGCCCTAACAGTCATTAGGGTTGGGCCTGGTCGTCCAGCCCACCTCGAATGACCGTTGGCCCAGCGCTGGGGTCTCTATAAATACCCTCTTCTTCAAGAGGGTCAGGTAACTCTTCTTGCCCCTTTTTCTGTATTATTGCTTCCTCTCTGTCCAACTTCTTACTTGGGCGTCGGAGTGCTTTGTAGGTACACCCCCTCCTCTTTCTCACCCCGGCGAACAGATAACAGCCCAACGGAGTGTGGCCAGTCCGTGATCCCTCCTGATCAGGTCAGATCATATATATATATATATATATATATATATATATATATATATATATATATATATATATATATATATATATATATATATATATATATATATATATATATATATATATATATATATATATATATATATTAATTTTTGATCGAATTATGTCGATACGATGTTTGCACATTTGTGTGCATGACGCGTGACATTTGTGTTAGTTCGATCTGATTGCGATGATCGCATTTTCGTGTGAGCAATAATACTGTTTTTTGCTTAATTTCTTTTTCTTTGCGATAAATTTTGTTTCGTCCGATTTAGATCTGGTTGCGATGAGCGCATTTCTGCGTTAGCAACATTGTTGGGTTATTTGGCACATTTAAAATTCATTATAGCTTTATTATTATTATTATTATTATTATTATTATTATTATTATTATTATTATTATTAGTATTATTATTATCATTATTTATTATTATTATCATTATTATCATTATTATTACCATCATTATTATTATTGTTATCATTAATTTATTAAAACTTGTTATAATATAAAAATCTGTTTTTTAAAATAAATAACATTAACATCTTTTCCAAATTAATATGAAAACCTATTATTTTTAAGAAAAACTTTTTTTTAGATAAATTTAAAATAATAACTAAAATCTTTTTTTTAAAATAATAACTAGAACCGTTATTTATTTTATTTTATTATTGTTCAATTCAAATTTCATTATCATATTGTATCTGCTCCTCTCATGTAACCTCGCGAACTTAACAATCGCTCTTTAAATTCTGCCTTTAAATTTCTGCTTGCATGGTTTAAATTATGACATTATCTCTCTGTTTGCATGATTCAATTATCTCACGCGTTTACCATTATTTCTGTCACATTGCACACATCCGAAGGTTAGGTCTAACTGTTTGGCCACCGCGCCAATAGTCTGTAAAGCTTCACACATTCAATTTCAAATCCTCAAAACTACAAACTACAAACCCTAATTTTCACAAATGCCTCGCCGCAGGCCAAATTACAATTTTACCCCTAGCATTAGGTCAAAGAGCCGCCGCGCTCATTTTAGGGTTTCCCGCCGCGGAATCCCTAACCTAACCCTAATTCACTTAACAATTCAACGTAGAGATTTGGAGTTTCTACACTCCACGTAAGCGTGTCCTTAAGATGCGTTTATTCCCCTTGAGACCTTGACCACAGTCAAGAAGTCTCTAACCTCCCTTTTGAGGGGAACTATAGTTACTCTGATTCCATTCCCGTAAGGATATGTAGGCACAAGATGCGATGTCTTGCCGAGTAAACTTAGAATTAACCCCTAGGTCTTTTTTAATTTTCAATCCTTTGTATATACCCTTAAGCAAAATAATTAATGAAATAAATAAAAAAATAAATAAACAAAAGGTTCCCGTAGAGTACTACGGAAGTTTAGGGTGCTAATACCTTCCCTAAATTTAACCAACCCCCGAACCTTAGATCTCTCCCTTTTAGGTTTTTCCTTTCTTTAACCTTTCCTTCGGATAAATCAAAGACCGGTTGTAAATGAATTAAGATTCAAGTTAATCAATAGCTTGACATCCAAATTTCGCCGCAACACTTATCATCTGAAAACTCTCCTATGGCATTAACCCCTCAATGACTCGATAGTGGGTTATTTTTCACATTCGACTGTACATCATCAAAGGAAAAAATCTTTCTTTCTATCAATTCTTGAACAAGATGTTTCAGGGCGAGGCAACCCTTTAAATCATAGCCGGCGGCGCCTTCGTGAAAGGCACAATGAGCGTTAGGGTTGAAATGAGGAGATGTAGTGTCTGGATTCAATGGTCGAGTTGTTACTAACCCTTGTTGGACCAAAGAAGGATACAATTCAGTGTATGTCATTGGAATCTGAGGAATTGCAGGCTTTGTTGCTGGTCTTTGATTCTGAAAATTCTGTCTAGGTGCTTGAGTTCTAGGTTGCTGATAGGGCGGAGCGTTGGGCGCTCATTGATACCCCTATGGAATAGGTTGATACACAGGTATAGGCTGCACCATTTGGTAGTTAGGATGAGCAAAAGTTGGTTTCACCGCTGCCACATAAGGTTGCGAGGCATACCGTACCGGGTTAACGAGGGATTATCTTCCTTATTACTCCAGTGTTTGGGGATTGAAACAATGCCTTACATCGTCAACAAAGTTAGATTGAAAGCATACTGACAACAATTATGGGTATCACGTTTTCATCATCCTCCCTCAAATATTTGCATAATCAAAAATTTGGACAAGGAGTAAATATTTGAAAGATAAAGCATAAAAGTGCAAACAATAGGCAAAATGAATTGAAATCAAAAGTCGCAATGCTCATTGTTGCGGTGAAAATCGGATATCAAACTATTGAATTAACTTGAATCTTAATTCTTTTACAACCAAACTTTAATTTATCCAAAGAAAAGGTCTAAAGAAAGAAAGAACCCTTTTCGCGATGTAACAACAACGCTAAGAGATTCGGGGATCGGGGGTTAGTTATACCTAGGGAAGGTGTTAGCACCCTAAGCATCTGTAGTACTCTACAAGAACCTTTTGTTTGTTTGCTTTCTAAGTTTGGAATTGTGTAAAGGGTATAAGGCAAAGGTAAGGACTTAAGGAAATTTTCTAAGTTGCTCGCAAAGACATCACATCTTCTGCCTACGTATCCTAACTAGGATAGAATCAGAGCCATCGTAGTTCACCTCACGAGGGAAAAGAACACTTGATTATGATCAAGGTTCAAGGGGGAACAAACATAACAATTTTTATGTGGAGTTTGACAAAACTCCCTAATCTAAGTTGAACACTCAAAAGGGGAAGTAAGAAATCATGATGATGATTCTTACATAGAGTTGACGAACTCTATCTTAGGGTTCTAGTTGAAGAACGCTTCTAGTAAAAGTGGGTCTTTTAGACTTAAGCAAAGTCTAAGGCTTATAAACTAAGGTTGGTGGTGACTTAACAAAGTCACGGGAAAGGTGATGAGCTATCCATGACATAGAGGTCAATGGAAAAACTTTTCCTTTGGAAGGAGAGAGGGGATGCAACTTAGATGAGAGCTAACAAGCTTCATCACTTGGGGAAAATAAACTACTTAACAAAGAAAATAACAAGGTGAAGGTAAGAGCATGGTGACAACCATAAAATGATCATGTTGAAAGCAAAAGATGCATTGATGACAATCAAAGCAAATAAGCAAAGCGAGAAATGTAACGACAGATCAAGCTTGAATTAAATCACAGATGAAACAAAATATTGCAAGGTAACAAACCAAAGACACGTTCCTATCATGTTGACTAACAATAAGGAAATGAGTATAAGCAAAGATCATAAACATACACAAGTATGACAAGAAAGAAATTCATCAGCATACGCGATAACGATCATGAAACGTGACTAACTTGCAAGTGGTCAAAAGGGATGAAAATTTAAACAATCATGGAATTTAAAAATATGACATGAAAATAGACATAAAAATAAAAACAATTCAAAAAGAATGGGTGCAAAATGATAAAAAATGAGGGAGATATGATTTTTTGAAGTTTGAATGAAAATGGTGAAAATCACAAAAGAGTTGCCCTCCTCAGGGGTCGAACCCAGGTTCTACAGGTAAAAGGCGCATTTGGTGACAAGGTGATTACCACTGGGGTGGCTATACATCCATTGATGAAGCCACCCCCATAAACATATAGGGCGCAAATTCAAGGCATTTTGGGCAAAATAAGAACAAAAACAAGGGAATTGCATTTTGATCATAACTTTCTCAATACTCAATGGATTTTGACAAAATTTTAGTGTAAACTGCCTAGAATTTCATGAGGAACAAGATGGCACTGTTAGGTTTTTGAAATAATGCACACACAGAAAAATTCGAAGACAAATGCATTGTGAGTATGTGTTGTGCATTTTGACATGAGGATCATAATCCAACTGGTTTTAAATCAAAACAAACATGCAAACATACCACACATGTGTCAGTGAGTGAGTTTGAGCAAAGCATTAGGTTCAAAACAGGCTGTGGTGCAAAGTGGTGATCAAGTGGCTAAAATGTGCTTGTGAAGTGCATGAGACTGTCAAATCTCAGTTCCAAGCATTCTCAGGTCAAATTAAACATACACACAGTTCACATATATGTTGTTGAATGGATTTAAGCACCAAAAATAGTTCAAAATGATCTGTAGTGAAAAGTGATACTCAAAGTGAAAATTTTGACATGTGTGATGCATCAAAGAGTACAATTCAAGTCTTATGCATATTTAAACCAAGTAGATCACATATACACCTTGAAAATATGCTAACAAGTGAAGATCAAGCAAAGGAAGGGTTCAACACAAACTGTCATGAAAAAATGAGTATTAAGTTGCAATTTTGATGTTTTGATGAAATGCAAGATGATGCTCAAATCAGTTCCAAGGCATTTTGATCAAGCAAATCACATACATATCTTATACACATGCTGGTAAGTGGATTTAAACAACAAAGTTGGTTTCAAAGTTGCTGCTATGGAATATGACATACAGGCTGCAGTTTGGCATTTTAGAGCATCATGGAAAAGTTCAAAATAGTTTTAATGTAACCTTACACCAAATGGATCACACATACACTTCACACATATGTAGACAAATGAGTTTAAACAAGAAAAATGGTTTCAAACTGGTTGGCATGAAAAATGACACACAGACTGCAAAATGGCATTTTGATGCAATGCATGAAAAGTTCAAGACCAGGTTCTAAGCATATTTTGATCAAACAAGTTATGCCTACAACTTATATGCATGTTGAGGGATGATTTCAAACACCAAGGTCAGTTGCAAAGTCAGTTGAAATGGACATGGCATATAAAATGCAAAATGGCATATAAAAGCAAGTTGGATGTGCAGTTCAGGTTTTGTGTATCATTTAGCCAAACAAGTCATACATACACATCACATACATGGAAATAGGTGTGTTCATGCTCAAGAATCAGTTATATTGCAAACTGAATAGGGTTTGGTATAGTGATGGTCAAAATGTAAAAAAAACTGTCTTGAAACCAATACTTGATGATGCAGCAAGGTGATTTTCAAAACAATAGGATTCATACCACAACAAGGATACACACATACCACATATATGCTAATGGATGTTCTTAGGCTAAAAAAACTCAAAGCTTCCAAATCAAAAGTGACATAGTAATGGTATCTTGATGCAAATGGTACACATTACACATGAAAAACCACAACAGGTATAAGCAACTTAAACAAAACATCCATACACATCATATACATGAAATTAAGTATGATCATACTAAAAAATTATGCACAAAACCATCAAGGCAAACTTTGACATGTTTGATGTTATGCAAAAAGCTGTTTTGGCAGCAGCATAATGAGATATGTGAAATGAAAAGCTTGACTTCATGAGAACAACATATACATATCATAAATGCATTAATAGTCATGTAGGACTCAAGATTTGGGCACGTGTACTCGGTTCAAAGAGATAACATCATGATGACAACATTTACAAAGTATCAAAAGAGTACCAAACTGTCACAAGACCAAAGCAACAAGATATGTCCTTATTACCATCCACACAATCCTCAATCATGTATTCTAATGACTATAAGCCTTAACCACAACCAAAGTCAGCAGTCATGAAAATTTGCATATTCGTGGTTCATGCTTTTCAACACTTTTCTCAAAAATGCCAAATCATGGAAAATGATATAAAATGCAAGATTCATAGATCACATACCTCTTGTAGACTATTTTGAACAAGCTAGAACACCAAGAAACCTATAGATCTTCCAAATGGCACCTAGCTTTGGAGCTTTTCTTCTTCTTGAAGCAAAAATGCAAACCTTGTGTCAGTTTGAGAAATGGGCTTTACCAATGATCCTCAATGCTTTGGACAGTTGAGATATGATGTATATGAGGTGTATGAATGGTTAGAACATCAAGAAAGTACTTAGACCAGGTTTTGGCTGATTTTATGCATTGTGGTCAAAGTTACCTGGTATGGAAGTTGACTTTTTGGAGAATGAGGTTTTTGAGTGGTCTAAGGGCTTGAAAACCTTCTATATCATGTTTATGGATTGTGTGGATGATATTTTGGAGTTTAGAATGGATGGAAATGGTTTTGGGTGCTGAGCTGTCCAAGACAAGTTTTTATGGTTTTGGTGGTTTTGCAACTTTAGAGAGTTTTGAGTAAAGAGTGGAAAGGAGTGAGAGCTTTCATTTCTTATGGTTTTTAGAGGATTGTTAATGTCTAAAGTGAGGTGAGGGAGGGTCCTATTTATAGGCAAATGGAAGGGGCATGGCAGATTTGAGATATCCCCCTAGGAAGGAAAGCTTTTGCATTTTTATCCAAGTTCTCAAAAAAAGCTTTCTTCACTCGAAGGAAAGGCTTCAAAGTCAAGGTTTATGATGGCTTTAGGGTGGCTAAATGCAGGCTAGAGGGTATGGCTTTATGGCTGTGGCAGATCACACTTTCCACCTCTTGCTTGGTTTATCATTTTTTAATGCAAGTTGCAAGGCAACTTGCAAAACTTGCCCAACCAAATTTTCTGCATAGCTTTCATATTTTTTCATTCTAAAACTTCTACATATCAGTAACAAACAAGTTCAAAGGCTGAGATTGGCCCAATTGATGAAAATTCCATTTGTGAAAATTTGACAATGTGGGACTTCAAGCATGAAAACACCAACTTGCCATGACCATAACTTTCAGGTCACAAATGCCATTGAGGTGTTCTAGTATAATTTGGAAAGCCCTCAAGTAGCCCTACAACTTTCATGTTTGCAAGAAATTCAAATTCCAAAAGAACTGGCTCAAAAATCATCTCAAAGTTGGCTGCAAATATGAATCTTTTGACCAAAACACTTACAAAAATCCTAAGTGTTTTCCCCTCTTGCATTGATTTTCAATACAACTCCAAATACATTCATTTTTTGCACATGGTCTCCTATGGAACTTTTGTAGATAATGCCAATACCTTTCCAATGAGCTTTGAACCACTTCAAAAGGATGTGTGGTTGAGGAGTTATGGTCTTGTCCCTTTCAAAACCCTAATTCACGACTTTTTTGATTAATCTTTCATCCTTGATCCAATGACTATGAAATTTTATGAGCAAGTTTAATATGATATAAGGAGCATTTTTCATTTACAACTTGAAGTCAAGTTCCTAAAATTTGAAGGGTTGAATTTTTGGTCAACGAACCGATCGATCGGTGACTACCGAGTCGACTGTTGGGGCTATGGGCCTTCTGAGACTTTGAATCTTCTTGAATAGACTTCACTAAGCCATACAAACTTCATGGACCTCAATACCACCATTAAAACACCTTCCAACACAAAAGTCAAACCACAGTTGACTTTTACCGATCAAAAACCCTAATCGGGGCCGCTGAACTGCACTGTCTTCAATTCTGGGTGACAACCTCAAATTGATTTCACATTTGATCTCATATTGTATCCTTGAACTCATTTCATGGTTGAACCAATCCCAAACATTGATTGATCTAACTTTAAAGCTTTGATTTTGACTGTGCAAAACCCTAATTCATCTGCATCTTAACAAAGAAAATTTGAATTGGGTTAAGGTTAGATAATCACATGCATGATCCTAAAATGATGATGAGGATCTAAGGTGGTCAAAATTTGAGGTGCAACAGTTGCCCCTATTTAAATATCTTCACTAGATGGAACTGAGATATGACAATCCTCGTAGAATCGTAGTGAAAGGTATTTAAATACAAAAAACCAAAATTTTTGTCCCTTAGATCCGATGATATGCAAAAGGACAAATGCTGAAATGCCATGGATTCTAAGTGATGCTTTATGATGCGTGGGTGCAAGACACAATGTAGACACGAGAGCAAAAGTAAAAGAACGGCAGAACAACGAGTAACTATTCACTGGGAGACCAACACTGGGGAATCCTCACTGAGGGATCCACACTGGGGAAAAAAGAAGATATAAGCACATAAATCAGTAGTTCATACGTGACTAATGACATATGGGAGAAAGCTTCACACGGGGACAACAAAATCTGACAAAGACAACAAATTCACCGGGGGAAGGGAAACACATTCCACTGGGGAAGAAGCAAATTTCCACCGGGGAAACAAAAGACTAGAGCCACGAACCTCACTGGGGATGATCAGATGAGGAACTTCCTATAACGAAGAGTTCAAACGGGACCTTCAGTAATGGACCAGAAACAAGACCAGACACAACGGGATACTAGTGACGATTAGATCTCCGGGACCAGACTGGGGAAAGTAAAGGCTTACTGGGGACAATGATGTCAACCAGCTTCAAAAAACAACAAACCGTGCTAGTTACTACTAGACTTCTTTGGGGATAATGGTGATGACCAAACCAAGGTACCAATAACAATTGGATTTCAAACCACAATGGTAAAATACTGGATTTCGGCTGGGGAAATTGGTGACGACCAAAATCAAGCTATGCCAGTGACTACTGGACTTAAAAAGGGTTGGTAACGACCAAACCAACAGATACCAATAACGACTTGGTTAAAATAATACCAGTTACGACTGGATTTCAAGGAAAGGTTGGTAACGACCAAACCAAAAGATACCAATAACGATTGGATTTCAAACAATGCCAGTTACGACTGAACTTTAGGAAACATGGTGACGACCAAAAGGAAAGTACCAATAACGATTGGATGTCAAACAATGCCAGTTACGACTGGACTTTAAGGGGAGCATGGTAACGACCAATCCAGAAATCAGTGCCAGTTACGACTGGACTTTTAGGGAAATATGGTTACTACTAAAATAAAAAAATAAAGCCGGTTACGACGAGCTTTAAATGAAATATGGTTACGACCAAGAGAAATACCAATAACGATTGGGTTTCGAAACGTTGCCAGTTACGACTGGGCTTACACAGGGGTTGCTAGTAACGACTAGACTTCCAAGGGGATTGACAGATAGCACACCAAACCAAAGGAGGAAATGAATCACACTGAATCCACAGATAAAGGGTGCATATAGATTTGTTGGGAAATAAACCCAACTCCACTGGGGAACAAAGCTTTAACAAGCTGGCCAGAGACGTCAAAGTAAAATCAGATTCCCATAAATCCTCTGCTGGGGATGAGTCCTTCAATTTCTTTCTTAAGAAATGGTCTGCAGTCTTGGTAACCACACATGACCAAAGGAAACTTCACAAACAAGTCCGCTAACACATTCTACATGGGAGATGCATTCAGGATTGTATATCAAAGCTCCTGCCATTCTGAGACGTCGAGGAAGTATGATTTTCATCGGAATCTTCCATGAGTCAAAGCATTTCGCGTTTGTTAATCTTTTCAAGTTTAAAATTTTCTTTTTAAAAGGAACCCTAGTGCTTTCAAAATCACCATTTGATCAACAAACAATATTTTGCATAACAAAGAAAATAAAGGAAATGGTAAATTGCAACAAAGAATGGCTCAAAACTGATTTTATTCAAGAATGAAATCTTGCAAATGTCAAGATTCCATAGAAGTTTTACAAGTGAAAAATGGCAATCGTGGAAAGGTTACATTGAATCCCATGACCATCCATCCCTAAAGACTAAAACCCCCTAAATCCTCGCTTCTGACAAGAGCGATTGAAGTGGTCTTCTTGTATGATCTTCTGCAAAATGACAACTTATCCGATGCAGTGAAACGCCTTTGTCCCTAACTTTTGCCTGGATCTCCCTTTCGGGTTTTCAATCCACCGGGACGCTCATTTTTGCCTAAGCCTCCCTTTCGGGTTTTCAACTTAGCGAGCTCTTAATTTTTTTTCTTTTCTTTCTCTTTTTTTATTTTTCTTTCATCCCTAACTTTTGCATAAGCCGCTCTTGCGAGTTTTCGACTTATCGGTTTCTTTTAGGCGTAATATTTCCGTACTGCATCAGAATTCACTGGGTGAGTAAGCTTCTCCTCATCCATGGTTGTAAGAATTAATGAGCCTCCTGAGAAGACCGTTTTTACAACAAGTGGACCATCATAATTAGGCATCCACTTCCCTCGGGCATCTTTATGAACTGGTAAGATTTTCTTGAGTACAAGCTCTCCTTCTCGGAATTCTCGGACGCAAATCTTCTTATCAAAATCTCTTTTAATCCTTTTCTGATACAACTGGTCATGGCACAATGCAGACATGCGCTTCTCATCAATAAGATTCAACTGATCAAACCTTTCTCTGACCCATTCCGCTTCTTCGGGTTTAGCTTCCATTATGACTCTCAAGGAAACTATCTCAACTTCGATCGAAAGTACTGCCTCCATTCCATATACCAAACAGAAAGGGGTTGCCCCCGTTGAAGTGCGAACAGACGTTCTATACCCATGCAAGGAAAATGGCAGCATTTCATGCCAATCTTTATAAGTTTTCACCATATTTTGCAAAATCTTCTTAATGTTCTTGTTTGCAGCTTCCACAGCTCCGTTCATTTTGGGACGATAAGGAGAAGAATTGTGGTGTTCAATTTTGAAGTCATCACACAACTCTTTCATGATCTTGTTGTTCAAGTTGGTGCCGTTGTTTGTTATGATTCGGCTCGGGATTCCGTATTGACAGATAATCTCCTTCTTGATAAAACGAGCCACCACTTGTCGAGTAACATTGGTATAGGATGCGGCTTCAACCTACTTTGTGAAATAATCAATAGCGACCAAAATGAATCAGTGTCCATT
Organism: Lathyrus sativus; assembly: GCA_963859935.3. Classification (NCBI taxonomy): domain Eukaryota; kingdom Viridiplantae; phylum Streptophyta; class Magnoliopsida; order Fabales; family Fabaceae; genus Lathyrus; species Lathyrus sativus. The sequence continues at coordinate 21,910,148 of OZ012737.1, forward strand.
AGAAGCTTTCGTTGGAGGTACATGCATCTTGTCTGCATAAATCTGACATTTGTGACATTTCCTGGCATATTGAATGCAGTCCGTCTCCAAAGTCAACCAGTAATAACCAGCCCTCAAAATCTTCTTGGCTATAGCATATCCATTAGCACGAGTACCAAAAACTCCTTCATGAACATCTTGCATAAATAAATCTGCTTCCCGTTTGTCAACACATCTAAGCAGGACCATTTCATGATTCCTTTTGTAAAGCACATCATTACTGAGAAAGAATTTAGATGCTAATCTTCTCAAAGTTTTCTTGTCAAGTGACGTAGCATCAGCAGGATATTCTTGTTTCAACAGAAAATTCTTTATGTCGTAAAACCATGGCTTGCCATCAGTTTCTTCTTCAACCATCTGACAGTAGGCGGGCTCAGTCTTGCGTTTAATTCGAATAAGAGTGGCATCATTAACATACCTGACCTTCCATATAGAGGCTAGCATGGCTAGAGCATCAGCAATGTGATTTTCAGATCTCGGAACATGCTTGAAGGTAATCTCATCAAAATACTCAATCATCTTAACAATGTAGGCTCTGTAAGGGATCAAATTTTCATGTCTAGTCTCCCACTCACCAGTGACTTGATAAATGACAAGGGCTGAATCTCCACTTACTTCAAGAAGCTTGATTCTGAGGTCGATGGCTGCTTCCAAGCCAAGGATACATGCTTCATACTCTGCAATATTATTTGTACATTCAAAGTCCAACCTGGCTGTAAATGGAGTATACCCACCTTCTGGATTCATCAGAACGGCACCCACACCATGCCCACTGTAGTTGGAGGAACCATCAAACATCATCTTCCACACAAGACCCGACTGCGGACCCTCATCAGGACCTGACTCTTCACAATCCTTTATCAGCATAATGTCTTCATCTGGGAAATCAAACTTGAGAGACTCATAATCTTCAACTGGTTGATCTGCAAGGTAATCTGACAATATACTACCTTTGATAGACTTCTGAGTTACATACTGGATATCATATTCGGATAACAACATGTGCCAACGGGCAAGCCTTCCAGTCTGAGCAGGCTTCTCAAAGATATACTTTATTGGATCCATTTTTGAAATCAACAAAGTAGTATGACAAATCATATACTTCCTCAAACGCCTACCGGCCCATGCCAAAGCACAACAAGTCTTCTCAAGGAGTGAATATCGGCTTTCACAGTCAGTGAACTTCTTACTCAGGTAATAAATGGCGTGCTCTTTCCGTCCAGATTCATCCTGCTGACCCAACACACAACCCATTGAACTCTCAAGTACCGTCAAATACATGAAGAGAGGTCTTCCTGGAACATGAGGTATCAAAATTGGAGGCTCTTGAAGATAGCCCTTAATCTTATCAAAGGCTTGCTGACGGTCTGAATTCCAAACAACCGGCTGATCTTTGCAAAACAGTTTGAAGATGGGCTCACAAGTTGGAGTCATATTTGAAATAAACCGGGATATGTAATTTAACCTTCCAAGGAAACCCCTGACTTGTTTCTCAGTTTGTGGAGCTGGCATGTCTTGAATATCTCGAACTTTATCGGGGTCTACCTCAATCCCTCGCTGGCTAACAATGAAACTGAGTAATTTTCCAGATCTCACCCCAAAAGTACATTTGGTTGGGTTCAACCTCAACTGATATTTTCTGAGTCTCTTGAACAATTTCAAAAGATGTTCCAAATGATCTTCCTCGCTCTGAGACTTGGCAATCATATCATCAACATACACCTCAATCTTCTTGTGCATCATATCATGAAATAAAGTCACCATGGCCCTTTGATAGGTAGCACCAGCATTTTTTAAACCGAATGGCATAACTTTGTAACAGTACGCCCCCCAAGGAGTGATAAAAGTGATTTTTTCCATATCATCTGGATCCATCTTAATTTGGTTGTAACCGGAGAAACCATCCATAAAAGAGAACACTGCGAAGTGAGCTGTTTTATCCACCAATGTGTCAATATGTGGCAACGGAAAGTCATCTTTCGGGCTGGCCTTGTTCAGATCTCGGTAATCCATACACATTCTGACTTTCCCATCTTTCTTCGGCACATGAACAATGTTAGCCACCCACTCAGGGTACTTAGATACTGCCAAGAATCCTGCGTCAATCTGCTTTTTTACCTCATCTCGGATTTTAAGAGCCATGTCGGGTCTTGTTCTTTGGAGCTTTTGCTTAACTGGTGGACATTTTGGTCGGAGTGGTAACTTGTGGACCACTATATCAGTATCTAAACCCGACATATCTTGATACGACCAAGCAAATACATCAACATATTCCTTCAGAAGCTCTTTTAACTGCTGCTTGACCTATCCCCCTAGACTTGCCCCAATCTTGACTTCTTTCTTATCTTCTTCAGTGCCAAGGTTGATGACTTCTAACTGCTCTTTGTAGGGTTGAAGCTCTGCATCCTCATATTGTGCCAATCTTACCAGTTCATCAGGAATTTCACAATCTTCGTCCCCGTCTTTAGCTTGATAAATTTGGGAATAAAAGTCAGGAGGGAATGCATGGTCACAGGATTCAATGGGTTTTGGAAGTTTGCTGCAGTTTGGAATTGCTTAATTTATTAAAACACGCAAAGACAAATGCAACACACAAAGAGAGAAAATTGCTTTGGTTTTATAAAATTGCCATTTTTCTTTTAAAGTGAAAACAAAAAGAGATTAAAGGAAATAACACACAGAATTTAACAAAATAGTTCATTTTTCATTAATATTTCTTGAAAGCACGAGACCCTTACAAAACAATCCTATAGCCTTGGGCACGGCTATGGAGGTTTAAAAGCAAAAACAAGAAAGGAAAACAAACAAATTACTTTGACTCATGAAAGACTACGGGAATGTCAACAACTTCCCAGTTGTTCAGAGCAGATTCACAATGATACACTAATTGCTCAATGTCTTCGTCTTCAGTATCTTCCCCCACAACGTTGATTTGAAATCCTCCGCTAACAAATACTTCTTGAATTGTCTTGAGACGTCCTTTGTCATGTGCGGCTTCTTTAGCATGAGTTGGTTTGTAACCCAACCCCTGGCGTTCCATCTTCGGCTTCACTTCAATAATTTCTCCCCAACCTGCAGGAGTACCTTCTTCCAAAGTAGCTTTGATGCTCCGAGCGGATGCAAAAGATGGACAACTTTCAACCACTGTTTCTTCCAACATCACCGCATTAGCTATTTCGAGTGCTTGAAATGAGGTTTCTTGTGCGCCCTCATCTGCTTCAATGTACTTGAATGATGATAGGTTGCTCACCATTAGGTCTTCTTCCCCATGTACATCACTAACTTGTCATCCACTACAAACTTCATTCTTTGGTGTAGAGTGGAAGCTACTACCCCAGCTTCATGAATCCACGGTCGTCCTAGCAAACAACTATAGGCCGGATTAATATCCATCACTTAAAAGGTAATGTCAAACACGTGAGGCCCTACCATGATTGGTAACTCCACCTCCCCAATAACTGTCCTTCTCGAACCATCAAAAGCTTTGACAATCAAGGACGTTGGTTTCATCTCTGCCCCTGCATAGGCCAATCTTGCAAGTGATCTTGCTGGTAACACATTCAACGATGATCCATTATCAACCAAAACTCGTGCCAATGTGTCCTCTTGGCATTTGACAGATACGTGCAACGCACGGTTGTGATTTCGTCCTTCTTTCGGCAATTTTGCGTCACTGAAACTCAAGGTGTTACATGCGGTAATATTTGCCACTACTGAATCAAACTGGCCAAGAGTTATGTCCTTCGTTACATGCGCCTGCCTCAGCACTTTTTGCAGGGCTTCTCGGTGAGCAGGTGAATTCATTAAAAGAGACAAGATTGATATTTTTGATGGCGTCTGATGGAGCTGATCAATGACTTTGTAGTCACTTTTTCGAATAATCCTCAAGAATTCTTCATCATCCCCTTCAGCACTAGGTATCTCTTTATCTTTTGTTGTTATAGCGGGATCAACTTCCTTCGGAGTGGCCACTGTAATCTTAGGCTGATAAATCCGACCGCTGCGGGTCATTTTGCTGGTTCCTGCGATATTTGTTACATTACCTTGGTCGCCTTTCACTTCTTCATTCTGAATTACCTTTCCTGATCTCTTGTCTACCATGGTCATATCATATCTCCAAGGAACAACTTTCGTGCTCTCAAAAGAAAATGGCCTCGGTTTCTGAATAACAACTGGTCGAGGCTGACTGATAGCGGACTTGTCAAAAACAGGCTTCACATTTTTGAACACTGGAACTTTTTCACTCGTCTTCGGAAAATTAAAAACAAGTTCAATTACTGATATTGCCCCTCTCTTGGCCTTGCTACATACTTGCAACACCCCTTCATCGATCAACCTTTAGATGTCTCTTTGTATCACGTCACACCCTTCATGATCACCTGAACATTCTCCACAACCATTATGAATACTTCTAATCAAACCCACCTTCGATAATTTCTCATGTAATGTCTTTAACGGCGTCTTGATCTTTGAGACCTCACTAGTCAGCTTATCATATGAAAACTCTCCTATGGCATTAACCCCTCCATGACTCGGTAGTGGGTTATTTTTCACATTCGGCTGTACATCATCAAAGGACAAAATCTTTCTTTCTATCAATTCTCGAACAAGATGTTTCAGGGCGAGGCAACCCTCTATATCATAGCCGGCAGCGCCTTCGTGAAAGGCACAATGAGCGTTAGGGTTGAAATGAGGAGATGTAGTGTCTAGATTCAATGGTCGAGTTGTTACTAACCCTTGTTGGACCAAAGAAGGATACAATTCAGTGTATGTCATTGGAATCTGAGGAATTGCAGGCTTTGTTGCTGGTCTTCGATTCTGAAAATTCTGTCTAGGTGCTTGAGTTCTAGGTTGCTGATAGGGCGGAGCGTTAGGCACTCGTTGATACCCCTACGGAATAGGTTGATACACAGGTGTAGGCTGCACCGTTTGGTAGTTAGGATGAGCAAAAGCTGGTGTCACCGCTGCCATATAAGGTTGCAAGGCATACTGTACCGGGTACATTGGTCTTTGTGAGAGTAACCTTGTTGAGTTTGTTGAACAAAACTGGACTGAGGCTGTTGGGCGAAGCCTTGCTGAGGTTGTTGAAACTGCCGATAGGGCTGTCTCCATGCACGACCCCTTCTTCCCACGGTTATAGCATTTGTCTCTCCCTCTTTCTTCTTATGGAAAGTACCACCAACCTTCTTAACATTGTTACTACCAGAATTGCTGGAACCACTAGTCATTCTCCCATTCTTCATTCCCAGTTCTACTCTTACTCCCACGACTACTACGTCTGAAAAACTTGCAGTCACACTACTAATCATCTTTTCGTAAAATTCAGGTCTCGCCGTATCAACAAACCAATCTGTCAATTTTTTCTCACTCAAAGGAGGTTCTACTTGGGAAGCAGTCTCCCTCCATCTTTGGGCATACTCTTTAAACGATTCAAAAATTTTCTGCGACATGCTCAACAGTTATCTTCTATCAGGGGCTAGATCCATATTATATTTGTAATGCTTTATAAAAGCATCTGCCAGGTCTTGGAAACAATGGATACAAGATTGATCTAAGCCCAAATACCATTTTGCAGGAGCTCCCTTCAAACTGTCTTGAAAGCAATGGATCATTAATTTGTCGTCTTCCACATGGGCTGCCATTCTTCGATAGTACATGATCAGATGTGTCGTGGACAAGAGGCACCAAAATACTGATCGAAATTCGGAACTTTGAATTTTGGTGGGATCACTAATACAGATACTAGGCACATATCTCTGGCATTAGTACCAAAGATATCGTTTCCTTCCATTGCTCGTACTTTCCTTCCTATGGTCTCAACACTTTCTTTCAACTTCTCGTGTCTTCCACTTTTTTATTCATACCCATCCTGACCATCAAATACTTAAGGAGGATTATGAAAAATAGGCGCACCTGGGCTTGCACAGAGGCCGGAGTATAAGTCGGAACAACTTACGAAAAATCTGCCCCTAGAGACACAGCTTGTTGATTAACCGGTGGCAGATGTACAAATTCAGGATGCAAACCATAAGGCGGAACATTTGCGATAGTAACAGCCGCTGGGATCGGCTCCACAACTATATTGGTGATCTCGGAAACAACAGTGGTTTGTGTGTCCAACTTTGCACGGATGACTTGCAGGGCTTCCATGATCTACCCCATACCTCCTCACAATTCTCCAAGTTCATTGTCAATTCTGTCAATATCCTGATTCTGTCCCTCCATTCTTTGGCGAGCTTGGGCTCGAGTATTATATCTGTGCTGAGGACTCAGTGTGATTATGAAGACAAGACAGCGGGATGAGACACGACACAGGAAACATGCACGTGTTATGCTTTATGAATGCAAAATGCAGATGCTGTATTAAACATTCAAGGAATTTAAAGCAACATTCACAGACATTATAAAATGGAAAACAAAACAGAAAGTCTTCATAGATTAATCAACTGGAGAGTTTTACAACAACTGGAAGCTGAAATACAAATCTTCAACATGAATTACAGACAAAATACAGAAAGATAAACAAAGCTCCTAGATCATCTAGCTTGAATGACTTTCCTCCTCTGGCTGTTCATGCCTTCCCCCTCGATGAATCAACTCCTGGAGTGCTTCTTTCTCTTGCATAGCCATGAAATATTTATTTCTCCAAGTTCTTCTTTCTTCTTCAGCCTTCAACAAAGCAGGTTGTAATTCTTCCACAAGAGTGAGCCTTGTTGGGCTAGGCTCATAACGGGTGTAGAACATCTTCAAAGCAACTTCTCTTGCCCATGCTAAGTAAGATTCCGAAACAGTTGTGTCGGGGTAGTCCAAAGCAGTCATGCCCCTTTTGTTGATGCGGCGCCAAGCATATATAATTCTAGCTTTGTACTCTCGATCCTTCCCTTCTTCAATGTAGAAACTTCTCAACATATCAAAATCAGGTTCACTTCTCATCGGGTGCCCCAACTGACGGCGGGCAAGGATAGGATTGTAGCTAATGCAACCATTGGTGCTAATGTGCGGTACATTTGGGAAGTCTCCGCAGCTTTGAATCATGGGAATTCCTCCATACACAGAATCATACCACTTGATATCTAAATGCTTGAGTAACAACAACTTGTCTGTCCACGAATTTCCATTCTGTCTATCCCAAAGTGTTGGTAGTCTCGGCAAGTGCGAAATAAACCACTTGTAGAGAAGAGCGGAACAACACTCAACTGATCCAGCTTCATAACGATTTCTTTGATGGATGGAAAAGTAGGTATCATCCAACAGTGTGGGCACAGGATTCTTGAGCAATAAGAGGTTGATTGCATCTATACCCACAAAATTGTCAATAGTTGGGAACACGAAAAGTCCATAGATCAGCAGCACCAGAATAACCTCAAATGCCTCCCAATTCTTCGACTCCGCATAAAACTGCGCCTTTTCAAATAGGAACATAGTTGGTAACCCATACAGGATTCCTCTAACAATCATGTGCAATTGCACTTCCGTCACCTCAAGATAGGCAGCTTCTGCAATAACCCTCTCACTAGGAGTCCCTTCTCTTCCATAAAATGGTCTTGGAGCAACACCTAATCCCATTAATGCAGAGTACTCTTCCAATATCGGCAGCAACTGATAGTTTGGAAATGTGAAACAATGATAGATAGGGTCATAAAACTTCACGAGAGCTGACAACATCTCTTCATCCACTTGAGTCTCAAGTAATGATAACACATTCCCATACTTCCCTTTGAATGCCTCAGAATCTTCCACCAAGCTTCCCAACATTCTCAGATTCTCCAGATTTGGGCTTCGGAACACAATCTCCACGGTTGTTCTTCTTCTAGAATCCATTTGATAATATCTGCAAAACAAGCTTTAAATCCTTGAATGTTTAACAAATGATAATGCAAATGCACAAAGTTTCATGGAACTCAGACGTTGGTAAACATTTAAAACTGAATTTTCATTGATTTAAGATTTGAATTACAAAAGATTCAGTACATCTTACAAAAGTCCTAAAACAACAGCTAAATAAAAGCTTAAAAACATCAAGAAGGTTCTCCTAGCAGCCTTGAGTTGAGCTTCTTAATCTCTTCTTCCATCTGTGTCTTCTCAAGAATGAGCTTGTCCATGATCAGTTTTCAAGGAGTCGACTAAGGGCTAGAAGAAAATAAATCTTCCTGCACCTTCCTCCTTTTACAAGACTGCACCTCTTCTTCTTTCAACTGGAGTTGATTCTGGAGCTCAGCATTTTCTTCGACGACCACATGGTACTTGTACCTCCAAGCTACCTCAGTTTGTTGTGACTTCCTCAAAGCAATCTTCAACTTTTCTTCTTCAGACATAAAGATCAGCGTATGCTCCTCCTTCAAAGCCATGGGCTCTTGCCGCGGATAAGGCATCTTCAACTGAATAGCTATCTTTCGGACGCAATCAAGATAAGGCTCCATATATACACAATTTGGCTTTCCTAGATCCTTCTTCCCCCTCCTACGCACATGATTCCAAGCTTGCAAGATCTTCCCTTTCAACTCTGAATCTTCCTTGAAAAAGATACTCTCCACATGAACACTATTTGGCTTGTCCTTCAAAGGATAACCTAACTGTCGTTGAGCAAGAACAGGATTGTAATTGATTCCTCCATTGGTACCTAGAAGTGGTACATTACCAAAATCCCCACAACTGTCAATGATCATGATCCCATCATAATCTCGGCTGTACCAATCAATATCAGAGTGAGTGAGAGACATAATCTTCTGAGACCACCATCCATTCTTCTAAAAGATATGAGCTTTAGGCAAGTGAGAAATAAACCACTTGTATAGCAATGGCACACAGCAAATGATCATCCCTCCTTTATGAAAATTCCTCAGATGAACGAAATGATAAGCATCAGCTAACAAAGTAGGCACATGGTTTTTCTTCAAGAATATTTTGATAGCATTGAGATCCACAAAATTGTCAAAACTTGGGAACAAAAAGATACCATAGATGAGCAAAGCAAGAACAGCTTCAAATGCGTCCATATTTGAATGATCCACATAATACTGAGCTTTCCCAACCAAGAATTCAGTAGTTAACCCAAAAAACCCTCCTTTTGTAGCCATATTTTTCTGAATATCCACAAATCCTAAGCATGTAGCTTTAGCAATCTCTTGCTCCTTAGGGTCCTTCTCCATGATGGGAAATGGAGATTCATTAAGAATAGGCAAACCAAGCAAACAAGAATACTCCTCCAATGTAGGTACTAGCTGATAATCAGGAAAAGTGAAACAGTGGTAAAGCGGATCATAAAACTGGAGGAGTGTAGAGAGAAGTCCCAAGTCCATCTTTTTCTTCACCCTCAACAACGATAACAAGTTCCCATATCTGCTCTTGAACCTTTCTAGATCAGTCAACAAAGTGTTCAACTTCTCGATGTCATCCAAATTAGGACTTTTGTAAGTGTACTTTACAGTTTTCTTCTTTCCATTATCCATAATACCTTAATGTTTAAAAGAAAAATGTCTAAGTTCCATGAAACTTTATGATATGATGCTAATGGATGCATGAATGCACAAACACAGGTAGGCACAATATTCACATATTCACAGATTAAAACACACAAAGGTCTAGGTTTGGAAAATTCGAGCGGGGAGCCAAGGTCTACCCATCCCAAAAGGTATGTACTAAGGCTTTCAGAACTGTAGAACAAGGTTCTAAAAAGTTCCCAGAGTCATCAACCCATCTTTCGGATATTATCAATTTTCCAAATACTCGGTAGTCGATAATTGTTGCGGTGAAAATTGGATATCAAGCTATTAGTTAACTTGAACCTTATTTCTTTTACAACCGATCTTTAATTTATCCAAAGGAAAGGTCTAAAGAAAGAAAAACCCTTTTCGCGATGTAAACAACGCTAAGAGATTCGGGGATCGGGGGTTAGTTATATCTAGGGAAGGTATTAGCACCCTAAATATCTGTAGTATCCTACAAGAACCTTTTGTTTGATTGATTGCTAAGTGTGAATTGTACTATGGTTTGGGATAAGGAAATAAAATAAACAAAGGCCTAAGTGGTTTTCTAAGTTTGCTCGCAAAGACATCGCATCTTCTGCCTACGTATCCTGACTAGGATAGAATCAGAGCAATCGTAGTTCGCCTCACAAGGGGAGAAGAACACTTGATGACGATCAAGGTTCAAGGGGAACAAACATGACAATATTTGTGTGGAGTTTGACAAAACTCCCTATTCTAAGTTGTAAAAGGGGAAAGTAAGAAGTCATGACGATGATTCTTACACAGAGTTGACGAACTCTTTCCTAGGGTTCTAGTTGAAGAACGCTCCTAGTACGGGTGGGTCCTTTAGACTTAAGCAAAGTCTAGGGCTTCTAATCTAGGGGTGAAAATGACTTAACAAAGTCAAGGGTGTGATTGAGTTATCCATGACATTGAGGGTCAAGTGAACAGACCTTCCTTTGGAGGGAAAACGGGGAGACGACTTGGACGAGAACTAACGAGTTTCGTCGCTTGGGGATAAAATAAAATAAAATGCTAAACAAGATGACAATCAAGGTAAAGCATATTCATGGTGATAACCAAGTAAATAATAAGAGATGGTGTGAATGAAACATGATGATAAAAGTTAACAGATGAAATAGTCGATACTGCGACGGCAGTTCGCACTTGATGAAAATCAACAGATGGAAATAGTAACAACCAAGAAATAAATCCTATCATGTTAGCTATCATGTATGGGCATGGATTCAAACAAGTTTCAAGAAAAATATTGAAAGGAACCACATAAATATTCATCTGCAACTACGTACACGATCGCGTAAACGCGCACACTTGCACATAAACAACTTGGTGATAAAATGTGCAAACATAAAAAATAAAAGCATGTAATGAAAGTAAACATTAATACGAACACAACAAAAAAAGAACGGACGAAAAATAATGAAAAACGAGTGAGATACGAAATTTCGAAGTTTGCAAAAAAAATCACAAAATTGGATAAAAGAGTTGCCCTCCTCAGGGGTTGAACTCAGGAACAAGGGGTGAAAGGGCGCATGGTCATACCACTGGGGTGGCTATACATCCATTGATGAAGCCACCCCTAATTAATTATAAGGGTAACTTTCAAGTCATGGTTGGGGCAAAAACACATAAACCGAGCATTTACGTTTTGTACCGTATCTCTTTAACCGTGTAACCTTTTTCAATAAATTTTATATGGATTTGGGGTAGAATTGAATGAGGAAGAGGATGGTGGTCTTAGTTTTCTCAAATTATCCATCTAGTGAAAAACCCAATAGTAGGTATGTTTTAGGCTCAACTTACATTTTCACATGGTCAGCTTGTTTTAATTCATTTTAACTCCAACTAAACATGCACACAAACCACATATGTCATATAGAAACATTCTGGAACCTCAAATATATTAAGTGTCAACAGGTCATGAAAGTAATGAGTTCAATGCAAGCTTTAGGAATCATATGCATATTGAAGTGTGCAGCTGTTTCAAGTCAAACTCAAACTAAAACAAAGATGCAAGCATACTATAATGATGGTATGGAGAGATTTCATGCAATGGATAAGGCTCAGATCAGTTTGTGGTATGGTATGGCATATGAAATGCAATATTTGACAAAAGATGATGAACATGCTATGACAGTTTGTATCTAACACATAAGAATATCAAATAAAACATTCATGCATGTCAGTTATGTCCCTTTGAGTGAGATTAAACACATGAGAAATTTCAGATCCACCTGTTTTGGAAAAAGTTGTTTTGATTGCCTTTTGGTACAAAATGAAGGTGTATGAAAAAAGACAATCTCAAGTTTTATGTAAATTCTGCCTAAGTGATCTACACATACAGCACCTATAGGTCATTTAGAGAGTGTTTGATACACATTTTGATAGAATGCACATAGTTTTGTGGGAATGATATGCTGAGTGCAAAGATTTGATGAAAATGCAATTTTTAGTGGCATAGGTCATGAAAGTTTGTTCCTGAACTAAATGATGATGCAAACCTGCTTCAAATCATTAATATGAGGTGTTAGAACATGAGTTTTAATGCAAAACAACCTGTGTGGCAAAAAGGCATTCCAATGGTTTTGGTGATGTCTTTGAAAGAAGTGTTTTTTGTGATAGTGTGTGAATTTTGCAATAGTTCATTTTGATGCAAATGGTCCATGTCAACAAGTCTCAAATGATGCATGTGAAGTGTCTTAATCATGAAATTGATGTAATGTGAGCTATGTGCAAAAGTGACTTGTCATGCTTGATAATCTTAATGTACCTTATGGCAACATATGAAATTGGAACCTATGCACAAGACAGTCAAAATAAACACATAGACACACTTCAAATATGTATTGAAACATGTGGAAATGATAAAAACAAATTTGTAATGTTCTATGCAAAAAGAGATGATCCAACTGTCATGGTTCTTTTCAAACCAGTTTGTTAATGCTGCCAGCAATTGATCTTAGGCAAAGTCATCTGAATTCATGTGATGAAATGTAATAGTAACAATATTCAAGACTAAACAGAATTGTATGGTATAACATGTGATGAAAGTTTCAGCAGAAGAATATCATGGCAAGCAGAATCACTACAAACAAAATGTGTGTGTGAGTTGTAGTTTTGAACACTTTGTGGCAACATGTGAAATATGAACCTCATGTATAATTAGACCAAGTGAACATCTAGGCATACCTCAAATGCATATGGAAACATGTTTGAATAGTGAAATCAGCACTATAATGTTCTATGCAAAATATGAATTTCAGCTGCTATGGCATGTGATGACAGTAGTGTAATAACAGAGGAAAGCAACTCACATTTTGAAGCAATTTCACAATTTGATGAAGTTGATGTTTCTATCTAATAGCATGAGAAATGAGTTACCAATTGATGGTAGTTTTTCAGGTTTTACCAACAATGTATGACAGCAATACAGTGATCAAATTCAAGTTCCATACAACCAAAATCAATTGAAATAAACAAGGTTGAAACTGCTTTGCTCACAGACCCAACTTTAACCTGCACCAATGCCTTGTAGCCAAAACTAAACTAAATCCACCAGCCTGCCCCCTCTCCATCATAAACAACCATAATGAAATCAATCCAACCATACATGGTATGACTTATAGTCTAACAGTCTGCAAACTCATGGTTTTAAGTACAACAGAAAACCATACTAACAACATCATCATTACCAAGTTTTGTGCTTGTAGCAAGTGACCAAAATTAATCCACTTATTCAAATGGTTTGGGACAGCATAATGATTGATTTAGCATACCAATATGACAAAAACAAGTTAAACTACCTAGGTTAATACTCATGAGAACCTCCATCATTCCTAACAGCATACATTATGAAAATTATCAAAGTGTACATAGCTCAAATTCTACCAAAGTACTCAAAAGTGTGATTTCATGAAGAATGATGCTAAAGCCAATAAGAAACATATACATACATCTTGATGATCCTTTTGAATATGCTAGAATAGTTGAGAAAACCAGAGATTCTTTACTTCACTTCTTGGCCTTGGTTCTTGCTTCAACTTTAAGTAATAATGCACTTTCAATGCCAAATGAAAAGATGTGAGTTTCTAATGGTTGATAGGTGCTTGAACAGCTGAGAGATGTTATTTGTGAGGTGTATGGATGATCAAAACCTCAAGAAAAGGATTGGAACAAAGTTTGGAGATTTTTGTAGGTTTGGTCAAAGTATGAAAGATAGAAGTTTGACTTTTTGATTTTTGAGGTTTCTTGGTGGTTTAATGGATCACACACCTTCTATATGGTATTTAGAAGTTGTGTGGAGGGTGTTGGAAAGGATAGAAATGAATTTGAGCAATTTTCACTTCATGACCAATTTTGGTGTTTTCATGGATTTTGTGACTTTTGAGAATTTGGTACAAGGTGTGGAATTTGCAATAACAGAACTTCTTTGTGGGTTTTATCAGATGAATTGTGTATCAAATGAGGTGGATGAGCCCTACTTTTATAGAGAAATTGGTTGAGGTGCTTGCTAGAGAGCTTTCTTCATCATGAAGTAAGCTTGGGATATTTTGAAACAAACCTCCCTTGGAGGGTTTTCCACTTGCTCTGCTGCAAGATCAACTTTTCCATGCTCCTTGATGGTTTTCTGATGTTTGTAGCAGGCTATAGATCATAGGGGAGGGGCTGGTACAGCCTTTAACTTTACACCTCATGCTTGGAAGTGAAACTTGCCCACTTGTATGACAATGAAGTCCAAGCTTTGATTTTGGGCTATTCCTCCACAATTTTCTCTTGTTTCATGCTACACATATCTGATATATCACATACAACAAATTGGATCAAGAAAATTTGGCAAAATTAGTGAAATAAGTCATTCTTGAAAATTGGCCAATGTGGGACTAAAGTGTGAAACCCTCAACTTTGCACCTATGTAACTTTCTGCTCATAACTCCTTTTAAGGAACAACTTTGATTCACAAGTTGGAGTCCAATTCTCAAAATTTGAGGAGTTGACTTTTCGGTCAATCGTACGACCGATCGGTGCCGATCGGGTTGTCTGTTGACATTCAGGACATCCTGAGACTTTGATACTTCTTGAATGGTCTTTAATAAGCTATATGAACTTCATGGACCTCAATCCCACCATTACAACACCTTCCAACATTAAAGTCAAACCACAGTTGACTTTTCACTAGTTAAAAACCCTAATCGGGGCTCCCGACTGCACTGTCTTTGATTCTGAACTGATTCCTTCAAATTGGCTTCTCATTTGACTTTGGTATTATATTTGATTTCATTCCATTATTGAATTAGCACAAAACATTGATTGATCATTCCTTTGTAGCTTTGAACTTGTTGGTGCGAAACCCTGATTCGTTTGTAACTTGACAACAAAGAACTTGCACTGGATTAGGGTTAGATAATTCATGATCATGCTTCTAAAATGGTAATGAGAATCTAAGGGGTCAAAATTTGGGGTACAATAGTTGCCCCTATTTAAATATCTTCACTAGATGGGGACGAGAGATGACAATCTTCGTAAAATCGCAGTGAAAGGTATTTAAATATAGATAACCAAAAATTTTGTCCCTTAGATCCGATGTCATGTTAAAGGACAAGTTATGATATGCCATGAATTCTAAATGATGCTTTATGATGATTGAAATGCAAACAACACAGACGCAAAGATAAGAATGAAAGAACAGTAAACGACCAATGGCAAATGTGAGGACTCGACACTGGGGACTCGAACTGGGGAAAACTATATTAACAGTTCATACATGACTGATAATATAAGAAGGAAAACTTCACATGGGGAAGAGACAACTCCAATAAAGATGACAATCTTATTGGAACAGAAGTACTCCACTGGGGAGAAGAATTGACTTCTACTGGGGAAAAGAGAAACAACTTTACTAGGGAAATAGAAAATTAATTCCATCGGGGAAAAGAGAAAAGCAGACTTCACAGGGGAAGCGAAATACTGGATACAACCTCACTAGGGATGATCATATGAGGAACTTTCTATAGCGAAGAGTTCAAACGGGATCTTCAGGAATGGACTAGAAACAATACTAGACACATACTGGGGATACTAGTGACGACTAGACCTCCGAGACCTGACTGGGAACATGGATCACTGGGGATACATCCTCAGTTTCTACAAATAGTTCACACAATGCTGGTAATTAAATAGACTTCCTGGGGAATTGGTAACGACCAGAATTCCAAGCAATACCAGTGACGACTGGACTTTTAACAGTGATTGGTGACGACCAAATCAGGATATCAATGACGATTGGTTTTAAACAATGCCAGTTACAACTGGACTTTAAAGAAGATGGTGACGACCATGCTGGGTAATACCAATGACAATTGGTCATAAAAATGCTAATGTTCATTAGATCTTAGCTGGGGAAGGTTGGTAACGACCAAACTGAAACAGATTCTAATAACAAATGTATTTCAGATGATGCCAGTTACGACTGGGCTTCAAGGGAAAAATTGGTGACAACCAAATAAGATACCAATGACGATTGGATCTAAACAATGCCAGTGACAACTGGACTTCATGGGGAGAGTTAGTAACAACTAACAAAATCTCAATAACAATTGGATTTGAACAATACCAGTGATGACTGGATTTCACGGGGAAAGGTTGGTAATGACCAAACCAAGAGGTGCCAATGACAATTGGACTTTATGGGGATTCGTTAATGATGACTAACGAGATACCAATGACAATTGGATTTAAAGCAAATGCCAGTGACGACTGGACTTTAAAGAAAACATGGTGACGACCAAGGGAATACCAATGACAATTGGTTTGAACAAAATGCCAGTTACGACTGGACTTTTACTTGGAAATGAAGTAAGTAATAACTTAGACTTCACGGGGATCGACAGATGTCACCGACTCGGGGGACAAACGAATCACACTGATTCCATGATGAAGGGTGTATGTAGACTTGGGAAATAAACCCGAAGACCTACTGGGGGACAGGGCCTAGGATAGGCTTGTTGGAGATAATGAGGTAGATTCAAACATCCAGAAATACTCTGCTGGGGAAAGAACTTTCACTTTTAGAAATCCTGAGAGATAATCTTCGCTCTTGATAACCATACATGGCCAAAGGACTCTTTGTTGTTCAACTTGTTAGCACTTCATTGGGGAATGAAAATTTGCTTTGTATATCAAGGTTTCTGCTACCCTGAAATTTCAGGGAAGTGTGATTCTCCTCGAGTCTTTTCCACAAGTTAAAACATTTTGTTAAGTCTTTCCAAGTTATTTTCAAAAATTTTGGACCTAATGCTTTCAAAAACATCGTTGAATAACAAACAGTATTTTGCATAATAAAGAAAATAAGGAAATGATAATTTGCACAAGAAAGAAAGACTCAAAAGGCTGATTTTATTAAAGGATGAAATCTTGCAAATGACAAAATTCCATAGAAATTTTACAAAAAAAAAAAAATGGCAAAGTGGATAAGGTTACATTGAATCCTGTGACCTAACTATCCCTAAAGACTAAGATTCTCCAAGATCCTTGCTTCTGACGAGAGCTGTTGAGATGAATCTTTGTCGAGTCTGCAGTGTTGTCTTTATCTGATGCAGCGAAACACCTTTGTCCCTAATTTTTGCCTGGATCGCCCTTTCGGGTTTTCAATCCACCGGGACGCTCATTTTTGCCTAAGCCGCCCTTTCGGGTTTTCAACTTAGCGAGCTCTTTGATTTTTTCTCTTTTTCTTTTTCCTTTCTTTTAACCCTAACTTTTGCATAAACCGTTCTTTTGGATTTTCCGGCTTATCGGGTTCTTTTTAGGCGTAATACTTCTGAACTGCATCAGAGTTTACCGGATGAGTAAGCTGCTCTCCATCCATGGTAGTGAGGATTAGTGAACCTCCGGAGAATACTGTCTTCACAACAAAGGGACCCTCATAATTAGGCATCCACTTCCCTCGTGCGTCTTTGTGAACTGGTAAGATCTTCTTGAGTACAAGTTCTCCTTCACGGAACTCTCGAATACGAACCTTTTTATCGAACGCTCTCTTGATTCTCTTTTGATACAATTGGCCATGACACATCGCAGACATGCGCTTTTCATCGATGAGATTCAACTGATCAAATCTTTCTTTAATCCATTCTGCCTCTTCTAACTTGGCTTCCATGATGACTCTGAGGTATGGTATCTCAACCTCGATGGGAAGAACTGCGTCCATTCCATATACCAAAGAAAAGGGAGTTGCCCCTGTGGAAGTGCGGACGAAAGTTCTGTATCCGTACAGGGCAAATGGTAGCATCTCGTGCCAATATTTGTATGTTTTGACCATTTTCTGCAAGATCCTTTTAATATTTTTGTTTACAGCTTCCACAGCTCCATTCATCTTTGGACGGTAAGGGGAAGAGTTGTGGTGCTCAATTTTGAAATCATCACATAATTCTTTCATGATTTTGTTATTCAGATTGGTGCCGTTGTCTGTTATAATTTGGCTCGGGATCCTGTAATGACAGATGATCTCCTTTTTAATGAAACGAGCCACCACTTGCCGTGTGACATTGGTGTAAGATGCAGCTTCAACCCATTTGGTGAAATAGTCGATGGCAACCAAAATGAAGCGGTGTCCATTTGAAGCTTTCGACTCAATTGCCCCAATCATGTCGATGCCCCACATAGAGAAAGGCCATGGTGAAGATAACACATTTAACAGTGTTGGAGGCACGTGCATTTTGTCTGCGTAGATTTGACATTTGTGACACTTTCTGGCGAACTGAATGCAGTCGGTTTCTAAGGTCAACCAGTAATAACCAGCTCTCAAGATCTTCTTGGACATGGCGTACCTATTGTCGTGAGTACCAAACATTCCTTCACGAACATCTTTCATTAACAAGTCTGCTTCTCTTTTGTCAACACATTTGAGTAGGACCATATCATGATTTCTTTTGTACAGTATACCGTTGCTGAGGAAGAATTTGGATGCTAAGCGTCTCAGCGTTTTCTTATCAAGTGTTGTAGCATCTGCGGGATACTCTTGCTTCAACAGATAACTATTTATATCATGATACCAGGGTTTGCCATCAGTTTCTTCTTCAATCATCTGACAGTAAGCAGGTTTTGTCTTGCGTTCAATTCGGATCAGTGTGCTATCATTGACATTTCTAGTTTTCCACATTGAAGCCAGCATGGCTAAGGCGTCGACAATGTGATTCTCTGCTCTTGGTACATATTTAAAGGTGATTTCGTCAAAATACTTGATCATTTCAACGATGTAAGCTCTGTACGGGATCAGGTTTTCATGTCTTGTCTCCCATTCACCCGTGACTTGGTAGATAACCAAAGCTGAGTCTCCACTGACCTCGAGATATTTGATTTTGAGGTCGATTGCTGCTTCGAGACCAAGGATACATGCTTCGTATTCAACAATGTTGTTTATGCAATCAAAGTCTAGTCTGGCTGTAAATGGAGTATAACCACCTTCAGGATTCATCAGAACTGCCCCTACGCCATGTCCGCTGTAATTGGAGGAACCATCAAACATCATTCTCCACCAAGTATCTGACCGTTGACCTTCATCAGAACTTGTTTCTTCACAATCTTTCACTAACATGATGTCTTCGTCTGGAAAGTCAAATTTTAGAGGTTCATAATCTTCAAAAGGTTGATCTACAAGATATTCTGATAACCCACTACCCTTGATGGATTTCTGAGCCACATATTGAATATCATATTCTGACAGTAACATATGCCACCGGGCGAGTCTTCCGGTTTGTGCAGGCTATTTAAAGATATACTTTCTTGGATCCATTTTCGAGATCAATAAAGTGGTATGACAGATCATGTACTGCCTTAACCGTTTAGCGGCCCATGCCAAAGCACAACGAGTCTTTTCTAGGAGCGAGTATCTACTTTCACAATCAGTAAATTTCTTGCTCAGATAATAAATGGCGTATTCTTTCCGCCCGGATTCGTCTTGCTGGCCCAGGACGCAACCCATTGAATTTTCAAGTACCGTTAAATACATAAAGAGTGGCCTTCCTGGAACAGGTGGTATCAAAATTGGAGGTTCTTGGAGATAACCTTTGATTTTATCGAACGCTTTTTGACAATCAGAATTCCATACAACTGTTTGATCTTTCCGTAACAACTTGAAGATCGGTTCACAGGTAGGGGTCATGTTGGAAATGAACCTGGATATGTAATTTAACCTGCCAAGAAAACTTCTAACCTGATTTTCGGTCTGCGGAGCTGGCATGTCTTGAATGGCACGAACTTTGTTTGGATCCACTTCAATACCCTTGTGACTAACAATAAAACCAAGTAATTTTCCTGATCTGACTCCGAAAGTACATTTTGCGGGGTTCAACCTCAGCTGATATTTACGGAGTCTCTTGAACAACTTCAACAAATGTCCCAAATGGTCCTCTTCATTTTGAGATTTGGCAATCATGTCGTCGACATACACCTCTATCTCTTTATGCATCATGTCGTGGAATAAAGCCATCATAGCCCTTTGATAAGTTGCGCCTGCATTCTTCAGACCGAATGGCATAACTTTATAACAATAAGTGCGCCATGGAGTAATGAAGGTTGTTTTTTCCATATCATCCGGATCCATTTTGATTTGATTGTAACCAGAGAAACCATCCATAAATGAAAATATCGCAAACCGAGCTGTATTGTCTACCAAAGTGTCAATATGTGGCAGAGGGAAATCGTCTTTCGGGCTAGCTTTGTTTAGATCTCGATAATCCACACACATCCTAACCTTTCCATCCTTCTTTGGTACAGGAACAATATTAGCTACCCATTCTGGATATTTGGAGACTGCAAGAAACCCTGCATCAATCTGCTTTTTTACCTCATCTCTGATTTTGAGAGCCATGTCGGGTCTGGTCCTTCTGAGTTTCTGCTTAACCGGCGGGCATTCAGGTCGGAGCGGTAGCTTGTGAACCACTATATCAGCGTCTAGTCCCGGCATATCCTGGTACGACCATGCAAACACATCCACATATTCTCTCAAGAGTTCCTTTAACTACTGTTTTACCTCTGCCCCTAGGGCTGCCCCAATCTTGACTTCCTTCACGTCTTCTTCGGTGCCAAGATTAATGACCTCTATGTGTTCTTTGTATGGCTGAAGCTCGGTGTACTCGTAATGTGCCCATCTTACCAGTTCCTCTGGGATTTCAAAGTCTTCGTCTTCGTCTTCAGCTTGGTATACTGGAGAATCAAAGTCTGGAGGGAATGCAAGGTTACAGGATTCAATAGGGTTATGGTCATCACTGCATGTTTGAAGGGTTTACTTAATTAAAAACACACAACAACAAATACAACACATACAGAGAAAGAGAAAATTGTTTTTGTTTTGGTTTTTTGTATTGCCATTTTTCTTTCAAAGTAAAAGCAAAAAGACGGTAAAAGAAACAACACGAGGAATTTTAACAAAATAGTCCATTCTCATTGATATTTCTTTGAAAGCGTGGGGCCCTTACAAAACATTCCTATCGCCTTGGGCACGACTATGGAGATTTAATAAAAACAACACAGAAAGAAAACAACAACTTACTTTAACTCTAGAAAGACTACAAGAACTTCAATAGCCTCCCAGTTATTCAGAGCAACTTCGTCATGGTACACTAGCTGTCCAATATCTTCACTTTCAAGATCTTCTTCCACGGCGTTGATTTGAAAATCGCCACTGATAAATATCTCTTGAATAGCCTTTTGGCCGGTTGTTGTCATGTGTTGATCCTTCATCTTGAGCTGGTTTATAACCCAACCCTTGGCGGTTCATCTTCGGCTTCACCTCAATGACTTCTCCCCATCCTGCGGGAGTACCTTCTTCCAGCGTAGCTTTGGCGCTTCGAGCAGATGTGAAAGTTGGACCACTCTTCACCACCGTTCCCTCTACCATCACTGCATTGGCTATTTATAGCGCTTGGAACGAAGTCTCTAGTGCGTCTTCCTCTACTTCAATGTACCGAAACGATGAAAGATTACTGACCATTAATTTTTCCTCCCCATGCACAATTACTAGCTTATCATTCACCACAAACTTCATTTTTTGGTGCAGGGTAGAAGTTACTGCCCCTGCTTCATGGATCCAAGGACGTCCCACTAGGCATCTATAAGCTGGATTTATGTCCATTACTTGAAACACAATGTTAAATTCATGGGGTCCCACTAAAATCCGTAATTCTACTTCACCGATGAGCGTTCTCCTCGAACCATCAAAAGCTTTTACAATCAATGATGTCGGTTTCATTTCCGCCCATGCGTATGCTAATCTAGCAAGTGATCTTGCGGGCAGTACGTTTAACGAGGATCTTGTGTCGACCAGTACTCGGGCCAGAGTATCTTCTTGGCATTTGATGGATATGTGTAGTGCACGATTGTCGCTTGCGCGAAAATAAGGTGCCGGCAAAACAAAAGAGTCGCCACCTTTCGTTATTTATCCCTCAGAGCGGGAAAGGAAACGATCGGAAAAACCTGACGAATAAGGGTAAGACAAGGTCATCGCAACCATTGTCTGGGTTCGGGAGTCGGTTACGCAAGGGGAAGGTATTAGCACCCCTCATGTCCGTCGTACTCGACGGGATCCTCGCTTGTTTGTTTACTTGGACGGGTTGGTTATAATCTATCTACCTATCAAGGCTGGCTGAAAAAGAAAAGAAAAATGACTCGGCAAAGCATCTCACTTTATGCCTACGTATTCTCATCAGAGAATGAGAAATCAGAGTCAACGTAGTTCGGCCTAACTACGGGTGAAGGTGGGGAAGGTTGCTCGCTAGGACGTCGCATCCTATGCCTACGTACTTCCATCTGGTATGAAAGATCAGAGCAAACGTAGTTCGGGAAACTACGGGTTATCTCCTAAAAGAAGTGTTTTTTATTGTGTTTGCGATTTCAACCGCACTAGAGACTATGACCTGAGAGTGAATGCGTCGCATGTCACCCAAAGGGTACCATACTAAACATCCAGACTGTGGAAAAAGAAGCTCTCCCACAATCCTTTCTCAGATAGCTTAAGGCTCATAACGTACGAAAGAAATCATTCATGATTACTGTATCTTAAACTGTTTTGAGATGAGAAGAGAACAGGCCCAACTAGGAGGGAGACTATCAAGTCCTACTGTTGTCATGCCATGGATTCATCCTATGGTTGAGGTTTGAACAGGGAACTCCTAGATGTTGTCATGCATAGGTTTCAACCTAAAAGTCTATCATCAAATCCTCATCAAAGGAAATGAGAGTCCTAAGGGATCATGTCAATGATACACCGAAACAGACAAAAACATCAGCTTTTAACAGTAAAATGCATGCAATGCAAGTGAGGGAGGAAATGTGTGTGGGGCTTCAGCCTCCACAAGCTCATCTCAACCTCAAGCCAGTCATGAAAATAACAGTAATCATACTGAAAAGTAATTAACATACTATCAAGCAATGAACAGATAAAGGAAATGAAGTGCCCTCAGGCAAACAAAACACACATGCTAGAGAAAGAAAATCCACATCTAATCTCTAATCCTAGCCTCAAAACAGAATCTAAATCAGATCTAGGCAAAACCCTAAAGCAAAACCTAACCAAAGGAAAACAATCCCAGTCTTCAAGCTTTCCAAGCTTACCAAAGAAAGGGAGCTAAGTAAGCAAGCCCATAGTGTCTTCCTCAGGAAAGCACTAGGAGGTGTATACTCAGGAGTCATACCCTATGTGGCTCAACCACTGTGATCAGTTTATATTCCTCCTCAGGAGAAATTAAACTCACAAGCAGGCTCCAACATCACTGGATATTTAGGAAATCCTATCTGAACTAGTGGAACTAAGTGAATAGACCCATAGGACCTTCCTCAGGAAAGTGCTAGGAGGCTTCCACTTAGGAGTTGTATCCCATGTGGCTCAACAACAAGTGATCAGTTTACATTCCTCCTCAGGAGAAATTAAACTCACAAGTTGGCTCCAACATCATTGGATACTTAATAAATCCTAGATAAACTAATGGAACTAAGTGAATAGACTCATAGGACCTTCCTCAGGAAAGTGCTATGAGGCTTCCACTTAGGAGTTGTATCCCATGTGGCTCAACAACAAGTGATCAGTTTACATTCCTCCTCAGGAGAAATTAAACTCACAAGTTGGCTCCAACATCATTGGATACTTAAGAAAGAGGTGAGAAGAAAGGATGACAGTCATTCATAGTACCTTCCTCAGGAAAGTACCATGAACTCCCCTCATCCCTCAGGATCTCAAACCTCACAGACAGGGGACAAGCTCCAAGCTCTGGGTCTCTGAGTCTTGATCTACAATCTTCAATCTTCAACAGGCTCCTCAGCAAAGTCTTCAAGACAACACACAAGCCACCAAACCACAAGAAACTATCTCTGAAGTTCAACCACAGTTGAACTTCAAAGTCAGAAGTCATCAAGGCTTCTCCTATCTTCAAGCTCAGATTAAAAATAACAAAACACCCTACAAAATTCTATCAAAAATCTAGGGGGAACCTACAATATCTATCCATAATATCTACATAGGTCTCTACCTAAAAATCAAGAAAGAACTGATCAAAGAAAGGGAACTCATCACCTAAACACAATCTAAACCCTAATTAGGATACCCTAAATCTACCCTAATTAAACTAATCAAAATTTAATTCTAAAAATCTAGAAAAAATCCTATGGGGAACTATGATTCATCATCTAATTGCACAAAAAAGAATGGATTAAAAACCCTAAGGGAAAGTCCTAAAACAATTCCTACAAAATCATGATACAAAATTAAACAATATAAAAGCTATCTTAAAAGAAAAATCTATTAAAATACTAAACTAAAAAATAAAATCTCATTTTTATTTTTATAATTTTCTACACAAAATGATCTAATCATAGAAAAAAGAAGAAGTCAAAAATCATTTTTTATCATTTATTTATGAATTAAACAAAACAGAAAAAGTAATAAAAGAAAATAAAAGAATTAAATGAATTAAAGGGAGGGGGGTTGGAATAGCACTACACGCTAGTTGAAATCAGAATGGGCCAAAAAAAAGGGGGGGGCGAATAGAAAATAAGCCCAGAACGCTGGCTTAATGAAACGCCGCGTTTCAACTTATTTGAAATTTTCCCTCCACTCTCAGACTCGCCCGTGGCCACACGATCTGAATAATTTGTCAAACCTGGAGAATGATCTAACGGATCACCTTCATCGTCCCCAAACCAACTAGGGTTTTCAGAACCCTCTCCTCCATGCCCTAACCTTCGAGCTCCTCTATCTCTCTGCTCAGGCCATGGTTTCACACGATCCAAACACGAAAAATGCTCTACTACTCAAGCTCTACACAACCATACGTACACTTTTTATTAATTCTTCCTAGATAGTTCTAACAGAGGGATTAAAGATCGTGGTTCAAACATGTTCATCTGTGATCAACTTGGTTAAGGCTTCAACCTAAGGGCATGAACTTACTCTACGCATTACCCCAATGATTCTAAACTAATCCATGTTAATTAAAACACCAAATCCAGCCAATTCTTGATGATCAAAGATTCATGGGCCTGTTATGGAACCTCACGGATTACTCTCTACTTCTCAAGATTTAATCAACTAACCTAGCTTAACAGTTCTACACCTAAGATCTAACCTAACTATGCATAATTAAGGAGAAATGAGTGAATTCACCAACCTGTCAAGTATCAATGGTGGAGGTATGAACAGCTCCCTTCAATGCTTGCTCTTGCTTCCAAACACTCCTCTAATGGTGTTAAGCTTTCTGTTTGCAAGAATCTTGAAGATGATAGCCTCTAGTGATCAATTCATGGATTTGCTTGCTCTTGAAGAATGCTTGAAAACCTTGCTTTTCTCTCCCTCTCCTCCACTGAATTCTCCAACTTTCACCAACCTTTGATCACTCTCTGATGCATTCTTTATATAATAATCATTGGATGTGTCTAGATTCATCTAGAATGTGATGGAAACTTCTTGAAATTCTCATGTGATGACAAATTGGAAATCTCATCTCCCATGCTTCATGCCTTGCAATCTGGTCTCAAAATGTCCTTACATGAGTTATTGAGAAGGGATGAGTGGAAAACAAGTTCAGTTTTGGCTTATGTAGGGTTTTTCAACATTGCCTTCTTTTTCAAGTAATGACTTTTCAAAGCATCACCCATTTTTAGACCTCAAATGAAAATTCTAGCTAAACCAATGTTCTCAAAATGGTTTTTTCCAATCAAAATGATATATTGGATGACCTATTTTGGGTTTGTGGATCTTCCAAATCACTTTTCAATTTCAACTTTTCAAGTTTATAAGCCATTTTTAGTTCATTTTTGACCAATCATGTAATCTCATGCTATGAGCCTTTCCAACAATTTGTGACCTTCTTTCTAGACTTAAAATCACATTTTGAGCAACTTTCATGTTTTGAGTTTTCCCATTTGAGGCTTGGAAATAGGAGTTTTAGGCATTGGCTAAAATGACCTATAACTGACAAATGACCAAAATACCCCTGTCTTGTTCAAACCATAAGTTGAGTTCCACAAATCCAATCAAGGACTTCTACCACTCAAATTAAAGCTAAGAAGATGCTCTTCAACATTCATGTTGACCAAGAAATCATAGGAATCCTCCTACTAGGGCAAAAGTTGTCTGCAAGTTGGGTGACTTTCAAGGACCCAGATTCACATACCTCTGCTGACCTGTAATTTGTCAAAACCATAACTTGAGCTCTGCAACTCCTATCAAGGACTTCCACCACTCAAATTAAATCTAAGAACAAGCTCTACAACATTCATGTTGTGGGGAAGATGAGATATCAATCACATCTTGAGCTAAAACTACCTGGAAGATAGGGATCAAATTAGGGTTTTTCACTGCCAATCCTCAGAAACCCTAACTCAAAACTTCTCAAACTCCTCAATCATGATGAGTTAGTCTAGGAATCATCTCTATAACATCTCTATGAATCATTCCATGATCTCATGGCCCTTGGATTGAGTCTCAACCCTCTCCAAATCTTCAGTTGTCCTAGGGTTGACCCAGTCAAAACCCTAATTCTACCATTCATGGTTGAATCTTCTGAATTCTTGCATAATGACTTCTCTGGGCTTCATGATGGCTTTCAAGACATCTCATAAGCTTTCCCAAAACACCAAATTCATTCTCAAAGTCTCAGAACCATCTGAGGGACACCCACAACTCTCAAGCTATGGAGCACACAACCCTGATTTCTGCCCATTCCTCTGAGGATCTCTTGAACTTTCTGATGAAGGTATCCACTTTCAAACACTTGATAGATAAATAATTGTTGGTCAAATTTTGGGGTGCAACAGCTGCCCCTATTCAAACGGCTTGAACCTGACTGGGTGAGAGTGAACGGCTCTCAGCCAATCAAGGTACGAGACGGTTGAATACCGGTAAACCCGAAAATTTGCCAACTGCACAAGCACACGGTACTCTGCGGGGAACAAATCTTCGAATATTGCAATGCTAGCTGCACGGCAACTAGCCGGAGAAATATCGATCTGACGTCACCGTCAGTTATCCACATTGAGTTCTTCTGACATCATCTTCAGGTAACCAACCACCCAACATCGTCGCTGGAAGCCTAAACCACCTGACATCACCGTCAGACGCCGACAAAATTCTGAGGAACAAACATCCAACATCACCGCCGGAGAACTGATTCTGACATCACCGTCAATCAACCAAAATACCCAACATCCCCGCTGGAGAACTAAGTCTGACATCACCTTCGGACAATCAAAATACCCAACATCACCGCTGGAGGACTAAGTCTGACATCACCGTCGGACAATCGAAGTACCCTGCGTCACCGCTGGAGAACTAAACCTGACATCACCGTCGGACGATCGAAGCACCCTGCGTCACCGCTGGAGGAACATAAACCCGACATCACCGTCGGACGATCGAAGTACCCTGCGTCACCGCTGGAGGAACATCTTCGACTTCAATCAGAAGACATATCATTCATTTGATCGCAATCAATCATCACCTCAGGATTACTGACTTGGTCTTCAGACTCTCACGAATCACTCTGTTGTATCTACAACATCTGGAACCTTGTCTTCAGCCACCCGTTGATTCATCCATACGGAAATCTGGACTCACAGGAACCTTCTGATATCGCCTTCGGGCGCTTACGAAATCCATCTTCAGATTAGACATCATTGTTGGAGCAGACATATCATGCTGCTCTAGGCTTCAAGAATCAACTTGAGCAAACAGATCCGTCGGGCATCTTCAAGAATCGTCCTGAACTGATAACCTTTCCGGAGCAAACACTCTGTTGGGTATTCCAGGAATCTTCCTGGGCAACTTTTGCTGGGGACGCTATTGGGGAGCTCAAGTATCATACTAGGCGAACACCCGGGTAGCTGTACTGAAGTCTTAAGAATCATCTTAAGCAAACGGCCCTGCTGATGAGTTCGAGAATCATCTAGAACCGAAGACTTCGCTGGGGATCTCAAAAAATCATCTTGAGCGAGCGACTGCGGGGATTACACCGGGGTCTTAAGAATCATCCTAAGGAAGTGACCTCGTTGGGGGAGAATACCAGGAATCGTCCTGAGCAACTGGTCCTTTGGTGGAACACCTGTAAAATGAGAATGGTAATAACCTAGATCATGCGTATGATGCGTATGCTTCGGCGTCATACCTCGCGCGGCGGAAACGCTATGTGTAAATGCTATGCGGTCATGCACAATGCTATGCAACGTTAAAGGCAATGCAGTCGTGCACAATGATGCGATCCCGTCAGCAACATAAATGCCGAAGGGGGAAATCCTCCTGTCAAGGAGAAAGAACCATTCAGGTAGAGGAATCATCCTGCTGAGGAGAACGTGAACACGCCAATATCAATCAGGCTCTGCTTGGGGAATTGATCTTCCGCGAACTGCTGCAGGGGAACAACTTCAGCTGACTGCTGCAGGGGACGAAGCTCTACGAGAACTTGGATCTGCTGATATCAATCGCGAGAATGAACTGCGCGGCCGTCTCGGCTGCTCTTCTGGGGATGACCACTCTGTGGGGAACCACCTTCAGCTGCTCAGCACTCCACTAGGGAAAAACCAATCATGATCTGATCAACTTCCAGGGATTCGGATCTCTTGGACATCTGCAAACTCGGCTGAGGGAGGAGAAGTCATTCTGCTTTGCTGGATAGAGTATGACTCTGGGGGAAGTACAGCATCGGCTGCTTAATGCTCTGCTGGGGGAAATCAATCATGATCCAATCAATGTTCGAGGATTATGCTTTTCTGCGGACTCAGCCGGGGAGGGAAATCATTCTACTTCACTGGAGAGTGCGACTCTGACGGGGAATTTGATTCCGCTGGGGAAGAAGGGATCATCTGCCTTCGGGGGAGAGTACAACTCTGCGAGGGAATACAACATCGGCTGTTCCAACACTCTACTGGGGAAGAGGGAATCATCGAACTTCAGGAGAGAGCCTGACTCTGGTGGGGAATCTCAATTTTGCTGGAGACTTCAGTCTGGCACCATCAGTTACTGCATACTTCGGTATACGACTAGCTTCTTGCGAATCCTGCACTTGTGACCCGGTGCGAGGGGAACACTTGTTTCGACGACTTTACTGGGGAAAACACGAACTCCAGTACCCAAACATTTCTATGAACTCTGCACTTGTGACCCGGTGCTGGGGGGAGATACCTGCCTCGGCGACTTTACTGGGGAAAACGCGAGCTCCGGCGTCCGAACGCTTCTACGAACTCTGCACTTGTGACCCGGTGCTGGGGAAAGAAGACGTCATTCTTCGGGGCTTGACTCAGCTGATGAGGTGACGTTCCTTCAGGATGCGTCTGCTTGGGGAAGAGAATCACCTCTACCTGGGGAAGACATATCAATGCTCACTATTCTGATTCTGATTCTGCGGAGGAGAGACTACTGAACTCTGCTGGGGAAGGAGGACTCCTCCTGCCTCGGGAATACGCACGGAACGCCTTCTGGCAAGTGCTACACCTGCAACAACACCAACAAACAGACAAGATACCCTCCTCAAAGGGGCCTATCCAGGTTATTATCTCGTGACAATATTCAGTTAGTTAATTGTTTCAACAATCAATGGGCTTAGGCCCGCAAGTTTATGTATGCGCATTTTATCAAAAACACATCGGCGTTTTCATTCGCAAACAAAACAGATAAATGCTAAGCAGTCAAGTAGAATTGCTGAATAATGTGCATTTTATTGATGATGAACCCCTGAATGGGCAAAAAATGTTTTACAACAGAGGCAAGCTCCTGGAATGAGGAAGCCGCGCAAAAAGAAAACATGAGTGTATACAAATGTCGGCAACGAGGCGTAGACGAACACCATGAGTTGATCCCTCTAAGACCCACTCGACTTTGATACTTCTCCGATGCTTCAGCTTTGGAAGAGATTGATTCAGATAAACGGCCCTCAAGTCTTCCGAACCACTAAACAATGAAAGTCCATACGCGGAACGCAGTCATTTGCTTATTCAAATCCCTAACTTTTGCGTGAACCGCCCTTTCGGGTTTTCAGTTCACCGGGATACCCTTTTTTGCCGAAGCCGCCCAGTGTAGGTTTTCGACTTCGCGGGTGTACATTTTTTCAATATATCCCTAATTTTTGCCCGAACCTTTTATTCTGTTTTTGGTTCGCCGGGATGCCCCTTTTTGCCTGGACTCTTTCTTTTTTGTCCAGCGGGTCTCTTTCAAGCAAAGTATTTTTTAACTGCGTCCGCGTTCACCGGGGATGCAAAATCTTCACCATCCATCGTGGATAACAACAAAGCTCCTCCTGAGAAGACCTTGCTGACGACGTACGGCCCTTCGTAATTCGGAGTCCACTTGCCCCGATGATCGGAGTGTGGCGGAAGAATCTTCTTCAGGACGAGATCCCCCGTCTGAAAGCTTCTAGGACGCACCTTCTTATCATAAGCTTTCTTCATTCGGCTTTGGTACAGGCGACCAAATGCGATCGATGCTAACCTCTTCTCGTCCATCAGGCTGAGCTGGTTCAAGCGATTCGTAACCCATTCTGCCTCATCTAGTTTCACATCAGCCAAAACTCGTAAAGAGGGAATCTCCACTTCTAGCGGTAGGACAGCTTCCATACCGTACACCAAGGAGAAAGGAGTTGCCCCGGTCGACGTACGCACCGTAGTACGATAACCGTGCAAGGCAAACGGCAGCATCTCGTGCCAATCTTTGTACGTCACAACCATCTTCTGAACGATCTTCTTGATGTTCTTGTTGGCCGCCTCAACAGCGCCGTTCATCTTCGGCCGGTAAGGAGATGAGTTGTGGTGTTCGATCTTGAAGCTCTGGCACAGCTCCTTCATCATCTTGTTGTTCAAATTCGAACCATTATCAGTAATGATCCGCTCGGGAATTCCATAGCGACAGATGATGTCCCTTTTTATGAACTTAGCTACCACTTGCTTGGTCACATTAGCGTACGAGGCTGCCTCCACCCATTTGGTGAAGTAGTCGATAGCTACCAGAATAAAGCGATGACCATTGGATGCAGTGGGCTCGATCTTGCCTATCATGTCGATGCCCCACATGGAGAACGGCCAAGGGGAGGACATGACATTCAATGGGCACGGCGGCACATGAACTTTATCAGCATAAATCTGGCATTTGTGACATTTCTTCGCGAATCTGAAGCAATCCGACTCCATAGTCAGCCAGTAATATCCTGCTCTCAGGATCTTTCTCGTCATGGCATGCCCGCCGGCGTGCGTACCAAATGCGCCCTCATGTACTTCCTCCATGAGCATACTTGCTTCTTTCTCATCTACACATCTGAGTAGCACGAGATCGTGATTCCTCTTATACAACACTCCATCAGGATTGAGATAAAAGTTTCCAGATAACCTCCT
The DNA here is from genome assembly GCA_963859935.3 of Lathyrus sativus. NCBI lineage: Eukaryota > Viridiplantae > Streptophyta > Magnoliopsida > Fabales > Fabaceae > Lathyrus > Lathyrus sativus. Next base: position 21,941,530 of record OZ012737.1, read on the forward strand.
CAGAGTCTTCTTATCCTGGGTTGACGCACCCGCAGGATACTCCTTAGTCATAAGGAAGGTCTGGATGTCGTGGAACCATGGCTTGCCGTCGGTGGCATCTTCGATTGCAAAGACAAATGCCGGCCTATCAAGACGCGAAAGGACAATGCTTGGAGCTTCATTCCAAAGATTGACTTTATACATTGAAGCCAACGTGGCTAAGGCATCAGCCATCTGATTTTCAGCCCGGGGTACATGATGAAGTTCTACTCGGTCAAAGAACGGAAGCAGCCTCCTGGCATAATTCATGTACGGCACTAGATTCGCTTGACGAGTTTCCCACTCCCCTTTGATCTGATTGATTACAAGCGCTGAGTCACCATATACGTCTAGATTCTTGATTCTCAAATCAATTGCCTCTTCTAGACCCATAATACACGCTTCATACTCGGCCTCGTTGTTGGTAACTGGAAACGTCAGTCTTGCTGTAAACGGGATGTGGGATCCGTGAGGAGTCGTGATGATAGCCCCGATACCACTTCCATAGGAATTAACTGCTCCGTCGAATATCAACTTCCACTGAGACTTCCTATCTGGCCCCTCATCGGGCAATGGCTCATCGCAATCCTTCGCTTTGAGAAACATAATATCCTCGTCAGGGAATTCAAACTTCATCGGCTGGTAGTCTTCGATTGGCTGTTCGGCAAGGTAATCAGACAATACGCTTCCCTTAATGGCTTTCTGAGAGACGTACTGAATATCATATTCTGTTAACACCATTTGCCATCTGGCAATCCTGCCCGAAAGAGCCTGCTTTTCGAAGACGTACTTGATCGGATCCATCTTCGAAATTAGCATGGTGGTGTGATTGAGCATGTACTGTCGTAGACGTTTGGCAGCCCAAGCTAGTGCACAACACGTCTTCTCCAGCATCGAGTATCGAGATTCACACTCAGTGAACTTTTTACTCAGGTAATAAATGGCATGCTCCTTTCTGCCCGTCTCGTCATGCTGACCGAGAACACACCCCATACTATTCTCAAGAACTGTCAAGTACATGATTAATGGCCGTCCAGCCACTGGGGGTATCAAGATTGGAGGTTCTTGAAGATACTGCTTTATCTTATCGAATGCCTTCTGGCAATCCTCATTCCAAGTAATCGCCTGATCTTTCTTTAATAGCTTGAACATCGGTTCACAAGTGGCCGTGAGCTGAGAGATAAACCTTGCAATGTAGTTTATTCGGCCCAAGAAACCACGAACTTCTTTTTCTGTTTTCGGCGCTGGCATTTCTTGAATAGCTTTTATTTTCGCAGGATCAACTTCAATACCTCGTTCACTAACGATAAACCCCAATAACTTTCCGGACCGCACTCCGAAAGTGCACTTGTTAGGATTCAGCCTCAGCCTGAACTTCCTAAGCCTCTCAAACAGCTTCAATAGGTTGACCAGATGCTCTTCCTCCGTTTGGGACTTTGCAATCATGTCATCAACATAGACCTCGATCTCATGATGAATCATATCATGAAACAAAGTAACCATTGCTCGCTGGTAAGTGGCCCCTGCGTTCTTCAGACCGAAGGGCATTACCTTATAGCAAAATGTTCCCCAGGGGGTAATAAACGTCGTTTTCTCCATGTCCTCCGGTGCCATCTTAATCTGATTGTAACCGGAGAAGCCATCCATGAACGAAAACACGGAAAACTGGGCGGTGTTGTCGACCAACACATCGATATGAGGCAACGGGAAATCATCCTTAGGGCTCGCCCTATTCAAATCCCGATAATCGACGCACATGCGTACCTTACCATCCTTCTTCGGTACAGGTACTATGTTGGCGACCCACGGAGGGTAAGTGGTAACGGCTAGAAATCCTGCGTCCAACTGCTTCTGGACCTCTTCTTTGATTTTTACAGCCATGTCTGGTCTCGTCCTCCTAAGCTTCTGCTTGACTGGAGGGCAATCTTCTCGCAACGGCAAGCGATGAACCACAATGTCAGTGTCAAGTCCGGGCATATCCTCGTATGACCAAGCAAAGACGTCACTATACTCTCGAAGCATCTCGACCAATCTATGCTTGACATCATTCTGCAACGCAGCCCCTATTCTGACATTCCTGATAAGCTCCTCAGAACCCAGATTTATGATCTCAATATCCTCCTCATGAGGCAGAATAACCTTCTCTTCTTGTCTCAACAAGCGGGCCAACTCTTCCGGAAGGTCTTCGTCTTCATCAATCTCATCCTCGGCTTGATAGATCGGGCAATCAAAGTCGTAGTGAGCCGTAGAGGGTCCAGAGTCGATGTCATCTGTTACGTGGATCCTGCAATAACAAGGGTTAAGTTTAAAGCAAGAATATGCAGGTTAGCACGAACCTCGTTGCCATTTTGCTGTTTTTCAGAATAAACATAAAGCATGAATAACAGAGAACACAATATTTGATTACGAAGAAAACGCCTTTTATTTATTAACAAAATGCATACACATAATCCAACAAGGCCCTGACAGTAAAACCACTATGCCCCGGGCAGGACATAGGGTTGTACAAAGATTGTAAAAAGCAAATCATTACTCTTCACTTGTCAGCTTGATAATCTCCTTGATGGTCCAATTGTGGAGGCGCTCGCCTGGCTTGCTCGGTTGAATCCAGGCATCAAGATCACAATCACTGTCTCCGCTGTCCTCCGACGCAGCGTTGATGCTCTCGAAAATTACTCCCCCCTTGGTGAACAAGATCGGCCCGTTCCCACGAGACGAACTGCCAGAAGAAGATGAAGCTTCAGCTTGCGGAGAATACCCCAATCCAAACTTATCCTGCTTGATTGGTATATCCAAAACATGCCCCCAGCCTGGGGTAGAACCAACTTCGACAACAGCTCTAGCTTCCTTAAACGAGGAGAGGTTCAACTCTTGCTTCTCTGCAACAACGGGAGCTACCTCCTTCACCCTGACGGTTTCAAAAGCCTGGCAAAGAGTCTCATGGATCTCACCATCCATTTCGATGTATTTAAAGGACGATAGGTGGCTTACCATGATGTCCTCTTCTCCACAGACTGTGACTATGCTGCCCCCAACAGCATACTTGAGCTTCTGATGCAGCGTGGACGTCACGGCACCAGCAGAATGGATCCATGGCCGACCTAAGAGGCAACTATAGGCGGGCATGATATCCATGATATAGAAAACCGCATTAAACGTCTCTGGACCAACTTGAATTGGCAGGGTCAATTCTCCGAAGACGTGGCGCTTGGTTCCGTCAAAGGCCTTCACGACCAGATCACTGGGCGTGCACAGCAGTCCACGGGTATCCAACTTCATCAGTGCCTTTTTCGGAAGCACATTAAGCGAGGAACCCGTATCCACCAGGACATGTGACATAATGGTGCCCCTGCACTCTATCGAAACGTGCAAGGCGCTATTGTGATCTCTTCCTTTAGGAGTCAGCTCCAGATCTGTAAATCCCAGCCCGTTACCAGCGTTGACATGGGCTACTACTTCCTCGAGTTGATTTACTGATATCTCCTGCGGCACGTATGCAGCATTTAATACCTTCAGCAATGCATTGCGGTGCGCCTCAGAGCACAGCAACAAGTTAAGAATCGAGATCTTTGACGGAGTCTGATGAAGATGATCTACAATTTTGTAGTCACTCTTCCTGATTAGTCGCATGAACTCTTCAGCATCTTTAACCAGCAAGTCCTTCTCTGCCCCTGCAGGGACCTCTTCAACAGCTTTACCTTTGCCCTTATCCACAGCGTCAGCCCGGACCACTTTCTCTGCTGCAACCTCTGCTGGCGCAAACACTCTACCGCTTCTAGTGATACCACTGACCTCAGTAAGATTCTGCATAGTTGATCCGAATGGCTCTAGCTCTATCTTCTGACCATTACAATAAACTTCGGCGCCATAATGCCAGGGAACGGCATTGGTGCTCTCGAATGGGATTGGCCCGGCCCTGGTGATGGTAATGGTAGGCGGTCGGGGCGCAGAAATAGTAATAGGGTGCCGAGGAATAGTAATGGTAGCAACTTCGTCTGCCTGCTTCAGCACGACTTCCCCTGCTGCACTTTCAACGCTCCGGCTGAATTGTAAAATACCCTCGGACATCAGACTCTGGATACCTTCTATCAACTGCTCACACCCATCAGGAAGCGTAGCACAAGCCACACATAACTCTCCGCATCCAGGAAAGAAGCCCTTCTTCAGCAACTTAGCCTTGACAAAACTCAACGGCGTCTTCAAATCTTTGACATCAGTCAGCAAGTCTGAATTCTCTTCAGTGATGACAGCATTCACTCCGCCTCCTCTATGATGAGGCATAGGATTTTTGGTAACGTTGGGCACATTGTCAGAAAAGTCAATAACCTTGGCGTCCACCAAGTCCTGGACTTTGTGCTTAAAAGCTTTACAATTCTCAACCGTATGGCCAGGTGCCCCCGAGTGAAAATCACAAGTAGCATTATCATCATACCCCGGTGGTGGTGCCCCTGTCAAGGGAGCCATTGTCCTCTTGTGAACCAATTGGAGCTGAAGCAACGTTTGCAGAAGCTGTGCATATGACATAGGTGGAGTTTCGAGATGGCGATTTGCCAGGGGAGCCCGATTCTGATATCTCTTATATCCCGGATTATTCTGTTGCTGGGGCTGCTGCTGCTGCGGCTGCGGCTGCGGTGGAGCGGCTGGGATATTTATGCTAGCAATCTGAGACTGAGGGCCCTTGCCCTTTCTCCTAGCATTAGTGACAGCACTGGCATCTCCCTCTCGACGCTTGCCAGTATAGGGTTTCTTGCTAGCTCCTCCAGCTGAGGATGATTCGCCCTGAATTTTTCCGATCTTTATACCGTTCTCAACATGCTCGCCCATAGTGATGAGAGCCGAGAATGTTCCAGACATGCCACTGACCAGCTTTTCATAATAGACTCCAGGAAGGGTAGCCACGAACATTTGTACCAACTCGCGCTCAACCATCGGTGGTTGAACTCGCGCAGCCAATTCACGCCACCGCTGGGCGTACTCTTTGAAGCTTTCATTGTTCCGCTGTGAGAGATTCTGAAGCTGGACTCGGTTGGGGGCCAAGTCGCTGTTGTATTGATAGTGGAGGACGAACGCTTCTGCGAGGTCTTTCCAAGTGCGCACCGTAGCGGGCTCCAAACCCATATACCATTCGAGCGATGGACCAGAAAGACTATCCTGAAAGAAGTGCATCAGCAGCTTCTCATCGTCAGAATAAGCGGACATCTTTCTATAATAAGATCGGAGATGAACACGGGGACAAGTGGTGCCCCTATACTTCTCAAAGATAGGCACCTTGAATTTGTGAGGTACTTTAAAGTCAGCAATCAACCCGAGTTTGGCCATGTCAACGCCCAATGTGTTCTGATTTTCTATATCTCTCATCTTGTCTTCCAGCGCTTTGAACCTGAGTCGAGCTTCAGCAGTCAATTCAGCCTCTGCACCTCTCTGAGAGAAAATGTCATCCTGATGGTCCTCCAGCCACGGTTGAGGCACCACCATATTTCCTGCACCAACATTGCCGTTGACCGGCCCTATGTTAACATTGGCTCCCAAACTACCATTGCCGCCGCCCGCCGCGTTGAGTCCGAGAGTAGTCATCAGATTGCCGTTGGTACTGCCATTGCCCCCGGTACCAGGAACAACATTCTGTGGAATATCCCCTTGAGGAGGAGTAGGCACGGCCCCTCCGTGCAGTATGCCATTACTGTCAACCCTGGAGATGAGAGGTTGAACCAAAGTACGAAGCTGGTCCTGACCATTCGCAACTACTTGCATCAGCTCCATAAAACGATCCATCCGTTCACGGAGCTCTTGAACATCTGACTGTACCTGGTCCATGATTCTTGTCTGATTAGTGCGAGTTGAGTAGCGGTGGATGAGTCTTTGATCAATCCTGGAGATCGGCAGCAGCTCGGAACCTGAGTACCTGAAAAACCTGTTAACAATAAAGGTTAGGAAAAGCAATAAGATATACACCATGCAAATATGCTTCATGCAGATGCATGCGTGTGTCTGTGGGCGTGGGAGATTTTCCCCCGATCCTAGCGCCTTAGTGACGGTGCTGATAATAACAAGAAGAAGAAGAAATCCGAGCCCAATCATGGAAACATCAATCTCATATATATATGGAAAGGCCTGTCAAGGCAGTACACAGTATCAACGAGTACAAACAGCTCAACAGCATGACCTCAGCCAACAAGTCTGGTGATGGTCAGCATACATCAAAGATCGAAAATAACAGGGATACAATTAGTCAAGTACGGCCACGGGCACGATACTCGGCTAATAACTCCTTTGTCTCTGAACAATCTGGAGAAGTGAGCAACCCCTCGACGAGTAGTTCCCTCTGCCTGATGGTATGCTGAAGCCCCTGAACTGAACTCTCCCAAGCGCCTTCGCCAAAGCAATCTTCTAGCTTCCGCTTCTTAGACTCAAATATCAGCTTATGCTCCTTCAGGCTAGCAATGGCTTTGTTGAGATGGGCTTCAGCGGAGTACCTACGGGCGGTCTCTTCATCAAACCTCCGCTCACTGTCTTTTACCTCGGCTTCTAGCTTAGAAATCTGCAGCATCAGCTGGTCTTCTCGCTCCTTCCTGGTAGCCATGGAGGTCTTCCAATGCCGGTCGAACTTAGATATTCTCCGATAAGCTTCCTCCAAATGCAGCTTCTTCGTAGCTAGCACATCATTAGCAGCTCTGAAGTCTTGACCTAAGCGTTCCCGATCAGCAATCTGCTTTGCCAAGTCTGCACTCAGCTGGCTCACCGACTCTGTTTGCCTTTTTAGAGCATGCACGGCTTCGTTCCTCTCACTTCGAAGCTGAGCTAACTCCTTCTCTAAGTCAGCATTTGTCCTCTTCAGTTCATCACACTCGGCTAATACCTGGTTGTGCTGATGAATGGACACAGTGGTAGGCTCTTCGACTGGCGGAGGACTCTCTGGTCTGACAGGAGGGAATGGCATCCCTATAGTGCTGGCTCTGGCTCTGATCCAATCTGAATAAGGAGGGTAAGCTTGGTTGTTGCTCTTCCCCAACAAAGGCTTTCCTCTCGTGCTGATGTTGTTCCATGCATACTGAAGCTTGGACAACAAATCCCCCTCTAGAATACCCGTGAGGTACAGAGATTCCCGTACCTCTTCTTCCTTCGGTGGAGTCCTCAAAGCATATGCAAACTGACGAACTAGCAATGACGGGTTGTAATTGATGCAACCCTTCCTACCTATCAGAGGTACGTTAGGAAACCCATTACAACTGAAGATCATCTCGGTGCCTAACCTGCTTCTGTCAACGAACCAAACAATGTCTTCTGCCGACAAGCTCATCAGACGCTCAGGCCACTCAGCCGTGGCTGCAGACAAGACAGAAGAACCCTTCTTAGGCAAATGACTATCAAACCACTTGTACAACAACGGTACGCAGCATGAAACATTCTTCCCTCTCCGGTTCTCATTCTTGTAATGCACTGAATGGTAAACGTCTCCGATCAGAGTAGGGACTGGATTCCCTGAGGCAAAGATATGGAATGCATCGAAGTCTACGAAGTCAGGCATGATGGGAAATAGGATAATGCCATATATGCATAGAGCCAGGATGGCGTTGAAGGCGTCCCAACATTTGTCCTTAGCACACTGTTGAGCCTTAGCTATCAGAAACTGCAGAGAGAACCCCGGAACCTTGTTCCAACTCGTCACCACTAACTCAGAAGCGCTCAAATGGAGTGAGGAGGCTAAACCGACCAGATCTGGCTCAGCATCCATGTGGACAAAAGGCACCTGCCTTTTGATAGGCACACCCAGCATGTCAGCATACTCTTCCAATGTCGGCGCTAGAACGAAGTCATGAAAAGTGAAACACCTCAAGGGAGGATCATAAAACTGCAGAAGAGAATGTAACCCACTCAACTCAGACGCAGAAGGTTTGTAGACCAGACTAAGCAACTTGCCATATGACTTCCTGAACCTATCTTCCACAGAATCCCCTGCCAGGGCTATCAAACCAGTCAGCTTCGACACATCGGGGGTCGGGAACTTGTATGCAACAGTCTTCCTGAGAGAGGCCATAGTAGCAGAAGGCGAGAAATCCAGGATCGGGGAAACGGTACCTGCAACACAGACACACGTTAATGGAATGCAGATGAATGCGCAAACTAATGCAAAATGCGGGTATGCAATAATATATCCATGCGGCTGCTGTGGAGATTCGGTGTCAACAGTCACTGATGGGAAGGAAACCCCGGTGTAAACCCACTGGTCTGATCTGCTTGAGAATAACCATCTGATAGTGTCGAGATCAAAATTCTGCCCTGACAAGAGCGAAGGCCTGATAATAAGGACCCCGGGTGCAATATCAAGGAATATCTGTTGATGAAGTCTTCGGATCCCAAATCACAAATCTGCCCTCTCAAGAACAAATACACAGCTGCTGATGAGATCTTCAAACCCCACTCAAAATCTGCCCTATCAAGAACAAATAACAACCGCTGACGAGATCCTCAGACCCCGTTCAAAAAATCTGCTCCATCCAGAACAAACCTCTGATAACAATACACTGATCAAAGCCTGTTCTATCAAGAACAGACAAACACCCGATGATAAGATCCTCTGATCAAAAACTCGCTCTGTCAAGAACATATCTGCAACTGAGAACCCACATAACTGATTCACTGTCAAGAAAACCAGGTAGTCTGAAGGTCTAAGTTTCCTGCAATAAACCCAGTCCCGCTCACAGGTATGGACCTAGACTGACTCAAGGTACGGCATCCTATGCGTTCATCAGCGTCACAGACTTTCAAAACTGATGATACGATTCCCAGAAGGAGTGGCATCATCAAGTCCTGAAGAGGCCTCACTTAGCTGAATCACAAATGATCGGTCCCCAGAGTCGACAATCCACCAAACCAGCAACCGTCTCAACCCAAAGGGTTGAAAGTGAAGCCAACCGGATGAACCTCGTCTGAGCGTGGATTTCATGAGACACTAGTGCCTACAAAGCAAGCACGCGCCCACTAATTTCCACTCTAATTCTAGGGTGCACTCAAGCCTGGGTCTGGCTTCTCACTCATAATAACATCCCTCTCCCACAGCAGCACAGATAATCATATCGAACTGGAAATAAAATGCGGGAAATAAAATGCGGGAAGTAAAAGTACGGTAAATAAACGCAACCCAACAAGCAAACATACAAGCGCTAGGATTGACTCTCATAGGGGATGGGAAACGGTCCCAGCATAAGGGATGGGAAAAGTCCCTAGATGCTATGAGTCCCCAGCAGAGTCGCCAGCTGTCGCTTGCGCGAAAATAAGGTGCCGGCAAAACAAAAGAGTCGCCACCTTTCGTTATTTATCCCTCAGAGCGGGAAAGGAAACGATCGGAAAAACCTGACGAATAAGGGTAAGACAAGGTCATCGCAACCATTGTCTGGGTTCGGGAGTCGGTTACGCAAGGGGAAGGTATTAGCACCCCTCATGTCCGTCGTACTCGACGGGATCCTCGCTTGTTTGTTTACTTGGACGGGTTGGTTATAATCTATCTACCTATCAAGGCTGGCTGAAAAAGAAAAGAAAAATGACTCGGCAAAGCATCTCACTTTATGCCTACGTATTCTCATCAGAGAATGAGAAATCAGAGTCAACGTAGTTCGGCCTAACTACGGGTGAAGGTGGGGAAGGTTGCTCGCTAGGACGTCGCATCCTATGCCTACGTACTTCCATCTGGTATGAAAGATCAGAGCAAACGTAGTTCGGGAAACTACGGGTTATCTCCTAAAAGAAGTGTTTTTTATTGTGTTTGCGATTTCAACCGCACTAGAGACTATGACCTGAGAGTGAATGCGTCGCATGTCACCCAAAGGGTACCATACTAAACATCCAGACTGTGGAAAAAGAAGCTCTCCCACAATCCTTTCTCAGATAGCTTAAGGCTCATAACGTACGAAAGAAATCATTCATGATTACTGTATCTTAAACTGTTTTGAGATGAGAAGAGAACAGGCCCAACTAGGAGGGAGACTATCAAGTCCTACTGTTGTCATGCCATGGATTCATCCTATGGTTGAGGTTTGAACAGGGAGCTCCTAGATGTTGTCATGCATAGGTTTCAACCTAAAAGTCTATCATCAAATCCTCATCAAAGGAAATGAGAGTCCTAAGGGATCATGTCAATGATACACCGAAACAGACAAAAACATCAGCTTTTAACAGTAAAATGCATGCAATGCAAGTGAGGGAGGAAATGTGTGTGGGGCTTCAGCCTCCACAAGCTCATCTCAACCTCAAGCCAGTCATGAAAATAACAGTAATCATACTGAAAAGTAATTAACATACTATCAAGCAATGAACAGATAAAGGAAATGAAGTGCCCTCAGGCAAACAAAACACACATGCTAGAGAAAGAAAATCCACATCTAATCTCTAATCCTAGCCTCAAAACAGAATCTAAATCAGATCTAGGCAAAACCCTAAAGCAAAACCTAACCAAAGGAAAACAATCCCAGTCTTCAAGCTTTCCAAGCTTACCAAAGAAAGGGAGCTAAGTAAGCAAGCCCATAGTGTCTTCCTCAGGAAAGCACTAGGAGGTGTATACTCAGGAGTCATACCCTATGTGGCTCAACCACTGTGATCAGTTTATATTCCTCCTCAGGAGAAATTAAACTCACAAGCAGGCTCCAACATCACTGGATATTTAGGAAATCCTATCTGAACTAGTGGAACTAAGTGAATAGACCCATAGGACCTTCCTCAGGAAAGTGCTAGGAGGCTTCCACTTAGGAGTTGTATCCCATGTGGCTCAACAACAAGTGATCAGTTTACATTCCTCCTCAGGAGAAATTAAACTCACAAGTTGGCTCCAACATCATTGGATACTTAAGAAATCCTAGATAAACTAATGGAACTAAGTGAATAGACTCATAGGACCTTCCTCAGGAAAGTGCTATGAGGCTTCCACTTAGGAGTTGTATCCCATGTGGCTCAACAACAAGTGATCAGTTTACATTCCTCCTCAGGAGAAATTAAACTCACAAGTTGGCTCCAACATCATTGGATACTTAAGAAAGAGGTGAGAAGAAAGGATGACAGTCATTCATAGTACCTTCCTCAGGAAAGTACCATGAACTCCCCTCATCCCTCAGGATCTCAAACCTCACAGACAGGGGACAAGCTCCAAGCTCTGGGTCTCTGAGTCTTGATCTACAATCTTCAATCTTCAACAGGCTCCTCAGCAAAGTCTTCAAGACAACACACAAGCCACCAAACCACAAGAAACTATCTCTGAAGTTCAACCACAGTTGAACTTCAAAGTCAGAAGTCATCAAGGCTTCTCCTATCTTCAAGCTCAGATTAAAAATAACAAAACACCCTACAAAATTCTATCAAAAATCTAGGGGGAACCTACAATATCTATCCATAATATCTACATAGGTCTCTACCTAAAAATCAAGAAAGAACTGATCAAAGAAAGGGAACTCATCACCTAAACACAATCTAAACCCTAATTAGGATACCCTAAATCTACCCTAATTAAACTAATCAAAATTTAATTCTAAAAATCTAGAAAAAATCCTATGGGGAACTATGATTCATCATCTAATTGCACAAAAAAGAATGGATTAAAAACCCTAAGGGAAAGTCCTAAAACAATTCCTACAAAATCATGATACAAAATTAAACAATATAAAAGCTATCTTAAAAGAAAAATCTATTAAAATACTAAACTAAAAAATAAAATCTCATTTTTATTTTTATAATTTTCTACACAAAATGATCTAATCATAGAAAAAAGAAGAAGTCAAAAATCATTTTTTATCATTTATTTATGAATTAAACAAAACAGAAAAAGTAATAAAAGAAAATAAAAGAATTAAATGAATTAAAGGGAGGGGGGGTTGGAATAGCACTACACGCTAGTTGAAATCAGAATGGGCCAAAAAAAAGGGGGGGGCGAATAGAAAATAAGCCCAGAACGCTGGCTTAATGAAACGCCGCGTTTCAACTTATTTGAAATTTTCCCTCCACTCTCAGACTCGCCCGTGGCCACACGATCTGAATAATTTGTCAAACCTGGAGAATGATCTAACGGATCACCTTCATCGTCCCCAAACCAACTAGGGTTTTCAGAACCCTCTCCTCCATGCCCTAACCTTCGAGCTCCTCTATCTCTCTGCTCAGGCCATGGTTTCACACGATCCAAACACGAAAAATGCTCTACTACTCAAGCTCTACACAACCATACGTACACTTTTTATTAATTCTTCCTAGATAGTTCTAACAGAGGGATTAAAGATCGTGGTTCAAACATGTTCATCTGTGATCAACTTGGTTAAGGCTTCAACCTAAGGGCATGAACTTACTCTACGCATTACCCCAATGATTCTAAACTAATCCATGTTAATTAAAACACCAAATCCAGCCAATTCTTGATGATCAAAGATTCATGGGCCTGTTATGGAACCTCACGGATTGCTCTCTACTTCTCAAGATTTAATCAACTAACCTAGCTTAACAGTTCTACACCTAAGATCTAACCTAACTATGCATAATTAAGGAGAAATGAGTGAATTCACCAACCTGTCAAGTATCAATGGTGGAGGTATGAACAGCTCCCTTCAATGCTTGCTCTTGCTTCCAAACACTCCTCTAATGGTGTTAAGCTTTCTGTTTGCAAGAATCTTGAAGATGATAGCCTCTAGTGATCAATTCATGGATTTGCTTGCTCTTGAAGAATGCTTGAAAACCTTGCTTTTCTCTCCCTCTCCTCCACTGAATTCTCCAACTTTCACCAACCTTTGATCACTCTCTGATGCATTCTTTATATAATAATCATTGGATGTGTCTAGATTCATCTAGAATGTGATGGAAACTTCTTGAAATTCTCATGTGATGACAAATTGGAAATCTCATCTCCCATGCTTCATGCCTTGCAATCTGGTCTCAAAATGTCCTTACATGAGTTATTGAGAAGGGATGAGTGGAAAACAAGTTCAGTTTTGGCTTATGTAGGGTTTTTCAACATTGCCTTCTTTTTCAAGTAATGACTTTTCAAAGCATCACCCATTTTTAGACCTCAAATGAAAATTCTAGCTAAACCAATGTTCTCAAAATGGTTTTTTCCAATCAAAATGATATATTGGATGACCTATTTTGGGTTTGTGGATCTTCCAAATCACTTTTCAATTTCAACTTTTCAAGTTTATAAGCCATTTTTAGTTCATTTTTGACCAATCATGTAATCTCATGCTATGAGCCTTTCCAACAATTTGTGACCTTCTTTCTAGACTTAAAATCACATTTTGAGCAACTTTCATGTTTTGAGTTTTCCCATTTGAGGCTTGGAAATAGGAGTTTTAGGCATTGGCTAAAATGACCTATAACTGACAAATGACCAAAATACCCCTGTCTTGTTCAAACCATAAGTTGAGTTCCACAAATCCAATCAAGGACTTCTACCACTCAAATTAAAGATAAGAAGATGCTCTTCAACATTCATGTTGACCAAGAAATCATAGGAATCCTCCTACTAGGGCAAAAGTTGTCTGCAAGTTGGGTGACTTTCAAGGACCCAGATTCACATACCTCTGCTGACCTGTAATTTGTCAAAACCATAACTTGAGCTCTGCAACTCCTATCAAGGACTTCCACCACTCAAATTAAAGCTAATAACAAGCTCTACAACATTCATGTTGTGGGGAAGATGAGATATCAATCACATCTTGAGCTAAAACTACCTGGAAGATAGGGATCAAATTAGGGTTTTTCACTGCCAATCCTCAGAAACCCTAACTCAAAACTTCTCAAACTCCTCAATCATGATGAGTTAGTCTAGGAATCATCTCTATAACATCTCTATGAATCATTCCATGATCTCATGGCCCTTGGATTGAGTCTCAACCCTCTCCAAATCTTCAGTTGTCCTAGGGTTGACCCAGTCAAAACCCTAATTCTACCATTCATGGTTGAATCTTCTGAATTCTTGCATAATGACTTCTCTGGGCTTCATGATGGCTTTCGAGACATCTCATAAGCTTTCCCAAAACACCAAATTCATTCTCAAAGTCTCAGAACCATCTGAGGGAAACCCACAACTCTCAAGCTATGGAGCACACAACCCTGATTTCTGCCCATTCCTCTGAGGATCTCTTGAACTTTCTGATGAAGGTATCCACTTTCAAACACTTGATAGATAAATAATTGTTGGTCAAATTTTGGGGTGCAACAACGATTATGATCACGTTTTTCTTTCGGCAATTCAGCATCACTGAAACTCAACGTGTTGCATGCTGTTATATTGGCCACTACTGAATCAAATTGACCGAGAGAAATATCCTTCGTTACATGGGCCTGTCTTAATAATTTCTATAATGCCTCTCTGTGAGCTGGAGAGTTGATCAAGAGTGACAAGATTGATATTTTTGATGGCGTCTGATGAAGCTGATCTATCACCTTGTAATCACTTCTTCGGATAATTCTTAAAAATTCCTCATCATTTTCTTCTTCTGTGCTTGGAGTTTCTTTTTCTTTGATTACCATGGCAGGAATAACTTCCTTTGGAACAGCTACTGATACTTTCGGTTGATAGATCCAACCGCTACGGGTCATTTTGCTAGTGCCGGTAATATTTGTTACATCCACTTTATCATCTGTCTGAACAACCCTTCTCGATACTTGGTCCACTACGGTCACGTCGTATTTCCATGGAACAACTTTTATATTATCATAAGGGAACGGTCTCGGTTTTTGGATCACAATTGGTCGAGGTTGCCTGATAGCAACTCTGTTGAAGACGGGCCTCGCACCTCTGTTAAACACTAGAACTTTTTCTCTTTTCCTAGACAGATCAAAAACTGGCTCAATCACAGAAACTTCTTCTTTCCTTACCTTACCACACACTTGTAACATCCCCTCATCTATTAATCTTTGTACATCTTCCTGTATCACATCACATCCATTGGAATTAACAGAACATTCTTCACAGTTTTTATGAGTACTTCCCAACAGCCCTTCTCTTGTCAACTTCTCATGTAATGTTTTCAATGGCGTTCTGATCCTCGACACATCATCAATTATCTCCACATCTGACTTTTCTATGGCATTAACCCTTCCATGGTTTGGCAGTGGGTTACTCTTAACGTTGGGTGGTATATCATCAAAGGATAAGATTTTCTTCTCCATCAACTCCCTCACCAGATGTTTCAAAGCAAAGCACCCCTCTAGGTCGTGGCCAGCGGCACCTTCGTGGAAAGCACAATGAGCATTTGGGTTGTAGTGTGGAGATGTTGTATCTGGATTCAGTGGCCTTGTTGTTATCAACTCTTGGTGAACTAAAGAAGGGTACAATTCCGTGTATGTCATTGGTATTTGTGGAAGCGGAGGTTTTGTGGTCGTCCTTCGGTTTTGATAATTCTGTCTGGGCTGTTGCACTCTCTCCTGATGGTTTTGTTGATAGGGCGGAGCGTTGGGCGCTCGTTGATACCCTTGTTGATTTGGTTGATAAGCGGGCACTGGTTGCCCTAACTGGTAACTTGGAATAGGATGGTTGAATGCTGGCGCTACAACTGCCACATATTGCTGCGGGGCATATTGTACCGGATATGTTGGTCGCTGCTGAGGGTATTGCTGAGAATAATTTGGTTGGATTTGCTGGATGAAGCTTTGTTGAGGCTGCTGATACTGTGGATACGGAGGTCTTACGGTGCGACTTCTTCTTCCCATTATTGCATTTGTCTCACATTCTTTCTTTTTGTGAAACCCACTGCCGACTTTCTTGATACTGCTGTTGTTAGAGCTGCTGGAACTGCTGGCTACCTTTCCATTTTTCATTCCCAATTCTACCCTCACTCCCACGGCTACAATATTTGAGA
This sequence comes from Lathyrus sativus, assembly GCA_963859935.3. Taxonomy (NCBI): domain Eukaryota; kingdom Viridiplantae; phylum Streptophyta; class Magnoliopsida; order Fabales; family Fabaceae; genus Lathyrus; species Lathyrus sativus. Next base: position 21,957,375 of record OZ012737.1, read on the forward strand.
AACTTGCAGACACACTACTGATCATTTTCTCGTAAAATTATGGTCTCACTGTGTCAACAAACCAGTATGTTAATTCTTTCTCACTTAGAGGTGGTTCTACCTGGGATGCTGTTTCTCTCCACCGCTGAGCGTACTCTTTGAATGATTATGTACTTTTCTGTGACATACTCAACAATTGCCTTCTGTCAGGTGCTATATCCATATTGTACTTGTAGTGTTTCATAAAAGCATCGACCAAATCTTGAAAACTGTGGATCCGTGACTGATCTAAACTTAAATACCATTTGGCTGGTGCCCCCTTCAAACTGTCTTGGAAGCAATGAATCATTAGCTTATCATCTTCGACGTGCGCTACCATTCTCCAATAATACATGATTAGATGTGTTCGTGGACAAGTGGCTCCTGAATACTGATCGAAATTTGGGACTTTAAATTTTGGTGGGATTACCAGCCCAGATACTAAACACATATCTCTGGCATAAGTACCAAAGATATCGTTCCCTTCCATTGCTCGGACTTTCCTTCCTATTGTTTCAACACTTTCTCTTAACTTCTCATGCATATCATTCTCTTCTTCATACCCCTCAAGACCTTCGTATACTGGTGGAGGATTGTGAAAGACAGGGCGCGCTTGAACCTGAACTGAAGCTGGAGCGTATGTAGGAATTGCCTAAGGAATCTCTCCTCCTAGGGAAACTGTCTGCTGAGTGACTCTTGGTGGTGGCACAAAACCCGGAGGCAACCTATAACTCGACACATTTGCAATAGTAACAGCTGTTGGGATTGGTTCTGCAGTGATTTCAGAGACTACGGTGGCTTGAGTGTCCAACTGCGCACGGATGACCTGCAATGCTTCCATGATCTTTCCCATTCCTCCTCGGAGCTCTCCGAGCTCATTGTCGATTCTGTCCATATCTAAGTTCTGTTCTTCCATCCTTAAGCGAGCTTGGGCTCGTGTGTTGTATTGATGGCGGGGTCTCAGTGTGATTCTGAAGATAAGACAGAGGAATGAGACACGACTCAAGAACATGCATATGCAATGTTTATGAATGCAGACATGCAAATGCAGACTTTAAACATTCAAGGAATAAAAGCTATATTTGCAAATATTACAACAATAGGGAAAACAGACAAATCTTCATTGATAATAACTGGAGAGTTTACAACATCAAACTGGAAACGAAAATACAAGTTTCTTGCTACAAAACAACAGAAAATAACAACAAATATTTCTAGGTCCTTCGACTAGATGGTCCTTCATTTTTAGGTTGACTCTTCCTTCCACTTTGACACACCACTTCTTGAAGTTCTTCTTTTTCTTGCATTGCCATGAAATACTTACTTCTCCAGGCTTTCCCTTCTTCCTCGGCTTTTGCTAGAGCAGTTTTTAATTCTTCCACCAAGGTGATCTTTGCTGGGTTAGGCTCGAAGCTTGTATAGAACATTTTCAATGCGGCCTCTCTTACCCATGACAAGTAAGATTCTGAAACAGTGACGTCAGGGTAATCTAACGCAGTCATCCCTCTGGTATTGATACGGCGCCAAACATATATAATCTGAGCTTTGTAAGCTTGATCCTTTCCTTCTTCAATATAAAAACTTCTCAGGAGAGCAAAGTCTGGTTCGTCCTTCATCGGGTATCCTAGCTGACGGCGGGCTAAGATGGGATTGTAGTTGATGCAACCTTAAGTGCTAATGAGTGGAACATTCAGGAATTCTCCGCAACTCTGAATCATAGGAATTCCTCCATAGACGGGATCATACCAGTTGATATCGGTGTGTTTGAGTAGCAACAACTTTTCGGTCCAGGAGAGCCCATTCTGTTGATTCCAAATGGCTGGCAACCTCGGCAAGTGCGAAATAAACCACTTGTAGAGAAGAGTAGCGCATCATACAACTCGTCCACCTCCATAAAGACTACTACGATGAATGGAGAAATAGGTATCGGCTAACAACGTGGGCACTGGATTCCTGAGCTCGAAGAGAGTGATTGCATTTGCTTCCATAAAGTTATCGACAGTTGGGAACAAGAAGAGTCCGTAGATCAACAAAGCCAGAATGGCCTCAAATGCCTCCATACTCTTTGCATCTGCATAGATCTGGGCTTTTTCAAACAAGAACATTGCTGGTAAACCGTACATGCTTCCTCGGGTAGTTAACTGAGAACGTACTTCAGCCACTTCTAGATTCAAGAGATCTGCAATGGTTCTTTCATTTGGAGTTCTTTCTCGTTCGGAGAACGGTCTAGGAGTAACACTCACCCCCATTAGTGTGGAGTATTCTTCCAAGGTTGGGAGCAGTTGGTAGTCTGGGAATGCGAAACAGTGATAGGTTGAATCGTAGAACTGTACAAGTGCTGATAATATTTCTTCGTCGACTTGGATCTCGAGTAGAGACAACACATTCCCATATTTATCTTTGAATGCTTCAGAATCTTCTACCAACCCTGCTAGTCTTCTTAGATCTCCCAGATCTGGGATTTGGAACATATCTCCTGTGGTTGTTTTCTTTCCCGAGTTCAATTGTGATAATATCTGCAAAATAGACTTTATTTCCATGAATATTTAAATAACGAGAATGCGAATGCAAAAGTTTTATGGAACTCAGATTTACCAAAATATCCTTTCATTTCATTGATTTTTCAAAGTCGCATTACAAAATATTTTTTTAGTACATCTTACAAAAGCCCTAACATTACAACTCAATATACTCTAAAAGAAAGTCTTCTCTCTTCTTGATTTTTCTGAATTCTTCTTCCACTTGCGCTTTCTCAAGGATAAGTTTATCTACCATAGCCTTCCAAGGAGTTGATTGATGGTTGGAATAAAATGCATCTTCCTGCGCCTTTCTTTTCTTGCTTGCAACTGCTTCTTCTTCTTTCAACTGAAGCTGTTTGCGGAGCTCCTCATTCTCTTCCATCGCCACCTGATATTTATACTTCCAGGATACCTCAGTCTGCTGTGACTTCCTCAGAGCAATCTTCAGCTTCTCTTCTTCAGACATGAAAATCAACGGCTGTTCTTCTACTAAAACCATAGGCTTTTGTGGAGGATAAGGCATTTTCAACTGAATGGCCCTCTTTCGGACCCATTGGAGATAAGGTTCAAAAGAGACGCAGTTAGGTCACACATTACACATGAAAAACCACAACAGGTATAAGAAACTTAAACAAAACATCCATACACATCATAAACATGAAATTAAGTATGATCATACTCAAAAATTATGCACAAAACCATCAAGGCAAAGTTTGACATGTTTGATGTTATGCAAAAAGCTGTTTTGGCAGCAGCATAATGAGATATGTGAAATGAAAAGCTTGATATCATGAGAACAACATATACATATCATAAATGCATTAATAGTCATGTAGGACTCAAGATTTGGGTACATGTACTCGGTTCAAAGAGATATCATCATGATGACAACATTTAAAAAGTATCAAAAGAGTACCAAACTGTCACAAGACCAAAGCAAGAAGATATGTCCTTATTACCATCCACACAATCCTCAATCATGTATTCTAATGACTATAAGCCTTAACCACAACCAAAGTCAGTTGTCATGAAAATTTGCATATTCATGGTTCATGCTTTTCAACACTTTTCTCAAAAATGCCAAATCATGGAAAATGATGTAAAATGCAAGATTCATAGATCACATACCTCTTGTAGACTATTTTGAACAAGCTAGAACACCAAGAAACCCATAGATCTTCCTAATGGCACCTGACTTTGGAGCTTTTCTTCTTCTTGAAGCAAAAATGAAAACCTTGTGACAGTTTGAGAAATGAGCTTTACCAATGATCCTCAATGCTTTGGACAGTTGAGATATAATGTATATGAGGTGTATGAATGGTTAGAACATCAAGAAAGTACTTAGACAAGGTTTTGGCGGATTTTATGCATTGTGGTCAAAGTTACCTGGTATGGAAGTTGACTTTTTGGAGAATGAGGTTTTTGAGTGGTCTAAGGGATTGTAAACCTTCAATATCATGTTTATGGATTGTGTGGATGATATTTGGGAGTTTAGAATGGATGGAAATGGTTTTGGGTGCTGAACTGTCCAAGACAAGTTTTTATGGTTTTGGTGGTTTTGCAACTTTAGAGAGTTTTGAGTAAAGAGTGGAAAGGAGTGAGAGCTTTCAATTCTTATGGTTTTTAGAGGATTGTTGATGTCTAAAGTGAGGTGAGGGAGGGTCCTATTTATAGGCAAATGGAAGGGGCATGACAGATTTGTGATTTCCCCCCTAGGAAGGAAAGCTTTTGCATTTTTATCCAAGTTCTCAAAAAAAGCTTTCTTCACTCGAAGGAAAGGCTTGAAAGTCAAGGTTTATGATGGCTTTAGGGTGGATAAATGCAGGCTAGAGGGTATGGCTTTATGGCCGTGGCAGATCACACTTTCCACCTCTCGCTTGGTTTATCATTTTTTAATGCAAGTTGCAAGGCAACTTGCAAGCCCACTTGCAAAACTTGCCCAACCAATTTTTCTGCATAGCTTTCATATTTTTTCATTCTAAAACTTCTACATATCAGTAAAAAACAAGTTCAAAGGCTGAGATTGGCCCAATTGATGAAAATTACATTTGTGAAAATTTGACAATGTGGGACTTCAAGCATTAAAACACCAACTTGCCATGACCATAACTTTCAGGTCACAAATGCCAATGAGGTGTTCTAGTACAATTTGGAAAGCCCTCAAGTAGCCTTACAACTTTCATGTTTTCAAGAAATTCAAATTCCAAAAGGAACTGGCTCAAAAATCATCTCAAAGTTGGCTGCAAACATGAATCTTTTGACCAAAACACTTAGAAAAATCCTAAGTGTTTTCCCCTCTTGCATTGATTTTCAATATAACTCCAAATCCATTCATTTTTTGCACATGGTCTCCTATGGGACTTTTGTATATAATGCCAATACCTTTCCAATGAGCTTTGAAACACTTCAAAAGGATGTGTGGTTGAGGAGTTATGGTCTTGTCCCTTTCAAAACCCTAATTCCCGACTTTTTCGATTAATCCTTCATCCTTGATCCAATGACCATGAAATTTTATGATCAAGTTTAATATGATATAAGGAAAATTTTTCATTTACAACTTGAAGTCATGTTCCTAAAATTTGAAGGGTTGACTTTTTGGTCAACGAACCGATCGATCGGTGACTACCGAGTCGACTGTTGGGGCTCTGAGCCTTCTGAGACTTTGAATCTTCTTGAATAGACTTCAATAAGCCATGCAAACTTCATGGACCTCAATACCACCATTAAAACACCTTCCAACACAAAAGTCAAACCACAGTTGACTTTTACCGATCAAAAACCCTAATTGGGGCCGCTGAACTGCACTGTCTTCAATTCTGGGTGACAACCTCAAATTGATTTCGCATTTGATCTCATATTGTATCCTTGAACTCATTTCATGGTTGAACCAATCCCAAACATTGATTGATCTAACTTTAAAGCTTTGATTTTGACTGTGCAAAACCCTAATTCATCTGCATCTTAACAAAGAAAACTTGAATTGGGTTAAGGTTAGATAATCACATGCATGATCCTAAAATGATGATGAGGATCTAAGGTGGTCAAAATTTGGGGTGCAACAGTTGCCCCTATTTAAATATCTTCACTAGATGGAACTGAGAGATGACAATCCTCGTAGAATCGTAGTGAAAGGTATTTAAATACAGAAAACCAAAAATTTTGTCCCTTAGATCCGATGATATGCAAAAGGACAAATACTGAAATGCCATGGATTCTAAGTGATGCTTTATGATGCGTGGGTGCAAGACACAATGTAGACACGAGAGAAAAAGTAAAAGAACGGCAGAACAACGAGTAACTATTCATTGGGAGACCAACACTGGGGACCCGACACACTGGGGAATCCTCACTGAGGGATCCACACTGGGGAAAAAAGAAGATATAAGCACAGAAATCAGTAGTTCATACGTGACTAATGACATATGGGAGAAAGCTTCACACGGGGACAACAAAATCTGACAAAGACAACAAATTCACCGGGGGAAGGGAAACACATTCCATTGGGGAAAAAGCAAATTTCCATCGGGGAAACAAAAGACTAGAGCCACGAACCTCACTGGGGATGATCAGATGAGGAACTTCCTATAACAAAGAGTTCAAATGGGATCTTCAAGAATGGACCAGACACAACGGGATACTAGTGACGATTAGATCTCCGGGACCAGACTGGGGAAAGCAAAGGCTTACTGGGGACAATGATGTCAACCAGCTTCAAAAAACAACAAACCGTGCTAGTTACTACTAGACTTCTTTAGGGATAATGGTGATGACCAAACCAAGGTACCAATAACAATTGGATTTCAAACCACAATGGTAAAATACTGGATTTCGGCTGGGGAAATTGGTGACGACCAAAATCAAGCTATGCCAGTGACTACTAGACTTAAAAAGGGTTGGTAACGACCAAACCAACAGATACCAATAACGATTGGGTTAAAATAATTCCAGTTACGACTGGATTTCAGGGAAAGGTTGGTAACGACCAAACCAAAAGATACCAATAATGATTGGATTTCAAACAATGCCAGTTACGACTGGACTTTAGGAAACATGGTGACGACCAAAAGGAAAGTACCAATAACGATTGGATGTCAAACAATGCCAGTCATGACTGGACTTCAAGGGGAGCATGGTAACGACCAAGCCAGAAATCAGTGCCAGTTATGACTAGAATTTTAGGGAAATATGGTTACGACCAAAAGAAAAAAAACAAAGCCGGTTACGACGGGCTTTAAATGAAATATGGTTACGACCAAGAGAAATACCAATAACGATTGGGTTTCGAAACGCTGCCAGTTAAGACTGGACTTACACAGGGGTTGCTAGTAACGACTAGACTTCCAAGGGGATTGATAGATAGCACACCAAACCAAAGGAGGAAATGAATCACACTGAATCCACGGATAAAGGGTGCATATAGATTTGTTGGGAAATAAACCCAACTCCACTGGGGAACAAAGCTTAAACAAGCTGGCCAGAGACGTCAAAGTAAAATCAGATGCCCAGAAATCCTCTGCTGGGGATGAGTCTTCAATTTCTTTCTTGAGAAATGGTCTTCAGTCTTGGTAACCACACATGACCAAAGGAAACTTCACAAACAAGTCTGCTAACACATTCTACATGGGAGATGCATTCAGGATTGTATATCAAAGCTCCTGCCATTCTGAGACGCCGGGGAAGTATGATTTTCATCGGAATCTTCCATGAGTCAAAGCATTTCGCGCTTGTTAATCTTTTCAAGTTTAAAATTTTCTTTTTAAATGGAACCCTAGTGCTTCCAAAATCATCATTTGATCAACAAACAATATTTTGCATAACAAAGAAAATAAAGGAAATGGTAAATTGCAACAAAGAATGGCTCAAAACTGATTTTATTCAAGAATGAAATCTTGCAAATGTCAAGATTCCATAGAAGTTTTACAAGTGAAAAATGGCAATCGTGGAAAGGTTACATTGAATCCCATGACCATCCATCCCTAAAGACTAAAACCCCCCAAATCCTCGCTTCTGACAAGAGCGATTGAAGTGGTCTTCTTGTACGATCTTCTGCAAAGTGACAACTTATCCGATACAGTGAAATGCCTTTGTCCCTAACGTTTGCCTGGATCGCCCTTTCGGGTTTTCAATCCACCGGGACGCTCATTTTTGCCTAAGCCGCCCTTTCGGGTTTTCAACTTAGAGAGCTCTTAATTTTTTTCTTTTCTTTCTCTTTTTTTCTTTTTCTTTCATCCCTAACTTTTTCATAAGCCGCTCTTGCGAGTTTTCGACTTATCGGGTTCTTTTAGGCGTAATATTTCCGTACTGCATCAGAATTCACTGGGTGAGTAAGCTGCTCCCCATCCATGGTTGTAAGAATTAATGAGCCTCTTGAGAAGACCGTTTTTACTACAAGTAGACCATCATAATTAGGCATCCACTTCCCTCGGGCATCTTTATGAACTAGTAAGATTTTCTTGAGTACAAGCTCCCCTTCTCGGAATTCTCGGACACGAACCTTCTTATCAAAATCTCTTTTAATCCTTTTCTGATACAACTGGCCATGGCACAATGCAGACATGCGCTTCTCATCAATAAGATTCAACTGATCAAACCTTTCTCTGACCCATTCTGCTTCTTCGAGTTTAGCTTCCATTATGACTCTCAAGGACGGTATCTCAACTTCGATCGAAAGTACTGCCTCCATTCCATATACCAAAGAGAAAGGGGTTGCCCCTGTTGAAGTGCGAACAAACGTTCTATACCCATGCAAGGAAAATGGCAGCATTTCATGCCAATCTTTATAAGTTTTCACCATCTTTTGCAAAATCTTCTTAATGTTCTTGTTTGCAGCTTCCACAACTCCGTTCATTTTGGGACGATAAGGAGAAGAATTGTGGTGTTCAATTTTGAAGTCATCACACAACTCTTTCATGATCTTGTTGTTCAAGTTGGTGTCGTTGTCTGTTATGATTCGGCTCGGGATTCCGTATCGACAAATAATCTCCTTCTTGATAAAACGAGCCACCACTTGTCGAGTAACATTGGTGTAGGATGCGGCTTCAACCCACTTTGTGAAATAATCAATAGCGACCAGAATGAATCGGTGTCCATTAGAAGCTTTCAGCTCAATTGCCCCAATCATATCAATGCCCCACATAGAGAAAGGCCATGGTGATGATAACACATTCAACAACTTTGGAGGTACATGCATCTTGTCTGCATAAACCTGACATTTGTGACATTTCCTGGCATATTGAATGCAGTCCGTCTCCAAAGTCAACCAGTAATAACCAGCCCTCAAAATATTCTTGGCCATAGCATATCCATTAGCATGAGTACCAAAAACTCCTTCATGAACATCTTGCATTAATAAATCTGCTTCCCGTCTGTCAACACATCTAAGCAGGACCATGTCATGATTCCTTTTGTAAAGCACATCATTACTGAGAAAGAATTTAGATGCTAATCTTCTCAAAGTTTTCTTGTCAAGTGACGTAGCATCAGCAGGATATTCTTGTTTCAACAGAAAATTCTTTATGTCGTAAAACCATGGCTTGCCATCAGTTTCTTCTTCAACCATCTGACAGTGGGCGGGCTCAGTCTTGCGTTCAATTCGAATAAGAGTGGCATCATTAACATACCTGACCTTCCACATAGAGGCTAGCATGGCTAGAGCATCAACAATGTGATTTTCAGATCTCAGAACATGCTTGAAGGTAATCTCATCAAAATACTCAATCATCTTAACAATGTAGGCTCTGTAAGGGATCAAATTTTCATGTCTAGTCTCCCACTCACCAGTGACTTGATAAATGACCAGGGCTGAATCTCCACTTACTTCAAGAAGCTTGATTCTGAGGTCGATGGCTGCTTCCAAGCCAAGGATACATGCTTCATACTCTGCAATATTATTTATACATTCAAAGTCCAACCTGGCTGTAAATGGAGTATACCCACCTTCTGGATTCATCAGAACGACACCCACACCATGCCCACTGTAGTTGGAGGAACCATCAAACATCATCTTCCACACAAGACCCGGCTGCAGACCCTCATCAGGACTTGGCTCTTCACAATCCTTTATCAACATAATGTCTTCATTTGGGAAATCAAACTTGAGAGACTCATAATCTTCAACTGGTTGATCTGCAAGGTAATCTGACAAGATACTACCTTTGATAGACTTCTGAGTTACATACTGGATATCATATTCGGATAACAACATGTGCCAACGGGCGAGCCTTCCAGTCTGAGCAGGCTTCTCAAAGATATACTTTATCGGATCCATTTTTGAAATCAACAAAGTAGTATGACAAATCATATACTGCCTCAAACGCCTAGCGGCCCATGCCAAAGCACAACAAGTCTTGTCAAGGAGTGAATACCTAATTTCACAGTCAGTGAACTTCTTACTCAGGTAATAAATGGCGTGCTCTTTCCGTCCAGATTCATCCTGCTGACCCAACACACAACCCATTGAACTCTCAAGTACCGTCAAATACATGAAGAGAGGTCTTCTTGGAACATGAGGTATCAAAATTGGAGGCTCTTGAAGATAGCCCTTAATCTTATCAAAGGCTTGCTGACAGTCTGAATTCCAAACAACCGACTGATCTTTGCGTAACAGTTTGAAGATGGGCTCACAAGTTGGAGTCAAATTTGAAATAAACCGGGATATGTAATTCAACCTTCCAAGGAAACCCCTAACTTGTTTCTCAGTTTGTGGAGCTGGCATGTCTTGAATAGCTCGAACTTTATCGGGGTCTACCTCAATCCCTCGCTGGCTAACAATGAAACTGAGTAATTTTCCAGATCTCACCCCAAAAGTACATTTGGCTGGGTTCAACCTCAACTGATATTTTCTGAGTCTCTTGAACAATTTCAAAAGATGTTCCAAATGATCTTCCTCGCTCTGAGACTTGGCAATCATATCATCAACATACACCTCAATCTTCTTGTGCATCATATCATGAAATAAAGTCACCATGGCCCTTTGATAGGTAGCACCAGCATTTTTTAAACCGAATGGCATAACTTTGTAACAGTACGTCCCCTAAGGAGTGATAAAAGTGGTTTTTTCCATATCATCTGGATCCATCTTAATTTGGTTGTAACCGGAGAAACCATCCATAAAAGAGAACACTGCGAAGCGAGTTGTTTTATCCACCAATGTGTCAATATGTGGCAACGGAAAGTCATCTTTCGGGCTGACCTTGTTCAGATCTCGGTAATCCACACACATTCTGACTTTCCCATCTTTCTTCGGCACAGGAACAATGTTAGCCACCCACTCAGGGTACTTAGATACTGCCAAGAAACCTGCGTCAATCTGCTTTTTTACCTCATCTCGGATTTTAAGAGCCATGTCGGGTCTTGTTCTTCGGAGCTTTTGCTTAACTGGTGGACATTCTGGTCGGAGTGGTAACTTGTGGACCACTATATCAGTATCTAAACCCGGCATATCTTGATACGACCAAGCAAATACATCAACATATTCCTTCAAAAGCTCTTTTAACTGCTGCTTGACCTCTCCCCCTAGACTTGCCCCAATCTTGACTTCTTTCTTGTCTTCTTCAGTGCCAAGGTTGATGACTTCTAACTGCTCTTTGTAGGGTTGAAGCTCTGCATCCTCATATTGTGCCAATCTTACCAGTTCATCAGGAATTTCACAATCTTCGTCCTCGTCTTCAGCTTGATAAATTGGCGAATCAAAGTCAGGAGGGAATGCATGGTCACAGGATTCAATGGGTTTTGGAAGTTCGCTGCAGGTTGGAATTGCTTAATTTATTAAAACACGCAAAGACAAATGCAGCATACAAAGAGAGAAAATTGCTTTGGTTTTATAAAATTGCCATTTTTCTTTTAAAGTGAAAACAAAAAGACAGTAAAGGAAATAACACACAGAATTTAACAAAATAGTTCATTTTTCATTGATATTTCTTGAAAGCACGGGGCCCTTACAAAACAATCCTATAGCCTTGGGCACGGCTATGGAGGTTTAAAAGCAAAAACAAGAAAGGAAAACAAACAAATTACTTTGAGTCATGAAAGACTACGGGAATTTCAACAACTTCTCAGTTGTTCAGAGCAGATTCACAATGATACACTAATTGCTCAATGTCTTAGTCTTCAGTATCTTCCCCCACAGCGTTGATTTGAAATCCTCCGCTAACAAATACTTCTTGAATTGTCTTCAGACATCCTTTGTCATGTGCGACTTCTTTAGCATGAGTTGGTTTGTAACCCAACCCTTGGCGATCCATCTTCGGCTTCACTTCAATAATTTCTCCCCAACCTGCAGGAGTACCTTCTTCCAGAGTAGCTTTGATGCTCTGAGCGGATGCAAAAGATGGACAACTTTCAACCACTGTTTCTTCCAACATCACCGCATTAGCTATTTCGAGTGCTTGAAATAAGGTTTCTAGTGCGCCCTCATCTGCTTCAATTTACTTGAATGATGACAGGTTGCTCACCATTAGGTCTTCTTCCCCATGTACAATCACTAACTTGTCATCCACTACAAACTTCATTCTTTGGTGTAAAGTGGAAGCTACTGCCCCAGCTTCATGAATCCACGGTCGTCCTAGCAAACAATTGTAGGCCGGATTAATATCCATCACTTGAAAGGTAATGTCAAACACGTGAGGCCCTACCATGATTGGTAACTCCACCTCCCCAATAACTGTCCTTCTCGAACCATCAAAAGCTTTGACAATCAAGGACGTCGGTTTCATCTCTGCCCCATACATAGGCCAATCTTGCAAGTGATCTTGCTGGTAACACATTCAACGATGATTCATTATCAACCAAAACTCGTGCCAATGTGTCCTCTTGGCATTTGACAGATACGTGCAACGCATGGTTGTGATTTCGTCCTTCTTTCGGCAATTCTGCGTCACTGAAACTCAAGGTGTTACATGCGATAATATTTTCCACTACTGAATCAAACTGGCCAAGCGTTATGTCCTTCGTTACATGCGCCTTCCTCAGCACTTTTTGCAGGGCTTCTCGGTGAGCAGGTGAATTCATTAAAAGAGACAAGATTGATATTTTTGATGGCGTCTGATGGAGCTGATCAATGACTTTGTAGTCACTTTTTCGAATAATCCTCAAGAATTCTTCATCATCCCCTTCAGCACTAGGTATCTCTTTATCTTTTGTTGTTATAGCGGGAGCAACTTCCTTCAGAGTGGCCACTGTAATCTTAGGTTGATAAATCCGACCGCTGCGGGTCATTTTGCTGGTTCCTGCGATATTTGTTACATTACCTTGGTCGCCTTTCACTTCTTCTTTCTGAATTACCTTTCCTGATCTCTGGTCTACCATGGTCATATCATATCTCCAAGGAACAACTTTCGTGCTCTCAAAAGAAAATGGCCTCGGTTTCTGAATAACAACTGGTCGAGGCTGACTGATAGCGGACTTGTCAAAAACAGGCTTCACATTTTTGAACACTGGAACTTTTTCACTCTTCTTCGGAAAATTAAAAACAGGTTCAATTACTGATATTTCCCCTCTCTTGGCCTTGCTACATACTTGTAACACCCCTTCATCGATCAACCTTTGGATGTCTCTTTGTATCACGTCACACCCTTCAGGATCACCTGAACATTCTCCACAGCCATTATGAATACTTCTAATCAAACCCACCTTCGATAATTTCTCATGTAATGTCTTTAACGGTGTCTTAATCTATGAGACCTCACTAATCAACTTATCATCTGAAAACTCTCCTATGGCATTAACCCCTCCATGACTCGGTAGTGGGTTATTTTTCACATTCGGCTGTACATCATCAAAGGACAAAATCTTTCTTTCTATCAATTCTCAAACAAGATGTTTCAGGGTGAGGCAACCCTCTAAATCATGGCCAGTGGCGCCTTCGTGAAAGGCACAATGAGCGTTAGGGTTGAAATGAGGAGATGTAGTGTCTGAATTCAATGGTCGAGTTGTTACTAACCTTTATTGGACCAAAGAAGGATACAATTCAGTGTAGGTCATTGGAATCTGAGGAATTGCAGGTTTTGTTGCTGGTCTTTGATTCTAAAAATTCTGTCTAGGTGCTTGAGTTCTGGGTTGCTGATAGGGCGGAGCGTTGGGCGCTCGTTGATACCCCTGCGGAATAGGTTGATACACAGGTGCGGGCTGCACCGTTTGGTAGTTAGGATGAGCAAAAGCTGGTGTCACCGCTGCCACATAAGGTTGCGAGGCATACTATACCGGGTACATTGGTCTTTGCTGAGAGTAACCTTGTTGAGTTTGTTGAACAAAACTGGACTGAGGTTGTTGGGTGAAGCCTTACTGAGGTTGTTGAAACTGCCGATAGGGCTGTCTCCATACACGACCCCTTCTCCCCACGGTTATAGCATTTGTCTCTCCCTCTTTCTTCTTATGGAAAGTACCACCAACCTTCTTAACATTGTTACTATCAGAACTGCTGGAACCACTAGTCATTCTCCCATTCTTCATTCCCGGTTCTACTCTTACTCCCACGGCTACTATGTCTGAAAAACTTGCAGTTACACTGCTAATCATCTTTTCGTAGAATTCAGGTCTCACCGTATCAACAAACTAATCTGTCAATTCTTTCTCATTCAAAGGAGGTTCTACTTGGGAAGCAGTCTCCCTCCATCTTTGGGCATACTCTTTAAATGATTCAGAACTTTTCTGCGACATGCTCAACAGTTGTCTTCTATCAGGGGCTATATCCATATTATATATATGTAATGCTTTATAAAAGCATCTGCCAGGTCTTGGAAACAATGGATACAGGATTGATCTAAGCCCAAATACCATTTTACAGGAGCTCCTTTCAAACTGTCTTGAAAGCAATGGATCATTAATTTGTCTTCTTCTACATGGGCTGCTATTCTTCGATAGTACATGATCATATGTGTCCGTGGACACGAGGCACCAGAATACTGATCGAAATTCGAAACTTTGAATTTTTGTGGGATCATTAATCCAGATACTAGGCACATATCTCTAGCGTCAGTACCAAAGATATCGTTTCCCTCCATTGCTCGTACTTTCCTTCCTATGGTCTCAACACTTTCTTTCAACTTCTCGTGTCTTCCACTTTCTTCTTCAGACCCATCCTGACCATCAAATACTTGAGGAGGATTATGAAAAATAGGGCGCACATGGGCTTGCACAGAGTCCGAAGTATAAGTTGGAACAGCTTGCGGAAAATCTGCCCCTAGAGACACAACTTTTTGATTAACCGGTGGCGGATGTACAAATTCAGGATGCAAACCATAAGGCGGAACATTTGCGATAGTAACAGCCGCTGGGATCAACTCCACAGCTATATTGGTGATCTCGGAAACAACAGTGGTTTGTGTGTCCAACTTTGCACGGATGACTTGCATGGCTTCCATGATCTGCCCCATACCTCCTCGCAATTCTCCAAGTTCATTGTCAATTCTGTCAATATCCTGATTCTGTCCCTCCATTCTTTGGCGAGATTGGGCTCGAGTATTATATCTGTGCTGAGGACTCAGTGTGATTCTGAAGACAAGACAGCGGAATGAGACACGACACAGGAAACATGCACATGCTATGCTTTATGAATGCAAAATGCAGATGCAGTATTAAACATTCAAGGAATTTAAAGCAACACAGACATTATAAAATGGAAAACAAAACAGAAAGTCTTCATAGATTAATCAACTGGAGAGTTTCACAACAAAAACTGGAAGCTGAAATACAAATCTTCAACATGAATTACAGACAAAATATAAAAAGATAAACAAAGCTCCTAGATCATCTGGCTTGAAGGACTTTCCTCCTCTGGCTGTTCCTGCCTTCCCCCTCGATGAATCAACTCCTGAAGTGCTTCTTTCTCTTGCATAGCCATGAAATATTTATTTCTCCAAGTTCTTCCTTCTTCTTCAGCCTTCAACAAAGCAGCTTGTAATTCTTCCACAAGAGTGAGCCTTGTTGGGCTAGGCTCATAACGGGTGTAGAACATCTTCAAAGCAGCTTCTCTTGCCCATGCTAAGTAAGATTCCGAAACAGTTGTGTCGGGGTAGTCCAAAGCAGTCATGCCCCTTGTGTTGATGCGACGCCAAGCATATATAATTCGAGCTTTGTACTCTCGATCCTTCCCTTCTTCAATGTAGAAACTTCTCAACAGATCAAAACCAGGTTCACTTCTCATCGGGTGCCCCAACTGACGGCGAGCAAGGATAGGATTGTAGCTAATGCAACCATTGAGGCTAATGAGCGGTACATTTGGGAAGTCTCCGCAACTTTGAATCATGGGAATTCCTCCATACACAGGATCATACCACTTGATATCTGAATGCTTGAGTAACAACAGCTTGTCTGTCCACGAATTTCCATTCTGTCTATCCCAAAGTGTTGGTAGTCTCGGCAAGTGAGAAATAAACCACTTGTAGAAAAGAGCGGAACAACACTCAACTGATCCAGCTTCATAACGATTTCTTCGATGGATGGAAAAGTAGGTATCAGCCAACAATGTGGGTACATGATTCTTGAGCAATAAGAGGTTGATTGCATCTATACCCACGAAATTGTCAATAGTTGGGAACAAGAAAAGTCCATAGATCAGCAGCACCAGAATAGCCTCAAATGCCTCCCAATTCTTCGACTCCGCATAAAATTGTGCCTTTTCAAATACGAACATAGCTGGTAACCCATACAGGTTTCCTCTAACAGTCATGTGCAATTGCACTTTCGTCACCTCAAGATAGGCAGTTTCTGTAATAACTCTCTCACTAGGAGTCCCTTCTCTTCCAGAAAATGGTCTTGGAGCAACACCTAATCCCATTAACGCAGAGTACTCTTCCAATGTCGGCAGCAACTGATAGTCTGGAAACGTGAAACAGTGATAGATAGGGTCATAAAACTTCACGAGAGCTGACAACATCTCTTCATCCACTTGAGTCTCAAGTAATGATAACACATTCCCATACTTCCCTTTGAATGCCTCAGAATCTTCCACCAAGCTTCCCAACATTCTCAGATTCTCCAGATTTGGGCTTTGGAACACAATCTCCACGGTTGTTCTTCTTCCAGAATCCATTTGATAATATCTGCAAAACAAGATTTAAATCCTTGAATGTTTAACAAATGATAATGCAAATGCACAAAGTTTCATGGAACTCAGACGTTGGTAAACATTTAAAACTGAATTTTCATTGATTTAAGATTTGAATTACAAAAGATTCAGTACATCTTACAAAAGTCCTAAAACAACAGCTAAATAAAAGCTTAAAAACATCAAGAAGGTTCTCCTAGCAGCCTTGAGTTGAGCTTCTTAATCTCTTCTTCCATTTGTGTCTTCTCAAGAATGAGCTTGTCCACGATCAGTTTCCAAGGAGTCGACTGAGGGCTAGAAGAAAATAAATCTTCCTGCACCTTCCTCCTTTTACAAGACTGCACCTCTTCTTCTTTCAACTGGAGTTGCTTCTGGAGCTCAGCATTTTCTTCGACGACCACTTGGTACTTGTACCTCCAAGCTACCTCAGTTTGTTGTGACTTCCTCAAAGCAATCTTCAACTTTTCTTCTTCAGACATAAAGATCAGCGTATGCTCCTCCTTCAAAGCCATGGGCTCTTGCCGCGGATAAGGCATCTTCAACTGAATAGCTCTCTTTCGGACCCAATCAAGATAAGGCTCCATAGATACATAATTTGGCTTTCCTAGATCCTTCTTCCCCCTCCTATGCACATGATTCCAAGCTTGCAAGATCTTGCCTTTCAACTCTGAATCTTCCTTGAAAAAGATACTCTCCACATGAACACTATTTGGCTTGTCCTTCAAAGGATAACCTAACTGTCGTCGAGCAAGAACAGGATTGTAACTGATTCCTCCATTGGTACCTAGAAGTGGTACATTACCAAAATCCCCACAACTGTCAATGATCATGATCCCATCATAGTCTCGAATGTACCAATCAATATCAGAGTGAGTGAGATGCATAATCTTCTGAGACCACCATCCCTTCTTCCAAAAGATATGAGATTTAGGCAAGTGAGAAATAAACCACTTGTATAGCAATGGCACACAGCAAATGATCATCCATTCTTTATGAAAATTCCTCAGATGAACGAAATGATAAGCATCAGCTAACAAAGTAGGCACAAGGTTTTTCTTCAAGAATATTTTGATAGCATTGAGATCCACAAAATTGTCAAAACTTGGGAACAAAAAGATACCATAGATGAGCAAAGCAAGAACAGCTTCAAATGCGTCCATATTTGAATGATCCATATAATACTGAGCTTTCCCAACCAAGAATTCAGTAGTTAACCCAAAAACTCCTCCTTTTGTAGCCATATTTTTCTGAATATCCACCAATCCTAAGCGTGTAGCTTTAGCAATCTCTTGCTCCTTAGGGTCCTTCTCCATGATGGGAAATGGAGATTCATTAAGAATAGGCAAACCAAGCAAACAAGAATACTCCTCCAATGTAGGTACTAGCTGATAATCAGAAAAAGTGAAACAGTGGTAAAGCGGATCATAAAACTGGAGGAGTGTAGAGAGAAGTCCCAAGTCCATCTTTTTCTTCACCCTTAACAATGATAACAAGTTCCCATATCTGCTCTTGAACCTTTCTAGATCAGTCAACAAAGTGCTCAACTTATCGATGTCATCTAAATTAGGACTTTTGTAAGTGTACTTTACAGTTTTCTTCTTTCCATTATCCATAATACCTTAATGTTTAAAAGAAAAATGTCTAAGTTCCATGAAACTTTATGATATGATGCTAATGGATGCATGAATGCACAAACACAGGTAGGCACAATATTCACATATTCACAGATTAAAACACACAAAGGTCTAGGTTTGGAAAATTTGAGCGAGGAGCCAAGGTCTACCCATCCCAAAAGGTATGTACTAAGGCTTTCAGAACTGTAGAACAGGGTTCTAAAAAGTTCCCAGAGTCATCAACCCATCTTTCGGATATTATCAATTTCCTAAATACTCGGTAGTCGATAATATTCTCAAGAGAGTCTCGTCCAATTGTAGTATTGCGTATCAACTATTTCGGGATTACTACTTAATAGCCACCGCACTACGTCCTAACAAGGTCAAAGTGGGATAAAAGGTAATCTAAAGGTCCTCAGTGTCACAGGCTCCTTATGTAGAAAGTAGCATTGTTTTCACGAATACTCGATCAACAACACTAACTCTCAAAAAGGGCCTCAACTGAGCGGTGGTTTTCTCAAGTCAGCGTGGTCGGGAATCAACTCCCTATAAGCCTTCTTGAATATACCACTATCCTATCATAAGTACTTCTCAAGTCCGGGCATAAGACCGTCTCACCACTCAAAATTCCCAAGAACCAACAGAGCAAATATACACATATTTACAAATATTCACAAATAGCAAGCAAATAAACAAAATAGGCTAAACCCTCAAAAGAAATTCCCCAGTGAAGTCTCCATTTCTGTTACGGTGAAAATCGGATATCAAGCTATTGAACTAACTTGAATGTTAACTCTTTTACAACCGAACTTTAATTTATCCAAAGGAAAGGTCTAAAGAAAGAAAGAACCCTTTTTGCGATGTAACAACAACGCTAAGAGATTCGGGGATCGGGGGTTAGTTATACCTAGGGAAGGTGTTAGCACCCTAAGCATCTGTAGTACTCTACAGTAACCTTTTGTTTGTTTGCTTGCTAAGTTTGGAATTGTGTAAAGGGTATAAGGCAAAGGTAAGGACCTAAGGAAAGTTTCTAAGTTGCTCGCAAAGACATCGCATCTTCTGCTTACGTATCCTAACTAGGATAGAATCAGAGCCATCGTAGTTCACCTCACGAGGGAAAAGAACACTTGATTATGATCAAGGTTCAAGGGGGAACAAACATAACAATGTTTGTGTGGAGTTTGACAAAACTCCCTAATCTAAGTTGAACACTCAAAAGGGGAAGTAAGAAATCATGACGATACTTCTTACATAGAGTTGACGAACTCTATCTTAGGGTTCTAGTTGAAGAACACTCCTAGTAAAGGTGGGTCTTTTAGACTTAAGCAAAGTCTAAGGCTTCTAAACTAAGGTTGGAGGTGACTTAACAAAGTCACGGGAAAGGTGATGAGCTATCCATGACATAGAGGTCAATGGAAAAACTTTTCCTTTGGAAGGAGAGAGGGGAGGCAACTTGGATGAGAGATAACAAGCTTCATCACTTGGGGAAAAGAAGATACTTAACAAAGCAAATAACAAGGTGAAGGTAAAATCATGGTGACAACCATAAAATGATCATGTTGAAAGCAAAAGATGCATTGATGACAATCAAAGCAAATAAGCAAAGCGAGAAATGTAACGACAGATCAAGCTTGAATTAAATCACAGATGAAACAAAATATTTCAAGGTAACAACCCAAAGATAAGTTCTTATCATGTTGACTAACAATAAGGAAATGAGTATAAGCAAAGATCATAAACATACATAAGTATGACAAGAAAGAAATTCATCAGCATACGCGATAACGATCATGAAATGTGACTAACTTGCAAGTGGTCAAAAGGGATGAAAATTTAAACAATCATGGAATTTAAAAATATGACATGAAAATAGACATAAAAATAAACACAATGCAAAAAGAATGGGTGCAAAATGATTAAAAAATGAGGGAGATATGATTTTTTGAAGTTTGAATGAAAATGGTGAAAAATCACAAAAGGGTTGCCCTCCTCAGGGGTCGAACCCAGGTTCAGCTGGTACAAGGCGCATTTGGTGACAAGGTGATTACCACTAGGGTGGCTATACATCCATTGATGAAGCCACCCCATAAACATATAGGGCGCAAATTCAAGGCATTTTGGGCAAAATAAGAACAAAAACAAGGGAATTGCATTTTGATCATAACTTTCTCAATACTCAATGGATTTTGACAAAATTTTAGTGTAAACTGCCTAGAATTTCACGAGGAACAAGATGACACTGTTAGTTTTTTGAAATAATGCATACACAGAAAAATTCGAAGACAAATGCATTGTGAGTTTGTGTTGTGCATTTTGACATGAGGATCATAATCCAGCTGGTTTTAAATCAAAACAAACATACAAACATACCACACATGTGTGAGTGAGTGAGTTTGAGCAAAGCATTAGGTTCAAAACAGGCTGTGGTGCAAAGTGGTGATCAAGTGGCTAAAATGTGCTTGTGAAGTGCATGAGACTGTCAAATCTCAGTTCCAAGCATTCTCAGGTCAAATTAAACATACACACAGTTCAAATATATGTTGTTGAATGGATTTAAGCACCAAAAATAGTTCAAAATGATCTGTAGTGAAAAGTGATACTCAAAGTGAAAATTTTGACATGTGTGATGCATCAAAGAGTACAGTTCAGGTCTTATGCATATTTAAACCAAGTAGATCACATATACACCTTGAAAATATGCTAACAAGTGAAGATCAAGCAAAGGAAGGGTTCAACACAAACTGTCATGAAAAAAAATGAGTATTAAGTTGCAATTTTGATGTTTTGATGAAATGCAAGATGATGCTCAAATCAGTTCCATGGCATTTTGATGAACCAAATCACATACATATCTTATACACATGCTGGCAAGTGGATTTAAACAACAAAGTTGGTTTCAAAGTTGCTGCTATGGAAGATGACATACAGGTTGCAGTTTGGCATTTTAGGTCATCATGGAAAAATTCAAAACAGTTTTAATGCAACCTTGCACCAAATGGATCACACATACACTTCACACATATATAGACAAATGAGTTTAAACAAGAAAAATGGTTTTAAACTGGTTGGCATGAAAAATGACACACAGACTGCAAAATGGCATTTTGATGCAATGCATGAAAAGTTCAAGACCAGGTTCTAAGCATATTTTGATCAAACAAGTTATGCCTACAACTTATATGCATGTTGAGGGATGATTTCAAACACCAAGGTCAGTTGCAAAGTCAGTTGAAATGGACATGGCATATAAAATGCAAAATGGCATATAAAAGCAAGTTGGATGTGCAGTTTAGGTTTTGTGTATCATTTAGCCAAACAAGTCATACATACACATCACATAAATGGAAATAGGTGTATTCATGCTCAAGAATAAGTTATATTGCAAACTGAACAAAGTTTGGTATAGTGATGGTCAAAATGTAAAAAAAAACTGTCTTGAAACCAATACTTGATGATGTAGCAGGGTGATTTTCAAAACAATAGGATTCATACCACAACAAGGATACACACATACCACATATATGCTAAGGGATGTTCCTAGGCTAAAAAAACTCAAAGCTTCCAAATCAAAAGTGACATAGTAATGGTATCTTGATGCAAATGGTACACATTACACATGAAAAACCACAACAGGTATAAGTAACTTAAACAAAACATCCATACACATCATAAACATGAAATTAAGTATGATCATACTAAAAAATTATGCACAAAATCATCAAGGCAAAGTTTGACATGTTTGATGTTATGCAAAAAGCTGTTTTGGCAGCAACATAATGAGATATGTGAAATGAAAAGCTTGACATCATGAGAACAACATATACATATCATAAATGCATTAATAGTCATGTAGGACTCAAGTTTTGGGCACATGCACTCGGTTCAAAGAGATAACATCATGATGACAACATTTACAAAGTATCAAAAGAGTACCAAACTGTCACAAGAACAAAGCAACAAGATATGTCCTTATTACCATCCACACAATCCTCAATCATGTATTCTAATGACTATAAGCCTTAACCACAACCAAAGTCAGTTGTCATGAAAATTTGCATATTCATGGTTCATGCTTTTCAACACTTTTCTCAAAAATGCCAAATCATGGAAAATGATGTAAAATGAAAGATTCATAGATCACATACCTATTGTAGACTATTTTGAACAAGCTAGAACACCAAGAAACCTAGAGATCTTCCAAATGGCACCTAGCTTTGGAGCTTTTCTTCTTCTTGAAGCAAAAATGAAAACCTTGTGACAGTTTGAGAAATGAGCTTTACCAATGATCCTCAATGCTTTGGACAGTTGAGATATGATGTATATGAGGTGTATGAATGGTTAGAACATCAAGAAAGTACTTAGACCAGGTTTTGGCTGATTTTATGCATTGTGGTCAAAGTTACTTGGTATGGAAGTTGACTTTTTGGAGAATGAGGTTTTTGAGTGGTCTAAGGGCTTGGAAACCTTCTATATTATGTTTATGTATTGTGTGGATGATATTTGGGAGTTTAGAATGGATGGAAATGGTTTTGGGTGCTGAACTGTCCAAGACAAATTTTTATGGTTTTGGTAGTTTTGCAACTTTAGAGAGTTTTGAGTAAAGAGTGGAAATGAGTGAGAGCTTTCAATTATTTTGGTTTTTAGAGGATTGTTGATGTCTAAAGTGAGGTGAGGGAGGGTCCTATTTATAGGCAAATGGAAGGGGCATGGCAGATTTGAGATTTCCCCCCTAGGAAGGAAAGCTTTTGCATTTTTATCCAAGTTCTCAAAAAAAGCTTTCTTCACTCGAAGGAAAGGCTTGAAAGTAAAGGTTTATGGTGACTTTAGGGTGGCTAAATGCATGCTAGAGGGTATGGCTTTATGGCTGTGGCAGATCATACTTTCCACCTCTTGCTTGGTTTATCATTTTTTAATGCAAGTTGCAAGGCAACATGCAAGCTCACTTGCAAAACTTGCCCAACCAATTTTTCTGCATAGATTTCATATTTTTTCATTCTAAAACTTCTACATATCAGTAACAAACAAGTTCAAAGGCTGATATTGGCCCAATTGATGAAAATTCCATTTGTGAAAATTTGACAATGTGGAACTTCAAGCATGAAAACACCAATTTGCCATGACCATAACTTTCAGCTCACAAATACCATTGAGATGTTCTAGTACAATTTGGAAAGCCCTCAAGTAGCCCTACAACTTTCATGTTTGTAATAAATTCAAATTCCAAAAGTAACTGGCCCAAAAATCATCTCAAAGTTGGCTGCAAACATGAATCTTTTGACCAAAACACTTAAAAAAATCTTAAGTGTTTTCCCCTCTTGCATTGGTTTTCAATATAACTCCAAATCCATTCATTTTTTGCACATGGTATCCTATGGGACTTTTTTAGATAATGCCATGACCTTTCCAATGAGCTTTGAACCACTTCAAAAGGATGTGTGGTTGAGGAGTTATGGTCTTGTCCCTTTCAAAACCCTAATTCCCGACTTTTTCGATTAATCCTTCATCCTTGATCCAATGACCATGAAATTTTATGAGAAAGTTTAATATGATATAAGGAAAATTTTTCATTCATAACTTGAAGTTAAATTCCTAAAATTTGAAGGGTTGACTTTTTGGTCAACGAACCGATCGATCGGTGACTACCGAGTCGACTGTTGGAGCTCTGGGCCTTCTGAGACTTTGAATATTCTTGAATAGACTTCACTAAGCCATACAAACTTCATGGACCTCAATCCCACCATTAAAACACCTTCCAACACAAAAGTCAAACCACAATTGACTTTTACCGATCAAAAACCCTAATCGGGACCGCTGAACTGCATTGTCTTCAATTCTGGGTGACAACCTCAAATTGATTTCACATTTGATCTGATATTATATCCTTTAACTCATTTCATGGTTGAACCAATCCCAAACATTGATTGATCTAACTTTAAAGCTTTGATTTTGACTGTGCAAAACCTTAATTCATCTGCATCTTAACAAAGAAAACTTGAACTGGGTTAAGGTTAGATAATCACATGCATGATCCTAAAATGATGATGAGGATCTAAGGTGGTCAAAATTTGGGGTGCAACACTCATTCATTAAGATGAAAGTACAAACATTAATTAAAAGCAAACAGTTTAAACAAAATGAAGGAAAGTGCAAACAACAAGAAACATGGCCTAGTGACTAAATCAGGACAAGGATGAGTCATCTTGTCTGAAACACTGGCGTTCAAAAAGATAGTTTGCTGAAGTCAGTCTGAAGCTTCACCTTTGATGTACTGACAGGGGTTTTTTCTGAACATTCGTATGGCTGTCCGTAAAATAATGATTCCATTTCTAACCAACTTACGCACCCTAGCTTTCAGTGCATAACAATGCTCCAAGTCATGGCCTGGGGCAGCCTCATGAAAAGCACAATGGAGATCAACTCTAAATCCAGCTGGAGGAGGATTAGGAGGAGGTTGCAAAGTCTTTGTGGTAATCAATCCTTGTTGAACCAGGCTTGGATATAACTCTGTGTAAGTCATGGGAATAGGTTCAAAGAGACTCCTGTTCCGATTCCGGTATTGTCTGATAACTGGGCGTTGAGGCGTCTGAATTGGCTCTCCTCTGGCAAGCAGTACTTGAAGCATCTCGGTGAGCTTAGTCATTCCTGATTTTAACTCATCGATCTCCATTCGAATTTCTGCATTGTGTACTTCTTGCTCTGACATCTTGCGTCTATAATTGGCTCTAGTCCGATATTGGTGTCGAGGAATCAGCTTGACGACTCAAAGACACACTGGAAGATGAAGACAGCTGGAGATGAGCGACTGGACAAACAAAGGTATGCAACAAACCATGCAAAGATGCAAATGAAATGCAATGCTATGCAAGACAGGATGAAAAACACACATAACAAGATCAAAGGTTCAAGATCACAATATGGAGTCTGGGTAAAGAACCAACCGTAGGGTGTGTACAAGGGTCATTTGATCTGTAGAACAGGGTTCTAAGAGGTTCCCAGAGTCAATAACCTATCTTTCGGATATTATCAATTTCTCAAATCACTCGGTAGTTAACAATATTCTCAAGAGAGTCTCGTCCAAGTGTAGTATCGCGTATCAACTACTTCGAGAATACTCCCTCATAGTCACCGCACAACGTCCTAAAAGGTCAAGTGGGGATAAAAGGTAATCTAAAAGTCCTCAGTGTCACAGGCTCCTATGTTTGAAAGTAGTAATGTTTTTACGAATACTCGTTCAACAAAACTAACTCCCAAGAGGGCCTCAACTGAGCGGTGGTTTCTCAAGTCAGCTTGATCGGGAATCAACTCCCGATAAGCCTTCTTGAATATACCACCATCCTATCATAAGTGCTCTCGAGTCCGGGTATAGAACTTATGCTCACCACTCAAGGTAACAAACCTGCATACGAAAAACCCAAGCACAGACAAATAGATGTACAAATATACACAAATATACAAGCAAGTAAACATATAGCAAACAAAAATATAAACAAGGTGGGATTAACCCTCTTAGGGGAGGAGTCCCCAGTGAAGTCGCTATTTCTGTTGCAGTGAGAATCGTGATACCAAGCTATTGATTAACTTGAATCTTAATTCTTACAATTCATAACCGAACTTTAATTTATCCAAGAGGAAAGGTTTAAAGAAAGAAAAATCAATAAAAATGCAAAGCAAAAGGCAAGGCCTAAAGCTGAGCAAAGAGAGATCTAAAGGTTCGGGGGTTGGTTATACCTAGGGAAGGTGTTAGCATCCTAAGCATCTGCAGTACTCTACAGGAACCTCTTGTTCGTATTTGTGTTTGCTAGAGTTTGCTTGCTAAAGGAAAATGTGCTAAGGTAAAGATCTAAAGAGTAAAGTACAAAGTTTGCTCGCGAAGACATCGCATCTTGTGCCTATGTATCCTGAAGGGAATGGAATCAAAGCAACCGTAGTTCCCCTAACTAAGGGTGAGGAACTCTTGACTGTGGTCAAGGTTCCAAGGGGATGTAAGCATTCATAGAGAAGTACTTACATGGGTGCGGCGACTCCAAACTAAAGGTTATGTTAAACGGGAAAAGAAATGTCCACGGCGGGACGACTAAATAGAGCAAGGCGATTCCAAGTCCTATGGTTAAAGTAAAAAGGGAAATGTCCACGGCGGGACGACTACATGGAGCACGGCGGCTCCGATCCTAAGTTGTAAAAGGTTAACAAGAAGTTAGTAGTTAGTGAGTAAGGGAATATCCATGGCGGGACGAATAAATAGAGCACAGCGACTCCAAACTAAAGGTAAAGGTAAACAGGAAGTTAGCGGTTAGTTGGCTTGCCAAGACGTCGCATCTTGTGCCTACGTATTCTCAATGAGAAATCAGAGCGTTCGTAGTTCCACTAACTAAGGGTGAGGAACTCTTGACTGTGGTCAAGGTTTCAAGGGGCAAATAAATGTCTGCGGCGAGACACCTACATAGAGTGCAGTGACTCTAAATTAAAGGTTATGTTAAACAGGAAAAGAAATATCCACGGCGGGACGACTAAATAGAGAACAGCGACTCCAATCCTAAGGCTAGGATAAAGGGGAAATTGTCCACGGCGGGACGATAAACATGAGCACGGCGGCTCGAATCCTAAGGCTAGGATAACAGGGGAAAGTTTGTCCACAGCGGGACGCTAAACATGAGCACGGCGGCTCAAATTCTAAGGCTAGGATCAAGGGTTAAGGATATCATCAGTCAATGTCACAACAATAAAAGGTGAAAATATACATTAAAAAAATGCATTAGGTGGGTGTTGAACCCTCGCCACCTTAGGATTGTAAGTGCACAACTCAACCATCTAAGCTAAGAGCGCGCGTGTGACAAGGAAGGAGATAGTAAGAAGAAAAATAAAAATCAAGGCAAAAAAGAAAATGCACAAAAGGGTTGATCTCCACAATGGATCGAACCCAGGTCAAGTATGTGAAAGGCGCACATTGAGTAAGGTTTCTACCACTGGGGTGGCTATACATCCGAGTGTAAATGCCACCCCATAAATATATAAGGGTAACATGTTAAGGGCTTGAACACCTTCTACACAACATTTTTGGATTGTGTGGATGGTTGGTGGAGGTTTAGAATAGTGAAAAATGGTTTTGGGGGCAGAACTGCCCAAGGCAGATTTTGGAGAACACTTTGGAATTTTGAGATTTTGGAAATGTGATAAGGAAGGAAAGAAAGAGAGCTGTGATTTATCTTGGTTTTGAGAATGCTCTGGTGTGTAGAATGAAGTGACAGGAAGGCTCTATTTATAGGCCAAAATGAGGTTTGGGGCAGATTTGGTATTTTGGCATTGGAGGGAGCTTTGGAAGGAAATCTTGCCAAAATCATGTGGCAGGTTTTCCCTTCGTTTCTTGGGCTTAAGGCAGAGAAAAAATAAAGTGGGATAAGGTGACTGAAGTGAGGCTATGAGGGTAGGGGAGGCTGCTGCAAGACTTTTTCTTCAAAAAGTTTCTCTTTCTTCATTTCTTGAATATTTTAATGCCACTTGCCTTGCAACTTGCCGAGGCTTTCAATTCTTATTTTCTCTGCATTTTCTACTCATAAACCTCTCTAAATATCAGATAGAAACATGATCCAATGGCTGAGAAAAGTCCAAGTTGCTGAAAAATGAATTTGTGGAAAAATGACATTGTGCCTTCATGTGTTGAAAACCCCAACTTGCTAAATTCATAACTCTCAGCTCACAAGGGCTATGAAGGCGTTCTAGTACTTTTTGGAAAGCCCTTATGTAGATCTATAACTTTCATGTTCACTGAAATTACAAACTCCAAGTGGAACTAGGTCAAAAATCACTTCAAAGTTGGCTGAAAATGTGAATTGTGCAGCCAGAATACTTAGAATTTTTCTAAGTGTTTTGCACTCTTGAAATGATTTTGATCATATCTCCAAATATACTCATTTTTTTGCACATAGACCCCTATGGTACTTTTGTAGTAAATGTTAAGACCTTTCCAACAAGCTTTGAACCACCTCAATTGGATGTGTGGTTAGGGAGTTATGGTCCCGTCCTCTTCAAAACCCTAATTCCAGATTTTTCCGATTACTCCTTCATCCTTGATCCAAAAGTCATGAACTTTAATGGTAAACTGTAATATGACATGAGGAACATTTTTGATTCACATCTTGAGCTCAAAATCCTTATGGTTGAAGAGTTGACTTTTTGGTCAACGAAACGATCGATCGATGACCAACGAGTCGACTGTTGACGCTCTGGGTCTTCTGAGGTCTTGAAACTTCTTGAGTGGACTTCCCTAAGCCATATGAGCTTAATGAACCATAATCCCACCATTTCAACACCTTTTAAATCAAAAGTCAAACTACAATTGACTTTTCCTGATCAGAAACCCTAATCGGGGATCCGAAATTGCACTGTTCTTGTTATTTGGGTGACAATCTCAAATTGGACTCATGCTTGACCCAATGAAGTATCTTTGATGAAGTTGAGACTTGTTTCATGGATAAACAATCCAATACCTTGACCAACTAAACTGTCGAACGCTCGATTTCCAACTGTACGGAACCCTGATTCACCTGTAACTTAACAGAGACAAACTTGAAATAGATTATAGTTAGATAAACAAATGAATATGTTCCAAGAATGATGATAAGGATCTAAGAGGTCAAAATTTGGGGTGCAACACATTTGTTACAATGCATGAGTCTGTTATTTATTCTATTTACAAAATAATCGCCGATGAAGGTTCCACCCGCTATGAAACTAATGTGTTTTACCCCACGTTAAATCATCAGGTTTTCATTAGTGTGCCTACGTGTCACCCACGATTCATTCTGTTTATAACCCGTATTGAGTTATAACTGTTGTTGCACCTGTTGCGGTGAAAATTGTGATACCAAGCTATTTATTAACTTGAATCTTTTTCATTTTTTACAGCCGAACTTTAATTTATCCAAAGGAAAGGTCTAAAGAAAGAAAGGACCCTTTTCGCGATGTAACAACAACGCTAAGAGATTCGGGGTAAGGGGTTGGTTATGCCTAGGGTAGGTATCTCACATCCTAAACATCCGTAGTACTCTACAGAAACCTTTTGCTTGATTATGTGTTATATTTGCTAGGTATTTGCTAAGGGTTAGGGAATGGGTGAAGGTGGTAAGTTGATAGGTAAAGACCTAGTTTGCTTCTATGTTTGCTCGCAAAGACATCGCGTCCTCTGCCTACGTATCATAACTAGGATAGAATCAGAGTAATCGTAGTTCTCCTTACAAGGGTTGAAGAACACTTGATTATGATCAAGGTTCAAAGGGGAACAAACATATCCATGCTTGTGTAGAGTTTAACATAACTCTCTAGATCTATGTTATAACACTCAAAGGGAAAAGTAAGAAGTCATTACAATGATTCTTACATAGAGTTGACAAACTCTATCCTAGGGTTCTAGTTGAGGTGCACTCCTAGTATAGGTGGGTCTTTTAGACTTAAGCAAAGTCTAGGGTTTTGTAAACTAGGGTTTAAGGTGACTTAACAAAGTCAAGGAGGTAATGAGCTTTCCATGACACAAGGGTCAATGGAGAGACTTTTCCTTTGGAAGGAGGGAGAGGAGACAACTTGGATGAGAACTAACAAGTTCCATCACTTAGGGGAGAAGACTTAACAAAGCAACTAAATAACTTAACAAAGTTAAAGGCATGTTACAACAAGGGTAATGATAATATGATGATGGTAACAACCATGCAAGCAAATTACAATTTGGAATGAATAATTTAAATGAGGATAAATGTAACAACATTATTAATGCATGATAACAATCAAACATAGGTAAACCAGTTTAACCTCATGATTTAGGAGGAAAATAAATCACTTAACAAAGTAAAGAAGAGTAATCATGGTAACAACCAAGAAGCAAAACATTTTAATGATGGAAAAGCATGGATAACAATCAAGATGAAGATAGTTAAGCAAGGATCGTAACGACGAACCGCACATTAAGATAACAATGATAATATGAGATTTTTATGGTAACAACCAAAGATGAAGGTTATAGCATTTTCCCTAACATACATGGGATGATAAAAAATGAATGAACAAGTTTAAACAATTATATTGAAAGAGAAATTCATCTGCTCCTAAGGGATAATGATCGCAATACAATGGTAACTTACAAGCAACCAAAGGAGGTGAAATTTTAACCAAACATGGATTTTCAAAATACCACATGAAACTAGACACAAAGACAAACAATTCACAAAAAGAATGGGTCAAAAATCATTAAAAATGAATGAGTTATGCATTTTTGAAGTTGGATTGAAAAAAACACAAAATGGCAAAAATAATAAAAGGGGTTGCCCTCCTCAGGGGTCGAACCCACGCTTGCTTGGTGAAAGGAGAAATATGGCATATGGTCTTACCACTAGGGTGGCTATACATCCTTTGTATAGTCACCCCCATAAATATATATGGGAAGATTGAATGGATTTTCTGGGCAAGATGAACAAAATCAAGGCAACTTTTCAAAAGGCGTTTTGATTCATAACTATGTCAAATCTTGGTCTTTTTTGATGAAATTTTACTCTAACCTGACTGATTTTTAACAAGGAATATGATGGTACCTTCAGATTTTTGAAATTCTTCCCCCAAATTAAAACCCGAAAGCATGTGTTGGTAGATGTTTGGAAATGCAATTTGAAATGTGGTTCATGATGCAGACAGTTATAAACTCAAATGATCATTCAAACACGCTTCATATGCATTAATGAGTGAGTCCAACACTTAGAGGAAGTTCAAAACTCACTGGTGTGGAATATGGTGTGTCAAGTGCAAGAAAGTGACCAAAGTGCATGATGATGAGCAGATGCAGTCCAAAGCAATCTCATGTCATTTTAATCATTCACACAACATACATAC
Source organism: Lathyrus sativus (assembly GCA_963859935.3). Classification (NCBI taxonomy): domain Eukaryota; kingdom Viridiplantae; phylum Streptophyta; class Magnoliopsida; order Fabales; family Fabaceae; genus Lathyrus; species Lathyrus sativus. Next base: position 21,988,439 of record OZ012737.1, read on the forward strand.
ATGATAAGAAGATGATCTAAACACTAAAATCACATGGAAACAGCTTGTCATGAAGAATGCCATATCAATTGCAAATTGCCAATGTAAAGATGCATGAAGGTAATCAAATCTCATTTTATGCACAAATTGGTTGGTTCAAGTATGCAGGCACTTTATATGTGTGGTATAAGTCATGTTTGATCAAGCAATAAAGTTCAAAACAGTGTGATTCAAAATATGGCATTTGTGTTGCAAGTGTGATGTGTAAAAATGTGAAAACAGCAATCTTGAGTTACAACTCAAACCAAACCAAAACAGTCACACAAACATGTTGCAAATATGCATTAAAATGAGGCTGTGATTGATTTATGGTAAAGCAAAGGCAATGAGTGAGCTGGTGTGCAAACTGCTCAAGTGAGATTGTGAAGATGCAGTGAGCAATTTGAATCAGAATGTGAGCAAGAATTGAGTAATGCAATCATATACACATCATTCACATACATATTTGAGGGTGTTCAAGCAATTGGCAAGGTTTAAATTGGACTGTAACAGAAATTGGCATCAAAGCTGGCATTTGGTGATTAACCAAGCATGAACAAACTCAAAATCATCATGAGGCACAACCTAGCTAAACCAGACATACACACACACGCACTCAATATATGATAACAAGTAATTCCAACCTCAAAAACTAGCTGTCAAACCAGTTTACATACAAATGGGCATGTTGCTGCCCCAAAATTTGGTTCAAAATGTAGTAGCAGGGGATTTTTATCACAAGTAACATTTTTCAAGCAAACAACCATATGAACACACATGCTATGTGGTATATATCATGTCCAAAGTGTCAAGATAAGTGCAGACCAATTATACAGGAAATCCAACATGTGAACCAAAGAAAATCAGTTATGTAACAGTTTTGATGACAATCACATTATGGCATGGCATTGATATGATTTAGGTTGAGGAAGACTTACCTCTTGTAGATGAGCCTTAAGCCAGCAAAAATACCAAGAAAACCAGAGGTGCTTCTTCTTTTGCACTGTTGTGGAGCTTGCTTCCTCTTGAAGCAACAAAGCCAAATTTCAGGACAGTAGAGTGTAACACGGTGGGAGAACTGACTTTAAACAATGTTGCGGATAGCAAGAGTCGCCACCGACTTTTATTTTATCCATAAGGAAAGGTTATAAAAGAACAGGAAAGACCTTAGAGAATATTTTGGGTCCGGGGGGTAGGTTATGAAAAGGGAAGGTATTAGCACCCTTTTCATCCATGGTTATCCATGGGCTCTTAGGTACTTAAGCTCACTTTTGAATTGTTTTGAAAGTGTAGTGTGTGAATAGAAAATTTTCAGAATAGTTAATAAATAATCCATGTAAGGATGTGTTAAGAACTTGTTTGAAAACTTGTTGAAAATTTGTTTAAGTGTGAAACAGTTTTGAAATGAGCAAGCACCTAGGAGTAACCTACCCTAATGTTTAAAGGTCTTTCTTATTCTTTATTCTTTCCTTTGTAAGACTATCCCTACTATAATGGAGTAGGTAGTCCTTACTTTGGATGTTAAGGGACATGTGAGGGACAATTGGATTTTTGAAGGCCATGGTGGGGTGTAATAAGCAAACTGGAGGGACTATCATCATTTTTCGAAAGGGACTCGATTCGTAAAGGCAACCATAAGGGACTTTGATGATTTTCTTTTTGAGGGACTTGCTTTATACACCCCACTTAACCAATATTCATAGGCAACTTGAGGGATATCCTTAAGAAGTGAGACGGCGATTAAAATCGACTTACGTGTGTGAAATGTTTAATTTAATTATCTTATATTAAAATGATCTAATTTATTTTTTAAATATCATACATATTGGCACTCCCTAATTACTAACCATAATGATAATAATAATTAAATAATTACAATTTACATCCAAGAGGCAATTACAAAATTATAATAAATAAAATAAATAGTAAAATATGATCAAAATAAATATAATAAAAAAAATAACAAATAAGTAAATAAAATATTGGGGTTAGTAAATAATAAGAAAAATTAAATAAGGTTAGTATAAATATAAAGTTAGTGAAAATAATTAGTTGAAACAATAATAATGAGAAAAATAGACAAAGTTAGAAAAAATAATAAGATAGAAATTTCAAAATAATAATAAGCAACAAAATATGATTAGCAATAATAATTAATTAATAACGTGATTAAACATAAGATTTGATTTTTATTTAGAAACATAAATGATTAAATAATTACTATAATATAAAGTTCTAAATATCATAAGATTTGATTTTTATTTAGAAACATAAATGATTAAATAATTACTATAATATAAAGTTCTAAATATAACATAATTATAAATTTCTTAATCATTTACAAAAATTTAATTATCTCTAATTATATATTAACAATTATTAAGAAAAATATTTACACATTATGATGAAAATAAATTTTAACTAATCAATAATCACATTCACCAAAATTTTACATTAAGTATTTATAAGGTTTAATTTTATTTACAAAAATTTACAAGAATTATAATAAATATATACATAGAATCATATAGAAAATTAAAATTAGGTTTTCATATTAATTTGGAAAAAAGATGTTAATGTTATTTATTTTAAAAAACAGATTTTTATATTACAACAAATTTTAATAAATTAATGATAACAATAATAATAATAATGATAATAATGATAATAATAATAAATAATGATAATAATAATAATAATAATAATAATAATAATAATAATAATAATAATAATAATAATAAAGCAATAATGAATTTTAAATGTGCCAAATAACCCAACAATGTTGCTAACGCAGAAATGCGCTCATCGCAACCAGATCTAAATCGGACGAAACAAAATTTATCGCAAAGAAAAAGAAATTAAGCAAAAAATAGTATTATTGCTCACACAAAAATGCGATCATCGCAACCAGATCGAACTAACACAAATGTCACGCGTCATGCACACAAATGTGCAAACATCGTATCGACATAATTCGATCAAAAATCTTATATATATAAACTCTAACAATTTAAAAATTATATATATATAAACGTAACAGTAATAGATAAAGAAAAAGAAATAACGGTAATAGATGAAGAAAAAGAAACAACGGTAATAGATGAAGGAAAAGAAATAACGGTAAACGATGAAGAAAAAGAAACAATAGTAATGGATGAAGAAGAAAACTAAATAACGGCCAACGGCACTCACTCCTCTTAGGTTTTTTTCATTCTCTCCTCTTTTCCAACAAGGCAACACATGTATATATAGGGAACAAATTAGGGTTAACACCAAATTGTCAATAATGTCCCTAAAGCCCATTTTAAAGCCCAAACTAAATAATTAGTTAAGAAAAAATAAAATTTAAATAATTTAAAATAATTAAAATAAACTTAAAATAAAAACTAATAATCCTATTGATTCCTAAAATAAAAAATATTATAAAAAGAACAAAATTTTTTTCAATATTTTTTATTTTATGATTTTTTGGATATTTTTATGAATAATTTAGAAAAAAGTGAAAAAAATAATATTTTAAAAAATGATTTAATTAAAATACGAAAATAATAATTAAATAATAATAAAAAACTATTTTTGTTATTTTTTTAATGAAAGATAGAAAAATTTAGAGTAAAAATAATAAAAACAACAAAAAGTGCCAAAGGTGAGATTCGAACTCTCAACCTCTCACACTCATAACTCCTTACACATGTCCTCCTGCCAATTGTGCCATTTTTACTTTTTAGAAAAAAAATGCATGCCATATGATATTTACCTGCAAAAAGTCAAACGACTACACAAATTTGTTAGTAATTGATTAAATGCAATGAAATGCGACGACAAATCTTAGGGCAAAATTTGGGGTATTACAGTTATTATGATAATATTTCTCACCCAACCTCTCTTTGATGTTGGCAAAAAAAAATCATGAAGTTTGACTTTGGTTTGACCACAGTTGACCTCAGTTTGACTTTTTAACTGCATTGACTGCTTTTGACTTATTTGATCATCTGACTGAGCAAACTTTTGAGAAAAGTCTTGAAACTTGACATGGGGGTTTTTATACACATATAAGATGTTATGAAGCTCACTTGAAGTCTTGGAAGTCCATTTAGCCTGATTAAAGTCAAAACCCTAGTTTTGGATGCACTGCTTAGGAGGTGCATTGTCTGAGGGAATTGTCAACTCTTCTGACCAATTGTGAATTTTGTGAACCTTGTGAACCTTCTTGGAACACAAAGTCTTGTATTGTGAGGGCAAATTTTGGGGTGCAACAGCTGCCCCTGTTCAATTTTCTGAAACCTGAGGGGTTAGATTGGTATATTTGCCAGTCGTAACCTGGAAGGTTGAAGGGGATTGAACACAAAAGCCCAAAAATTTGCACTCACCAGTGCATGGAGTGATATTGATGGTTGGTTGAACATGATTGAGTGGGCTTAAAGATGCCACTAGGGGAAAGTTCTTCAGTAGTATCATGAGAACTGTCAGGAGTCTGGAGTAATACTGATGTAACAGCATGTCTTCATGAGGATAGAGCAATCAATAATGATAACCCTAAAGCAGTCTTGAAGTGATAAATCTGACCTCAGGAGGATAGAGCAATCAATAGCTCTAAAGCAGTCTTGAAGTAATAATGGCTTCAGGAGGATAGAGCAATCAATAGCTCTAAAGCAGTCTTGAAGTAATAGAATGGCTTCAGTAGGATAGAGCAATCAACAGCTCTAAAGCAGTCTTGTGATATGTCTTCAGGAGGATAGAGCAATCAATAGCTCTAAAGCAGTCTTGAAGTAATGATTTCAGGAGGATAGAGCAATGGATAGCTCTAAAGCAGTCTTGAAATAATAATGTAATTTCAGGAGGATAGAGCAATGGATAACTCTAAAGCAGTCTTGAAATAATTAGATGGCTTCAGGAGGATAGAGCAATGAATAGCTCTAAAGCAGTCTTGAAGTAGTAATATGACCTCATGAGGATAGAGCAATGAATAGCTCTAAAGCAGTCTTGAAGTAATAGGATGATTTCAGGAGGATAGAGCAATCAGTAGCTCTAAAGCAGTCTTGAAGTCATGAGAGGCTATCAGGAGGATAAAATAACCCTGAGGTTACAATAAAGCAGTCCCAAAGTAATAAGAAGCTCATCAGGAGGATAAAGTAACCCTGAGGTTACAATAAAGCAGTCCCAAAGATCATAAGATTGTTTGTTGGATAATTAACCTGAAAACAAGGTAGCATTCTGTATAACAACATTAGTTTATGCTTTATGTATGCATGTATGACATGATGCACTTAGGTAATGTACTATAGACATATATGTTATGGTATGATGTAAATGATGTATGTATGCTATGACACTGCTGGAAGTGTCTAGATATCCTTGTATAACAACTGCTGGCCAAGGAAAATAAATCCCGATTCGTTGTTGAAGAATATATAACCCTCCGTCTGCTGGGGATAACAAGGTATAGATAACCTCCCGTTGTTGGGGATAACAAGGTATAGATAACCTCCCGTTGTTGGGGATAGTAGGGTATAGATAACCTTCGTTTTCGTTTGATAGTAGGATAAGTATAACATCCCGTCTTCGTTCATCGTGCCCTTATTGGAAAGTAATTTCCCGTATATCCGTATGAGGATAAAAGAGATGGATATAAATTCCAGGGGAGATTAGACTTTGTGAAAATGGATTAGTCCTACTGATGGTTTGTAACTGTCTTGTAAAGATGAACCGGCGAAGCTTCGTTGAAATCCTTCCCTCGTTCGTCCTTAGTAAATACTATTACTGCATTTTCATGCATTTCTGGTAAACATCAATCATATTAAAAGCATACATGCGTTTCTGGTAAACATCAATCATATTCAAAGGCATACATACATTCTAACACAACTAATGGACGTTTCGCTTATGTAAATAGGGTAAAAGTGAATCTGGATTCAAAAGATGGAATTTATTTATATCAAAAGTGACCCATACACGGGTAAGTTTGTACAAGGAGACATAAACCCTAGTAAGAGAATTTTGTCATGAAGCTTTACAAAAAGAATCAGCTATGTGGGAAATAATCCTATTGAGTTTCAATTCTACTATTGCCACTCAAGTATCTCATCTTCTTGCTGTTGAGACGGAAACGATTGGATTGAGCTTTATCTGTTTGAGCTTGAGTAAGTAGTACAACTGGTTGCAGTTTCATGAGTGATCCAAACGAGACATAGTCATACGCTTTAATCCTTAACTTTTGCCTGGATTGCCCTTTCAGGTTTTCAATCCACCGGGATACCCTTTTTTGCCCAAGCCGCCTTTTCAGGTTTTCGACTTGCCGGGTGTACATCTTTTTATATATATATCCCTAATTTTTGCCCAAACCCTTTTGGTTTGCCGGGATGCCCTTATTTTTGCCTAGGCCTGTCAACCTAGCGGGTCTCTTTTTATGCGTAGTATTTTTTAACTATGTCTGCGTTTACAGGTTGTGGGAAGTCTTCTTAATGGTAACATCTCGTGCCAATCCTTGTAAGTAACAGTCATCTTTTGTACAATCTTCTTAATGTTCTTATTAGCAGCTTCAACTGCCCCATTCATCTTTGGACGATACGGAGAAGAGTTGTGATGCTTAATCTTGAACTGCGTACAGAGATCAGTAATCATAGTGTTGTTCAGATTAGAGCCATTTTTGAAATCAACAAGGTAGTATGGGTCAACATATACTGTCTTAGTCGGCGAGCAGCCCATGCCAAAGCGTAGCAAGTTTTCTCGAGCAGTGAGTATCTTGTTTCACAGTCGGTAAACTTTTTGCTAAGGTAGTATATTGCCTGCTCTTTTCGACCAGACTCGTCATGTTGCCCCAATACACACCCCATTGAGTTGTCTAATACTGTTAAATACATAATCAAGGGTCTTCCATCAACTGGTGGCATTAAAATTGGAGGTTCTAGCAAATATCTCTTGATTTCATCAAAGGCAGTCTGGCACTCATCATTCCATTCCATCACCTGATCTTTCTTCAACAACTTGAAGATTGGCTCACAGATGGTAGTTAATTGGGAAATAAATCTTGCAATGTAGTTCAATCGTCCCAAGAAACCTCTAACCTCCTTCTCAGTACGGGGAGCTGGCATCTCTCGTATAGCTTTCACTTTTGCAGGATCCACTTCAATACCTTTTCCACTGACAATGAAACCCAGGAGCTTTCCAGATCTAACTCCAAAAGTACACTTGTTTGGATTTAATCTCAACCTGTATTTCTTCAACCTCTCAAACAACTTGTGCAGATGATCAAGATGTTGTTCTTCATTCTGAGACCTGGCTATCATATCATCCACATATACCTATATCTCATGATGAATCATATCATGAAACAAAGCCACCATAGCACGCTGATATGTTGCCCCTGCATTCTTCAAACCAAATGGCATTACCTTATAGCAAAAGGTGCCCCACTGTGTCACAAATGTAGTCTTCTCCATATCTTCAGGTGCCATCTTGATTTGATTGTAACCAGAGAAACCATCCATAAAAGAGAATACCTTATGCTGAGCAGTGTTGTCTACCAGAATATCAATATGAGGAAGTGGAAAGTCATCTTTAGGGCTAGCCTTGTTCAGATCTCTGTAGTCTACACACATACGTACCTTACCATCTTTCTTAGGAACTGGTACCACATTTGCAACCCACTGAGGATAAGAAGTTACGGCCAAGAACCCTGCATTGAACTGTTTCATTACCTCCGCTTTGATCTTTTCTGACATTTCAGGACGCATACGACGAACCTTCTGCTTCTTTGGACGACAATCTTCTTTTACTGGCAAACGGTGAACCACAATGTCTGTATCCAACCCTGGCATATCTTCATAAGACCAAGCAAAGATCTCCACATAGTCACGTAGCATCTGAATCAACCTGCTCTTGACACTGTCCTCTAAATCAGCCCCTATCTTGACCTCTTTTCTGTTTTCTTCAGTTCCCAGATTCACAACTTCGACTGGCTCTTCATGTGGCTGTATAGCTTTCTCTTCTTGTTGTAACAACCTAGCAAGCTCTACAGGTATTTCACAATCGTCTTCGTCTCCGTCTTCAGTTTGATAGATCGGATTCTCGAAATTGTAATTGGCAATAGTAGAACTGTTATCAACTGGATCCAGAGTGGATGAGGATCTTCATTTTAGTGACGTGGGTGTGTGTAAGAACACATAGCTGATAAAGCAAAAATAAAAGAAAAAGAAAGACAAGGAACACAATATTTACGAAAACGAAACGTCCACTGATTTTATTGAATGCAGTATGCAAATGAAATGACGACCCGTAACAAGCACACCATTGTGCCCCGGGTAAGGCACATGGCTTGAAAGTTTTAATTGTTCCAGAAATTATAAATTTAAAAACATAACACAGTAATAGTATTTACTCCTGACTAAAGGAGATAGGGATAACATCTTCAGCTGTCCAATTATTGAGTCCAGCACCCACAGTAGGAAAAATCCATGCCTCCAAGTTGTAGTCTTCATCTTGATCTCCCACAGCATTGATAACCCCTTGATTGGTGATACGAACAGCATGGGCACGACAGACAGCCTTCTGGGACTCTGCAGTGAAACCCAAACCAAACTTGTCAGACTTGTATGGAATATCAGGAAGCTGACCCCAAATAGTACAACCACCTTCTTCCACCACAGCTTTTGCATCATTGAGGGAGGCCATTGCCATTGTTGGAGGGTTTCTGATGACCACAGGAACCTTCTTCACAGCAGGAGGAGTCACACAATCCTTAACAGCCCAGGGAACCACTTCAAATGACTGACATGGAGTTTCAATGTATTCACCTTCTACTTCCAGATACTTGAAAGTGTTTACATGGCTGACAAAGTATTCTTCCTCTCCAAAGACAGTAACAACTTTTCCATTCACCGGATATCTCAACTTTTGATGTAATGTGGAGGTCACAGCACCTGCCCCATGGATCCAGGGACGACCAAGCAGACATGAGTACGAAGGACGAATGTCCATCACATAGAATGTAGCAGTAAACACCTGAGAGCCAACCTTGATTGGAAGATCAATTTCCCCATGCACTACTCTTCTAGAACCATCAAAAGCCTTTACCACAATATTACTGGGCTTCAATACCGTATCTTCAGGACTCAGCTTGTTCAGGACTTCCTTAGGCAACACATTCAGAGAGGAACCATTGTCTATCAGCACATGAGACAGGGTAGTGCCCCTGCATTCAATTGAAATATGCAAGGCCCTGTTATGATCCCTCTTGGCAGGGGTCAAGTCAGCATCAGAAAATCCTAACCCGTTGTCATAGGTCAGGTGAGCAACACAATTCTCAAACTGGTCCACAGAAATTGCACTGGGTACATGAGCCATCTTTAGAAACTTGATCAATGACTTGGCATGAGCCTCAGAACATAATAACAGGGAGAGCATAGAAATCTTTGAGGGAGTATGCCCCAGCTGATCAACAATATCATAATCACTCTTGCGAATGATTTTCAATACTTCTTCCATCTGCTTAGAGAGGTCATCAGCAGCTGGCACATCAGTAGATACAGGCTCAATAACAGGACCCTTGCCCCGAGCATCAGTGGTGGAAGTAACAGCAGGAGTAATTGCACTCTTAGAAGCAACTGGAGGAGAGAAGACTCTTCCACTACGAGTGATCTTGCTAGATCCAGCAATATTATCAATTTCAACAGGCATATCAGGTAAAGGCTCCTGCTTGACATCATGGATGTAAACATCAGACCCATAGTGCCAAGGCACAGCTTTGTCAGATGTATAAGGAATAGGACCAGGAGTGGTAATGATCAGAGGAGCTACTCTGGCTTCAGCAACAACTTTCACAGGACCTTCAGCAGTAATCTTGATTGGGCCCTGATGAGTGATTTTAATGGGACCCTTTGAAGTGATTCTTAGTGGTACTTTGTCAACCATGTCAACCTCTTCAATCTTCTTACCCTGAGTCAGATGATCCACCATACTTTCTACAGATGCTGGTCTTCTTTCAAACACTATAGTATATTTATCCATGAGACGTTGAATCCCATCTCTCAAAATGAAGCAACTATCCGGCTTATAGGTACAATATAGACAATCTTCATGACAACCTGGAAAGATCCCAGCTTGTACTAACCTCTTTTTGATAACAGACAATGGTGTGCTCAACTCCATAACTGAATAGACATGCAGATCTTCATCAATATCTTCATCAATGACGTTGACAGTCTTCTCGTGATTTGGCATTGGAGCTGTAATCACATTTGGAGTACCTGGTGGATCAAACTCAATTTCTCCAGCATCAATCATATCCTGAATTTTGTTCTTCAAGACCCAGCAGTTATTAGTATCATGTCCTGGACAGTTTGAATGATATGCACATCGTGCATTGGGATTGTACTTGGGAGAGGTAACATTGGGATTCTGAGGAGCCTCCCTCAGGGTAATAAGTTCAGCCTTCAACAAGTGTTGCAATGCCTGAGCCATTGACATGTTGATCTTCGTGAACTGTCTTCTAGCCCTCTGTTGGTTGCCTTGAGGCTGCTCTGTTGTTGCAGGAGTTGGATTTGAAATATGAACTGCACTAACAGACTGATGCCTTCTGTTACGATCAGGCTGACCATACACAGCATTAGATTCTTTCTTCCCAGTGGGAGGCTTCTTTGCAGCACCTGATGAAGAAGTGCCCACTTGGATCTTACCACTCTTGATACCATTCTCTACTCGCTCTCCTGTCATGATCAACTCAGTGAAGCCAGATGATGAGCTTCCAATGAGATGACTGTAAAACGGACCATTCAGCGTACACATGAACATATCAACCAACTCCCTATCAGTCAAAGGGGGTTGAACTCTTCCAGCTAAGTCTCTCCACTTCTGAGCATACTCCTTAAAGCTTTCTTTGGCACCCATAGACATGCTTTGAAGCTGCATGCGAGTGGGGGCTAAGTCAGCATTGTATTGATACTGCTTGTAGAAAGCTTCAGCAAGGTCATTCCAATCTCTGATGTTGACATTCTCCAACTGATAATACCACTCTAGCTGAGCTCCAGATAAACTTTCTTGAAAGAAATGGATCCACAACTTTTTATCAGCAGTGTGGGGTTGCATTCTTCTGACATAAGACCTCAGATGCAATTTGGGACAAGAGACCCCATCATAGACAACAAATGTAGGAACTTTGAACCCAATGGGTATGACCACCCCAGATATCAAACTCAAATCCTCAAAATCCAGCCCAGATGATTTCTGTAATTCCATAGCATCCATTCTATCCACCAGCATCTTGAATTTGTCTTCGTTAGGCTCATGGTAGTAGTTAGCCTCAGAATCAGAGTCCCCCATAGTGTTGTGGAGACTGCCTCTCTCCTGCTCAGATTCTTCAGATTCATAGTCTTCAACATGTCCCTTGGTCCTGACAGGACCTTTGAACCTTCTTCCCATGTTGAGCAACCCAGCAGACCTTCTAGCCTTCTTAGTCCTCTTGGCCAGCAGTGTCTTCAATTCATCCTGCCCCTTGGATAGGTTCAGGATCAGCTCTTGGAACTGTGCATTCTGTGCCTGGAGATCCTTAACTGATTGTTCAAGAGCCATTGCTGAAATAAACAGCGAGAAGATGAGAAACCTGTGCATAATTATAAACCTGTGATGCAATGATATGTGAATGCATATGCAATGTTTTCAAGGACCGCAGGATTTAAATTTGCTTAAACAAACAAGAAAGTAACTTTTTATTAGTAATAACTTGTTTTGCCTTTTAGGCTTACAAAAAAACGAAAACGAAATAAGTACAAAAGATGGGGTTTTAAGTCTCCCATGGACGTTTCCTCTTTGTGTTGAGGTATGAGTTGAGGTTTCGTTCCTCATGAAGTAGCTTTGTTAGCTCTAGGATCCTTGCTTGGCTTGCTTTGTAATGAGCCTCGAAAGTATCCCTTTGTTCTTTCAGTTGGATCCATGATCTCTGCAAGTCTTCCATATCAGTAGGCATGTCTGGGTGAAGGATGGTATAGGCTGTGTCTCCTTCAGCAACAGGTTCCATGGTAACTGGTAGGACGGCAGGATATGGCATCATGAGTGTCTGAGCACGAGATCGTACCCATCTGAGATAAGCCTCCATAGGAATAGTGTACTTAGGCTCCAGTGTCTTGCTGTCAATCCTGTTTACCTTTCCCCAAGCTCGTATGAATCTCTGATGGTAACCCTGAAGATCGTTGTCGTAGTCAAACACAATGCCCTGAATCAACATGTCATGTGGACCATCGCTCCGGGCGTAACCAAACTGTCGTAAAGCTAGAGATGGGTTGTAGGTGATGCCTCCTCTTATGCCTAGAAGTGGTACATTAGGAAACTCCCCACAACGGTTAATGATGGTGACATTCTCCATAGATCTGGAGCACCAATGGATGTCTGAGTGAGAAAGTGACATGATCCTCTTGGACCATCTGAACCCTTGCTCATTCTTCATTACTGAGCGAGGAAGGTGAGAAATAAACCACCTAGAAAGTAAAGGTATGCAGCACATCAAAGTTCCTCTTGCCCTTGTAGTACGGGTGTGAAGAGAATGTAGGATGTCTCCAAGTAAGGTAGGCACTGGATTGTGACTCAGGAATATGTTGATGGCATGAACGTCTATGAACTGATCAGGATTGGGGAACAACACTAAGCCATAAATCAATAAGGCTAAGATCTCCTCAAAAGCATCGTAGCTCATAGCCTTCAAGAACATTTGAGCTTTATCCACTAATACCTTGGCAAGAATACCTTTAACTCCACTTCTCGTCTCTAGAACAATGTCAGACTTCTTCAGATGTAGAGCTGCAGCAATAACTTCTGGTTTAAGCTCCTTCTCTAAGCCTGTGAATGGCTTCTGATCAAGAACAGGTATACCCAGAAGTTTAGAGAACTCCTCCATGGTTGGAACCAGCTGATAATCAGGAAATGTAAAGCAATGGTGCTTAGGGTCAAAGAACTGAAACAGCACACTCATCATGTCTTCACTGAACCCTGAAGTAACTAGATCCAATAAGTGACCATGTCTCTTGTTGAACTGGGAATGATCAGGCACTAGGGAAACCAACTCCTTGAGCTTAGCAGGTATCCCTACAAAGTTGATCCTGATGGTGTTTCTACGAGCAGAAGCCATGACCTGCAACAAAGAACAAAGATAAATCCTTTGGTCCTTGAAATGGTTAGGGAAAATGATATGCTTATGATGCATGATGATGTCATGATGTCATGCTCAATCACAAACATGTGGCACACACAAACAAGTCACACCATAGCCCTAGGTTTAAAGGCTTGCATGAGGTTCAAAGGCAAGTACCCTCCCCTGAAGTTAGATGGTTCATCCTGTCCTACAAAAGTAACCAGGTTCTAAGGGATCTCAATATCATTGATCCTTCACAAGGGTGGTTGTTCAGAAGGCAACTTACTTGCCAACCAAAACCTTCCAAGTTTAAGATCTCAATGAGCGTAGTATCGAGTGTCAACCAACTTCAGTCTGCACCAAAGCCGGTTACCTCACTACTTTCTAAAGGCCAAGATGAGTTAACTAGGGTTCTAAAAGTCAGTTAGTGCATTGACAACATATGGCAGCCTCAATATTATCCTCAACTTGACTTAAGGAATATAAGCACCAACCAAGAAGTCACACTAACTATGGCCACCAGATCAACCGTATCGATATACGTCGTACAGTTTCCTTGGTCTATTGCCATTTACCTAAGGTACACTAGATCCGGGTTAGGACCTTTCACACATAAGAGCACCCCAACAATATAATAATAAAGCAAACAAGGCAAACAATTTAAAGTGATCTTAATTCCTAAGGGTACCCCTCTTAAATAGGTCCCCAGCAGAGTCGCCAGTTCTGTAACACGGTGGGAGAACTGACTTTAAACAATGTTGCGGATAGCAAGAGTCGCCACCGACTTTTATTTTATCCATAAGGAAAGGTTATAAAAGAACAGGAAAGACCTTAGAGAATATTTTGGGTCCGGGGGGTAGGTTATGAAAAGGGAAGGTATTAGCACCCTTTTCATCCATGGTTATCCATGGGCTCTTAGGTACTTAAGCTCACTTTTGAATTGTTTTGAAAGTGTAGTGTGTGAATAGAAAATTTTCAGAATAGTTAATAAATAATCCATGTAAGGATGTGTTAAGAACTTGTTTGAAAACTTGTTGAAAATTTGTTTAAGTGTGAAACAGTTTTGAAATGAGCAAGCACCTAGGAGTAACCTACCCTAATGTTTAAAGGTCTTTCTTATTCTTTATTCTTTCCTTTGTAAGACTATCCCTACTATAATGGAGTAGGTAGTCCTTACTTTGGATGTTAAGGGACATGTGAGGGACAATTGGATTTTTGAAGGCCATGGTGGGGTGTAATAAGCAAACTGGAGGGACTATCATCATTTTTCGAAAGGGACTCGATTCGTAAAGGCAACCATAAGGGACTTTGATGATTTTCTTTTTGAGGGACTTGCTTTATACACCCCACTTAACCAATATTCATAGGCAACTTGAGGGATATCCTTAAGAAGTGAGACGGCGATTAAAATCGACTTACGTGTGTGAAATGTTTAATTTAATTATCTTATATTAAAATGATCTAATTTATTTTTTAAATATCATACATATTGGCACTCCCTAATTACTAACCATAATGATAATAATAATTAAATAATTACAATTTACATCCAAGAGGCAATTACAAAATTATAATAAATAAAATAAATAGTAAAATATGATCAAAATAAATATAATAAAAAAAATAACAAATAAGTAAATAAAATATTGGGGTTAGTAAATAATAAGAAAAATTAAATAAGGTTAGTATAAATATAAAGTTAGTGAAAATAATTAGTTGAAACAATAATAATGAGAAAAATAGACAAAGTTAGAAAAAATAATAAGATAGAAATTTCAAAATAATAATAAGCAACAAAATATGATTAGCAATAATAATTAATTAATAACGTGATTAAACATAAGATTTGATTTTTATTTAGAAACATAAATGATTAAATAATTACTATAATATAAAGTTCTAAATATCATAAGATTTGATTTTTATTTAGAAACATAAATGATTAAATAATTACTATAATATAAAGTTCTAAATATAACATAATTATAAATTTCTTAATCATTTACAAAAATTTAATTATCTCTAATTATATATTAACAATTATTAAGAAAAATATTTACACATTATGATGAAAATAAATTTTAACTAATCAATAATCACATTCACCAAAATTTTACATTAAGTATTTATAAGGTTTAATTTTATTTACAAAAATTTACAAGAATTATAATAAATATATACATAGAATCATATAGAAAATTAAAATTAGGTTTTCATATTAATTTGGAAAAAAGATGTTAATGTTATTTATTTTAAAAAACAGATTTTTATATTACAACAAATTTTAATAAATTAATGATAACAATAATAATAATAATGATAATAATGATAATAATAATAAATAATGATAATAATAATAATAATAATAATAATAATAATAATAATAATAATAATAATAATAATAATAATAATAAAGCAATAATGAATTTTAAATGTGCCAAATAACCCAACAATGTTGCTAACGCAGAAATGCGCTCATCGCAACCAGATCTAAATCGGACGAAACAAAATTTATCGCAAAGAAAAAGAAATTAAGCAAAAAATAGTATTATTGCTCACACAAAAATGCGATCATCGCAACCAGATCGAACTAACACAAATGTCACGCGTCATGCACACAAATGTGCAAACATCGTATCGACATAATTCGATCAAAAATCTTATATATATAAACTCTAACAATTTAAAAATTATATATATATAAACGTAACAGTAATAGATAAAGAAAAAGAAATAACGGTAATAGATGAAGAAAAAGAAATAACGGTAAAAGATGAAGAAAAAGAAACAACAGTAATAGATGAAGGAAAAGAAATAACGGTAAACGATGAAGAAAAAGAAACAATAGTAATGGATGAAGAAGAAAACTAAATAACGGCCAACGGCACTCACTCCTCTTAGGTTTTTTTCATTCTCTCCTTTTTCCAACAAGGCAACACATGTATATATAGGGAACAAATTAGGGTTAACACCAAATTGTCAATAATGTCCCTAAAGCCCATTTTAAAGCCCAAACTAAATAATTAGTTAAGAAAAAATAAAATTTAAATAATTTAAAATAATTAAAATAAACTTAAAATAAAAATTAATAATCCTATTGATTCCTAAAATAAAAAATATTATAAAAAGAACAAAATTTTTTTCAATATTTTTTATTTTATGATTTTTTGGATATTTTTATGAATAATTTAGAAAAAAGTGAAAAAAATAATATTTTAAAAAATGATTTAATTAAAATACGAAAATAATAATTAAATAATAATAAAAAACTATTTTTGTTATTTTTTTAATGAAAGATAGAAAAATTTAGAGTAAAAATAATAAAAACAACAAAAAGTGCCAAAGGTGAGATTCAAACTCTCAACCTCTCACACTCATAACTCCTTACACATGTCCTCCTGCCAATTGTGCCATTTTTACTTTTTAGAAAAAAAATGCATGCCATATGATATTTACCTGCAAAAAGTCAAACGACTACACAAATTTGTTAGTAATTGATTAAATGCAATGAAATGCGACGACAAATCTTAGGGCAAAATTTGGGGTATTACAGTTATTATGATAATATTTCTCACCCAACCTCTCTTTGATGTTGGCAAAAAAAAAATCATGAAGTTTGACTTTGGTTTGACCACAGTTGACCTCAGTTTGACTTTTTAACTGCATTGACTGCTTTTGACTTATCTGATCATCTGACTGAGCAAACTTTTGAGAAAAGTCTTGAAACTTGACATGGGGGTTCTTATACACATATAAGATGTTATGAAGCTCACTTGAAGTCTTGGAAGTCCATTTAGCCTGATTAAAGTCAAAACCCTAGTTTTGGATGCACTGCTTAGGAGGTGCATTGTCTGAGGGAATTGTCAACTCTTCTGACCAATTGTGAATTTTGTGAACCTTGTGAACCTTCTTGGAACACAAAGTCTTGTATTGTGAGGGCAAATTTTGGGGTGCAACATAGAGCTACGTGGTTTCCAATTGATTTGTAAGGCTTCAAACAGTTGTGATATGGTGTATGGGAGGTGTTAGGAGTGTTGGATCAACAAGAAACAACTTGGACCCAAATTTGGAAGGTTTTGAGGACTATGGTCAAACTTCTCTAGTGTGGAAGTTGACTTTTGTGGAAATGAGGTTTTTGAGTGGCTTGAAGGTATAGACACCTTCTATATGGTATATATGATTTGTATGGATGATTTTTAAAAGCTTGGAAGTGGTGAAACTGGTCTTGAGCAGAGTTTTGCTCAAGACAGTTTTTTGGTAGAAATGGAGGTTTCTTGGATTGGGATTCTAGACAAGGAGAGATAGGAGGTTTCTATGAAAATGATATTGCTTATAACTCCATTTTTGTGCATTTTTTGAATGTGGACCACTATGGGACTTTTGTAGAGGATGTTAATACCTTTCTAACAAGATTAGAACCACCTCATTTGGATATGTGGTTAGGGAGTTATGGTTTAGCCCTTTCCAAAACCCTAAATTCTCGATTTTTCGATTACTCCTCAACCCTTGATCAGATGGTCATGAAATTTTATGGTCAAGTGCAATACATCATAAGGAACATTTTTGATTCACATCATGAGGTCAAATTCCTTATGGTTGAAGAGTTGACTTTTCGGTCAACCGTACGAGCGGTCGATGATTATCGAACTGTCTGTTCATGTTTTGAGACTTTCAAGACCTTGAAACTCTTTGAGGGGACTTCACTAAGCCATATGAACTTTTTGAACCAAGTTTGTATCATTGAATTTCCTCTCAATTTGAAAGTCAAACCACAGTTGACTTTTCCGGGCCGAAAAACCCTAATCGGGTGCCTTGAACTGTACTGTACTTGATCAGTGGGCACTTGCTTCAAATTGGCTTCATATGTGACTCAATATGATACTCTTGACTTTGTTTCATAGATGACTCAACCCAAAACATTGATTGATCCATCCTTGAAACTTCGATTTTTCGTTGGTGCGGAACCCTAATTCACCTGCATCTTGATAAAGACATACTTGAAACTTGTTGAGGTTAAAAACTCAAATGTAAATGATCCTATCATGGTGATGAGGATATGAGGGGTCAAAATTTGGGGTGCAACAGCACCCCAAATTTTGACCTCTTAGATCCTCACCATCATTCTAGGGTCATCTTCATTTGATTATCTAACCGTAACCTATTTCAAGTTTGTCTTTGCCAAGATACAGGTGAATTCGGGTTTCGTACAGTCAAGAATCGAATTTTCAATGGTTTGATCAGTCATTGTCTTAGATTTATTCTCCATGAAACAAGATCAAATATGCTAAATGGGGTCAAGTGTGAACCCAATTTGAGGTTGTCACCCGAAGATTGAAAACAGTGCACTTCAGAATCCCCGATTAGGGTTTCTGATTAGGAAAAGTCAACTGTAGTTTGGCTTTTGATTTAAAAGGTGTTCCAATGGTGGGATCATGGTCCATGAAGTTCATATGTCTTGGTAAATTCCATTCAAGAAGTTTCAAGCTCTCGGAAGACCCGGAATATCAACAGTCGACTCGGTAGTCACCGATCGATCGTTTCGTTGACCGAAAAGTCAACCCTTCAACCATAAGGAATTTGACCTCAAGATGTGAATCAAAAATTTTCCTAATGTAATATTACACTCACCCATGAAATTTCATGACCATTGGATCAAGGATGAAGGAGTAATTGAAAAATCGAGAAATTAGGGTTTTGAAAGGGGCAAAACCATAACTTCCTAACCACACATCCAATTTAGATGGTTCAAATCTTGTTGGAAAGTTCTTGGCAATTCCTAAAAAAGTCCCATATGGGTCCATCTGCGAAAAATGAGTAGGTTTGGAGATATGAATAAAACCATCACAAGAGAGGAAAACACTTAGAAAATTTCTAAGTTTTCTGGCCTTCCAAGTCATGTTTTCAACCAACTTTGAAGGGATTTTTGATCTAGTTCCACTTGGAATATAAGGATCATATGAATATGAAAGTTGTATAGATACATAAGGGCTTTCCAAAAAGTACTAGAACAGCTCCATATCCCTTGTGAGTTGAGAGTTATGAATTTAGCAAGTTGGGGTTTCAACACTTGAGTTCACCATTTCCACTTTCTCACAAACTCACTTTGTGATAACTTGAACCATTTTCATCCATTGGATCATGTTTCTATCTGTTATTTAGAGAGTATGATGAAAATAAACGCAGAAGATTAAGAGGATTGATGATCCTTGCAAGTTGGAGGCAAGTTGTATTATTTTATTCAAAGAAATGAAGAAAGAGAAACTTTATGGAAGAAATCTTGCAGCTGCAGTTCTCCTACTCCCTAGCCACACTTCAGTCACTTCCTTGTCATTCATGCCAATTGATTTATGCATAAGCTTGACCCAAGAGCTTGTATTTGCATTTGTCCACAATCTTGAAGAAGATTGCATTTTCAAAACTCCCTCCAAAAATCAAAATACAAATCTGCCCCAAACCTTCTCTTAGCCTATAAATAGAGACTTCTTCTCACTCTTCAAACTGCACCAGAGCTATCAAGAACATCATAAACTTATAGCTCTCCTCTTTCCCCTCTTGGCTTGAAGTAGAGAAATCCACCAAAACCATCAATTTCACCACTTTGCATTTTTCACACCATCTTTTGTTTCCAATCCAAAAACACTTCAAAAACCATATACACACCCTTAATATGACCCTCTGAAGCTGTTCCCACCATTGGTTTCTCCAAAAAATCTTTGGATCAAAAAGTCAACTGTTCACACACCATAGTTTGACTTTTGTGCATCTTTCATACCAAATCACTACCTATCATCATTCCTAACATTTTAACACTTTGAACACATTTCATCTATGTTATATTAACTGCCCATAACCTCAAAAAGCAGCTGGAAGTTCATCTACTCAAACTGTCATCACTTGTCATTCATTTCTTCAAAAAGGAAGTAACTTTAAGGCTTGCATCAAAGGAGGACATCTTGCTCAAAAGGATTCTCACTCAAGGCTGCTAGCTCATTTTGGAGGTCTACAAGAGGTATGTGATTTCAAAGTCTCTCATTTGATATGGATACATTGAAATATCTTGAATCATTAGAGCATATTGAACTTGGTTTTATGTTTGTTGTCATGAGTTTGTGATTGTCATGTGAAATATGTAATGCTTTTGATCTTTGTTGATTTACATTGTTATGTTAAAGATTATGACTTGTGCTGTCAAGACTATTTTTGAATTGAGTTTGTGCAATTTGTGTTACTTGTAATGTGTTTGAACTAATGTTTGTGATAACATATTTTGCTGCTAGTTCTGTTTTTAAACAAAACTCCCTTGATTATGTTCTTGTGTTGGAAAGTTGTTAATCATGTTGTGTACATTGTTGTTGGAGTTATATATGTATGTTTAGTCTTAGTAAAGGCATTGCTACTGAAACTCATCATGTTTGCTTTTGAAAGACATTTATATGTACTCTGCTGTCCAACCTTTGTTGAGGATTCTTGTTAACCACTTTTCCTAGATCAAATCAGTTCACATGATTAAACATTGAGAACTTTGGACTGTCATTGGTCCTCTCTGGCACTTTGCAATGACAAAGCCCTTTTTTTCTTGAAACCAATTGTTTTTTATTTGAGCTTTGATGTTGCTTTTTATTAAGTCATTGTTATGATTGCATCCTTGTCAAAACACCATGTTTGGAATTCATCAATGATTGAAATATCAAGAGCTTGCTGCTGCACATGTTTTTTGACAAATTTAAATTTTGCACTAATATTTTGAAGAGAACAAACTATGTGTTTGCCTGTGTCATCATGTATGTTGGTTTAAGTCTATGCCAAGGATAAAATGCAAACCATGAGGTATGATGCTTGCTGACAGAAGTTGATCCTTATGATAGGGTCTGTCATGAAGTCTTTGTGTTAACTAGTGTTTGTTTGTTTCTACTCCCTAATCAAATCCTGCTGGAATTTGTTAACCACCATTCAGAATTCTTTTGTATAAGTTGTTGCCTAGATCATGTGGATTTTATTAGTATGTTTGTAGCCATAATCAAGCATGATGCCTTGATCTGTTTGTTTAATTTATGTTGAAGGTTTCAACCTTTTTGATCCATCAGTTTTGTGTTTAAGCTCTTAAAAGGAAAATGTTGGTTGTGTAAGTTGTAAGCAGAATTTGTGAAGTTTGAGAAATATGTGGTTGTTGCATTAAAATTGTTTTCAACTGACATGACTATGCTATTTGTGAGTATGAATGTATCTTCCATGTATGCTCCATGTATGTGTAAACCATGACCTAAGCCTGTTTTGAAGTTTACTGCATCTTGTTCAACCATACTTGCCACCAGTATGCCAGTTTTTGTTTTAAGATGTTTCTGACTGATCTTTGCATCTAGAATCCATAGGCTATATATTTGGAGTTTGTGCATACCTTCATCTGATCATAATCACCTTTGTTTTGAATCATAGATGCCTTGTAATGCCTTACTTTCAACCATTGCCAAGTTTTGTTGATTTTTGCTGTTTGTGAACAAGACATGTTTATTTAATGCTAATTGTCATTTTGCATCTGTTGCTACTAAAACTGTGGTTTCCTGCTAGAATCTGTTTATGCTTACCACCATGGAGTTGTAACTTTCATTGTAAGGCATGTATTGAATTGATGTGTTTGATTTGGCATAGTAATGACCAAAGGACTAGTTGTTGCTTCTGTTGTTATGCTGTTTGATTTGTTGCTAAACCATTTAATCATGTTGGATAGGATGTTTGTTTAGATCAATTTGTCATGGTATGAAAACTGTATGTGTATGCATGCTTGTTTGATGTTGTGATTTGGCAAAAAAAAGCAGGCTTGCTGTCAAACTTCTGTTTTGAGGTTTTCACCTCTTGTGCTATCAATTATTTTGTTGATCTTTCTTGCAAGCTATTTGAATTCATGTCGTGATGTATGTGAATCATTTAATGTGTGTTGAGGAGTGGAAGTGTGGAATGCTGCACCATGAACTACTCTTATTTTCAAAACAGCATTTCAAACTTTTAATTTTGCAACTAGCATACCAGTTTCTGTTTTAATGAACTTTTCAGTTCTTTTAGAGTCTAGAATCCATGAGTTAGATGTTTATAGTTTGTGTGTGGTGATCTCATGTATTTTGCACTTCTGTTTTGAGCTGTAGCTTCCATAATGCATTTCCAAGTTTCCATTTGCATCTTCAATCGTGTTTTAACTTGTGTGCTTTATCTTGAAAAAATAATGATGCCATCATGATCCCCTTCAAAAAACAAGTGGTTTAGACTCAAATTTTGTAAGATTTGGTTGTGTTTTGATCAAGTTATGATGTAACCGTTTTCATGCTATGCCTTGTTTTCTTGCCCATCTTGCCTTGGCCCAATATGCTTTTCTTTTTAGGCTTATGTATTTATTGGGGTGGCATAATACACGGCTATATCGCCACCCCAGTGGTTGTCACCTTGCCCTTAAATGAGTTCGATCCCTGAGGAGGATCAACTCTTTTGGGCTTTTATTCATTTCTCATGTTTTAACTTTTCCTCTTTATTTTCCATGAATTTAACACGCGCGTGTTGTGGCTGAGTTGGTAATATTTTAAGTTTGTAAACTAAGGGTCATGGGTTCAAAACCTACCTTGTGCATTCCATTATTTTTATCACTTGTTCATTTATGTTTTCTTCGCAAAATTCAAAATTTCATAACTTTCTCATGCTTCATTATTTTTTATCCATTCTTTTTGCAAAATGTCCCTAATTTTGTCTAGTTTCATATGGTGAGAAAATATTTCAAATGTTCATGTTTGTAATGCTTTTTACCCACTTGAAAGTTGTTCCCTTTTAAGGTTGTTTACTTTGTTTCTTATTGAAATCTTTTCTTGAATAATGCTTGAACTATCTTATGAGATTTGTGTGTGCTTGCTCCATATGTGTTTGTTAACTTGTATACCTAGAATCATAACATGCTAGGGCTTGCCTTCCTTTGGTGGTCAGCATGAACTTATATGTTTTCCTCCTAAAACTTTGAGCTTGAACTGTTGTAACATTTCTTGCATGTTTGCTTGTATTTGACTGTCATCAATGCATAATTTGTTGGTATGATTTTGTTACATTTGATAACCTTTGTCATATAACATGCTTACCTTAAGTTGTGACTCGTTTGCATGGTTGTTGCTGTAACACCCCCTTCTATATCCCCAATAATGCATATAAACCATTCAAGCATATACAAATTTATTAGAGTAAAACTTTTAGAATGAGGTATAAAGGAAGAATGTCACAAAACCAATAAAACACTTTAACATTTGCTCCATAAAATATGTAACATTTTGATAGTTTAGAAATCACATTTCAACATTTAAATTTAAGCGGAAGATAAAGTCATTTAACCATTTCCAAAATATTACTTCACATACACATAAGTTATTCAGTTAAAACATCATATCAGTTAATTACAAAACCACATCAGCTGATACATCACAATGTATCACAAAAGAATAACTATACTAGCCTAACTACTCGGTGTTACATATCAGAGCAGCCGACTCAAAAGAATGAAGATAACTTCACAAAAAGGACTTCAGCATCCTAATCTGCAATGCCTCATAGAGCATTATAAAACAGCAGAAGGGTGAGAAATATAACCATAATAATCAAAGCATAAGATTACATATATATAGGTATCATATAACACATATTCACATTTCTCACCACACTTCATTCTCATAATCATAATTATATCACATTCACATATATCAACATTATGAACATTCACAAGCACATCCCTTCATGCTTAATTCACAATCATTCACAAGCACATTTATACAACAACAATATTATGCAATGTGACTCAACATATTCAATGCAACTCAATGCTATGCGGTACCGACATTAGTTATCTTTTTTCAGTTTTCACTCTAAACCGGATCCACCCTTCTAGACCGATAACTTGTTATCATTTTTCGGTTTTTACTTTAAATCGGGTCCACCCTTCTAGACCGATAACAACCAAGCCCGTCCCCTAGGCTTCAAACCCACCCTTCTAGGTTTGGGACAAGCCACTAGTTTCCAGAAACTAACAGACATTGCCTCTTGACTGAATGATGCATGTACAATCAACCAATCACAATAAATGCACTTAAGACCGTTCCCGCGTCTTAATCCCATGCATTCGAATAATTCACCCCTTCGAGAATTTCATTATGATTGCACATACAACATATATCAAACATTTATCAATGTATTCATTTCACACGTCATCATCATCATATTCAACAACAATGCATACATATCACATATGTTCCCATGCATTCACACAACAATCGCATACAAATATGCACTCACAATTCATTAGAAAATACACATACATTCATCATTATATTCCCATGTATTTCTAATTATCACAATTAATGCGCATCGTATATCAACTAGGATTCACGCCTGAAGGCTACCCACAACACACATCATCACAATAGATCATATCTATATTCATATCATAAGGTATCCACCTATGTGAAACAACCAAACCATCACCATATAGAAATCACAGCAAAGAAAAGATGCTGTCAAATTCGCCCATATTCGCCTGGAGAGACCCCGCAGCGAACCTTCGCTGGACCTTCGCCTGGCGAGACTTCCCAGCGAGCCAAAGTCAGTAGCTACTGACTTTGTTCGCCACCATTCGCCAGCACCTTCGCTGGGCGAACCTTCGCTAACCAACCTTCGCCTGGAGAACTCGCCAGCGAAGTCCACTGGGACTTAATCATAATTACTCGCCAACATTCGCTAGGCTTCGCCCCGCGAAGCTTCGCTTTCGCTCGCCTGGCGAGAGTCAGCGAACCTGCGCAGAACAGAACCCTATTTTGTTTTCTCCTTCACAATCCATCATCAACCAACTCTTAAACATCAAAATCAGTATAAATAGCATCAACACATGTTACCCGACTATTCTACGACATTATATCTTAGTTTCAACCGATTAAATCCTTAATCTACCGATTATTCCAACTTTTACCCTAAATGAAAAAGGATTGGAAACTACACCAAAACCCCAACCCAACATACATAACATCATGCAATGATCAAATAGAAACATTTCTCACCCTTACCTCGATTAATCAGAGCTTTGAAATCGGTTCTTGATGATTTTCCACTTTCCTCTTCTTCTCTTCTCTTTCTCTTCTTCTTTCTTTCTTTCCTCTTTCTCTCCAAATGTTTCTAACTTTCTTTTTTTTTTCTTTCTCACTTATATATTTTCCTTTATTTCCTTCCTTCCAATTTCCTTCTCAATTTTCTATTAATACCGATTAATAAAAATTAATTCTAACATTTAATAAAAATCCCACTAAATCAATTAATTACTATAATTAATTATTTAATGAAATTTGGGCTGTTACAACCCTCCCCCACTTTAGGAATTTTCGTCCTCGAAAATGTTACCTGATTCAAACAGTTCTGGATACGACTCTTTCATCTGGCTCTCTAGCTCCCAAGTAACATTTCCACCAGCCGGTCCTCCCCAAGCGACCTTCACCAAAGCAATCTCTTTACCTCGAAGCTGCTTCAATTTCCGATCCTCTATCCGCATAGGCGATGTCTCAACAATCAGGTTATCTCTCACCTGCACATCATCTAATTGGACTACATGAGACGGATCCGCAATGTATTTCCTCAATTGAGATACATGGAATACGTCATGAAGATTAGCAAGCGACGGTAGTAAAGCCACACGATAGGCCACTTCTCCTATCCTCTGCAAAATCTGATAAGGACCAATGAAATGCGGCGAAAACTTGCACGACTTCAATGCCCTACCAACACCTGTCATCGGAGTGACTCGAAGAAACACATGATCTCCCTCTTGAAATTGAAGTGCCTTCCTCCTCTTGTCATGATAACTCTTCTGACGACTCTGAGAAACTCTCATATTCTCTTGAATCATCTTGATCTTATCATTAGTCTGTTGAACTATCTCAGGTCCAACAACAGAACTCTCTCCGGACTCAAACCAACACAATGGTGTCCTACACCGTCTACCATACAACGCCTCAAATGGTGCCATACCGACACTCGAATGGAAACTGTTGTTGTAGGTAAACTCAATCAAAGGCAAGTAGCTATCCCAAGCTCCTCCTTTTTACAACACACAAGCCCTCAAAAGATCCTCGAGCGACTGAATCGTCCTCTCCGTCTGACCATCTGTCTGAGGATGATAAGATGAACTCAACCACAGCTTAGTACCCAAAGCACTCTGCAAGCTCTCCCAAAATCTCGAAGTGAACCTCAGATCTCTATCCGAAACAATACTTGATGGAATACCATGCAAACAAACAATCCTCTCAATATACAACTTAGCCAACTTCTCCAACGGGTAATCCATACGCATAGGAATAAAGTGAGCGGATTTAGTCAATCTATCCACAATAACCCAAATGGCCTCAAAATTACTCGGCGTCCTCGGCAAACCCGATACAAAATCCCTGGAGATATTATCCCATTTCCACTCAGGAATAAACAACGGCTTCATCAACCCCGATGGCTTCTGATGCTCAATCTTCGACTTCTGGCAAGTCAAACAAGAATACACAAACTCGGCGATATCCTTCTTCATACTAGGCCACCAAAATACTTTCCTCAAATCTTGATACATCTTAGTAGCACCCGGATGAATACTCAATCCGCTACAATGTCCTTCCTCAAGGATACTCTTCTTCAGCTTAATAATATCCGGAACACAAACTCGATCCCGACACCTCATAATACCGTTCTCATCAATCCGAAAATCACCACCTTGGCCTTGGTTGATCAAAGTCAACCGATCAACTAAACTCAAATCCGATTTCTGTCCTTCTCGAATCTCATCCAAAATACCACTCGTAAGCTTCAACATTCCAAGCTTAACTCCAAAAGAGGTCCTCTCACATACCAAACTCAAATCACGAAATTGCTCGACCAATTCCAACTCTTTTACCATCAACATCGACATATGCAATGATTTCCGACTCAATGCATCCGCTACTACATTCGCTTTTCCCGGATGGTAATTCAAGCCAAAATCATAATCCTTCAAAAGTTCTAACCATCTTCTTTGTCTTGCATTCAATTCTTTCTGATCAAAAAGATACTTCAAACTCTTGTGGTCACTAAACACTTCAAATCTTGCGCCAAACAAATAATGCCTCTAAAGTTTTAACACGAACACAACGGCGGCCAACTCTAAGTCATGCGTCGGATAATTCTTCTCATGCACTTTGAGTTGCCTCGAAGCATACGCCACAACTTGATTATTCTGCATCAACACACCTCCCAAACCCATCAAAGAAGCATCACAATATACCACAAACGGTTCTTCTGGATTTGGCAAAATCAAAACAGGGGCTGTCGTCAATCTTCGCTTAAGTTCCTGAAAACTAGCTTCACACTTGGCATCCCACACAAAGGCTTGACCCTTCCTAGTCAACTGTGTCAACGACAATTATAACTTAGCAAATCCTTCAATAAATTTCCGATAGTAACCAGCTAAACCAAGAAAACTTATGATCTCAAATACTAACTTCGGAGTCTCCCATTGCGACACCGCTTCAACCTTTGACGGATCAACTGCAATACCATTACTTGAAATCACATGACCAAGGAAACTCACTTCCTTCAACCAAAATGCACACTTATAAAGCTTCGCAAACAACTGCTTCTCTCTTAACACAGATAACACAATCTTCAGATGCTCGGCATGCTCTTCTCCGCTCTTCGAATAAACCAAGATGTCGTCAATGAACACTACCACAAACTTATCCAAATACGGATGGAAAATCCTATTCATGTACTCCATAAATACACCTGGTGTATTAGTCACACCAAATGGCATCACAAAATACTCATAGTGTCCATACCTCGTCCTAAAGGCCGTCTTCTGAATATCCTCAGCTTTCACACGAATCTGATGATACCCAGACCTCAAGTCAATCTTGCTGAACACACTTGCACCAACTAATTGATCCATCAAATCATCAATCCTCGGGAGTGGATACTTATTCTTAATAGTCACCTTGTTCAACTGTCTGTAATCCACACAGAGCCTCATAGAACCTTCCTTCTTCTTAACCAACAACACCAATGCACTCCACGGCAACACACTCGGATGAATAAACCTCTTCTCAAGCAAATCTTCAAGTTGACTCTTCAACTCTTTCAATTCTGATGCCGACATACGATAAGGAGCCATCGATATCGGACTAATTCTAGGAATCAAATCTATCGAAAACTCCACTTCCCGCTCCGGCGGTAAATCCTTTATCTCTTCAGGAAAAACTTCCGGAAAATCTCTAACAATTGGCAAAGCATCAATCTCTTCACTTCCACCAATTTTCAAAGTTGCCATGAGCATAAATACCTTAGCTCCATCTTGCACCGATTCTTTCACTTGTCTCGCCGTCATAGACAAATCTCTTGCATCATCCGATTCAGGAAAAATAACCGTCTTGTCAAAAGATTTAATATACACCCGGTTGAACTCCAACCAATTCATCCCCAGGATGACATCAAGTTGGTCTAGATGAAGACACACTAAATTAATTCCAAAATCTTTACCGAAAATACTCAACAGACAATTCAAACAAACATACGGTGTGGTTACTGAACCCATAGCAGGAGTATCAATAACCATACCGCCACCAATCACAGACAACTCAAGATTCAATCTTCTAACACAATCAAAAGAAATAAAAGAATGCGTAGCTCCGGTATCAATTATAGCAATCAAAGGTGTACCATTAATGAAGCACGTACCTCGGATCAATCGATCGTCGCTAGCAGTCTCAGATCCAGATAGAGCGAACACTTTCCCGCTCCCTTGATTCTTCTTGGGCTTATCACACTTGGTACTAATGTGCCCTTGCTCACCACAGTTGTAGCAAGTCACACCGGTACCACTTCTACATTCAAGAGCCTTGTGGCCTGGCTTGCCACACTTGAAACACTTCTGTTCAACACTTTTGCATTCTGGAGCACGGTGTCCTTCTTCCCCGCATCTATAACATCTTATTAGAGTAGAAACTCCCCCACTTGGCCTCTTGCCATAACCCATTCTCTGCTTCCCTTTGTCCGCGGGAGTCACATAAGGTTTTCCTCAGAATTGACCTTTCCCTTTCTTCTCACTTAGACTCTTGTAGTGGCTAGATCGAGCCCTGCTATCTTCATCATAGATTCTGCTCTTGTTTACCAACTCAGAAAATTGCCTGATTTCCTGATACCCAATAGCTTGCCTAATCTCTGGCCTCAAACCGTTCACAAACTTGAGGCACTTAGACCTCTCAGCATTAGTGGTATTGTAATGAGGACAAAATTTGATCAACTCTTCAAATCTTGCCGCATACTCCGCTACCGTTGAATTACCTTGCTTCAACTCAAGAAATTCGATCTCTTTCTTCCCTCGCACATCCTCTGGAAAATACTTCTCCAGAAAAGTCTCTCTGAAAAGATCCCAGGTGACCACAATGTCATCTTCCTCAAACCTTTGGCGAGTGTTACCCCACCAATCTTCAGCTTCTTCCTCGAGCATATGAGTCCCAAAATGCACCTTCTGTGCATCTGAGCAATTCATAACTCGAAAAATCTTTTCCACAGCTTTCAACCAAATCTGTGCTTTGTCCGGTTCATGAGTTCCCTTGAAAATCGGAGGATTATTCCTTTGGAATCTTCCCAAAGCACGGAATTCATCTTCGACAACATTCCCCACATTCACATTAGCTGGAGGATTCTGCCCAATCGCTCCCGCCAACCTTGTCAATGCTTCTGTGATCGCCTCATCGTTCCTCCCTGCAACCATCTTACTAATTCCAACAACAGAACCACGTAAGAACAACAAATATTGATAATGCAACACACGCATATCAATAACACACAGGGAAAAACACTCTAACAACTTGGCCGAACGGACCGACCTGCTCTGATACCACTATTGTAACACCCCCTTCTATACCCCCAATAATGCATATAAACCATTCAAGCATATACAAATTTATCAGAGTAAAACTTTTAGAATGAGGTATAAAGGAAGAATGTCACAAAACCAATAAAACACTTTAACATTTGCTCCATAAAATATGTAACATTTTGATAGTTTAGAAATCACATTTCAACATTTAAATTTAAGCGGAAGATAAAATCATTTAACCATTTCCAAAATATTACTTCACATACACATAAGTTATTCAGTTAAGACATCATATCAGTTAATTACAAAACCACATCAGCTGATACATCACAATGTATCACAAAAGAATAACTATACTAGCCTAACTACCCGGTGTTACATATCAGAGCAACCGACTCAAAAGAATGAAGATAACTTCACAAAAAGGACTCCAGCATCCTAATCTGCAATGCCTCATAGAGCATTATAAAACAGCAGAAGGGTGAGAAATATAACCATAATAATCAAAGCATAAGATTACATATATATATAGGTATCATATAACACATATTCACATTTCTCACCACACTTCATTCTCATAATCATAATTATATCACATTCACATATATCAACATTATGAACATTCACAAGCACATCCCTTCATGCTTAATTCACAATCATTCACAAGCACATTTATACAACAACAATATTATGCAATGTGACTCAACATATTCAATGCAACTCAATGCTATGCGGTACCGACATTAGTTATCTTTTTTCGGTTTTCACTCTAAACAGGGTCCACCCTTCTAGACCGATAACTTGTTATCATTTTTTGGTTTTTACTTTAAACCGGGTCCACCCTTCTAGACCGATAACAACCAAGCTCGTCCCCTAGGCTTCAAACCCACCCTTCTAGGTTTGGGACAAGCCACTAGTTTCCACGAAACTAACAGACGTTGCCTCTTGACTGAATGATGCATGTACAATCAACCAATCACAATAAATGCACTTAAGACCGTTCCCGCGTCTTAATCCCATGCATTCGAATAATTCACCTCTTCGAGAATTTCATTATGATTGCACATACAACATATATCAAACATTTATCAACGTATTCATTTCACACATCATCATCATCATATTCAACAACAATGCACACATATCACATATGTTCCCATGCATTCACACAACAATTGCATACAAATATGCACTCACAATTCATTAGACAATACACATACATTCATCATTATATTCCCATGTATTTCTAATTATCACAATTAATGCGCATCGCATATCAACTAGGATTCACGCCCGAAGGCTACCCACAACATACATCATCACAATAGATCATATCTATATTCATATCATAAGGTATCCACCTATGTGAAACAACCAAACCATCACCATATAGAAATCACAGCAAAGAAAAGATGTTGTCAAATTCACCCATATTCGCCTGGCGAGACCCCGCAGCGAACCTTCGCTGGACCTTCGCCTGGCGAACTTTCTCAGCGAACACTCGCTAGGCCTTCGCCTGGCGAGACTTCCCAGCGAGCCAAAGTCAGTAGCTACTGACTTTGTTCGCCACCATTTGCCAGCACCTTTGTTGGGCGAACCTTCGCTAACCAACCTTCGCCTGGCGAACTCGCCAGCGAAGTCCACTGGGACTTAATCATAATTACTCGCCAGCATTCACTAGGCTTCGCCCGGCGAAGCTTCGCTTTCGCTCGCCTGGCGAGAGTCAGCGAACCTGCGCAGAACAGAACCCTATTCTATTTTCTCCTTCACAATCCATCATCGACCAACTCTTAAACATCAAAATCAGTACAAATAGCATCAATACATGTTACCCGACTATTCTACGGCATCATATCTCAGTTTCAACCGTTTAAATCCTTAATCTACCGATTATTCCAACTTTTACCCTAAATGAAAAAGGATTGGAAACTACACCAAAACCCCAACCCAACATACATAACATCATGCAATGATCAAATAGAAACATTTCTCACCCTTACCTCGATTAATCGGAACTTTGAAATCGGTTCTTGATGATTTTCCACTTTCCTCTTCTTCTCTTCTCTTCTCTTTCTCTTCTTCTTTCTTTCTTTCCTCTTTCTCTCCAAATGTTTCTAACTTTCTTTTCTTTTCTTTCTCACTTATATATTTTCCTTTATTTCCTTCCTTCCAATTTCCTTCCCAATTTTCTATTAATACCAATTAATAAAAATTAATTCCAACATTTAATAAAAATCCCACTAAATCAATTAATTACTATAATTAATTATTTAATGAAATTTGGGCTGTTACAGTTGCTTTCATATTTGTTAATATGTCTCTCTTGGGTTGTTACCTTCATCTTTGTTAAGATACATGATTCTTGGTATCTTAAATCCTTGCTTATTTTAATATGCTTGCTTTGTTTTGTTGTGACCATACCTTTTATATTCATCATGCTTGAATGTTAAGTATTTCTTCCCCAAGTGATGGAACTCTTTAGTTCTCATCCAAGTTTAGAACTTGGAAGCCATTAGACTTTTCTTTAAGTCTAAAAGACCTACCCCTTGTTAGGAGTATCTTTCCACTAGAATTTTAAGATAGAGTTTGTCAACTCTATGTTAGAATCATAGTAATGATTACTTACTCCCCTTCCTTGAGTGTTCAATGTAACACCCATTTTATTTATTTAGTTATTTTGGTGTTATTATAATTATTGTATTTTGGTGTGCCCTTAGGAGGGGTGTCTTTGAGCATGTGTTGGTGATTATCCTTGATATATAAGGATTATTTGTGGTGAC
This sequence comes from Lathyrus sativus, assembly GCA_963859935.3. Taxonomy (NCBI): domain Eukaryota; kingdom Viridiplantae; phylum Streptophyta; class Magnoliopsida; order Fabales; family Fabaceae; genus Lathyrus; species Lathyrus sativus. Next base: position 22,021,251 of record OZ012737.1, read on the forward strand.
ATGGAGTGGATATAATAATATAATAGTTAATAGTAATATTGGTGGTATTATTATTATTAATATTATTATTATTATTAATATTATTATTATTAATATTATTATTGTTACTATTATTATGAATATTATTATTATTAGTGGGAGAATAATATTAGAATTATTATTATTATTGGGATTAGAATTAAAAATAGGATTTAGGGGTATTAGAAGTGTTGGAGAGAAAAAAGAGAAGTTAGAACACGATAGAATCAGTTCCTGAGAGAAGAGCAGAGAGGAAGAGCAAGGAGAAGGAGAAGAAGCTAGGGCTTGAGATTCTTGAGGATTCTTCATCAATCGAAGATACAATCGAGGTAAGGGGGAGAAACGAATTGGGATGGTATTTACATAAAATTGGGTAGAGGGGATTCCTTAACCTCGTAGGTATTATGATGAATATGCTTGAATTGTTGCTATAATGGTAATTGTTGTTGTTTATGGTGAATTATATGTATACGATGATATGTTGATGATTTGTTGTTACCATTGATGAGTGGGTGTTGATGTTGGTGTAATTTGGGCAAGGTTCTGAGTAACTCTGAAGTGCCGGTAAAAGTATCTGATGTTGGTATTAGAGTAGAAATTGTAGGTTGATATATGAGTATGATGTTTATGGTTTATAGTATTGATAGAATAGGAGATAGAAGTGGAGAATTAGGCTTGAATTGGAGCAAGGTAGCAGTTCTGGACAGTGAGAATTTGAGAAGTTGCAGACAGTTCGCTAGCACTTCGTTAAGCGAGCTAGTAGCGAGCGTTCGCTAGGTGCTCGCCTAGCGAGTGAGGTAGCGAATGAGTCCAGTAGCCTTTGTTTGTATTCGCGAGGTAGTTCGCTAAGCGAACAGCTAGCAAGCATTCGCTAGGAGCTCGCCTAGTGAGTGAGTAGCGAGCGTAGCAGAATGTGATTTTTTTTGTGCTGTTGTGCCTTGTGTGCCAGCTGTGTAGTATCCCTTAGTCCATGTTGAGTGTAGAGATGGTAGATGGATAATATACGGTGCATTGGTGGTGATCGAAAGTGAATTCCTTATCGTATAAATTAAGTGAATGATTGATGGAAGTGTGTGTGATATGGAGTATCGTGAGGTGATCATTATGATTGTGTGTACCCGATTATTGGGGTATGAGTATACCTGCTGTTGGAAAGTGAACTTTCTTAAAATTTGGATTAAATGATATAATTTTTTGTTGTATGCTATAGGTATGCATGTGATGTATGGTGGTGTGATTGGGAGATCGTGTGCACATTGCGTGCTTATATTCATTTGTTGTGCATTTGATGTTATGCATATCATGGTGTATTGGTGGGATGAGTCATTGCTCAGTGGAGTGTATGTGATTCATTCGTATTCCTTTGACTGGGGAATGGTGGGGACGGATCATGGCCAAGGGTGGGCGTATGTGATCTATCTGGGTTCCATAGAATGAACCAATGAGTCGGTACCGCATGCATGGTATTGCGTTGCATAATTGCATTATGGTGTATTATGTTATTGGTGGACTATATGTCATATTTGGTGATTGTTGGGTGACAAATTATATGATTGTTGTAGTTACTACCTTTTTTCATGTATGTAATTACCGTTATATTTTGATCATGTTTTCTCACCCCTTCGTTGTTGTTGTGGTCTGTGCTTCTTCGGAAGTACAGATAATCCAGGTACATAGCTAACTTGGATAGTGGTGTGCCAGTCGAGTCTTAGAATGCTCTGATACGTAGCACGAGACTTGGGTGTTTAAGTTGTCTATGTTGAACTTATTTCTTTTTCCTGTGACGTATCATGAATTTGATGTATTTTATTATATGAACATTTTCCGTTGTATTTTGGTGAAAACCTTCTAAGGAAGAGTACATTGGATTTTTACGATGTGATATCCCACTTGGGAAGTGAACAACTCTGATGTTTATTTATAATGTTTATATTTTAATTGATTTGGGAAGTGGGGTGTTACAATTGGTATCAAAGCAGGTTGGTCCGTCCAGCCAGTGTAGTTGAGTTGAGTCTGTCCCTAGAATAGAGTTGTGTATCTTTTAACCTTGTGTTGTTGTTGTCATACCCTAAATTTGCCCGCTAGCTTTTGTAAATATTTTCTTATTTTCCATTTTTGAATTTTACTTAATTTCATGTCATTTAAGACGCGTGTCCGTCCCCGATTAGGCGTTCTTCAAATCTTGACTTTTTTTTACCCAATATGAGCGTGACAAGTGTCTAAGGGTATTTTCGTAAATTTTAATCCTTTGTTTATTTTCTCATTTTCTTGCAAATATTACCTTTTTGTTCATATTTTTATTTTTATCATTTATTTAATTTAATTAGGTGTAGAATTGTTTTCTGTTTTTTAGATAATTAATTAGTTTTTATTTATCTATTATATTTTTAGGATTAGAATACATTTATTATTATTATTATATTGTTAATACAAAGTTAGTACAAATTTAATTAATTAAAAAAAAACCAAAAAGATAAGCCGAAAGAAGGAGGACACGTTGCAGTATATAGCCCCCACTATTCCTGTTCACCTTCTACTGGATACAAAAACCCTAGCCGCTGCACTGTTCACCCTTTCCCTGATTTTGAACCCTAGCCGCCAACCCATTTCTTCTCCTCATTCCTTCCACCGTGAATCTTATTTTCTCTTCCAAACCCACTCAACCCGTCTTTCTCCCTCCGCTCGCAACGACCCTCCATCACCTTAACACAGACTCAACCTTCCACCTTTACTTCTTCTTTTTAAAAAAAAAAAGCCCATCCGCCATCTCCAAAACCGAATCGTGAAACTCCTTCCCTTTTCCTTTTCGCCCTATGAATCCTTCTTATTCTTCTTCCCAACCTCATTAAACCATCAACACTTCAACGCAAACCCAATCTCGCCGAAATCGCAATCACAGCTAACAATAACCCCATCAAACCCCCAAAACATCATCTTGATTCAACCAAAAATCCTTCAACCCAAATGAAATCCATAACCAAATCAAACCCAGACAGAAACAAGAGTGAAAAGAGATAAAAAAAAATAGATTGAAACCGAAACTAGTCGAGATTCCCTCACCAGAAAAACGAAAATTTTAACCTGTTCTTCCATCAAATACCCTCAAGACTTCCATTTTCGTTCATCCCTTACAGCTTCAAATCCCTAAACAGAAACCTGTCGTACCTCGAAAAATATGATCCTCGCGATGGCCGCGGAAAATACTGTTCGAAACAGAGTCGCCACCGAACTTTATTCATTCCAAGGATGGAATAGGAAAATATCGATAAAACCTTTAAGGAGATAAGAACATGGTCATCGCAACCAATATTCTAGGTTCGGGAGTCGATTACGCAGAGGGAAGGTATTAGCACCCTCTACGTCCGTTGTACTCAACGGGAACCTCTTGATCGATTCGAGAGTAAAGTTAACTACGCTTATTTGTTTTCTTCTAAGGTTTCTCCTATGGGGGGAATGGTGGTTTTAAGATAGGGTGCTCGCCAAGGATTGGGGCCCTTGTGCCTACGTATCTTCACTTATAAGAAGTGGAAAATCAGAGCATTTGTAGTTCGTGGGACTACGGGTAAAAGAAGGGAATTGTGCTCGCCAAGATCATCGCAATCTTGTGCCTACGTATCTTACATTCGAAAGAGAATGAAGAATCAGAGCAGCCGTAGTTCGGATAACTACGGTAAAGGGTTTGAAAATGAACGAGTGTTTAGGTCGCATTCTAACTACTAAACATTGGCTTGTCTGCTCGCTAGGGGAGGCTGAAGCACAAGTTTGTTATGCGCGGAAGAAGGGACTAAACAATGTTCTTGGTAAAAGGTATTTAGGTTGGAGATCGCACGAGGGCGAGGAATTTAGTGTTTATCGTATTGGATGTTTTGGTATGGGAAAGAGAATGGATTTGAATAGGTTTAAGGTCTCGATTGCACGGGGGCAAGAAAGAGGAGTTTGGTTAGGTAATTTGATGGAGAATGACGACTATTTGATAAACGAGACGTCAGCCTCGCAATCAATTAATCGGGGCATTATTGGAACGCTAGATTCCAACGACACCTTTTTCATTCGAAAGATTCTACGAAATGTGTTTGAGAAAGATTCAATCGCACGGGGGCGAGAAAAGAGAATTGGGTTGAATAGTTTAAGGGAGAATGACGACTACTTGATAAACGAGACGCCAATCTCGCAATCGATTAATCGGGATATCATTGGAATGCTAGATCCCAATGATACCTTTTTCACTCAATTAATTGTGAAAGTTTATTTGAATGGACAATGGCGGTATTTGTCCAAATAGTTAGGGCGCGTGTTTTATGGACGAAAGGTCGAGCAACTCACAACCTAAAGCGTACGCCCCAAGAGTAGTTGCTCAAAAATTCAAGGAGTGCTAGACTCCAAGAACTCAGTTCTTTCGTAATTTAATTAAGAAAATAGTTTGAATTTGACGTACAGTTTAGAAACATGCTAGGGTTTAGACTCGATCGCACGAAGATGAGGAACGAGGTTAGACGAGTTAAATGTTAGGAGGAATGGCGATTACTCGATAAACGAGACGTTGACATCGTAATCAATTAGTCGGGATATCGTTGGAATGCTAGATCCCAACGACAATCTTTTTCATCCCATTAATTATAAAATAGTGTTTGTTGGACAATGAGAGTACTTGTCCAAATAATTATAAGAAGTGTTTTAAGACGAAAGGTCGAATGACACACCATTCAAGGCGTACGCCTCAATAGTAATCATTCTTGAATTCAAAGAATGCGCGACTCCAGGGACTCGATTATTTCGTGATTTAATTATGAAAACAGATTAGGAATATTAGCGTACTCAGACTAGGCGCGCTAGGTATTCTTGAAAATAAGATCGGAAGGGTCACAACTCAAGGTGTGCACCTCGAGAGCGGTCGTTAAAAAAAATTCAAGGAAGACGAGATCCAAGAATTTAATTATTTTAAAAATTATTTTAAGAAGATAGTTTAATTTGGTTAAAAAATAGTTTTAATTTTCATGTATAAAATAAATTAATCAATTGTAAAAAGTTTTGATTTGAGAAAAGTTTAATATTTTAACTTTATTAATAAAATGTATTTTCTTTAAAGTTTAATATTTAAAAAATCTATTTAGTAATAATTTTGAACTATATTTTTTAAAAGAAAGAATAATTGAAATTTCTTATAAAAATATCTAATTAAAAATATCCCTTTTTTTAAAATTTTCGATTAAATTGAGTTAAAAACATTTTGAAAACCAAAAGACGGAACAACCACAACTCAAGGCGTACACCTCGAGAGCGGTTGTCCAAGAGTCCAAGGAGTGCTAGACTCCAAGAACTCACTACTTTCGTAACGCGGCGGCGAGATATTCAATTAATGCGTAAGAATATTTAATGGCCTAACGATATGAAGTTGTCGAAGCCACGGATTAAAAAAAATCTAATAAAATAAAATTTAGAAATGAGTTAAGATAGTAGCAACACTAATACCATAATTACAACCTTGTATCTATCCAATATTATTACAATACTGGAGCAAAATAGAACAAAATGTAACAGTAAAAAAAAAGTGCTAAAGAGTGCTAAAGGAAATTCATTCTCCTTAAATTGTCTTATTAAGAAATAATACAAAGTTAATCATAATTTTTTGAAGTCGGTTTGTGCATAATGTCAATAAAATGTCATACTCGGAGAGAACTGTCCATTACTGTATAAGACTTTTGGAGACACAGACATGAGATTTTCAAAACTAAAGATCAAAGATTTAATTAAAATGCAACAAACAGGCGGTTGTATCCACAAAATTCACAATGAAACAAGATGGCGGCAATCTTCAACTTCGACGCACATGCTAGCGTAAATTGAATCAAAACCTCAAAAGCATATATCCATGGACTAAAAATACCATACACAATATTAATGGGCTTGCTAACATAACATGATGCCTGGAACCCTTCTAATATGCCATTTAATTTGTGTGAAATTAAAAATAAATAAAAACTAATCACGTTGAAACATGGTGGTATACAGAGATGTAAAGATATCATCATGCATTGCCTATTGAATTCACACACTCATCTTATCATATTACATATTCAAACCAAATGCTATCCTCTTTACATAATCTTTATCCAAAAATAAAAGCCAAATAAAGACTAAAGGAATCCAATTAACCGAATGAATTGCAATAAATAAGAGAGGATTAAGTCATGGCTTGTGAGCCATCAACAAGCCAACTTCAGAACAGGGTTTGTATTTAACTTATCATGCATTAACCTAGAATGAAATATTATCAATCTGGAGTCAATTTGAATGTTGTGTTGAAAGTTTAACAGAAACCTCAGGAATGAAATATTACCTCATGAATGCAATATTGCTTCAATTATAATTGTGTAGTTTGAAAGCAAAACCTTGCAGTGTCGCAACACACCAATGCCGTAATTGCGTAACAAGTTCTTTATGACAGTGGCAGCATCAATGCATCGAACCAGACGCGTTATCTTTAGTATTCCGTTTGGGCTCGTGACCTGCGCAATATCAACAGCCAGCCAAATAGAAAAGAAAGAAAACTCGTTCTTACTTGAACTGTCGAGAGTCGTTGTGATTCAGCATTGAGGAATTCTGCTGCGGTAAACCAATAGCTATAACGCCGTTAAAAACTTCTGAATCTTGGCCTGTGCTTTCGCAAAAAATATCTAGCCTTCCATGCATTAGTCAAACCAGCCATAAACTATAACTGAAAGAAACAAAGCAAAAGAAAAAATAGAAAGAAGGAAGCAATAAGTGATGCAACAGTTGCCAAGACTCATTTTCATAAGCCCTCGGGAGTGGGAATCGAAACTCAATGGCGTTTGTGTTTAGACTTGAACTGTGAATGGGGTTCACGACCTGCACAGAAATTAGCAGCAACCCAAAACAACAGGCAATTCTTTTTAAATACAAACAACAACATTGATTTGAATGAATCAGCAGCAACAATATCATGTCAGTAGAAGCCAAACGCCATAAGTTTCAGAGAATAAATGCCATGTAAAATTGAAAATAAAGAGGAAGAAAACTTACACCTCCAAAAATTAATCGGAACAGAACTCATTAAACAGGGCCGGTTCGAGATGCTGAAACCAGTTGAACTTGAACGAGACGATGTACGAAATTAATACGTTTTGATTCACACCTGACGTTGAAGCCGAACCATGGTTAGTTCGAAACAAATCAGAAATGCATCTTCCTTAGACAAATCTCCGAACACTAGCTTTATGGTTGAAGTAGATAAACCGATGATGAGTGAAAAGCAATGATGAGCAGTGTAACATGTTCTCAATTCAAGTTGAATGGCTAGCGAAACGAAAGTGCGAGTCACCGTTGAGCTTGTCGAATGTAGGGTCGCGAGGAAGCTGGTATCCATGCTTCACCGGTTTAAGCTAGCTCAGATGCGTATTCCCTGCGTGAATCGTGAGTCCCCTAGTTGAAACATAACCTGCTAAAAATGGTCCAAGAGCAGCTCCGACAGAACCAGTACCATCAATGATTGCAATAACAGTAGCCAGTGCTTGAGAATTCCCACCACTAAAGCCCTGGGTACCGAGATCGGCAGCCACAGCAATTGTGATTAGCGAGTATGGACCATTCACCAAAAAATCCAGAAAGAAACATCAAAGTGATGTTGGTAAACATAGAGATGTTCCCAAGAAAACGATACAAAAGAATGGCTGGAATTGATAGAAACAAGAACGTAATTGAAGTAACAACACGCGCTTCAATCATATCAGATATGAAACCGGCTGTTATTCCTCCTAGGACTCCTCCAATGTCAAATATTGTTGAAAGTAACCCAGCAGTTTCGTGAGATAGATTAACACCAGCAACCGCTGTGTGCCTCTAAAAATCCAATAGCAGATGAAGAATCTGTAACCTCAAAATAATGCTTCTTAATCTCCATTTCAACATCAAGCCCTGTAAACTCGCACCGATATCTGAGTAAAGTAATCTTCTGCTCTAAACACAGGACCAATCTCAAAAACACGGCCAAAGTCATCACATATTGACATTTGCTTGTGAAACTGAGGTGACTGAGCCAGGCATGCGGGTTGCCTTTTGTAGTCCCGTCTAAAGACAGCAGCTCCACCTTCACTAGATCCAACAATCAACTTTGGAGTGTGGATTTCAACAAACTTTCAGCTAATAAAAATTGTCGGAACGCATTTTCAACTTGAGACTGAATGAGGAAAATTCCTTGATTAGCTGGTGTCCGTAAGTCAAGTACTCTAAAGTTCAATTGCGTATCCTGATTCACACGAACAAGTTGTTCACCAGCCTGAATGGCCTTCTCGATTTCAACTTCACTTCGGGCAGCATCCTCGAGATTAATCGGCAGAGTAGGAATGACCTTACTCACACAGTACAGTTTGCTCACTTGAATTTCAACCTATTGTGTGGCACCTTTAATAGGAGCTGCCGGAATAGGAAACCACACCTTCGACATCGACAATAGATTCACGGCTGAGCGCAACCGCAAATTTCACCACCTGCGGACTCACTGCATCAGGTTGTGCCTGAACCAAACACTGTACAGTGAACCCATTTTCTCTGATGACCGAAAACGCCATCTTCTTCCCCACTGGTCGAATAGTTTGTGCCCTCATTTGTTCACTATCATCTGCAAACCTAACAAAACCATAACCTTTTGTCTTGCCAGTGAGCCTATCAATTACAACTTTGGCGCCCTTAACTGAGTTATACCGAGTTCTAAATACTTCCGTCAGATGATAATCAGTAACATCAGTGGCCAAGTCTCCAACATATATGGTATAATCAGGAGAATCATCATGACGCTTCTCACCAGAACTAAAAGTTGCCCAGTTCAATCTGAAGTTCTGTCCACCATTTGGCATGATGGTACCGTTAAATGATTGAAGTACTCTCTCAGCACCAGAACGACTAGTAAACTCAAGAAATCCATAACCTTCAAATTGATTAGTCTGCTTATTGCGAATAACTTTAACAGATCCAACCTCGCCGGTGTGGGAGAAACATTGGTAGAGATAATTCTCGTCCATCCAGTAATGCATATCACCGATCCAGAGAGTCCGAATTTCGCCAGCGCTGGCAGGTTGTGCCTGTTGCTGCTGCGGTTACCGTCGAACCAGAATCCTTATCAAATGATAATAATATATAAAGAAATTCCATGACCAAACTGATATAATGGTACAAGGCACCAAATTAGAACAGCAGAAGATCATTTTGAGTTGTTACCGCGACAAAACAACGACGTATTTAGAATTATCTCAACGGTGAACTTGCAATGGATCCTCACCGTGAACACAATTTTGTCGTGCTGAGTACAGAGTCGTACTTGCGCTGCGGTTATTGTTGGTATCATCATCAATGCTGCTTTGAAACCAGGGCATAGTTGTTGTGTGATTGTTGCGTATCACTGAAGGTGTGTATCAAAACTCATGAATTACGACATAGATATCAACATCCCCAATCATCAGAAGACTTACCAATCAACATGATTGCAGACTAAAACTTGATGTGTAACACCGAATGTGCCGCAAAATTGGTCGCCTCGCGTAAAGACTTTAGCTGAAATGTAACCTTGCCATGAATACATAGACAGACATCGTTGCTTTACTGCAAAAGCCGTAATATGGTATGTGACAGAACGTCAGTTGGTTAAGCTGAAAATGCACTTAGCTTCACGCCTGAGATGCAGAAGTCATTGTTGGCTTTGTGTCGTTATTGGGCACCCCGATGTAAGCTGAGGCTGAAGTTAAGACATAATCGAGATACCGACAATCACAGCCATGTCTGAAGGTTATTGTTGTCAGCTTGAGTGCAGCAAGTCGCAATTTCCTCTGAACCCAATGTGCGATAAACTGAAAAACTGCCACACTGTAATCAAAAATTTGAAACCTCCTTCTTGCAACCAACATGAACAACTGGAGTCATCTAGAAAACCAATTATCGAAGAGCACCTTGTCGTTATCAGCCATGACACCCTTCGTATTAGAAGTTGCACTTTATTAGCAGAAATGCTCTTTTGAATCAGCCTTACACTCAACAGTATTTAGCAGTCCATAGACGATCTTGTTCGATTTCTTCGATTCTGAATCCTGTCTGAAGAAGATGGATAAAGTGTTTCTTAGGTGGTGACGGTGGTGAATAACTGAAGAGAAAGACGCCGAGATTTGAGGGGAAAATGAAGGTGGTGGTAGAAATGGTGAGGTTTTAGGACCGAATGTGGGTGTTTTGATGATTTGAGGTTGAAGGAAATGAACATGGTGATGAGGATTTCGTGAGAGATTTGGTTTCGTGAGGGTTTGGTTTTCGCAGCGGGAGAAGACGAAGGTTTCGATTGAGGGATGGTGAAGGAGAAAGAGGAGAAGGTTCGGTTGAAGATGGTGATGGCGGATGGAACTCGAGGGAAGGGTTTCGTATGTGGGTGGCTGCGGCCGTTTTTGCTTCACGAAGGAAGATGAACAGTAGACTCAAATTAGGGTTAGAAAGGGAATGGTTATTAGGGTTGCCCTTCAAAATTAGGGCGGCCCCTTTTTTTGGGGTGTTGTGAACAATGCCCTCAATCTGTAGGGTATGGTGAATAGTGATCCCTATTTATCCCAAAAAAAAGACTAACCCTACTTCCAATCTCACGTGTTTCTCACTCAGTTTTTATTATTATTATTTTTTCTTTTTCTTTTATAATTAACTAATTAATATAATTCTAAATGGATTTCTAATAAATAAATAAAAATCTATCAATAATTCAAAATTAACTATTTAAATCTCTAATTTAATCAATTAATAAAAATAACAAAACTACTTATATTTTTTAAATGAAATTCTAATTTAATTAATAAAAATAAATAAAAAAGTCTAATCCTATTTCTAATTAAAAAACCTATTCTAATTTTAATTATTTTTAAATTAAAACTTTTTTCTAGTTAATTAATATTACAAATATATTACATTATTTAAAATAAAAACAAAACGATTAATAAGTAAAAATGCCACGTGGCATACTCTTATTGGGCTAAAAAGCAGAAATGCCTATTTTTGCTGAAAAATACGCTACGCTGTATAAGCGAGGTAAATTAAAACAAAGTCGGGCAAATGAGAATTTTTAAAAAAAGGTAGGACAAATTTGGGGTATGACAGATGCCCCTATCTAATTGCCTTGAACCTGAGAGAATGAACGGCTGCATGGCGTTCATTTTAAGGGTGGAAGTCAATTAGATACAAAAAGACCCCGAAATTTGTCCGACAAGCAAGTAAAAATGCAAAGAGATAGGATATACCAGAATGGGATGACATGATGCAAAATAGATGAACGAGATAACCTGATATTCTCTGGGTGGTCGAAGCAGTCCCTTATCCAATAAGGTTCTTCGCGGTACCAGAGTGGTATCAGTGATCCTCCTTGGGTGGTCGAAGCAGCCCCTCATTCGTTAAGGTCCTTTGATGATACCAAAGCGGTACAAACGATCCTCCTTGGGTGGTCTAAGCGGCCCCTCATTCGTTAAGGTCCTTCGATGATACCAAAGCAGTATCTCGAGTGATAATTTTGCTAAGGAATAGTTGAGCTAAAATTCCTATTTAAAGGAACAGCGTTGTCCAATCTCTGCAGGGGAGAAATCTTCCATAAACTTTCTAAGATAACCTCTGCTTGGGGAGAAGTCTTCAATGAACTCTCTAAGATAAACTCTGCTTGGGGAGCAATAAGAGCAACGACTGTTGGGAATCGTTATTATCAACTGCATGGTTGAAGAATGACTTGCTGGGGATAGAATTCTTTGAACACATGCGGAGTATAAACTCTGTTCAGAGAAAAACTGTCGATTTTAATAGAGGACCGGTCAGGATACTCGTGAACTGATCCTGGATCCTGTTATGCTATGTCGCTGGGGATAAAACGCAATGCTTTGTATGATGCGCAAATATGCAATTAAAATGCAACTGCTATGGAATGCAAGATGTATATGCAACTGATTGAAATGCAATGCGCATGAGAATGCAACCGGGTAACGGGATTTGGTAAGGCTTTATTTCTGGTTTTCCACAAGGGATTATTTTTGTATTAGGTGAAACAAGGTGAAGAGATTTACGGGGTATATTGTTTATCAACTCGGGGGTTGAGAAGAACAAATATACTATCGACCCGGGGGTCGAGGATAAATCAAAACAACAAGTTAATTCGAGGGTTGAATGAGAAAAGCAAATATCGACTCGGGGTCGAGAGAAAATAAAGGCAATATCGACTCGGGGGTCGAGGAAATGAAGACAAGTATCAACTCGGGGGTCGAGGAAAAAGATAACAAAGATATCGACTCGGGGGTCGAGAAAATAGAGACATATCAACTCGGGGGTTGAAGAAAGGTAAATATCAACTTGGGGGTTGGAGAAAGGTAAATATCGACTCGGGGGTCGAAAAAACAAAATATCAACGCGAGAGTTGAAGGAGGAAAAGGCAAATATCGACTCGGGGGTCGAGAAAATAAAGACATATCAACTCGGGGGTTGAAAGAGGAAATGATCGTGCTATGTATGCGTATGATACATGTCAATTGTATGATGCATATGTGAATGCAAGCAGGAGATTGGTTTTTTGAAGGTGCCAACAAAGGTGGACTTTGGTAGTTGCCAATAAAGGATTGGACTTTAAGAGATGCCAAGCGGGGTTAGACTTTTAATAGTTGCCAATACAAATTGGACTTTAGAAGATGCCAAGCGGGGTTGGACTTTTAAGGGTTGCCAACACAAATTGGACTTTAGGAGATGCCAAGCGGGGTTGGACTTTTAAGGGTTGCCAACACAAATTGGACTTTAGGAGATGCCAAGCGGGGTTGGACTTTTAATGGTTATGATGCCAACGAGGTGGACTTTTATTTGGTTGCCAATAAAAATGGACTTTTTTTTTAGTTTTATGGGATGCCAACAGAAGTGGACTTTATTTGGTGAAAGTATTTGACTTCCCGACACACGGTATCTGATGATGCTATGGTCAGAAGACAGATATGGAGGCTCTCGGATGCCCCAAGTTAGATCCTTTACAGAAGTTGTGCACTCGTTCTTGTAAGAACCTAGCTTCTAGCTGATATGCCTTGATGGCTTGCGAATGTTGAGCGCAGCGACATAACCAAATCATGTTGAATATGCGAGCGTAGCGACTTAACCAATGCATGTTGATCGTGCTTTTGCTCTGCCCCAAGGCTTTTGACGCTTGTTGATGTCAACAATTGCAGATGTCTGGCATGGTCAGCTTGACCAACTTTGAAGGTAAGGAGGGAAACTGCCCCTGTTCAACTAGTCTGCCTCAGTCTGCTGGGTATTTGAAGATTTTTCCTTAAAGATTTATACCATGACATAGTTTGCGATGATTGCCCCAGTGTCTGGATTTTGCAACAATATGCCCCTGTTTGAAGCTCGGAAGAACTTGCCCCAGTCTGCAGGGTTATGAGAAATTCTTGATTCAGGTCAACACCAATGAGTGATCAAGTTCCTCTTTGATTGCTCTTTTGTTGGTAGTTCTATTATGTCAAGTGCTAATTTGCAGTTTAAAATTGTTCATTTAAAAAAATGGTAATTTTAATGCGACATTTATGCAAAAATTTGAAAGGATCATTTATTAGAATGATGTGACAGTGTATGACGAGTGGACTATTAGCCCAAACGCCGTGCTAATTTATCTGGTGCGAAAGATAGAGCAAGAATAATAACACCAATGCTGGTGATTAGCAATCATGTGAGGAGTCAGGTTACGCAACCTTGCTGTAAATATGCTTTCAGAATAAAACCCTGCCTCAATTAGGTCTTTTAAGGGTTGTATCGTGGTCTGGTTCACGGTTATGAAACAAAAGGTTGTTAGGCTCAAAATATGATTTGTACCCACCCCTTCTTCTTAATGATCTCCATACCTATGTTCAGTTAATTTTGCACCTGGTTGACGGTGTAAACTTGATGGTTCAAAGTTTGCTTGAAATGGCAGCCACCTTATTTTGATAGATGTCAGCAACCCCTTGATTTGGGTGGCCACTGAATCTTATTTTATTTTTTGTCGAGGGTTTGAGGACCTCTTTTTTAGTTTTGTTTTTGGTCCCTAACTTTTGCCTGGACTGATCTTGTTTTTCGAGTCCATCGGGATTGCCTTTATTTTTGCCTAAGTCTCCTTCAAGGTGCTTGACTTAGCAGGCTTTTGATTTTTGGAGACTTGTGACCGCCAAATCAATGGTCTTTGAAGAACAACCATCATATCTTGTAGATTTTGTCTCGAGTGAGGGATTGAATTAACTGAACAACTACCCCTGCCCCAGGTTAAGTGTAAGGGTTTAGAAATCTGAAGGAAACTCCTACTTCTAGGCTCGAAGTGGTTATCTAGGGATTAACTCCTTATTTCTCCAGTGTTTAGGGGTTCGAAACAATGCCTGTACATCATTAGCGGATTTTATCCGAAAGCATACTATCAGCAATTATGGGTATTTAGTTTTCGTCATCCTCCCTCAAATCTTTGCTAAACAGCAGTGCGATAAAGGAAGTGAAGTGAAATTTTTTTGTGATTTTTTGCAATAAGTGAGAGAATGTGAGTGAATACGAATTGATTTGATAAAAAACATGCATAATTATCACATTAACAATACCATTAATAATAAACAATGTCTAAAAGCAAGTAGTAATTGACAGAAAAGAAACTACAAATGCATAAAAAAACAAGATCTAAAAAAAAATGCCAGCATGGATGAACTGGGCTTTTCTTGCTTGATCAGTTGTCTTGAGAAGATGTGTCTTGAAGTCCCCAAACTCATTCAGGTGCGAGACGAATACGCACAACCAAACTCCCTTCTTGGAAGGATATGCATCCCTCGTCGATCAATTGTTGCACCCTGGCTTGGAAGGTTTTGCAGTCTTCAGTTGAATGCCCCATTGATCCAGCATGGTATCCACAATGTGCCTTGGGATCATACCCAGGAGGGTATGGTTCTGGCACTGGCTTGAGAGGCTTAGGCTCCACTAGTGAATTTCGAATCAAATGTGGCAGAAGCTGAGTGTGCGATACAGGAACGGGGTGACGAGGAGCGTTCCTTCTTCCCAAATTATTGCGAGACCGGTTTTGATTCTGGCGTGGATCCTGATTGCCTCGGCCATACGCTCGTTGATTTGCATAGGGAGCAATCCAAGGTTTCTGACACGGTTCCATGGGTATTGTTGGCTGTCCTTTTGGGATCCAAAGGTGGATGTCATCATCTTCCTCAGTATCGGTATGATGCTCTCCCAAGTGACTTTTTGAGGTCTCTTCAGCAAATACAACCCCTTTAGACTTCTCTTCCATCTCCTCTCTTGAGATCATGGCCTCCACATGATTATCAGAGGATAAAGACATCTCATCTACCAAAAACTCAACCTTTTCCTTGTGGTACCGGATTCTAATTGGTCCATAAAACTCTTGTACTACCTCTTTGCCAGATCTTTGAGTTGAACCATTTGGGATAGGGTCTTCCTTTCTGGTCAATCTTTGCAACTTGTTTCGAAAGCTTTTACATTCTTCGACAGCATGCCCTACGGTTCCAGTATGATACCCACACTCTGCCCCTGGGTTGTCTTCCTCGAAGACTATGCGCTTGTTATTAATTAGCTCTCGAACTTTATTCTTGAATGACCAACAACCTTCAATAGAGTGCCCTCTCGCTCCCTTATGGTATTCACACTGTGCATCAGGATCATATCCAGGAGGAGGAGGAGTACGAGCTGGCCCGAGGGATATGGGGACCACTAATGAACTCTGAATCAGGTGCGAGAGCAGTTGTCCACACGGTATAGGAATAAGGTCGTGAATAGGGCGTGATTGAGACTTCTTGATGCCTCTCTGGTTTAAATTTCCCTGTTCCTGGGATAGAACAGGTGATGACTGTTGATTCCGAGGCTTTGGAAGAAATGGTTGGGGATAAAAACCAAAAGGCTGTGGAGTGGGATGAAATATGGGAGTAAAACTCCTAGTTGTGGTACCTTCCTGAAGCTCTTCCTTTCTTATTCCCACTTCTGGCGTCTGCTTCATCTTGCCTTCCTTGCTATTCTCGTCTTTTCTCAGCTCAAATTGATTTTGCCTCAAGTGTTCCATAGTCTTCTAGCACTGCTTCAAGTCCAACACGTGTGTCAGGAAATCAACTATGGATTATAGACAAAGGACGGATGAGCTTTTTGGTTTTGGAATGCAAATAAAATGCATATGCAATGACATGCGAATGTAATGCAGGCAGGATCCAGGATAACATAAGCAGGTCAAAGCTCCCTACCCGGTAGGTTACACTAGGCAAGTTCTATTTTCTTTACCCACATACCCACTCACAGGATAGCTTCTATGTTGATGGATAAGGTTCCTAGGATCACGGACACCGATCGCATCAACACCACGCAACAGGCTAGCTGTATTATAACTAGAGTACGATAGGGTCTCTCCAGAGTGGAGTCCTCGTGCTAGGCACACCAGGAGCGGGTCCTCGGAGACTAACATTACACAACTACCAATATAGAAACTGGTTCTACGAGTGGTTCCCAGAGTCACAGACCCTTCATGAATCAAATCGTGTAACAGGCTAGCTGCGTCACGATAGGATCTACGAAAAGGTCTATTCTGGAGGAGCTTTCATGCTAGGCACACAAGGAGCGAGTCCTTGGGGACTAACACTAATCACTACCAATTCTAAACTATGTTTTCTCTCTTCTTTTTCCAAAGCTCGGGTGTAGAGCTTTACTTGCAATGCTATCCCCGAATCCAGCAGGCAGATAAACAACATACGATAGAAAGAGAGAACAAGAAATAAACAATAAGAGAAAATAATCATAAAGAAAACAGGTAAGCGAAAGGTTAGTATTCTCGAATCGAGTCAAGTTAGGCTTGACTCTCTCTTGCATAGGGCAATGCGTGTCCCCAGCAGAGTCGCCATCTGTCGTACCTTGAAAAATACGATCCTCGCGATGGCCGCGGAAAATACTGTTCGAAACAGAGTCGCCACCGAACTTTATTCATTCCAAGGATGGAATAGGAAAATATCGATAAAACCTTTAAGGAGATAAGAACATGGTCATCGCAACCAATATTCTAGGTTCGGGAGTCGATTACGCAGAGGGAAGGTATTAGCACCCTCTACGTCCGTTGTACTCAACGGGAACCTCTTGATCGATTCGAGAGTAAAGTTAACTACGCTTATTTGTTTTCTTCTAAGGTTTATCCTATGGGGGGAATGGTGGTTTTAAGATAGGGTGCTCGCCAAGGATTGGGGCCCTTGTGCCTACGTATCTTCACTTATAAGAAGTGGAAAATCAGAGCATTCGTAGTTCGTGGGACTACGGGTAAAAGGAGGGAATTATGCTCGCCAAGATCATCGCAATCTTGTGCCTACGTATCTTACATTCGAAAGAGAATGAAGAATCAGAGCAGCCGTAGTTCGGCTAACTAGGGTAAAGGGTTTGAAAATGAACGAGTGTTTAGGTCGCATTCTAACTGCTAAACATTGGCTTGTCTGCTCGCTAGGGGAGGCTGAAGCACGAGTTTGTTATGCGCGGAAGAAGGGACTAAACAATGTTCTTGGTAAAAGGTATTTAGGTTGGAGATCGCACGAGGGCGAGGAATTTAGTGTTTATCGTATTGGATGTTTTGGTTTGGGAAAGAGAATGGATTTGAATAGGTTTAAGGTCTCGATTGCACGGGGGCAAGAAAGCGGAGTTTGGTTAGGTAATTTGATGGAGAATGACGACTATTCGATAAACGAGACGTCAGCCTCGTAATCAATTAATCGGGGCATTATTGGAACGCTAGATTCCAACGACACCTTTTTCATTCGAAAGATTCTACGAAATGTGTTTGAGAAAGATTCAATCGCACGGGGGCGAGAAAAGAGAATTGGGTTGAATAGTTTAAGGAAGAATGATGACTACTCGGTAAACGAGACGCCAGTCTCGCAACCGATTAATCGGGATATCATTGGAATGCTAGATCCCAATGATACCTTTTTCACTCAATTAATTGTGAAAGTTTATTTGAATGGACAATGGCGGTATTTGTCCAAATAGTTAGGGCGCGTGTTTTATGGACGAAAGGTCGAGCAACTCACAACCTAAAGCGTACGCCCCAAGAGTAGTTGCTCAAGAATTCAAGGAGTGCGAGACGCCAAGAACTCAGTTCTTTCGTAATTTAGTTAAGAAAATAGTTTGAATTTGACGTACATTTTAGAAACATGCTAGGGTTTAGACTCGATCGCACGAAGATGAGGAACGAGGTTAGACGAGTTAAATGTTAGGAGGAATGACGATTACTCGATAAACGAGACGTTGACATCGTAATCAATTAGTCGGGATATCGTTGGAATGCTAGATCCCAACGACAATCTTTTTCATCCCATTAATTATAAAATAGTGTTTGTTGGATAGTGAGAGTACTTGTCCAACTAATTATAAGAAGTGTTTTAAGACGAAAGGTCGAATGACACACCATTCAAGGCGTACGCCTCAATAGTAATCATTCTTGAATTCAAAGAATGCGCGACTCCAGGGACTTGATTATTTCGTGATTTAATTATGAAAACAGATTAGAAATATTAGCGTACTCGGACTAGGCGCGATAGGTATTCTTGAAAATAAGATCGGAAGGGTCACAACTCAAGGTGTGCACCTCGAGAACGGTCGTTAAAAAAAATTCAAGGAAGGCGAGATCCAAGAATTTAATTGTTTTAAAAATTATTTTAAGAAGATAGTTTAATTTGGTTAAAAAATAGTTTTAATTTTCATGTATAAAATAAATTAATCAATTGTAAAAAGTTTTGATTTGAGAAAAGTTTAATATTTTAACTTTATTAATAAAGTGTATTTTCTTTAAAGTTTAATATTAAAAAAATATATTTAGTAATAATTTTGAACTATATTTTTTAAAAGAAAGAATAATTGAAATTTCTTATAAAAATATCTAATTAAAAATATCCCTTTTTTTAAAATTTTCGATTAAATTGAGTTAAAAACATTTTGAAAACCAAAAGACGGAACAACCACAACTCAAGGCGTACACCTCGAGAGCGGTTGTCCAAGAGTCCAAGGAGTGCTAGACTCCAAGAACTCACTACTTTCGTAACGCGGCGGCGAGATATTCAATTAATGCGTAAGAATATTTAATGGCCTAACGATATGAAGTTGTCGAAGCCACGGATTAAAAAAAATCTAATAAAATAAAATTTAGAAATGAGTTAAGATAGTAGTGTAATACCCCAAATTTTACCCTTACATTTAGTCAGTCATTTCGCATATCACTCCATTTTGCATCCATTAAATCACTAACTAGTCGTTTGAGTGCGTTTTATTTCGCAGGAATTACCCCCAAGGGGGCGTTTTGGTCGTTTCAAGCAGAGTTTGTAATGTTGGGATAAATAAGACGTCCATTTTCGAGGCATTTGTTTACATGGATTAATCATGTCAAGATCATGTGACGAGTAGCTTATTTTATCACAATGAGTTGAGATTTGAACTTAAAATGAGGAGAATGTTGCCAAAGCTTGGTTTGAGGAGTCACGTAATCAAGGGGATTTCAATTTGGATCTGGTTATGTTACGAGATATCATTCATTGGATTGAGGCAAAGAGGAAGTAAGTTTTAGATATTTTGGAACTTTTATCCACAAGCGTTCATAAGTTATGGCTTAAAGGTGAGTTTAAATAATTTATGAATTATTATTCATGAATGTTTAGACTTACAATTGAGAAAATTACAATGAACATTTTATTGGATTTTTATTTCACAAATATTTAAAGTTACAAGTTTGAAAGAGAAAATTGTTTCTGAATACTTAATTTGCTTACAAGAGAAGGATATTACAATGAATATCTTATTCTAAAAGAAAAATCCTAAGTCCTAAATGTTCTTCAATGAGTTTTGTTGTACCCCAAATTTTGACCCCTTAGATTCTCATTATCATTTTTAAAAGCATGATCATGAATTATCTAACCCTAAATCAGTGCAAGTTCATTATTGTCAAGTTACAGATGAATCAGGGTTCTCGCACCGACAAATTCAAAACAACCAAGGAATGATCAACCAATGATTTGGGCCAAGTTAATAATGGAATGAAATCAAAGATAATATCAAAGTCAAATGAGAAGTCAATTTGAAGAAATCAGTTCAGAATCAAAGACAGTGCGGTCGGGAGGCCCCGATTAGGGTTTTTAAATAGTGAAAAGTCAACTGTGGTTTGACTTTGAGGTTGGAAGATGTTTTAATGGCGGGATTGAGGTCCATGAAGTTCATATAGACTATTAAAGACTATTCAAGAAGTATCAAAGTCTCAGGATGTCCAGAATGTCAACAGGCGACTCAATCGGCACCGATCAATCGTACGGTTGACCAAAAAGTCAACTCCTCAAATTTTGAGAATTGGAATCCAAGTTGTGAATCAAAGTTGTTCCTTATGTCATAATGGACTTGCATATCAATTTTCATGATCATGGGATCAAGGATGAGAGAGTAATCGAGAAATCGGGAAATTAGGGTTTTGAAAAGGGCTAAACCGTATCTCCTTAACCACACATCCAATTGAGTTGGTTCTAGTCTCATTTGAAAGCTCTTGACAAGTCCTACAAAAGTCCCATACTAGTCCACAACCAGAAAATGCATACTTTTTGAGATAGAAGAAAAAACATTCCTAGAAGGGAAAATAACTTAGAAACTTTCTAAGTTATTTTCATTTTAAAAACTTGTGTGCAGCCAACTTCAAGGGGATTTTTCAACTAGTTTCAAATAGAATCAAGACTTCTGGCCAACATGAAAGTTTTAGTACTATGTGAGGGCTTTCTAAAAAGTACAAGTACATCTCAAGGTGATCTATGAGCTGAGAGATACATGTGTTCAAAGTTGGTATTTTGTCATTCTAGTCCCACATTGACAAATTTTGCAAAAGCACCTCTATCACTCAAGTGGGCCAATTCTAACTTGTCAAACTCATACTATCTGATATATTGAACATCTCAAGCAGGTTGAAGCAAAGAAATTGCATGGAGATAGCATAGAATTAAAGATTGGAAGTTCATTGCCTAAGTTGCCATTTTTGACTTTTCCAAGCATGAGGTGGAAAGTGATTCTGCTCCAGCCACTCTACCAAGCATCTAGGCTGCAATTTATCAGTAGAAACATCATTTAAACTTTCCCATTGGGTTAAGGAGACAGCCAAAGATCAGAAAAAGCAAAGCAAGTTGGCAAATGGATGGAAATATCAAGGATAACTTCATTTGTAAGTAAGGCTCTCAAGCAAGCACCTCCTTGCTTTTTGCTATAAATAGGGACCTCATACCCCTCATTCAAGAGATCAATTTCATTCTGAAAACCTTCTAAACTAAGCTCCCTCATCACATCTCTCTCATACTTGCATTTTGCAAAATCCACCAAAGTGTCCAAAATAGCCAAAATTCAGCATTTGCAATTCCTCTACCATATCAAGCTCTACATGTTCCAACACTCAAAATATCATCCATACACATTCTAAATAACATATAGAAGGTGTAAAAACCATTGAACCACCAAAAATCACGAGAAATCAAAAAGTCAACATTTCACTTGGCTTACTTTGACCAAAGTCCATAAAAAACACCAAACTGATCTCCAAACATTTTCTTGAGGTTGTGACCACTCATACACCTCATATACCATATACCTCAACTGTCCAAGCCCTCATCCATCATTAGAAACTCATACTTTTCATTTTGGCATCATAAGTGGTTATTACTTGAAGTTGAAGCAAGGAGCTAAAGCAAAAACTTGGATTCATCATCTCTGGCTTTCTCAACAATTTTGACTTGCTTAACAGATCTTCAACAGGTATGTAGTATATATCTCTCACTGCTTGCATTATTTTTTCATGACTTATGCATTTTGAGTACTTTGTATGAATTTTTGAGTTATGAATGTATGTTGGTTTCTATGATGTTTGGTGAATACCCTGTGTGTATCAGCATGAATATACCATCTTGACCTTGTCATATCAGTATGTTTTTTGTCATGAAGATACATTTAAAATGATTGAGACCAATATAATAAAGTGGCTATGATAAGGAATTTGGTGCCAAGACTGTTATGTACAAGTTTTGTTTGATTGCTAAGCTTGTTTGATTGATTATACCAATGCTGTCCTAACCTGAAAGTAAAAGATCTGATGCTGGTGTACCATTACAATATGTTTGCAATTAATGAGAAGAATATGAAGAGGTCCATAGAAGGTTTTGGTTTTAATTTTGTTTGAGAAAAGTTAATGATGCTGTGTTGAAATTCTGCTGCTACAGGTTTGTGATTGCTTATGCTCATCATATGCTTAGTCATGTTTCAATCATCCTTATCCTTAAAGTCCTAGTAACTTGCTGCAGTGGTTATAAAGGTCATTGTTGTTGGATATGTTGTGTTTTAAAGCATGAGAATTGTGAATGATTGCAGCATGTTTGTTTGCTCATAACAGTTTTAATTTGTCCCTTTGGATACCTTGCATAACAGAACCATACCAGCTGAACATCACTTGTTGTCTAAAGCATTAAAACTTGTTTTTTGCAAGCTAAGCATATTTCAATTGGCATTTTGAATATATGTATGTGTTTATCTGCTCTGCTGCTCACTAATCCTTGATTTACATATCATGCACTAAGTGTTCAAATCACTCAAGCACACACAAGGCTACTTTTTGCATCAAGTTAGTTTTCATCAAAACAGCACCATGAACACATCATAACAATCATTCCTGACCTGCTGGTATGGTTATTTCACACTGAAAATCATTGTATCCAAAATTCATCCTTTTAAGTACACATCTTTAAACACACATCCACACAATTTGACATTTCTTGCACCAACTCTTTTTTTGTTGAAATTTCAGTGCACACACCTCACATTTGACATACTTGAGATGTTTGAATCCTCATTTTGCTCATAAGATCATTGCTATAAAAATTCACATCTCAAATGATCATTTTTTCATATAAGACTACATCACCAAGACCAGTTTTGGAATGAGCTGATCTCTGAGCAAAATGATGAATCATACATCTCATATTGGTCAATTAGAGTGTGTTTACATCATGGTTTGAAGTTTAAAATGATTAGAACAAAAAATCTCACTCATGATGCACATAATGCGCACAATCCACAAACATCCTCATTCTTTGCATAACACATGATATGGCTTGTTTTCTCATTTCAACATACTTGTTTGATCATTTTGAGCATGCTTATGTGTTTGCTTTGCTGCTTTATTGCCTTACACCAAGATTCATGTGTTGACACCAAGTTTCAAAATACACCAAGCCTCAAATGTGGTTTTTTGCCTCTACTTGTTTTTCACCAGAACAAACACCACATACACCTCATATGGTTCATTTGTAATGTGTTAGAGCATTGATTTGATGAAGGAAAGCACTGCATCAAGATTTCACTCACAAGTTGCTTTTATTGTTAACATGCTTGCATATGCTACACCAACTTGTGAACCATTGATTTCCTTTGAGATTTTTGTGATAGGATAGACTAATATGATCATTTATGACATGTATCAATGACTGGTTTGGGTTGGTTTGAGTTGTAACTCAAAATTGCAAGTTTTCACTTTTCACACATCACACTTGCATCATACATACCACATTTTGAACCAAGTTGTTTTGAACTGTCTCACTTGATCAAACATGACTAACACCACATGTATGAACTGTCCACACACTTAAACCAACCAGATTGTGTTTGAAATAAGATTTGAGTACCATTATGCATCCTTACTTGGACAACTTGCATATGACATGTCATTCTTCATAGCAGGTGGTTTCATTGAAGTTCTAATGTTTAGACCATCTCATTATCATGCATATATGTTGTGTAAATGATTAGAATAACCTAAATTGGTCTTGAATTACATCTGCTCATCATCATGCATCATTGTCCATCTTTTTGCAAATTGCCATACCCTCACATATCAATTTGAGAATACTTGATTGTTCTTGATATTTTGATGTTTCTACAGCTTTGTATAATCATATGTGACCTGTTTGAATGAATCAAAACATTGAAAATGATCTGTACATTGAGTTACACCATTTCATGCATTATCACACAAAAGATGCAAATTGAACACTAGAATCTCACACACTTGTTCCAGATCTGATCTCTTCACTTGCACACACTTGATATCACATATTAAAGATGCTTTGATGATTGGAATGACTCTTGAATGCCTTGAAATCAAAAACCACCTTGTCTTGCATTGTCATCTTTATGTGTTTTTTGCAACTTGTATGTGATATTCTAGCATCTGCATCTCCTGGCCTTGAAAGTGTTCATACTTGCTCACATATCATCTAAGTGTTGTGTGTGGATGATTAGTTGAGATTGAGGATAAGTGTATCAAGCTATTCATATCAAAATGCATTCAAAAGCACGCAAACACACCAGCTATCGTTTTTTTTCACTAGGCAAATAATTTCAGAAAACCAACACCACCATTCTCTTCCTCTCATTTTTCTACCCCATTTCCATATAAAATTTGCCTCGATCCGATAAGCGGTTAGTGAGATACGGTATAAATCGTATTTGGTTTTGATTATGTGTTTGCCCAGCCATGGAACCAAGCAAGCTTTATATGTTTATTGTTTCACATTTGTTAATGGATGTAACAGCCGCCCCAGCGGTAGAGACTTGCGCGCGTATCAGTCTTGGCATGGGTTCAATCCCTTGTGATAACCCTTGCTGCCACTTTTTCTCATTTTTTACATAAAACTTCAAAAAATCGTAACTCTCTCATATTTTATCGTTTTTTGCCCGTTCTTTTTTCATTATGCTTTTTTTTTATATGTACTTTCATACCATGTAATTATTTCCCATGTTTGATTATGCGCAATCCGTGCATTGATGGTACTAACCCTAATTGGTTGCAGATGAAAATTAAAAAGGTTCCTCTTGTGTTTGCTCAGGAAATTTGATTGTTATCATGTCTATATATGTTTGTCAACATGTTAGAATTTTTACCTTGAATTATTATCATGTTTACCTCATCTGTTTGTTAACAGTATTCCAGGTGCAAACTGTCGTCACGGTTCTCGTACCGAAACAGCTGCTTTGATTGTCATCATTGCTTTTCATTTTTAATGTTTTCATTGGTTGTCACCATGATTATGCTTGTATAATGTTTGTATTTTATTTTATCCCCAAGCGACGAAGCTCGTTAGCTTTCGTCCAGTTGCCAATAGTACGGTTCCTCCAAAGGAAGGTCTGTCCACTTGATTGTCAATGTCTTGGACCAAAACCTCTGCTATCCCTCGACTTTGTTAAGTCACCTTAACCCTAATTCAGAAGCCTTTAGACTTTGCTTGAAGTCCAAGAAACCTACCCATACTAGGAGTGTTCTTCAACTAGAACCCTAGGAAAGAGTTCGTCAACTCTATGTAAGAATCATCGTCATGATTTTCTTACTTTCCCTTTCAATTTAGCTTAGGGAGTTTTGTCAAACTCCACACAAACATTGTCATGTTTGTTCCCCTTGAACCTTGATCATCATCAAGTGTTCTTTTCCCTGGTGAGGTGAACTACGATTGCTCTGATTCTATCCTAGTCAGGATACGTAGGCAGAAGGTGCGATGCCTTTGCGAGCAAACTTAGAAAACCACTTAGGCCTTTTTATTTATTTTATCTCAATTCCCTATCCTTAAACCATAGTGCACAATTCACAAACTTAGCAAGTAATTAAACAAAAGGTTCCTGTAGAGTACTACAGATATTTAAGGTGTTAATACCTTCCCTAGATATAACCAACCCCCGAATCCCTGAATCTCTTAAAGCGTTGTTGTCACATCGCGCAAAAGGTTATTTCTTTCTTTAGACCTATCCTTTGGATAAATTAAAGACCGGTTGTAAAAAGAAATACGGTTCAAGTTAATTAATAGCTTGATATCAAATTTTCACCGCAACAGAAATGGCGACTTCACTGGGGAGAGTTAGAATGCTTTTGCTTTTATTTTGAGGGTTCCACCTATTTTGTTTAACTAATTGCTATCTGTGAATACTTGTATATATTTGTGCTCTGTTGGGTTGGTAAACTTGAAATGGTGAGACAGCACTACACCCGTGCTCAAGCGTACTTATGATAGGAAGGTGATATATTCAAGAAGGCTTATAGGGAGTAGATTCCCGACCAAGCTAACTTGAGAAAATCACCGCTCAGTGGAGGCCCTTTTGAGAGCTAGTATTGTTGATCGAGTATTCGTGAAAACAATGCTACTTTTTACATAGGTGCCCATGACACTGAGGACCTTTAGATACCTTTTTCCCCACTATGGCTTTCTTAGGATGTAGTGCGATGACTATAAGGAAGTAATTCCAAAGTAGTTGATACACGATACTACACTTGGACGAGACTCTCTTGAGAATATTATCGACCACCAAGTATTTGGGAAATTGATAATATCCGAAAGATGGGTCGAGGACTCCAGGAACCCTTTTAGAACCTTATTCTGCAGTTGTGGGAACCTTAGTACATACCTTTGGGGAGGGTAGACCTTGACTCCTTGCTCATATTCTCCAAACCCAAAACCTTGTCTGTTTACTTGTGTAAATCTGTGAATATGTGATTACCTGTGTTTGTGCATTCATGCATCCATAAACATCATGTCATAAAAGTTTTATGGAACTCAGAGTCTTTTATTTATAAAATATCAGGAACATCATGGACAATGGAAAAAAGAAAACTATAAAGTATACTTACAAAAGCCCTGATATGGATGAAATTGAAAGGTTGAGCACTCTGATCGCAGATGTAGAAGGGTTCAAAAGCAGGTACGGGAATTTGTTGTCTCTACTGAAAATAAGGAATAAAATGGACTTGGGACTCCTTTCCACGTTACTCCAGTTCTATGATCCACTTTATCACTGCTTCACATTTCCGGACTATCAGTTAGTGCCGACACTTGAAGAGTATTACTGTCTGATTGGGTTACCCATCCTTGATGAATCTCCTTTTCCCGTCATGGAGAAGGACCCTAAAGAGGAAGAAATTGCTAAAGCCACCCGTATCGGGTTGGTAGACATTCAGAAGAACATGGTTACTAAAGGAGGGATCTTTGGGCTGACTGCAAAATTCTTGATTGGGAAGGCTCAGTATTATGCCGATCAGTTGAGTATGGATGCTTTTGAGGCTATTCTAGCCTTGCTTATTTATGGGATCTTTCTTTTTCCGAGCTTTGACAACTTTGTGGATCTCAATGCCATCAAAATATTCTTGAAGAAGAATCCAGTACCTACTCTACTAGCTGATGCTTACCACTCTGTTCATCAAAGAAATCTCCACAAAGGAGGAATGATCGTCTGTTGTGTTCCGTTGTTGTATAAATGGTTTGTTTCTCATCTACCCAAAGCCCGTACTTTTTGGAGCAAAGGATGGTGGTCTGAAAAGATTATGGCTCTTACTCACTCCGATATTGACTGGTACAGCCGTAGTTACGATGGAATCAAAATCATTGATAGTTGTGGAAGCTTCGGGAATATACCTCTCCTTGGTACAAATAGGGGAATCAGCTATAACCCCGTGCTTGCTCGTCGACAACTTGGTTATCCGTTGAAAGACAAACCCTGCAGTGCTCACGTAGAAGGTATTTTCTTCATAGAAGTTTCAGAATTAAAAAATGAAATTCTCAAAGCATGGGGGCATATACACAGAAAAGGAAAAGAGGACTTGGGAAGACCTAACTGCATCTCTTTTGAACCTTATCTCCAATGGGTACGAAAGAGGGCCATTCAGTTGAAAATGCCTTATCCTCCACAAAAGCCTATGGTATTAATAGAAGAACAACCGTTGATTTTCATGTCTGAGGAAGAGAAGCTGAAGATTGCTCTGAGGAAGTCACAGCAGACTGAGGTATCCTGGAGGTACAAATATCAAGTGGCTATGGAAGAGAACGAGGAACTCCGCAAACAACTTCAGTTGAAGGAAGAGGAAGCAGTTGCAAGCAAGAAGAGGAAGGCACAGGAAGAGGCATTTTATTCCAACCATCAATCGACTCCTTGGAAGGCTATGGTAGACAAACTCATCCTCGAGAAGGCACAGGTGGAAGAAGAGCTCAGAAGAATCAAGAAGAGAGAGGATTTTCTTTTAGAGCATATTGAGTTATAATGTTAAGGGCTTTTGTAAGATGTACTAAAATCTTTTGTAATACCCTTTTTGAAAAATCAATGAAATGAAAGGATATTTTGGTAAAATTGAGTTCCATAAAACTTTTGCATTTAGGGTTGCATTCTTGTTATTTTAAACATTCAAGGAACTAAAAGATTATTTTGCAGATATTATAAGATGGATTCCGGAAAGAAAGAAGAGGTTGTGTTCCGAAGACCGAGATTAGAGAACTTGAAGAAGCTGGTGAGTTTGGTAGAAGACCCCGAGGCGTGCAGAGAAAGACATGGGAATATGCTGTCATTGCTGGAAGTTCGAGTGTACGAAGAAATGTTATCCGCACTCGTGCAATTCTATGATTTAACCTATCATTGTTTCACGTTTCCAGATTATCAGTTGCTACCAACTTTGGAGGAGTATTCCGCCCTAATGGGGGTAGGTGTTACCCCCAGTCCCTTTTCTGGAAGGGAAAAGACTCCTAATGAAAGAGCAATTGCAGAGGCCGCGTATTTGGAATTGGACGAAGTGCGATCTCATATGGGTGCTAAGGGAGGATTGTACGGAATTTCAGCCATGTTCCTATACGAAAAAGCTCAGAGCTATGCCTTGTCACAAAATACTGAAGCATTTGAAGCCATCCTGGTGTTACTTATTTACGGACTATTCCTGTTCCTAACTGCTAGTGATTTTGTAGACGCAGATGCGATCAATCTTTTCTTGATCAAAAATCCTGTACCCACCTTGCTGGCCGACACTTATTTTACCCTCCACCGAAGGAACCGCTATGGGGTTGGACGAATTGAATGTTGCAACGTTCTCCTGCACAAGTGGTTTATTTCACACTTGTCAGAAATTCCAGCCATTTGGGATAAGCAAAATGGACTCTCATGGACAGAAAAGCTGCTGTTGCTCAAACACTCAGACATTAAATGGTATGATCCTATGTATGGAGGAATTTCCATGATCCAAAGCTGTGGAGATTTCCCTAATGTACCGCTCATCAGCGTCAATGGTTGCATCAGCTATAATCCTATTCTGGCCCGTCGACAGTTGGGGCACCCCATGGAAGATGAACCAGATCCAGACTATTTGAGGAAATTTTACTTGGAGGAAAGGAAGAATCCCGCTTATAGGGCTCGAATCGCGTACGCTTGGCGTTATGTCCACACAAGAGGAGTAACTGCCCTATGCCCCCACAACGCTACTGTTTCAGAATCTTACCTATCATGGGTGAGAGAAGCGGCAATGAAGATGTTCTATACCCGCTTTGAGCCTGACTCGCCCAAGCCTACCCTCGTAGAAGAGTTGAAAGCCGCCTTGGCAAAAGCTGAGAAAGAAGGGAAAATGTGGAGAGATAAGTATTTCAAGGCTATGCAAGAGAAAGAAGAACTTCAAGAATTGGTACGTCAAGGTGGAAGAAAGAATCAGTCTGAAGATGAAGGACCATCCAGCAGAAGAATCTAGAATCTATTGTTGTTGTTTTTCGTTTTTTGTAGAAGCTTGTATTTTCATTTCCCGTTTGATGTTGTAAACTCTCCAGATATTATCAATGAAGATTTGGCTGTTTTTCCTATTTATTGTTATAATATTCGCAAATAACGCTTTTAGTCCCTTGAATGTTTAAAATCTGCATTTTGCATGTCTGCATTTCATAAACATTGCATATACATGTTCCTGAGTCGAGTCTCATCCCTCTGTCTTGTCAACAGAATCACACTGAGACCTCGCCATCAGTACAACACACGAGCCCAAGCTCGCTTAAGGATGGAAGAGCAGAACTTGGATGTAAACAGAATCGACAATGAACTCGGAGAGCTCCGAGGAGGCATGGGACAGATCAAAGAAGCCCTACAAGTCATCCGCGCAATGTTGGACACTCAAGCCACCATTGTCTCTGAAGTCACTACAGATCCAATCCCGACGGCTGTTACTATTGCCAATGTGCTAACCTATGGGTTACCTCCAGGCTTTGTGCCACCGCCGAGAGTCACTCAACAGACAATTCCCTTGGGAGGTGAGATTCCACAAGTTATTCCCACCTACACTCCAGCTACAGTTCAGGTTCAAGCACGCCCCATCTTTCATAATCCACCACCAGTATACGAAGGACCCGAAGGGTATGAAGAGGAGAATGAATCACATGAGAAGTTAAGGGAAAGCGTTGAAACTATAGGGAGGAAGATCCGAGCGATGGAAGGAAACGATACCTTTGGCACTGACGCCAGAGAAATGTGCTTGGTATCTGGACTAGTAATACCATCAAAGTTCAAAATCCCAAATTTCGATCAGTACTCAGGAGCTACTTGTCCACGAACTCACTTAATCATGTACTATAGAAGAATGGCAGCACACGTCGAAGATGACAAGTTAATGATCCATTGCTTCCAAGACAGTCTGAAAGGAGCTCCAGCAAAATGGTATCTAAGTCTAGATCAGTCCAGAATCCACAGTTTTCAAGATTTGGCTGATGCATTCATGAAACATTACAAATATAATATGGATATGGTACCTGACCGAAGGCAGTTGTTGAACATGTCCCAGAAAAACACAGAGTCATTCAAAGAGTACGCTCAGCGGTGGAGAGAAACAGCGTCCCAGGTAGAGCCACCCCTAAGTGAGAAAGAACTGACAGACTGGTTTGTTGACACAGTGAGACCAGAATTCTATGAGAAGATGATCAGCAGTGTGTCTGCAAGTTTTTCAGACACTGTGGCCGTGGGAGTGAGGGTAGAATTGGGAATGAAAAGTGGAAAGGTAGTCAGTAGCTCCAGTAGTTCTAACAACAGCAGTATTAAGAAGGTCAGCAGTGGGTTTCACAAGAAGAAAGAAGGTGAAACAAATGCCGTAATGGGAAGAAGAAATTGTATCATGAGACCTCCACATCAGCAATATCATCCGCCTCAACAAAGTTTCTTCCAGCCAATCCAACCTAACTATGTTCAACCGTTTCATCAACAAAGACCCGTGTACCCGATACAGTATGCCCCTCAGCAATATGTGGCAGCTGTGACCCCAGCATTCAACCATTCCACTTCAAACTATCAACCAGGGCGACCAACGCCCATGTATCAGCAAAACCAGCAAGGGCATCAATGAGCGCCCAACGCTCCGCCCTTTCAACAAAATCAGCAGCAGAGGGTACCACAGCCCAGGCAACAATACCAGAACCGGAGGCCAACCACAAAACCTCCACTCCCACAAATACCAATGACGTACACTGAGTTATATCCATCTTTGGTCCAGCAGGGGTTGATCACGACAAGACCACTTAATCCGGATACCACGTCTCCACATTATAACCCAAATGCCCATTGTGCTTTCCATGAAGGTGCTGCCGGCCACGACTTAGAAGGATGCTTTGCCTTAAAACATATGGTTAGAGAGTTGATGGAGAAGAAAATCCTGTCCTTTGATGATGTACCACCTAACGTCAAGAGTAACCCACTGCCAAACCACGGAGGGATCAATGCCATTGAAAAGTCAGATGAAGAGATAATTAATGATGTGTCAAAAATCAGAACGCCATTGAAGACATTGCATGATAAGCTGACAAAAGCAGGGTTGTTGGAAAGTGTTCATGGCAAATGTGAAAAATGTACCGTAGGTTCCCGCAGATGTAATGCGATGCAGGAAGATATACAAAGATTGATAAATGAGGGGATGTTACAAGTATGTGGTAAGGAAAGGAAAGGAGAGGTTTCTGTAATAGAGCCAGTTTTCGACCTATCCAGGAAAAGAGAGAAAGTTCCAGTGTTTAATAGGGGTGCAAGGCCAGTTTTCAACAGAGCCGCTATTGGTCAACCGCGACCAATCGTAGTTCAAAAACCGAGACCGTTCCATTATGACAATACAAAAGTCGTTCCGTGGAAGTACGAGGTGACCGTGGTAGACAAAGAAACGAGAAAGGTTGTTCAGACAGATAATCAGAAAGATGTGACCAACATTGCCGGCACTAGCAAGATGACCCGCAGCGGTCAGATCTATCAGCCAAAAGAATCAGTAGCTATTCCAAAGGAAGTCATTCCTGCTGTGGTAATCAAAGAAAAAGAAGCTCCAAACACAGAAGAAGAAAATGATGAATTTTTGAGGATTATCCGAAGAAGTGATTACAAGGTGATAGATCAGCTTCATCAGACACCATCAAAAATATCAATCTTGTCACTCTTGATAAATTCTCCAGCTCACAGGGAAGCATTACAGAAAATATTGAGACAAGCACACGTAACCAAGGATATTTCACTTGGGCAGTTTGATTCAGTAGTGGCTAACATCACGACATGCAATACTTTAAGTTTCAGCGACGCCGAGTTACCGAAGGAAAAACGTGATCACAATCGTGCACTACACATATCCATCAAATGCCAGGAAGATACTTTGGCACGAGTACTGGTCGACACAGGATCCTCGTTAAACGTACTACCCGCAAGATCACTGGCCAGACTAGCCTATGCCGGGGCAGAGATGAAACCAACCTCATTAATTGTAAAAGCCTTTGATGGTTCGAGGAGAACGGTCATCGGAGAAGTAGAATTACCAATCTTGGTGGGACCCCATGAGTTTAACATTGTATTTCAGGTGATGGACATAAATCCAGCTTATAGCTGCCTACTGGGACGTCCCTGGATCCATGAAGTCGGGGCAGTAACTTCTACCCTGCACCAAAGAATGAAGTTTGTGGTAAATGATAAACTAGTAATTGTTCATGGTGAAGAGGAATTAATGGTCAGTAATCTTTCATCATTCCGATACATTGAAGCAGAAGAGGATGCGCTAGAGACATCATTCCAAGCACTAGAAATAGCAAACGCAGTGATGATAGAGGAGACGGTGGAAAAAAGTGGTCCAACTTTCGCATCTGCTCAAGGCGCCAAAGCTACAATGGAAGAAGGCACTCCCGCAGGATGGGGAGAAGTCATTGAGGTAAAGCCGAAGATGAACCGCCAGGGGTTGGATTACAAACCAACTCAAAGTGAAGAACCAAGGCATGACAACAGCCGGCCAAAGGCTATTCAAGAAATATTTATCAGTGGCGGTTTTCAAATTAACGCCGTGGAAGGAAATCTTGAAAGAGAAGACATAGGAGCGCTAGTGTATCATGACGAAGCTACTCTGAACAACTGGGAGGCTATCGAAGTTCCTGTAGTTTTTCCCGAGTTAAAGTAATTTGTTGTTTTCTTTCTTTTTTATTTTATTTTAAAATCTCCATAGTCGTGCCCAAGGCTGTAGGAATGTTTTGTAAGGGCCCCATGCTTTCAAAGAAATATCAATGAGAATGGACTATTTTGTTAAAAATCCCCGTGTTGTTTCTTTACCGTCTTTCTTGCTTTTACTTTGAAAGAAAAATGGCAATACAAAAAACCAAAACAAAAACAATTTTCTCTTTCTCTGTGTGTGTTGCATTTGTTGATTGTGTGTTTTAATAAAATAAACCCTTCTAACATGCAGTGATGACCATAACCCCATTGAATCCTGTGACCATGCATCTCCTCCTGACCTTGATTCACCAATTTACCAAGCTGAAGACGAGGATGAGGACTGTGAAATTCCTGATGAACTAGTAAGATTGGCCCAAAAAGAGGATGCAGAGCTTCAACCGCACAAGGAACATCTGGAAGTTGTCAACCTTGGCACAGAAGGAGACAAAAAAGAAGTCAAAATTGGGGCAGCCCTAGGGGCAGAAGTAAAACAGCAGTTAAAGGAACTCTTAAGAGAATATGTAGATGTGTTTGCTTGGTCTTATCAGGATATGCCTGGTTTGGATACAGACATAGTGGTTCACAAGTTACCACTCCGACCTGAATGCCCGCCGGTTAAACAGAAACTCAGAAGAACCAGACCCGACATGGCTCTTAAAATCAGAGATGAGGTAAAAAAGCAGATTGATGCAGGCTTCCTTGCAGTGGCCAAGTATCCAGAATGGGTAGCCAACATTGTTCCTGTACCAAAGAAAGATGTAAAGGTAAGGATGTGTGTGGATTATCGAGATTTAAACAGAGTCAGTCCAAAAGACGACTTCCCTCTACCACGTATTGATACTTTGGTAGATAATACAGCTCGGTTTGCAGTGTTTTCCTTTATGGACGGTTTCTCTGGTTATAATCAAATCAAAATGGATCCTGACGACATGGAAAAAACGACCTTCATCACTCCATGGGGCACCTATTGTTATAAGGTTATGCCATTCGGTTTAAGAAATGCAGGCGCAACTTATCAAAGAGCTATGGTGGCTTTGTTCCACGACATGATGCACAAAGAAATAGAAGTATATATGGATGACATGATCGCCAAGTCTCAAAATGAAGAAGACCATCTAGAACATTTGTTGAAGTTATTCAAAAGACTCCGGAAATATCAGTTGAGGTTGAATCCCGCAAAGTGCACTTTCGGAGTCAGATCAGGGAAATTACTCGGTTTTATTGTCAGCCACAAGGGGATTGAAGTGGATCCAGACAATGTCCGTGCCATCCAAGACATGCCAGCTCCGCGGACCGAAAATCAGGTTAGAAGCTTCCTTGGAAGGTTGAATTACATATCCAGGTTCATTTCCAATATGACCCCCACCTGTGAACCGATCTTCAAGTTGTTACGAAAGGATCAAACGGTTGTATGGAATTCTGATTGTCAAACAGCGTTCGATAAAATCAAAGGTTATCTCCAAGAACCTCCAATTTTGATACCACCCGTTCCGGGAAAGCCTCTCTTTATGTATTTGACAGTGCTTGAAAACTCAATGGGTTGCGTTCTGGGTCAACAAGACAAATCCGGACGGAAAGAACATGCCATTTATTATCTGAGCAAGAAATTTACTGATTGTGAAAGCAGATACTCACTCCTAGAAAAGACTTGTTGTGCTTTAGCATGGGCCGCTAAGCGTTTGAGGCAGTATATGATTTGTCATACCACTTTATTGATCTCGAAAATGGATCCAATAAAGTACATCTTTGAGAAACCTGCACAAACCGGAAGACTCGCCCGGTGGCATATGCTACTATCAGAATATGATATTCAATATGTGGCTCAGAAATCTATCAAAGGCAGTGTGTTATCAGAATATCTCGCAGATCAACCTGTCGAAGATTATGAACCTCTGAAGTTTGATTTTCCGGATGAAGATATCATGTTAGTAAAAGATTGTGAAGAAACAAGTTCTGACAAAGGTCAACAGACAGAGAATTGGTGGAAAATGATGTTCGACGGTTCCTCCAATTATAGTGGACATGGCGTAGGTGCAGTTTTAATGAATCCTGAAGGTGGTTACACTCCGTTTACAGCCAGACTAGACTTTGATTGTACAAACAACATTGCTGAATACGAAGCATGTATCCTTGGTCTCGAAGCAACCATTGATCTCCAAATCAAAAATCTCGAAGTCAGTGGAGACTCAGCATTGGTTATCTACCAAGTCACGGGTGAATGGGAGACAAGACATGAAAACCTGATCCCTTACAGGGCTTATATCGTTGAAACAATCAAGTATTTTGATGAAATCACCTTTAAACATGTTCCAAGAGCAGAGAATCACATCGCCGACGCCTTAGCCATGCTGGCCTCAATGTGGAAAACTAGAGATGTCAATGATGGCACACTTATCAAAATTGAACGCAAGACAGAGCCTACTTACTGTCAAATGATTGAAGAAGAAACCGATGGCAAACCCTAGTATCATGATATAAAGAATTATCTGTTGAAACAAGAATATCCCACAGATGCTACGGCACTTGACAAGAAAACACTGAGACGATTAGCATCCAAATTCTTCCTCAGCAATGGTGTACTTTACAAAAGAAATCATGATATGGTCTTACTCAGATGTGTTGACAAAAGAGAAGCGGACTTGTTAATGAAAGATGTTCATGAAGGAATGTTTGGTACTCACGCCAACGGATACGCCATGTCCAGAAAGATCTTGAGAGCTGGTTACTATTGGTTAACTTTAGAAACCGACTGCATTCAGTACGCCAAAAAATGTCACAAATGTCAGATCTACGCGGACAAAATGCATGTGCCTCCGACACTGTTGAATGTACTGTCTTCACCATGGCCTTTCTCTATGTGGGGCATCGACATGATTGGGGCAATTGAACCGAAAGCTTCAAATGGACACCGTTTCATTCTGGTTGCCATCGACTATTTCACAAAATGGGTTGAAGCTGCATCCTACACCAATGTTACACGTCAAGTGGTGGCTCGTTTCATTAAAAAGGAGATCATCTGTCGCTACGGGATCCCAAGCAGAATTATAACAGACAACGGCACCAATCTGAACAACAAAGTTATGAAAGAATTATGTGATGACTTCAAAATCGAACACCACAACTCTTCCCCTTACCGTCCAAAGATGAATGGAGCTGTGGAAGCTGCAAATAAAAACATCAAGAAGATCTTGCAGAAAATGGTTAAAACCTACAAAGATTGGCATGAAATGCTACCATTTGCCCTGCACGGATACAGAACCTCCATCCGCACTTCCACAGGGGCAACCCCCTTTTCTCTGGTATATGGAATGGACGCAGTTCTTCCCATCGAGGTCGAGATACCATCCCTCAGAGTCATCATGGAAACCAAGTTAGAAGAGGCAGAATGGATTAAAGAAAGATTTGATCAGCTGAATCTCATCGATGAAAAGCGCATGTCTGCGATGTGTCACGGCCAGTTGTATCAAAAAAGAATCAATAGGGCGTTCGATAAAAAGGTCCGCATCAGAGAGTTCCGCGAAGGAGAACTTGTGCTCAAGAAGATCTTACCAGTTCACAAAGACGCAAGAGGGAAGTGGATGCCTAATTATGATGGCCCCTTTATTGTGAAGACAGTATTCTCCGGAGGTTCACTGATCCTTACTACCATGGACGGGGAACAACTCACACACCCGATAAACTCTGACGCAGTTCGGAAATATTACGCCTAAAAAGTACCCGATAAGCCGGAAAATCCAAAAGAATGGTTTATGCAAAAGTTAGGGTAAAAAAAAAAAAAAAGACGAAAAGGAAAAAGAGAAAGAAATCAAAAAGCTCGCTAAGTTGAAAACCCGAAAGGGCGGCTTAGGCAAAAATGAGCATCCCGGTGGATTGAAAACCCGAAAGGGCGATCCAGGCAAAAATTAGGGACAAAGGCGTTTCGGTGCATCAGACAAAGTCATCAACACTGCAGGCTCAACAAAGATTCATCTCAACAGCTCTCGTCAGAAGCAAGGATCTTGGAGAATTCTAGTCTTTAGGGATAGTTAGGTCACAGGATTCAATGTAACCTTATCTACTTTTGTCATTTTACCTGTAGAAATTTCCATGGAATATTGTCATTGGCAAGATTTCATCCTTTAAATAAAATCAGCCTTTTGAGCCTCTCTTTCTTGTGCAAATTATCAATTCCTTATTTTCTTTGTTATGCAAAATACCGTTCGTTAGTCAACGATTGTTTTTGAAAGCATTAAAGTCCAAATTTTTGAAAAAAATAATAACTTGGAAAGATTTTACAAAATGTTTTAACTTGTGGAAAGACTCAAGGAAAATCATACTTCCCCGAAACTTCGGGGTAGCAGGAGTCTTGATGCACAGTCAGAATTTACATTCCCCAATGAAATGCTAGCAAGTTGAGCGACAAAGAGTCCTTTGGCCATGTATGGTTACCAAGATTGAAGATTAACCCTCAGAATTTCTTACGATGATATGAAGGTTCTTTCCCCAGCAAAGTATTTCTGGACGTCTAAATTCACCTCAGCAAAAATCTACCTACAGGCTCTATTCCTCAGTAGGTCTTCGGGTTTATTTTCCCAAGTCTACGTACACCCCTCATCACGGGATCAGTGTGATTCGTTTGTTCCCCGAGTCGGTGACATCTATCAATCCCCGCGAAGTCTAAGTTATTACACACTTCGTTTCCAAGTATAAGCCCAGTAGTAACTGGCATTTTGTTCAAACCAATTGTTGTTGATATTCATTTGGTCGACACCATCCATGTCCTTTTAAAGCCCAATCGTCACTGGCATTGTCTAAATCCAATCGTCATTGGTATCTCGTTAGTAGTCACTAACAAATCCACGTATAAGTCCAGTCGTCACTAGGCACTAAATAAAAGTCCAATTGTCTTTTGCACCTCTTGGTTTGGTTGTTACCAACCTTTCCCCGGGAAATCCAGTCGTCACTGGTATTGTTCCAATTATTATTGGTATCTTGTTAGTTGTCACTAACTTTCCCCGTGAAGTCCAGTCGTCACTGGCACTACCTAAATCCAATCGTCATTGGTATCTTGAGGTTTTAACCAATCTTTCCCTTTGAAACCCAGTCGTAACTGGTATCATCGTCTAGAGTCCAATCGTTACTTGGAGTCTATTTCAGTTTGGTTGTCACCAATCTCCAGCTAGAAGATCTAGTAATCCCTAGCATTTTTGTATAACCACTTGTCATTGGTATTCCCCAGTATGGTCGTCACCATCTTCATTAAAAATCCAGTCGTAACTGGCATTGTTTAAAACCAATCGTTATTGGTACCCTGATTTGGTCGTCACCAATCACCATTAAAAGACCAGTCGTCACTGGCATCGCTTGGAATTCTGGTCGTTACCAATTCCCCAGGAAGTCTATTGATTGCCAGCACTGTGTGAACTATTTGCAGAAGCTGAGGGTGTATCCCCAGTGATCCATGTTCCCAGTCAAGTCTCGGAGATCTAGTCGTCCTTAGTATCCTCCGTGTGTGATTAGGCTTGATTCTAGTCCATTCCTGAAGATCCCGTTTGAACTCTTCACTATAGGAAGTTCCTCATCTGATCATCCCCAGTGAGGTTGTATCCAGTCTTTCGCTTCCCCGGTGAATCCTGATTCTCTTTTCCCGATGGAATTAATTTTTCATTTCCCCAGTAGAAGTCTATTCTTCTCCCCGGTGGAGTACCTCTGTTCCAATAAGATTGTCATCTTTATTGGATTTGTCTCTTCCCCATGTGAAGTTTTCCTTCTTACGCTATCAGTCATGTCTGAACTGTTAATTTAGTTTTTCGGTACGAGTCCCCAGTGTCGAGTCCTTGTATTTGTCATTGTTTGTTTTACTGTTTCTTTTATTATTATCGTTGCGTCTATGTTGTTTGCATTCAAGCATCATAAAGCATCATTTAGAGTGCATGGCATATCATAGGTTTTCCTTTAGCATGGCATCGGATCTAAGGGACAAAATTTTCGGTTATCTATATTTAAATACCTTTCACTACGATTTAACGAAGATTGTCATCTCTCGTTCCCCATCTAGTGAAGATATTTAAATAGGGGCAACTGTTGTACCCCAAATTTTGACCCCTTAGATTCTCATTATCATTTTTAAAAGCATGATCATGAATTATCTAACCCTAAATCAGTGCAAGTTCATTATTGTCAAGTTACAGATGAATCAGGGTTCTCGCACCGACAAATTCAAAACAACCAAGGAATGATCAACCAATGATTTGGGCCAAGTTAATCATGGAATGAAATCAAAGATAATATCAAAGTCAAATGAGAAGTCAATTTGAAGAAATCAATTCAGAATCAAAGACAGTGCGGTCGGGAGGCCCCGATTAGGGTTTTTAAATAGTGAAAAGTCAACTGTGGTTTGAATTTGAGGTTGGAAGATGTTTTAATGGCGGGATTGAGGTCCATGAAGTTCATATAGACTATTAAAGACTATTCAAGAAGTATCAAAGTCTCAGGATGTCCAGAATGTCAACAGGCGACTCAATCGGCACCGATCAATCGTACGGTTGACCAAAAAGTCAACTCCTCAAATTTTGAGAATTGGAATCCAATTTGTGAATCAAAGTTGTTCCTTATGTCATAATGGACTTGCATATCAATTTTCATGATCATGGGATCAAGGATGAGAGAGTAATCGAGAAATCGGGAAATTAGGGTTTTGAAAAGGGCTAAACCGTATCTCCTTAACCACACATCCAATTGAATTGGTTCTAGTCTCATTTGAAAGCTCTTGACAAGTCCTACAAAAGTCCCATACTAGTCCACAACCAGAAAATGCATACTTTTTGAGATAGAAGCAAAAACATTCCTAGAAGGGAAAATAACTTAGAAACTTTCTAAGTTATTTTCATTTTAAAAACTTGTGTGCAGCCAACTTCAAGGGGATTTTTCAACTAGTTTCAAATAGAATCAAGACTTCTGGCCAACATGAAAGTTTTATTACTATGTGAGGGCTTTCTAAAAAGTACAAGTACATCTCAAGGTGATTTATGAGCTGAGAGATACATGTGTTCAAAGTTGGTATTTTGTCATTCTAGTCCCACATTGACAAATTTTGCAAAAGCACCTCTATCACTCAAGTGGGCCAATTCTAACTTGTCAAACTCATACTATCTGATATATTGAACATCTCAAGCAGGTTGAAGCAAAGAAATTGCATGGAGATAGCATAGAATTAAAGATTGGAAGTTCATTGCCTAAGTTGCCATTTTTGACTTTTCCAAGCATGAGGTGGAAAGTGATTCTGCTCCAGCCACTCTACCAAGCATCTAGGCTGAAATTTATCAGTAGAAACATCATTTAAACTTGCCCATTGGGTTAAGGAGACAGCCAAAGATCAGAAAAAGCAAAGCAAGTTGGCAAATGGATGGAAATATCAAGGATAACTTCATTTGTAAGTAAGGTTCCCAAGCAAGCACCTCCTTGCTTTTTGCTATAAATAGGGACCTCATACCCCTCATTCAAGAGATCAATTTCATTCTGAAAACCTGCTAAACTAAGCTCCCTCATCACATCTCTCTCATACTTGCATTTTGCAAAATCCACCAAAGTGTCCAAAATAGCCAAAATTCAGCATTTGCAATTCCTCTACCATATCAAGCTCTACATGTTCCAACACTCAAAATATCATCCATACACCTTCTAAATAACATATAGAAGGTGTACAAACCATTGAACCACCAAAAATCACGAGAAATCAAAAAGTCAACATTTCACTTGGCTTACTTTGACTAAAGTCCATAAAAAACACCAAACTGATCTCCAAACATTTTCTTGAGGTTGTGACCACTCATACACCTCATATACCATATACCTCAACTGTCCAAGCCCTCATCCATCATTAGAAACTCATACTTTTCATTTTGGCATCATAAGTGGTTATTACTTGAAGTTGAAGCAAGGAGCTAAAGCAAAAACTTGGATTCATCATCTCTGGCTTTCTCAACAATTTTGACTTGCTTAACAGATCTTCAACAGGTATGTAGTATATATCTCTCACTGCTTGCATTATTTTTTCATGACTTATGCATTTTGAGTACTTTGTATGAATTTTTGAGTTATGAATGTATGTTGGTTTCTATGATGTTTGGTGAATACCCTGTGTGTATCAGCATGAATATACCATCTTGACCTTGTCATATCAGTATGTTTTTTGTCATGAAGATACATTTAAAATGATTGAGACCAATATAATAAAGTGGCTATGATAAGGAATTTGGTGCCAAGACTGTTATGTACAAGTTTTGTTTGATTGCTAAGCTTGTTTGATTGATTATACCAATGTTGTCCTAACCTGAAAGTAAAAGATCTGATGCTGGTGTACCATTACAATATGTTTGCAATTAATGAGAAGAATATGAAGAGGTCCATAGCAGGTTTTGGTTTTAATTTTGTTTGAGAAAAGTTAATGATGCTGTGTTGATATTCTGCT
Source organism: Lathyrus sativus (assembly GCA_963859935.3). Lineage (NCBI taxonomy): Eukaryota > Viridiplantae > Streptophyta > Magnoliopsida > Fabales > Fabaceae > Lathyrus > Lathyrus sativus. The sequence goes on from OZ012737.1 coordinate 22,063,042, forward strand.
GCTACAGGTTTGTGATTGCTTATGCTCATCATATGCTTAGTCATGTTTCAATCATCCTTATCCTTAAAGTCCTAGTAACTTGCTGCAGTGGTTATAAAGGTCATTGTTGTTGGATATGTTGTGTTTTAAAGCATGAGAATTGTGAATGATTGCAGCATGTTTGTTTGCTCATAACAGTTTTAATTTGTCCCTTTGGATACCTTGCATAACAGAACCATACCAGCTGAACATCACTTGTTGTCTAAAGCATTAAAACTTGTTTTTTGCAAGCTAAGCATATTTCAATTGGCATTCTGAATATATGTATGTGTTTATCTGCTCTGCTGCTCACTAATCCTTGATTTACATATCATGCACTAAGTGTTCAAATCACTCAAGCACACACAAGGCTACTTTTTGCATCAAGTTAGTTTTCATCAAAACAGCACCATGAACACATCATAGCAATCATTCCTGACCTGCTGGTATGGTTATTTCACACTGAAAATCATTGTATCCAAAATTCATCCTTTCAAGTACACATCTTTAAACACACATCCACACAATTTGACATTTCTTGCACCAACTCTTTTTTTGTTGAAATTTCAGTGCACACACCTCACATTTGACATACTTGAGATGTTTGAATCCTCATTTTGCTCATAAGATCATTGCTATAAAAATTCACATCTCAAATGATCATTTTTTCATATAAGACTACATCACCAAGACCAGTTTTGGAATGAGCTGATCTCTGAGCAAAATGATGAATCATACATCTCATATTGGTCAATTAGAGTGTGTTTACATCATGGTTTGAAGTTTAAAATGATTAGAACAAAAAATCTCACTCATGATGCACATAATGCGCACAATCCACAAACATCCTCATTCTTTGCATAACACATGATATGGCTTGTTTTCTCATTTCAACATACTTGTTTGATCATTTTGAGCATGCTTATGTGTTTGCTTTGCTGCTTTATTGCCTTACACCAAGATTCATGTGTTGACACCAAGTTTCAAAATACACCAAGCCTCAAATGTGGTTTTTTGCCTCTACTTGTTTTTCACCAGAACAAACACCACATACACCTCATATGGTTCATTTGTAATGTGTTAGAGCATTGATTTGATGAAGGAAAGCACTGCATCAAGATTTCACTCACAAGTTGCTTTTATTGTTAACATGCTTGCATATGCTACACCAACTTGTGAACCATTGATTTCCTTTGAGATTTTTGTGATAGGATAGACTAATATGATCATTTATGACATGTATCAATGACTGGTTTGGGTTGGTTTGAGTTGTAACTCAAAATTGCAAGTTTTCACTTTTCACACATCACACTTGCATCATACATACCACATTTTGAACCAAGTTGTTTTGAACTGTCTCACTTGATCAAACATGACTAACACCACATGTATGAACTGTCCACACACTTAAACCAACCAGATTGTGTTTGAAATAAGATTTGAGTACCATTATGCATCCTTACTTGGACAACTTGCATATGACATGTCATTCTTCATAGCAGGTGGTTTCATTGAAGTTCTAATGTTTAGACCATCTCATTATCATGCATATATGTTGTGTAAATGATTAGAATAACCTAAATTGGTCTTGAATTACATCTGCTCATCATCATGCATCATTGTCCATCTTTTTGCAAATTGCCATACCCTCACATATCAATTTGAGAATACTTGATTGTTCTTGATATTTTGATGTTTCTACAGCTTTGTATAATCATATGTGACCTGTTTGAATGAATCAAAACATTGAAAATGATCTGTACATTGAGTTACACCATTTCATGCATTATCACACAAAAGATGCAAATTGAACACTAGAATCTCACACACTTGTTCCAGATCTGATCTCTTCACTTGCACACACTTGATATCACATATTAAAGATGCTTTGATGATTGGAATGACTCTTGAATGCCTTGAAATCAAAAACCACCTTGTCTTGCATTGTCATCTTTATGTGTTTTTTGCAACTTGTATGTGATATTCTAGCATCTGCATCTCCTGGCCTTGAAAGTGTTCATACTTGCTCACATATCATCTAAGTGTTGTGTGTGGATGATTAGTTGAGATTGAGGATAAGTGTATCAAGCTATTCATATCAAAATGCATTCAAAAGCACGCAAACACACCAGCTATCGTTTTTTTTCACTAGGCAAATAATTTCAGAAAACCAACACCACCATTCTCTTCCTCTCATTTTTCTACCCCATTTCCATATAAAATTTGCCTCGATCCGATAAGCGGTTAGTGAGATACGGTATAAATCGTATTTGGTTTTGATTATGTGTTTGCCCAGCCATGGAACCAAGCAAGCTTTATATGTTTATTGTTTCACATTTGTTAATGGATGTAACAGCCGCCCCAGCGGTAGAGACTTGCGCGCGTATCAGTCTTGGCATGGGTTCAATCCCTTGTGATAACCCTTGCTGCCACTTTTTCTCATTTTTTACATAAAACTTCAAAAAATCGTAACTCTCTCATATTTTATCGTTTTTTGCCCGTTCTTTTTTCATTATGCTTTTTTTTTATATGTACTTTCATACCATGTAATTATTTCCCATGTTTGATTATTTTTCCACCATGTTTGATTATGCGCAATCCGCGCATTGACGGTACTAACCCTAATTGGTTGCAGATGAAAATTAAAAAGGTTCCTCTTGTGTTTGCTCAGGAAATTTGATTGTTATCATGTCTATATATGTTTGTCAACATGTTAGAATTTTTACCTTGAATTATTATCATGTTTACCTCATCTATTTGTTAACAGTATTCCAGGTGCGAACTGTCGTCACGGTTCTCGTACCGAAACAGCTGCTTTGATTGTCATCATTGCTTTTCATTTTTAATGTTTTCATTGGTTGTCACCATGATTATGCTTGTATAATGTTTGTATTTTATTTTATCCCCAAGCAACGAAGCTCGTTAGCTTTCGTCCAGTTGCCAATAGTATTGTTCCTCCAAAGGAAGGTCTGTCCACTTGACTGTCAATGTCTTGGACCAAAACCTCTGCTATCCCTCGACTTTGTTAAGTCACCTTAACCCTAATTCAGAAGCCTTTAGACTTTGCTTGAAGTCCAAGAAACCTACCCATACTAGGAGTGTTCTTCAACTAGAACCCTAAGAAAGAGTTCGTCAACTCTATGTAAGAATCATCGTCATGATTTTCTTACTTTCCCTTTCAATTTAGCTTAGGGAGTTTTGTCAAACTCCACACAAACATTGTCATGTTTGTTCCCCTTGAACCTTGATCATCATCAAGTGTTCTTTTCCCTGGTGAGGTGAACTACGATTGCTTTGATTCTATCCTAGTCAGGATACGTAGGCAGAAGGTGTGATGCCTTTGTGAGCAAACTTAGAAAACCACTTAGGCCTTTTTATTTATTTTATCTCAATTCCATATCCTTAAACCATAGTGCACAATTCACAAACTTAGCAAGTAATTAAACAAAAGGTTCCTGTAGAGTACTACAGATATTTAGGGTGTTAATACCTTCCCTAGATATAACCAACCCCCGAATCCCCGAATCTCTTAAAGCGTTGTTGTCACATCGCGCAAAAGGTTATTTCTTTCTTTAGACCTATCCTTTGGATAAATTAAAGACCGGTTGTAAAAAGAAATACGGTTCAAGTTAATTAATAGCTTGATATCAAATTTTCACCGCAACAAGTTTCCTTGAGTTCTTCATACAACTTCTGATCAACCTGCATAACAAAAAGAAAACAGAACAGAACAGAAAAAGTGTTAGAGTTTGTTTGACACTCTCAGAACAATTGTCATAATCGAGTGCCGGGAGTGGCACGACCAAAGCCGCATCCTACCCCCGTTACCGATCTGTGCCATTGACGTCAGATCAGGTGGTTATCGTTCTTATCATACGGGACAGCCGAGAGAGACAAAGAGTAAATAAAGTAGGGACTGAATTGCTTTGCCAAAGATCATATGCCGAAGTTGGATTCTGTTTCAAAGCCAAGCTAAGTACCATTCCATCAAGTAAACATGGTATCGTTTCCAAACTGATACAAAACTATCAGCTCAAAATATCAGACCAGGCCCGAAGGTCGTTACCACTAAGGCATCAAAACCAATTGGCTCATACCCTAAGGTCATCATCGCCAATAACCTTCACTTGGCCACCTTGACTCAATCGAAGCATCAGCATCAGTTCACTGGAAAAAAGAAGAGGAAAGTGAGTATATGTCCCAAATCGATGTTCATGACCGAAATGAATGGAAAACCACACATCAGCTCAGAAAGAAACAGTTATTTGTTCTGAAAGAACCAGAGATGTATCAGTAAAAAGCATATCAATAGCGGCAACAGGATGAACCGAAAGAATGATCCAATCAAAACCATCAAGAGCATCCGAACCATGGCAGAAAATCAGATATCGGCTACTTGTTCAGAAGGGTCAATCCATCATCATTTAAGGGTAATCCCACGTCTGCAAGAAAGCATCAAATTTATCAGAAAAAACTAGAAAGAATCAATCCCATCAGAAAAAGACATCAGTTCGAAGAGGGATCCAAAACTATATCAGCAGAGTCGTATCAGTCTACGCCAGGTTCGAAGCTCGATGGTATCAGATCGGGACCAAAACCGATAAATCCATGACGACATCGAAAACTGGATAACCGAAGTTAGCCCATGGGAAATCTGCATCAAGAAGAACCAAACATCAGGTTTACATCAGAGAAAAAAAAACTCAATCATCAATAAGGTCAGAAGCAATTCACCAAATTCCCAAATGGGCACCCACATCTGAACAAATTTCCAAAACCAAACACGGTTTATCAAAGTAAATCGCAAATATCCAAACGAGTTCGGTTACGAATCCCAAAAAGGGAAGAAATCTCAATCAGAATCCAATCATCATAAGATACGAAGAGAATCAAGTCTTATCAGTGAAAAGTAACGTAAATCATTGCAAATAAAGGCCCAATACAAATGGATTCATAGAGATATAAAAAGGGATGAGATCACCTCGTTGGAACCCTAGACGGAGAGGGAGACTGAGGCAACCAGAGCAAAAAGCAGCGACGAAGAGAAGAGGAAGTCACCGAAACTCATCCCGCGATCGAAGGAGAGTTCACCGGCGCCGTTCATTCCCCCAACGAGCCAACCTCCTTCCTGAGGCTCAGCTTCTCACATCATCGCCCTCATAATCATCCCATAAATCGCTAACGATCGAACATCATAAACCTCCGCGAAAATCACCGTCAAAAACGACGTAAGCTCATTCAGGATGAGTAATGGTTGCTATGTGGTTGTTTTTTTTCTTTTCAGGTTTGGAATGAGAGAAATCGGAGAGGACAAGAACATGAGAGATGAGAAAGACGAAGAGAAACGAGCCACAACGGCGCCGCGGAGAATAGGGTTTTGAAACCCTAGATCTCTCTTTTGCTGCGTTTACACCAACCGGGTTGGGTCCGGAGGTGATTACCGGCCCAACCCCCCTTTTTTTTATTTATTTGTTTTTTTTTTGTTTTTTTTTATTATTGTAATTATTTTTATTTGTTTTCTAAAATAACATTAAAATCCATTTTTTAAAAAAATAAAAAAGGATAAAAACAGTTTTTGAGGATTTAAGTTAAAGAGCCGCCGTGCTCATTTTAGGGTTTCCCGCCGCGGAATCCCTAACCTAATTTAACCCTAATTACAACTTAACAATTCAATGTAGAGATTTAGAGTTTTTACACTCCACGTAAGCGTGTCCTTAAGATGCGTTTATTCCCCTTGAGACCTTGACCACAGTTAAGAAGTCTCTAACCTCCCTTCTGAGGGGAACTACAATTACTCTGATTCCACTCCCGTAAGGATACGTAGGCACAAGATGCGATGTCTTGCCGAGTAAACTTAGAATTAACCCCTTAGGTCTCTTTTCTCACTTTTAATCCTTTGTACATATACCTAAAGCAAATAAATAAGGCAAATAGTAAACATCTGAACAAAAGGTTCCTGTAGAGTACTACAGAAGTTTAGGGTGTTAATACCTTCCCTAAATTTAACCAACCCCCGAACCCTAGATCTTTCCCCGCATTGTGTTTACGATGCAAAATAGGTTTTCCCTCTTTTGACCTTTTCCTTCGAATAAATCAAAGAGCGGTTGTGAATTGAATTACGATTCAAACTCATTGATAGTTTGTGATCCTATTTCCACCGCAACAGAAAATGGCGACTTCACTGGGGACTTTCTAAACTTTTGAGGGTTATCCCTAATTTGTTCATATTTATTACTATTTGTTTTACTATTCATTTGCATGTATATATTATACCTTGATTTTGGGACTGTTCCTTGTGTTGTGAGATAAGTCCTACGCCCGGACTAGTGACATTATTATAGGATGGGGATATATTCGATGAGGCTTATAGAGAGTGAGTCCCGACCAAGTTGATTCGAGAATCACCGCTCAGTTGAGACCCTTTCGGAAATGGTTCGGTTGATCGAGTATAATCGTGAAAACTTTTTCCATGGTCGATTGGAGTCCGTGATGTTGAGGACCGTAGTACCTTTACACCACCTCAGCCTTATTTAGGACGTAGTGCGGGAACTATGTGGGAGTAGTCCTACAATGGTTGCTATGCGATACTACACTCAAAAGAGGTTCTCTTGAGAATATTATTAACCCCCGAGTCAGTCGGAAAGTTGATAATATCCGAAAGATGGGCTGATGACTTTGGGCACTTTTTAGAACCTTGTTCTGCAGGTACGACTAATCTATAGTACACTCCTTTTTGGGATGGGTAGACCTTAACTCCGCTCACGTACCTTTAACCTAGGACTTTGTGTGTTTTCATGCATTGCATCCATAAAGCATCATATTACATTAAGACTTCATGGAATTCAAACTCTCTTTATGAACATTGCAGGATACCATGGATCACTCTAGAAGGCATACTTTGAAATTTACTTTTAAGGGTTTTAATTTGGAAGTCCTAGAGAAGCTAAGAGATTTGGTTCAAGATCAAGAAAAGTTCCAAAACAGATATGGAAGGCTGTTGTCTTTGTTGAAGATTCAAGTAAACGAAGGACTTCTTGCAACTTTGCTACAGTTTTATGATCCAGATTATCACTGCTTCACCTTTCCAGATTATCAGCTTTTACCTACCTTAGAAGAGTACTCTCAGTTGGTGGGATTACCTATCTTGGATAAGTCTCCATTCCCTTTCTTGGAGGAAGACCCTAAAGAACGAGATATTGCTAAAGCCATTTGTCTAAGGATATCCGATGTCAAAAACAATATGATCACCAAAGGGGGGACCTCCGGTTTTCCCAGGGACTTCCTAATTAAGAAGGCCCAATTTTATGCTGATCATAAGGACATGTTTGCCTTTGAGACAATATTTGCTTTGCTTATTTATGGGTTGCTGCTTTTTCCTAGTTTTGAGGGGTTTGTGGACCTTAATGCAATCAAGACCTTCATGAGAAGAAATCCAGTTCCAACACTATTGGGTAATACTTATCATTTAGTACATCTTCGAAACTTTTATGGTGGAGCAATGATTACATGTTGTGTGCCATTACTATACAAGTGGTTTATTTCTCACTTACCCAAGTCCGGTCCGTTCTGGAAACCTAATCAAGAACGTTGGTCGCAAAAAGTTATGGCTTTAACTCACTCTGATATTGATTGGTATAATCGCATGTACGATGGGATATCGATCATTGATAGTTGTGGAAACTTCAACAATGTGCCTTTGCTCAGTTTCAATGGAGGAATTAGCTACAATCCAGTCTTAGCTCGCCGACAGTTGGGATACCCCTTGAAGGAACCGCCTAAAGGTATTCATGTGGAGAAAATCTTTTTCGAAGATGACAAAAAGCTTCAAGATCAGATTCTATCTTCTTGGAATCATCTGCATAGGAAAGACAAAGAAAGTTTGGGAAGACCTAATTGTGTGTCCATGGAACCATACCTTCAATGGGTCCGAGGAAGAGCTATTGAGTTGAAGATGCCCTACTCTCGCCAAGATCCTTCACCTCAAAGAGAAGAACCTGTCCAGTATTTCATGACTGAAGTTGAGACTTTGAAGATCACTTTAAAGAGATCACAACGCGAAACAGAATCATGGAAGAACAAATACCATGTGATGGTCAGCGAGTACGAAGAACTTCAAAAGCAAATTCAGTCGAAGAATGATGAGATACAGTCCTACAAGAAGAGAAGGCTCTATGAATATTTATTTTCCTCCGGATCTCCGTCTGCTCACTGAAGTTGTGGAAGATGCTTCTCTAGGATTTTCTAGGCTTTTTAGGTTGCAAGAATATTACTTTTAATCCTTTCTTCAATAAAGTAATAAAAGTTTCCTTGGTATTCCGCGATATTCATACATGTTCGAATTCCATGAAATCTTCATTTGCATTCGCATTTTAGCATCATACTTTTGCATTGCATGTGTCTCCCGATTTCTCATACTTGGTTTTCTCACCTTCCAGTTTTGTCACCCTAAGTTCTCTGCATCAATACGACCCTTCAAAAGGATGGAAGATCAAAACCAAGAGATCAATCGTGTCAACCATGAACTCGAAGATCTTCGAGGAAGTGTGGGGCAGATTTTGGAGATGCTACAAGCTCTTAAGGTGAAGATGGATGCTCAGTCTACTGTTGTTTCTGAGACTACTAATACCGTTATGGAACTTCAACCAGTTGTTACTGTCGAGAATGTACCTCATCACGGTCTTCAATCCGGTTTGGTGCCTCCTAGTGCTCAACCAGTTCGACGAGCTACCCCTCCAAAGTGCAAAACTCCTAACTCCGACCATGGTAAAGGACCTGCACGTTCGAGGAACCGCAAAATGGCTACTCCTCAACCTTGGCGACATCAGCAGAGTTATGTTCAAGGTTATCCGTTTCCATATGTCCAACAACCCTATGTAGCTACTGTTGCACCTCCTTTCGATCAGCAGTTTCCTACATACCACCTTGTGCAGTCAGCTCCGGTATATCAAGCACCGGTTTATCAACAACCTTCCGGTTATCCGCCCATGCAAGTTCCTGTCGACAGTCAACGAGTGCCCAACGCTCCTGTTCACCAACAATCACAGAATCAGGTTCCTTATCCCCGTAAGAGGCAGTATAAACCTTTTCCTCCAATTCCGATAACTTTCACTGAGTTATACGCCCATTTGGTACAACAAGGTCTGATTACCACCCGTGCTTTGGGTCCTCCGCCTGATCCGTTACCTGCAGGTTATAACGCTGCCGCTCATTGCTTATTTCATGAGGGTGCGCCCGACCATGATCTAGAGAATTGCTACGCTCTTAAGAACTTTGTCAGAAATTTGCTAGAAACGAAGAAGTTGTCTTTTAGCGATGCTCAGCCGAAGATCGAGACTCCTCTCGGGGTTCCCCGCTTGTCAAGCTTAAATTCTGCAAAGTATGTTGTCCCTTCAGCAAATCAGTCGAATCCAGTAATTATTCAAAGGCCTAGCTCGCTTCATTTCAGTAACTCTCGAGATGGTATGACCGAGATTAACGAAGAATCTGGGAAAGTTATTTTGAAGCAACGACTGAAAACTGTTGAAGATGTAACCAGCGTAACTGGGGCAAGCCATGACGACTCACAGTGATTATAAACCAGACGTCCCTTCCATTGAGGCTCCGCCAAAGGAAACTGTTACTCTTGAATGCAAGATTTCATAAACATTTAGAAGGATTTTTCCGACAGTTCATTTGTTTATTTATATGTATTTCTCTTTGATTAAGCAAATTTAGCATGCACGAACTTGTTTATCTTTGATTAATTAATGCAACGCATATGTTTGTCTTGAATAAATCCATTCGTTTCACTCCTTCAAAAAAAAACGTTTTCATAAATCATAATGCCAACTTTACCCGATCTCTTGTTTTGATGGAGAATTGGGAGGAGGATGATGAACCAAAACGTCAGATTTCTTGTCGTATGCTTTCAATTAAAACCTGCTGATGATGTAAGGCATTGTTTCAAATCCCAAACACTGGAGATATAAGGATGTTAATCCCTAGTCAACCTTTTTGAGCCTTGAAGTAAGAGTTTTTCTTTCTTTTTAAGAACCTTCATCCTAACCTGGGGCAGGGTAGGTTTCAGTTAAACCGATCGAGCACTTAGACTCTCAAAAAAGGAAGAGAAACCTTCGAGAATTTATCCTTAGCATCTTAAGAAGTCTAATACAAAGACTATCCCTCGGTTACCTAAGGAGTGGGGCAGTCACGAGCCTTTCAAAAGATTTACACGACTTGTGCATAAAAGAATATTCAAAATAAGAGCCGCTAAGTCAAAACCTATGAAGGAGACTTAGGCAAAACTGGGGCATCCCGCTGGACTCCAAAGTCAGATCAAAAGATGTTGTCCAGGAAAACGTTAGGGAATAAAAGCAAAACAAGAGGGTACAATAAATCGTGTGACCAATTGCCATTAGAAATAGGTGAGTGACTGCCATGCCCAAAGCCTTGATAAGTTCTCGACCATAGCAAATCCGCTTGAGATATGAGCGTTCGTATCCGATTAACTGAGTTAGGATTGGAGAACATCACGAAGAAGGGGTGGGTACAAATATAACTTTGAGCCTTTATCCTTTTGTTTCTTAAACCGTGAACCAAGCCACGATACAACCTTTAAAATACCTAATTGAAGTAGGACTTCGGTTGAAAGCATACTCGACAAGATCACGTTTCCTGACTCCTACGAGCTATGCTCAGAAAAATTCATGTTGGCATTATAATTAAAACTTATATCCTGACTAGTGATTTCGGTCACAAGTTATTGCGATATCTTTTTCAAAACAAAAATTCAAGACAAATATATGTGTACATTGACAAGCTCAGGATAGGCATTTCAGGCATGACGACTTTGCTTGATATCTTAGAGATTTGCATATGGACATAACCCGTGGAACTTGAAGATCCTGCTAAACAGGGGCAGGCAGTTTCCCAGTTCGCTTACCAACACGAGTCTGACACTCTTAAGGAGCTATTTCTCAAAGATTTCTTCGTAACACGATTAATTTGTGCCAGTTACGTCGAGACCTGACAAATCTCTCAAAGAGTTTGAAAACAGTGGGGCAACCAGACTCCGTGTTCTCTATAAAATCCTCTTGAGATGACCATACCTCACAACACAAGTATCCTGGGGCACCGTGTTTTTAAAAGGAACAAATGGCGACTACTACAAGGTCCTTCAAGATCAAAACTATGTGGTTTCACAACTCTCTTCATGTATCCGATGGATTTTACTCACGGTGGCCTTCGTTCCCCAGTAAATCTCAGTGTTGCAACAGGCTCCTAAGCTATTGCCTCATCACAGTCCCCAGAGAGACTATAAGCTGACAACTTTTTCTTGGGTAACTCGAAAGTGTCCCTCAGGTTTTCTTCTCCCCATGTGAAGACGTGACACTGTGCACCCAAGCAGATTACCTTCTCCCCAGAGAACTCAGAACTTTAAAACCAGATCTGGTTCTATCATTGATCCTTCTCACCCATGATTAACGTATTTGTTGCAGAAAATGCAGGGTATCTCCGTCGAGATGTTTATTTCATCTCTCGTCCTGTCTCTAGTCTGTTTCGTCAGCATACGTAGGGGCATAAGCATCACATGCCTATTTCATACACATACTCATTACATACTCATTCCACTACATCCTGCATATTTAACTACATAGACATTAACATACATTCATATTAACATATGCAGTAACATATGCGTTAGCATTCACAGGTTCATTGTGTCTCACCATCATTGGTTGTTACCGTCGAGTAACTGGGTTGGTCCATTCTCTCCAAATAGATTGTCAGCCCTAAGCATAAAATACATATGTGCTTCCAGTTCATTCCCTCGATGGAGTCTCGATTGCCAGTTTTCTTTCTAGCTCGATCTTAGATTGAATCTCGGTCTTGTCGGTCGCTGAGCCCTACCAGACGTGCATTTATTTTGCACCGTTTAAAATTTTTCACCATACCTTGGCAGATATGCGACTGTTCTCGCCCGAGAAGCCTATCACTGTACCCGGATGTGCATTTATTTTGCACTATCTTTCAAGAAAACCAATCACAATCCTTTACAGATACACGCCAGTTCACGCCTGGAAAATCTATCAGTACATCTTACAGCATCGGTATGCAACTGTTCTCGCCTGAGGAGCCTATCGGTACAACACTTTACAATCCTACATCTTACAGCATCGGTATGCGACTGTTCTCACCTGAGAAGCCTATCATCGATCAACAACAGTTCTCACCAGAGAAGCTTATCACAACCTTACACAACAGGATACGCAACAGTTCTCGCCAAGAGAAGCTTATCACAACATTTTACAATCGATCAGCAACAGTTCTCGGTTAAGAAGCTTATCGTAACATTCTTCTGCAACAGTATGCAACAGTTCTCCGCCGAGAAGCTTATCATCATTATCTGTTATCACCTCTACAAGCAGTTCTTACATGAGAAGCTTATTATTGCCACTCTTGCAAATAAGCGACATTTCTCGCAGAGAAGCTGATCCTATCTTCGTTATGACTCGCAGCAAATGGCCATCTCCATCGAGCAGTTGGGCTTCCATTTTCCTTGTCGTCTTGAAGTATGGGGAGGTTTGAACCGAATCATATTCAGGAGAGCATGAATCTTGAAGTATGAAGAAGTTCATTTACCCTTTAGTAAAAGAAGGAGCAGAAGCATATTCAGGGAGCAACAAACCTTGAAATGAAGCAGTTCATTTACCCTTTATTAAAAGAAGGAGCATAATCATATTCAGGAGAGCATGAATCTTGAAGTATGAGGAAGTTCAGTTTACCCTTTAGTAAAAGAAGAATCTGAATCATATTCCAGGCACCAACCTTAAATATGAGAAGATTTATATATCAGATAAGCAGCAACCTCTTTATTCGAGTGCTTATCCGTTTTGGCGTGTAAGTCCCTTCCAACGATAAGTGACAGTTCTCCCTCGAGAAGCTTATCAGGGCATTTCCCATCAAAGCCCATTTATTTTGGCATACAGCCGGTTCTTTTCACCCTGTATATTTGCTACGGAGTTCCGAAAGGCCCGTTTGATCCTGTCACGAGAGATAGTTTACAGAAGCTTGGATGTTATTCTTTGCTCAATGCTCCAGCATTATGTGATCGATCTTGCCTTCGTACATGATCCAGTTTCACTTTTAGATTCCCCAGTGGAGGCCGTCTCATAGGTACCATCTCCATTTGAGAATCTCGTTCCTTTTCTAAAAAAGACAATTGGTCGTGTTCGCACCAGTTGACCATCATTTTAGAATTCCCCGGTGTTGTGCTGTGTCCCCGCGCGTCGTTTTCCTCAATGTGCTCTTCTCGTAGCGTCTGTCCCTGTGTCGTCGTATTCGTCAGCATTGTCGCATTCATCATTCCAGCATACGCATCATATCATATTCATGGCATCGTCTGCATTAGTCTGTTCTCGCTTGGTCCATAGCATTGCATATCGCCACATATAAGGGCAAAATTTTCGGTTATCTATATTTAAATCCCTCCACCATGATTCCTCGAGTCTCCGTCACTCAAATCATCCGGTGTAGCTATTTAAATAGGGGCAACTGTAATACCCCAAATTTTACCCTTACATTTAGTCAGTCATTTCGCATATCACTCCATTTTGCATCCATTAAATCACTAACTAGTCGTTTGAGTGCATTTTATTTCGCAGGAATTACCCCCAAGGGGGCGTTTTGGTCGTTTCAAGCAGAGTTTGTAATGTTGGGATAAATAAGACGTCCATTTTCGAGGCATTTGTTTACATGGATTAATCATGTCAAGATCATGTGACGAGTAGCTTATTTTATCACAATGAGTTGAGATTTGAACTTAAAATGAGGAGAATGTTGCCAAAGCTTGGTTTGAGGAGTCACGTAATCAAGGGGATTTCAATTTGGATCTGGTTATGTTACGGGATATCATTCATTGGATCGAGGCAAAGAGGAAGTAAGTTTTAGATATTTTGGAACTTTTATCCACAAGTGTTCATAAGTTATGGCTTAAAGGTGAGTTTAAATAATTTATGAATTATTATTCATGAATGTTTAGACTTACAATTGAGAAAATTACAATGAACATTTTATTGGATTTTTATTTCACAAATATTTAAAGTTACAAGTTTGAAAGGGAAAATTGTTTCTGAATACTTAATTTGCTTACAAGAGAAGGATATTACAATGAATATCTTATTCTAAAAGAAAAATCCTAAGTCCTAAATGTTCTTCAATGAGTTTCCTTGAGTTCTTCATACAACTTCTGATCAACCTGCATAACAAAAAGAAAACAGAACAGAACAGAAAAAGTGTTAGAGGTTGTTTGACACTCTCAGAACAATTGTCATCATCGAGTGCCGGGAGTGGCACGACCAAAGCCGCATCCTACCCCCGTTACCGATCTGTGCCATTGACGTCAAATCAGGTGGTTATCGTTCTTATCATACGGGACAGCCGAGAGAGACAAAGAGTAAATGAAGTAGGGACTGAATTGCTTTGCCAAAGATCATATGCCGAAGTTGGATTCTGTTTCAAAGCCAAGCTAAGTACCATTCCATCAAGTAAACATGGTATCGTTTCCAAACTGATACAAAACTATCAGCTCAAAATATCAGATCAGGCCCGAAGGTCGTTACCACTAAGGCATCAAAACCAATTGGCTCATACCCTAAGGTCATCATCGCCAATAACCTTCACTTGGCCACCTTGACTCAATCGAAGCATCAGCATCAGTTCACTGGAAAAAAGAAGAGGAAAGTGAGTATATGTCCCAAATCGATGTTCATGACCGAAATGAATGGAAAACCACACATCAGCTCAGAAAGAAACAGTTATTTGTTCTGAAAGAACCAGAGATGTATCAGTAAAAAGCATATCAATAGCGGCAACAGGATGAACCGAAAGAATGATCCAATCAAAACCATCAAGAGCATTCGAACCATGGCAGAAAATCAGATATCAGCTACTTGTTCAAAAGGGTCAATCCATCATCATTTAAGGGTAATCCCACGTCTGCAAGAAAGCATCAAATTTATTAGAAAAAACTAGAAAGAATCAATCCCATCAGAAAAAGACATCAGTTCGAAGAGGGATCCAAAACTATATCAGCAGAGCCGTATCAGTCTACGCCAGGTTCGAAGCTCGATGGTATCGGATCGGGACCAAAACCGATAAATCCACGACGACATCGAAAACTGGATAACCGAAGTTAGCCCATGGGAAATCTGCATCAAGAAGAACCAAACATCAGGTTTACATCAGAGAAAAAAAAACTCAATCATCAATAAGGTCAGAAGCAATTCACCAAATTCCCAAATGGGCACCCACATCTTAACAAATTTCCAAAACCAAACACGGTTTATCAAAGTAAACCGCAAATATCCAAACGAGTTCGGTTACGAATCCCAAAAAGGGAAGAAATCTCAATCAGAATCCAATCATCATAAGATACGAAGAGAATCAAGTCTTATCAGTGAAAAGTAACGTAAATCATTGCAAATAAAGGCCCAATACAAATGGATTCATAGAGATATAAAAAGGGATGAGATCACCTCGTTGGAACCCTAGACGGAGAGGGAGACTGAGGCAACCAGAGCAAAAAGCGACGACGAAGAGAAGAGGAAGTCACCGAAACTCATCCCGCGATAGAAGGAGAGTTCACCGACGCCGTTCATTCCCCCAACGAGCCAACCTCCTTCCTGAGGCTCAGCTTCTCACATCATCGCCCTCATAATCATCCCATAAATCGCTAACGATCGAACATCGTAAACCTCCGCGAAAATCACCGTTAAAAACGACGTAAGCTCATTCAGGATGAGTAATGGTTGCTATGTGGTTATTTTTTTTCTTTTCAGGTTTGGAATGAGAGAAATCGGAGAGGACAAGAACATGAGAGATGAGAAAGACGAAGAGAAACGAGCCACAACGGCGCCGCGGAGAATAGGGTTTTGAAACCCTAGATCTCTCTTTTGCTGCGTTTACACCAACCGGGTTGGGTCCGGAGGTGATTACCGGCCCAACCCCCCTTTTTTTTATTTATTTGTTTTTTTATTTATTTTATTTTTATTATTGTAATTATTTTTAATTTTTTTCTAAAATAACATTAAAATCCATTTTTTAAAAAAATAAAAAAGGATAAAAACAGTTTTTGAGGATTTAAGTTAAATTAATTTACCAATATTGAAAATCCTATTTTAATTCAAATTGAAGTTTACATCATAAAATAAAACCACAAAAAGATGCATAATTTCACTTCTTCACCATCTGATAATTCATCTAATTCTGCCCACTAACGTTGTTTGTTCGTTTTGCAGTTTATTGCGTTTACCGTTATTTATTTTATTTTATTATTGTTCAATTCAAATTTCATTATCATATTGTATCTGCTCCTCTCATGTAACCTCGCGAACCTAACAATCTCTCTTTAAATTCTGCCTTTAAATTTCTGCTTGCATGGTTTAAATTATGACATTATCTCTCTGTTTGCATGATCCAATTATCACACTTCCATCAATACTTCTGTCACATTATACACATCCGAAGGTTAGGTCTAACTGTTTGGCCGCCGCGCCAATAGTCCATAAAACTTCACAACTACAAACTTCAAACCCTAATTCTCACAAATGCCTCGCCGCAGGCAAAGTTACCATTTTACCCCTAGCACTAGGTCAAAGAGCCGCCGTGCTCATTTTAGGGTTTCCCGCCGCGGAATCCCTAACCTAATTTAACCCTAATTACAACTTAACAATTCAACGTAGAGATTTAGAGTTTTTACACTCCACGTAAGCGTATCCTTAAGATGCGTTTATTCCCCTTGAGACCTTGACCACAGTCAAGAAGTCTCTAACCTCCCTTCTGAGGGGAACTACAATTACTCTGATTCCACTCCCGTAAGGATACGTAGGCACAAGATGCGATGTCTTGCCGAGTAAACTTAGAATTAACCCCTTAGGTCTCTTTTCTCACTTTTAATCCTTTGTACATATACCTAAAGCAAATAAATAAGGCAAATAGTAAACATCTGAACAAAAGGTTCCTGTAGAGTACTACAGAAGTTTAGGGTGTTAATACCTTCCCTAAATTTAACCAACCCCCGAACCCTAGATCTTTCTCCGCATTGTGTTTACGATGCAAAATAGGTTTTCCCTCTTTTGACCTTTTCCTTCGGATAAATCAAAGAGCGGTTGTGAATTGAATTGCGATTCAAACTCATTGATAGTTTGTGATCCTATTTCCACCGCAACAAGTAGCAACACTAATACCATAACTACAACCTTGTATCTATCCAATATTATTACAATACTGGAGCAAAATAGAACAAAATGTAACAGTAAAAAAAAAGTGCTAAAGAGTGCTAAAGGAAATTCATTCTCCTTAAATTGTCTTATTAAGAAATAATACAAAGTTAATCATAATATTTTGAAGTCGGTTTGTGCATAATGTCAATAAAATGTCATACTCGGAGAGAACTGTCCATTACTGTATAAGACTTTTGGAGACACAGACATGAGATTTTCAAAACTAAAGATCAAAGATTTAATTAAAATGCAACAAACAGGCGGTTGTATCCACAAAATTCACAATGAAACAAGATGGCGACAATCTTCAACTTCGACGCACATGCTAGCGTAAATTGAATCAAAACCTCAAAAGCATATATCCATGGACTAAAAATACCATACACAATATTAATGGGCTTGCTAACATAACATGATGCTTGGAACCCTTCTAATATGCCATTTAATTTGTGTGAAATTAAAAATAAATAAAAACTAATCACGTTGAAACATGGTGGTATACAGAGATGTAAAGATATCATCATGCATTGCCTATTGAATTCACACACTCATCTTATCATATTACATATTCAAACCAAATGCTATCCTCTTTACATAATCTTTATCCAACAATAAAAGCCAAATAAAGACTAAAGGAATCCAATTAACCGAATGAATTGCAATAAATAAGAGAGGATTAAGTCATGGCTTGTGAGCCATCAACAAGCCAACTTCAGAACAGGGTTTGTATTTAACTTATCATGCATTAACCTAGAATGAAATATTATCAATCTGGAGTCAATTTGAATGTTGTGTTGAAAGTTTAACAGAAACCTCAGGACTGAAATATTACCTCATGAATGCAATATTGCTTCAATTATAATTGTGTAGTTTGAAAGCAAAACCTTGCAGTGTCGCAACACACCAATGCCGTAATTGCGTAACAAGTTCTTTATGACAGTGGCAGCATCAATGCATCGAACCAGACGCGTTATCTTTAGTATTCTGTTTGGGCTCGCGACCTGCGCAATATCAACAGCCAGCCAAATAGAAAAGAAAGAAAACTCGTTCTTACTTGAACTGTCGAGAGTCGTTGTGATTCAGCATTGAGGAATTCTGCTGCGGTAAACCAATAGCTATAACACCGTTAAAAACTTCTGAATCTTGGCCTGTGCTTTCGCAAAAAATATTTAGCCTTCCATGCATTATTCAAACCAGCCATAAACTATAACTGAAGGAAACAAAGCAAAAGAAAAAATAGAAAGAAGGAAGCAATAAGTGATGCAACAGTTGCCAAGACTCATTTTCATAAGCCCTCGGGAATGGGAATCGAAACTCAACGGCGTTTGTGTTTAGACTTGAACTGTGAATGGGGTTCACGACCTGCACAGAAATTAGCAGCAACCCAAAACAACAGGCAATTCTTTTTAAATACAAACAACAACATTGATTTGAATGAATCAGCAGCAACAATATCATGTCAGTAGAAGCCAAACGCCATAAGTTTCAGAGAATAAATGCCATGTAAAATTGCAAATAAAGAGGAAGAAAACTTACACCTCCAAAAATTAATCGGAACAGAACTCATTAAACAGGGCCGGTTCGAGATGTTGAAACCAGTTGAACTTGAACGAGACGATGTACGAAATTAATACGTTTTGATTCACACGTGACGTTGAAGCCGAACCGTGGTTAGTTCGAAACAAATCAGAAATGCATCTTCCTTAGACAAATCTCCGAACACTAGCTTTATGGTTGAAGTCGATAAACCGATGATGAGTGAAAAGCAATGATGAGCAGTGTAACATGTTCTCAATTCAAGTTGAATGGCTAGCAAAATGAAAGTGCGAGTCACCGCTGAGCTTGTCGAATGTAGGGTCGCGAGGAAGCTGGTATCCATGCTTCACCGGTTTAAGCTAGCTCAGATGCGTATTCCCTGCGTGAATCGTGAGTCCCCTAGTTGAAACATAACCTGCTAAAAGTGGTCCAAGAGCAGCTCCGACAGAACCAGTACCATCAATGATTGCAATAACAGTAGACAGTGCTCGAGAATTCCCACCACTAAAGCCCTGAGTACCGAGATCGGAAGCCACAACAGTTGTGATTAGCGAGTATGGACCATTCACCAAAAAATCCAGAAAGAAACATCAAAGTGATGTTGGTAAACATAGAGATGTTCCCAAGAAAACGATACAAAAGAATGGCTGGAATTGATAGAAACAAGAATATAATTGAAGTAACAGCACGCGCTTCAATCATTTTCAAACATCTTCAATAAAGGGATCGAGTTATATTCGTATTGAATTAAAAAGAAAGGATTGGGTGTAGACCTCTTCTTCTCTGAGTGTCGAGATGCTCACTGTAGTGTGGGTGGTTTAGACACTCGTCTTTCAATACGAAGACGTCTTTCTTTCCATTTCTTTCCATTTTCAAACCATTTTTCTCCTAAAACCTCGGCCCCGCGCCGAGTGCATTTTCAAAATCTCTTTCAATAAGGAAACAAATCATCTTTGTATTGAAATAAAAGAGGGGATTAAGTGTAGATTTTCTTCCTCTCCGAGTGTCGAGATGCTCACTGTAGTGTGGGTGGTCTCGATACTCGTCTTTCAATACGAAGACGCGACTTTATCCACCTATCTCTTTCCACACCTTATCACAATTTCTCTTACATTCCTTTCTCACCTAAAACCTCGGTCCTGTACCGAGTGCATTTTCAATTCCTTTTCATATACAAAACTTGAATGGTCGTGGAGTGGTTAGGCGTAGGCCTTCTCCTATCCCGAGTGCTGGCGTTTACCGTAGGGTTCTCTGTCGCAAAACACTTACCATTCAAAACCAAAAACATCTTTAATAAGAGAACGAAGTTCTTTTTGCGTTGAATTAAAGAGAGAGGATTAAGTGTAGTCTTCTTCCTCTTCGAGTGTTGGGATGCTCACTGTAGTGGGGGTGGTCTTGATACTCGTCTTTCAATACGAAGACGCTACGTTCGCCACACCTTTTCATAGCAAAAACTTTGAGATAAAGAATTGGGTACTACCCGCAAGGGGTTACTATCCAAGGACTTATCTCGCCCCAAAAACAATCTCACAAATCAAACGTGACTTCTTGCCTCGCGTGGCGAAAACTAATCGATCTTTTCAAAAAGGATATGTTATGTCCGTTCTACCGCAAACAGGTAACGCCTAAGTCTCCTCACATGCGAGCAACAATACACCTAAAATGCTAGAATGCGTACGATAACATCATCCACAAAAACTTTAACAAACCGTAGGCCGAACTATGGCTGCTCTGATTCTTTACTTCTTCAAGTAAAGATACGTAGGCACAAGGGCCACAATCCTTGCCGAGCACATTCCCCCCATATTTGTAGTTCCCCGAACTACGTAGACTCTGACTTTCTCACATCTATTGAGAATACGTAGGCATAGGACTGCGAAGTCCTACCGAGTCTGTTCTTTCTCTTTTCTTCCCCGTTATCCCTCCTTTCTTTGTTTCTAAACCTTTCTCCTTTACCCTTTGGAAAACACTTTTATAGCATAATATTTAAGCAGATATCTTCACACGTCGACAAACAAATGGTTCCCATCAAGTACGATGGATGCGAGGGGTGCTAATACCTTCCCTTCGCATAACCGGCTTTCGAACCCGTTCTTGGTTGCGAGACCATCTTATCCATTCTTTTCTTAAGGTTTTCTCGATATTTTCCTTTCCCCTCATGGGATAAATAAAGTTCGATGGCGACTCTTCTGTCCTTTCTTTTCGCCTCCCCGTCGTTGCATTTTTCGAGTAGCGAAAGTTGTTGTTGAGCAGTATGGCAGGAAGGAATGATGTTGCGTTGGCTGCTTCTATGCAAGCGATGGCGCAGGCGCTTTCTAATCAGAACCAAGCTGCGGATGCCCAATTCAGAGATTTGGCGCAGTTTTGGAGTAACAAGCCGCCGACGTTTGAGGGAGGAGTTTTGGATCCTGAGGCTGCATAGAAGTGGTTGAAGGCAATTGAAAAGATTTTCAGGACTATGAATTGCAGTGATGAGAAAAAGGTGAGGTTTGGTAATCACATGCTGGAAGGCGAAGCAGAAGCTTGGTGGGATAATTGTCGTCAGAGGTGGGTGACTGCAGGAACTACGATTACTTGGGATGTGGTTCGCAAAGGTTTTCTGGAAAAGTATTTTCCGGAAGACATTCGGAGTGCTAAAGAGATAGAGTTCTTGGAACTGAAGCAAGGCAATCTGACCGTAGCAGAGTATGCTGCAAAATTTGAAGAGCTGGTGCAGTATTGTCCTCATTACAATACTGATGATGCTATGACATCTAAATGTTTGAAATTTGAGAATGGGCTGGGTCCGGAGATCAAGTTGGGAATTGCTTGTCAGAAATTGGTTGATACCGTCTTCTTCCTTGTGAAAAAACAAGCATGTTTGACTTTAATTTCATTAAATTTGGTTAAGAATTGAAGATTTGAGATTGAAATCATTTTTTGAGTTTTGCCTTGAGTTTGCCATGGTTTGGTTGCCCAGAAACACACCTTTTATGGTATATCTTCAACTGGGGTGGCTTGATACATTGGATGTATCGCCACCCCAATGGTTGTCACCTTGCTTTCAAGTATCTTGCCATGCCATGTGAACCGAGTTTGACCCTCAATGAGGGCACTTTTTCATCATTTTTATGATTTTCATGGTTTTTACTATTTCTCCTTCCATTTCCATCTATTACTCACACGCATGAAGTGGTAGAGTTGGCAATATTTTGAGTCCATGATCTCAAGGTCTTAGGTTCAAACCTTGAAGGAGACATTTCGTTTGTTTTAATCACTAATTTATTTAATTTTTATTTAAATTTCAAATTAACATAACTTCTTCATTTTTAATCATTTATAAATGATTTTTTTATAACATCTTGTGTTGTAACATATTTTCATATAATGTTTAAAGAATTCTAAAAATTATATTTTAGAAACACTTTACATTGTGAGAAAGTTGTGTGCCTTTTTAGGGTTTTCACCCTCCTATCTCTCATTCTTCATTTCAAAACTTTGATTTCATTCTATTTGAGTTTAATTTGAAGTTATTATGAACTTGGCTTATTAGATCCCATTTGTATTTGATTTTTAAAACAAAACATTTTGCTTGTAAGCATTTAAGTGGTTCATCTTTTAAAACTTATGAAATTCCCATGAAATATTTAACTTCTTACTTACATGGTTGTGACATTGTTTGATTGTCTATACTTAATTTTCATCAAGTGTATGATGTTTGCTTATGTGGTTACATATGACATCCTTTTACCTATAACATGTTCACCGCAAGTTGTAACTTATTTGCATTTATTCATTGGTTGTTACCTTCATCTTTGTTAAGATATTTCATGGTTGTTACCTTCATTTTTGTTAAGATATACTTTCATCTTTGTTAAGATACTTCATGGTTGTTACCTTCATCTTTGTTAAGATATTTCATGGTTGTTACCTTCATCTTTGTTAAGATATTTCATGGTTTTTACCTTCATCTTTGTTAAGATATATCATGGTTGTTACCTTCATCTTTGTTAAGATATCTCATGGTTTTTACCTTCATCTTTGTTAATATATTTCATGGTTGTTACCTTCATCTTTGTTAAGATATCTCATGTTTGTTACCTTCATCTTTGTTAAGATATCTTATGGTTTTTACCTTCATCTTTGTTAAGATATTTCATGGTTGTTATCTTCATCTCTGTTAAGATATTTCATGGTTGTTACCTTCATCTTTGTTAAGATATTTCATGGTTGTTACTTTCATATTTGTTAAGATATTTCATGGTTGTTACCTTCATCTTTGTTAAGATATGTCATTTGGTTTTGACCTCTTGTGCTTAAGTCTTGTAAGAACCCTTTCATGATATTGTAATATCTTTGTGCCTTATTTGGTTATTGTTACGGTGAAAATTGTGATACCAAGCTATTGATTAACTTGAATCCTTTTCATTTTACAGCCGAACTTTAATTTATCCAAATGAAAGGTCTAAAGAAAGAAAGGACCCTTTTCGCGATGTAACAACAACGCTAAGAGATTCGGGGTAAGGGGTTGGTTATGATAGGGTAGGTATCTCACATCCTAAACATCCGTAGTACTCTACGGGAACCTTTTGCTTGTTTATATGCTAAATTTGCTAGGTATTTGCTAGGGATTAGGGTTGGGATCAAAGGTGTAGGTTGATAGGTAAAGACCTAAGTTTGTTTCTAAGTTTGCTCGCAAAGACATCGCGTCCTTTGCCTACGTATCCTAACTAGGATAGAATCAGAGCAATCGTAGTTCATCTCACAAGGTTTAAAGAACACTTGATTATGATCAAGGTTGAAAGGGGAACAAACATAACAATGTTTGTGTAGAGTTTAACAAAACTCTCTAGGTCTATGTTACAACACTCAAGAGGGGGAAGTAAGAATTCATCACTATGATTCTTACATAGAGTTGACAAACTCTATCCTAGGGTTCTAGTTGAAGAACACTCCTAGTAGAGGGGGAAGGTCGAGGGGGAAGGTCGCTCGTCAAGATATCGCATCTTGTGCCTACGTATCCTCATTGTCCAATGAGAAATCAGAAAGGTCGTAGTTCGGGCACGGACTAAGGAATGGGGATCGATTGGTTCTTTCCAGACTAAAAGAGGGAGAAGGTTCTATCCAGACCTAAAGTTGAGTCCAATTGATTCTTTCCATACCAAAAGGGGGGTTAAGGTTCTATCCAGACCTATGGGTTTAAATCCTATTCGTTCTATCCAGACCAAAAGGTGGGTTAAGGCTCTTTCGAGGACTATGGGGTATTGAGCTATCTATGACCCAAAGGTCAATAGAGAGACTTTTCCTTTGGAAGGAGAGAGAAAAGGCAGCTTGGATGAGAACTAAAGAGTTCCATCACTTTGGGGAGAATTACTTGACAAAGCAATCAATACTTAAGTATAAGGAGTATGGTTACAACCAAACAAGTATGCATATTACAATAGGCAAAGAAGGTAATTAGTCACAACCAAAGATCATGTATCTTAACAAAGATTTGAAAGCATGAAGGTAACAACCCTGTAAACAAATCACAATTTGAAAGTAAACATGCTATAAAGTCAAATGTAACAAATGTAACAACAAGGTGTATAGATTACAATCAAAACACAAACAAATTAGTTTAACCTCATAATTTAGGAGGAAAAGACGTAGGTTCATGGTAACAACCAATGAGAAAATAAAATCTTAACATGCTAGCAAACACAAAGGAATCAAGCATCAACAAATCTCACAAGATAAATTAAGCATGGCCTAAAAGGAATTCATCAAGACGCAAGGTAATGACCAAAAAACGAACCAACTTCCAAGTAGGCAAAAGACATTGTGACAACAAACAATTTGAGATATTTTTTCATTAAATGAAAATAGACAATAACATGAACAATTTGCAAAAAGAATGGATTTAAAATGATGAAAAACAAGTAAGCTATGATTTTTTGAAGTTTTATGAAGATAATAAGCAAAACATGTAAATAAAAAAGAAATGGTCATGGGAGGGGTTTGAACCCACACCCTTTTGTTCACAAACTCAACATTCAACCACTTAGCCACTATGCGCGCGCTGTCAAGGAATGGAAAGAAGAGATAAAATAGTAAAACACAAGAAAAATCATAAAATGCGCAAAAATTGTCCTCACTGAGGATCGAACCTGGGACTTGTGCAATGCAGTTTGACTTAAGAGCTAGTGTGCAACCACTGGGGTGGCGATACATCCAAGTATTATAGCCACCCCATTAAAACGTACACCTTAATCAAAGTGCATAGTCTAGGTAAAGGAAAGAACAAGTGAAAAATGAAAATACGGTTTGCTCTCAACATCTTCAAATCTCAACCAGTTTTCGTGAACCTTTAGTCAAAACTGATTAATTTTTGATGAGGAGTAAGATGGTAACAACCTTTATCTCAAATTACGCATACATAATAAAAAATCAAATGAACATGCCAATTGAAACTTGGAGATGCATTTCGATGACCACAGAGCACAACAGATGCGATTTTGATTGAAGAAAGGCATGAACAAACTATAAACATGCTGCTGAATGAGTTCTGACAAGAATTTCACTCAAAACATTATTGGAGCAAAAAAGTATATGAGCTGCAACATTGCTCATGAGTTGCAAGTGACCAAACTAGTTGTAGCATGTCCATAATCTAAACATAGACTCAAACAAACAAAACACATCATGAATTCGACTGTTAGCATTAAACTAAAAGGACATGAGGCTGCAAGGTTATGTCATTCATGAATTTCCATTAAAACATACACAATGCAAAGTGGTTTATGGGTAGTATGATGTTCTAGCACGATATCATTACAGTGCTGTTCCCAATCTACTTAGCACCAAATACAGGTTTCACACCTTATTGCAACAATCTAGAGAACCAAAGGTAATGATAACAAGAGTTAACAAGCATGAAGCAAAATCAACATTCATCACATACGTTCATGGTTAAAAGTGATGACTAGAATTGATCCAATCATGAGTTCCAAAACATGTTTATGACTGTTTCAATTTTTGCCTAAGCCTAGCAGTACACAATGAACAACTTAAAACCACTGTCTGAAGATAAACTAGCAGCCACACCAAACATCAGTTAATCACAAGAGGCAAAAACCTGTTCACAACAAATCCTAACACAGCATGATCAAAATTAATCACAAACTTGCCAACAACCAAGTATGCTAAGCTGACAAATTCAGGCCTCAAAAACAGTCATTACATTGCCAAAGTTCAGATTAATTCATCAAGCTAAGTCACCACATGAAGTCACAACTTCACTAATCAAATAAAGGGATTATCATGATCAATACCACAAATCTTAACATTACAATGCTAAGTCAAGGATGATGTACACTAGAATCAAAGAGTCAATACACTAAAACATGTCAAGTTGACAAACTCAAACTCAGCATAAGCTTTGACAGCAGCCCTAAAATAGTGCTCTAATGACAGTTACAAAGTAAAACAACATATGCTAGACAGGTCCGAACATGAACAAAGGTAAACCTCACCAATGATAAATGTCAAACATAACAATGTTTAATATTGAAGCATCTAACCTAAACCTCTCTTGCTGGCAGATTTTAAACTCAAACAGGTTTTGGTGGTTATTCAACATAACAATGTCAAAAGCATAAACTTATCAAATTTTCAACGGCATACCTTCACAAAGGTAAAAAAAGAGCAACTACACATGGTGTTGGCCTCACAAATACTTGACAGCATGTTTGACAAAACACTTCAACATGACAATGTATAAGCTTTCTATCAAAACCAATCAATACATGATGATGCATATTAATGAACGAGATTTAGAATGAGATACCTCTTGTAGTCTCCCCACACTTAAGCTATGAAAGAACAAGAATTCCTTTCTTTGAGCAAGCTTGAGAATATTGCTTCTTCTTAAAGAAACAATACAATCTTATGGACAGTTTGAGCAATGGGCCTCCCAACTGACTTTGGGTGTTTTGGACAGTTGAAACACAATATATATGAGGTGTATGAACGGTTTAAACAGATGGAAAATGCCTATGTAGTGACTTGGCTCTCAAAATGCATAAAAGTCAAAATATGGGGTGTGAGGGTTGAATTTTATATTGGTGGATTTTTGAGAAATGTAACAATGGGAACAGCTTCAAATGGCCATTTTAAGGTTGTATGAATGGTCTTTGAAGGGTTTTGGTGTTTGGAGTGGGAAGTGGCATGAAAAGTGCAAGATGGTGATTTTTTGCACTTATGCACTTTCAAACAAGGAAGGAAATGAGAGAGCTATGAGTTGGTATGTGTTCTTGATAGCTCTGGTGTGTGAAATAGAGTGTGGAGAAACCTCTATTTATAGGCCATGAGGAGCTTGGGGCAGATTTGATGTATTGGCTCTTTGGAGGGAAAATTGGAGAAATTCTTCCACAAAATCTTGGCATATCTTCATCCATCATACTCTTGGCTCAATGCAAGCAAGAACTCAAGTGAAATGAGATGTGTGAGGTGATTGAAATGAGGCTAGAGAGGTAGGGAGCTGCAGCTGCCACATCATTGCATAAAGTTTCTCTTTCCTCTCTTTTATTTGAATAAAATAATGCCAAGTTGCTTCAATCTTGCAATGTCCTTCAAACCATCCTATCTTCTGGTTTTCTCCTCATCCATGCCTCACATTATCAGTATGGATCATGATCCAAGGGTTGAGGATAGCCCAAGTTGTGAAAATCCAATTTTGACAAGTTTGGACCAAGTGGTTTTAAGTGTGACAGGCCCAACTTCCATATACCATAACTCATAGCTCACAAATCCTCTTGGGGAGTTCTTGTACTTTTTGGAAAGCCCTTGTGTAGCTATACAACTTTCATTTTCATCAAAAAATTCCAATTCTATGCACATCTTGACTGAAAAACCCCTTGAAGTTGGCTGAAAAAGGGATTGGTATGGCCAGAATTTGTGAAATTTCACTAAGTCCTTTACACTTGAAAACTGAATTTGATCATAACTCCAATTCTATGCATTTTTTGAATATGGACCATTTTGGGACTTTTGTAGAGGATGTTAATACCTTTCTAACAAGCTTGGAACCACCTCATTTGGATGTGTGGTTAGGGAGTTATGGTCTAGCCCTTTCCAAAACTCTAATTTCCCGATTTTTCGATTACTCCTCAACCCTTGATCTGATGGCCATGAAATTTTATGGGCAGGTGTAATATGTCATATGTAACATTTTTTATTCACATCATGAAGTCCAATTCCTTAAGATTGAAGAGTTGACTTTTCGGTCAACCGTACGATCGATCGATGATTATCGGACCGTCTGTTCTCGTTTCGGGACTCCCAAGACCTTGAAACTCTTTGAGGGGACTTCAATAAGCCTTATAAACTTGTTGGACCAATGTTGCATCATTGAATCACTTCTTAAATCAAAAGTCAAACTACAGTTGACTTTTTCGGCCCGAAAACCCTAATCGGGTGCCCTGAACTGCACTGTACTTGATCCGTGGGCGATTACCTCGAATTGAATTCATACATGATCCAATGTGGTGTCCTTGAATTTGTTTCATAAATGATTCAACCCAAAACATTGGTTGATCAATTCTCGAAACTTCGATTTTGTCGGTGCGGAACCCTAATTCACCTGCATCTTGACAAAGACACACTTGAAACTTGTTAAGGTTAGATAATCGAATGTATATGACCCTAAAATGATAACGAGGATATAAGGGGTCAAAATTTGGGGTGCAACAGATGCCCCTATTTAAATATTTTCACTAGATGACAATGAGAGATGACATTCCTCAAAGAATCATAGTGAAAGGTATTTAAATATAGAAAACCCGGAAATTTTGTCTCTTAGATCCGATGGTATGCGAAAGGACAAATGCTAAAATGACATGAATTCTAAATGATGCTTTAATGCGAGACACGATGCAGACACACAAACCATAAGTGAAATAAACGGTGATATAACGAGTAACCACTCGTGGGGGACCCAACACACTAGGGAAGCTTCTCTGAGGCAGAAGTCCACTAGGGAAAACTTCGCTGGGGAAAAATTCCACTGGGGAAGCAAATCTTCACCGGGGAAAGACGGAACGGAGACACGAACCTCACTGGGGATAACCAGATGAGAAATTTCCTATAATGAAGAGTTCGAATGGGATCTTCAGGAAAAGGTTGGAAACAGGACCCGAAACACCGGGGAAGCTAGTATCCACTAGTTCTCCGAGACTCGACTGGGGAAAGCAAAAGCTCCAATAGGGATACTGGTGACGAATAACACAACCACGGTTTCCAAAAGTGCTAGTTACCACTAGACTTCCTGGGGTGATGGTGACGACCAATCTAAAGTTCCAAACACATTAGTAAGATACAAGACTTTGGGTGGGGAAATTGGTAACAACCAAATTCACGATTAATGTTCAAGCAATGCCAGCAACCACTGGATATCAATTATCGGATTTTCAAAGAGCTTGGTGACGACCAGATATTTAAACAGGAAGCACAAATATATTCTTCCATACCTTAGGAACAAAAGCTAGTATCCTCAAAACCTTAGGATATAGCAGAGTTCATGTGATTGTAACCATTTTTAGTCTCTGGAACCTTCTGAACTCGGGACTCAAAATATACGTCTCCAAAGGTACACAACCTGTGCTTGGGACAAACAAACATCTTCCAAAGGTACGAAACCTGTGCTTGGATAGGACCAAATACTTCCAAAGGTAAACAACCTGATCCTGCAATTCAAATTTTACATCTCAAAGGTACAAAACCTGAGCTTGGGATGAAGTCAAATATCTATCTCCAAAGGTACAAAACCTGAGCTTAGGATAGAAACCACATCTTCCAAAGGTACGAAACCTCTGCTTGGATAGAACCAAATACTTCCAAAGGTAAACAACCTGATCCTGGAATTCAAATTTTACATCTCCAAAGGTACACAACATGTGCTTGGGATGGAACCATCGTCACTTAGTTTGGAATGATACACAACCAAATTGTCAGTATCTGTCATCCATTGATTTTCAGAACGTCAGTTACCAACGGGCCTTACTTGAAATATGATTGGTTACCACCAACTTGCTTATACCAGTATCCACTGGATTTTCATACAATGCTGATCACAACCGTGTACCAACTTCCCTAAGATAAACTTCTCACATGAGACTGCCGCTTATTTGGGGAGATGGATAAACTGATAAGCTTCTCGGGAGAGACTGCCACTTACCACTGAAGACGATTAAGCTTCCCCGAAGAGATTGCCACTCATCGCTGAATATGATTAAGCTTCCCCGAAGAGACTGCCACTTATCGTTGTTGAATACGATTAAGCTTCTCCGAAGAGACTACCACTCATCGCTGAAGACGAATAAGCTTCTCCACCGAGACTGCCACTTATCATTGAATACAATTAAGCTTCCCCGAAGAGATTGCCACTCATTTTTGAAGATGGATAAGCTTCTCTACCGAGACTGCCACTTATCATTGAATACAATTAAGCTTCCCCGAAGAGATTGCCTCTCATTGTTGAAGATGGATAAGCTTCTCTACCGAGACTGCCACTTATCATTGAATACAATTAAGCTTCCCCGAAGAGATTGCCACTCATTGTTGAAGATGGATAAGCTTCTCTACCGAGACTTCCACTTATCTGCAAGGCAATGCAAAAGTGTTATTCTTGATAAATAGTGCAAAATAAATGCACGTCCAGGTAGGCTCGGCGACCGACAGGGACCAAAGTTCATTCTAGAATCGAGCTAGAAAGAAACTGTCAAACAAGACTCCAACCATTGAGGAATGAACTTGAATGGTGACTCACCTTATCATGGAAAAAGATAACTGAAGCTACCATCATCCACGAGGATTAAACTCTATGGGGAATTGATAAAGGATGGACATTTTATGCTTAAGAGTTGACAACTCTATTGGAGAGAGACCACACACCCAATCACTGAGGAGGGAACCAAAGTGAAACAGGAACAGGTAACAACCAGAGATAGCAAAAATGCACAGATGCCATGCATATGCTTATGTCATGTTTATGTTTATGCTGACAAAACAGACAAAACAAGACCGGAGATGAAATAAACATCTCGATACGGAGACCTAGCCAACTTCACCAAAATTGGACATCAAAGGGATGATCATGAAGATCTATAATTTCACTCCACGGTTACAACCTTCTCTAGGAGAGAGTAATCTTCTTAGGTTACAACATCATGACTTCACTCGGATTTCCGTCATGAGCTTGAATTCTTTGTTGAAGGAAAAATCACCAAGGGAAATTCCAAGATCAACCGAAGTAACAACTTAAATGAGAGCTGACAAAGGGTACCATGAGAACAAACCATTTCTGCCCCATGATGGTACGATAACCCTCTTCAAGTGAGTGACGACTCTTGCGACAAATAGTCTTCAAACCTTTTCTGCCCCAGATTACATGGTCTGTGAGAAGAAGTCATAAGGATGCTTTTACAAAAGAATAAAGATGCTTCAATGTCTTCAAACCCTTAGAGAGATTTACAAATCTCGACGTGACTGCCCCAGTTTAACTGTGTTTACGTAACAAAGTCCTCATACTGTGGAAGTAGCGACTGGGGAACAAACTTTCCCCTGCTAGCTGGTATCTGAAAAAAATTTGCCCCAGACTAAACTGTTCATTGAGAGCTTCATCTGATCTTGACCTGGTCGGCCCTAATTAGTTGAATGTTGCGACGAATGATTTAACAAATCCTTTCAAATTGGTTGCCCCAGGCTGAGCTTCCTTTATCAAGTCAAATTCCCTAGTTGACAGCGTTTGTTGGGATTCCTTTGATATTGGATTGTCTTGCACACAATGTTGTTCATTAAAAATCGGCAATTCTTAATGTAAAATTTAGGAAATCTTTTGAAAACATTTTTTTTATGAAACACACACGGCGGAGTGACCAAGTGATCATAGTGAAAGTGATCCAATCATTTACAAATGATGGATAAAGTGATGAACACACACAAATATCAAAGATCATTAGGAGTCAGGTTATCCAACCTTGCTGTAATATGCTTTCAAAAAAACCTTACCTCAATTAGGTCTTTTAAGGGTTGTAACGTGACTCGGTTCATGGTTCAAGAAACAAAGGATAAAGGCTCAAAGTTATTTGGTGCCACCCACTCTCCATGATGAACTCTAATCCTACGCTCAGTTGACTCAAACTATGCATTCAGGTTCTTACAGACTTAAGAATTGAACTAATGATAGTTAGTGATGGTTCACGAACCTAGGGTAGTCACTACTCCCTTGTTATGTTTGATAGCTTTTTCTATTTGAGGATTTTTTTTAGAATGGAGAAACTTACAGAATTCCTCTCCATATTATCCTTGACGTTTGTTTCTTTTGAACACACGGCCAACGGGATGCCCTATTTTTTGCCTAAGTCTCCTTTATAGCTTTTGACTTAGCGGGCCTTTTCATTTTTCTTCTTTCTTCTCTTTTGAGAAAGGAGGTGACTACCTATTTAATGGATACGGTGAACCATCATCGTCTTTTATGCTGAAAAGCATTTTTGAGACTTGCTTGTTGTGTGCGAAGGAAACCTGAGTGTACCACCTTTATATGAAAAGTGTATTGTATGCACATATCTCCAAGTTAACTGAGAACTACTCGCCCCGGGTTTGAGATTTAAGGTTTTTATTTGTAAAGAAATAAAACTCCTACTTCTAGGCTCGAAGGGGTTAACGAGGGATTATCTTCCTTATTTCTCCAGTGTTTAGGGATTGAAACAATGCCTTACATCATCGGCAAAGTTAAATTGAAAGCACATCAACAGCAGTTATGGATACAATTTTCATCATCCTCCCCAACCTTTGCTTTAAACAATACTTTAGTAAAGAAAAGAAGTTTTTGCATTTTTCGTTATGACGATGAAAGAAAGAGTGAAACGAATGGACTTAATCAAAAGATGCACAAACATTTCATTAATATTGCCAATTCAAAATGAACAACAACTTACAAGCAATTCAAATGCAGAAAAAATGCAACAAAATGCTGAAACAGTTTACGACTGTCAGTCTTAGGGAATTGAACTGTTGACAAACTTCAAATTTTAGGCTCATGCTGGGAAACCACCTACTCCTTATGGTACATAATTATGAGAGGTCTCGTGGGCCCTTTGCTTTTGGATTCAAGAATCGCAACACTGTCGTTTGATTTATCCTCATGAGGTTTCAATAACTCTTGCAGTCGTAGCTTAAAACCTTCACACTCTTCAACTAGGTGTCCTATTGTCCTAGTATGATATTTGCATTCCACTTCTGGGCGGTCTTCTTCGAGGATCAAGTTCTTGTCAATGATCAACTGTTGTACAAGATAACCTAATGCCATACATGCATTTAAATTGTGTCCCTCGGCTTCTTTGTGAAATTCACAAGTCAAGTTTGCGTTATGCCATGGTCCTGGCACAAGTTTGGCTAATCGCAGAGTCACTAGTGAATTCTGAATCAAAAGCGGGTAAAGTTTACTTAGCGGTACTGAAGTTGGTTTACCGCAAGTCTTATTTTTCCTGACATGATCCTTCTTGTTTAATTTCTAGCTTTGAGAAGCTTGAGGAGGAAGAAACACTGAGTGTTGAGAGTCTTCAGTTGAATGCCCTAGTGCCTTTGTATGATGGTCACATTTGGCGTCGATATTGAAGTCCATAGGATGAGGAGGAATCACTGGTTTCAGCTCCTTTGGTATTATCAATCCATCTTGGATTAAGTCTGGCAATATCTGACCGTATGACATTGGAAACGGACTCTCTGGTTTCCTTGGTCTTTGTCGAGCGTGTTGACGCAATTGACAGTTGTTTTGTCGTTGATGTCGAGGATGAGTTGGAGGAACCATCGGAAATAATGCATCCCTAGTTTCTCTGGACGCAACATGGTCAGAGTGGCCTTTTTTCTTCATCATGTTCTGCAATGTCTCAAGTACCCAATTCATCTGACCCTTGAGAATTTTGGTGTCCTCTTTCAGAATTTCCTTAGCTCTCGAAAGTTCATCCATTGTTGCCATTTGTCTTGGATATGTGTTAGGTATCCCCTCTCTTTCTTCTGATATCAACGGAACATAGAATAAACCAAAGGACTGACGCGACAAAGAATGATATGAAAAAATGTTGTTGCAAGTGCAAAATCGCAATTGGTTTTACAAAACTCAGAAGTTTGATTAGATTAAAACCCTATTTTATCCATCATTGGAAAAGTTACAACTTTTATAAAAAAATAAAAAAATAAAAAATACCAGAGATCGAATGGGTTTTACAAAACCAGTTGCGACATGATATGCTTGAAGTGATATGATGAGATGGTGAGATGATGCACACATAACACAAAGGCAAGTATTCACAAATACAATGCATATGCACAAAGAACTCCTAGGCTCAAGATCAAAGCATGAAGTCAAAGGTCTACCCATCCCCAAGGATTTGTACTATGGATTGTTTGTACCTGCCGAACGGGTTCTAACAAAGTTCCCAGAGTCAACAACCCATCTTTCGGATATTATCAATTTCCCAAATCACTCGGTAATCGATAATATTCTTAAGAGAGTCTCGTCTGAGTGTAGTATTGCGTATCGACTATTTCAAAATTACTCCCTTATAGTCATCGCACTACGTCCTAATAAGGCCAAAGTGGGGTAAAGATGTAATCTAAAGGTCCTCAGTGTCAACGGCTCCTTCGTTGAGGGTAGTAATATTTTCATGAATACTCATTCATCATCACTAATTCTCAAAAGGGCCTTCACTGAGCAGTGGTTTCTCAAGTTAGCTTGGTCGGGAATCAACTCCCTATAAGCCTTCTTGAATATACCACCATCCTATCATAGGTGCACTCAAGTACGGGTATAGTACTGTCTCACCACTCAAAGCACCCAATATCATATACATTGACAAATATACATGTTAAGAAAATATTCACAAATATAGCATGTAATCAAACAAAATAGGCTAAACCCTCAAGTTAAGTCACGTCCCCAGTGAAGTCGCCATCTTACTGTTGCGGTGAAAATTGTGATGCCAAGCTATTGATTAACTTGAATCCTTTTCATTTTACAGCCGAACTTTAATTTATCCAAAGGAAAGGTCTAAAGAAAGAAAGGACCCTTTTCGCGATGTAACAACAACGCTAAGAGATTCGGGGTAAGGGGTTGGTTATGCATAGGGTAGGTATCTCACATCCTAAACATCCGTAGTACTCTACAGGAACCTTTTGCTTATTTATATGCTAAATTTGCTAGGTATTTGCTAGGGATTAGGGTTGGGATCAAAGGTGTAGGTTGATAGGTAAAGACCTAAGTTTGTTTCTAAGTTTGCTCGCAAAGACATCGCGTCCTTTGCCTACGTATCCTAACTAGGATAGAATCAGAGCAATCGTAGTTCACCTCACAAGGTTTAAAGAACACTTGATTATGATCAAGGTTCAAAGGGGAACAAATATAACAATGTTTGTGTAGAGTTTAACAAAATTCTCTAGGTCTATGTTACAACACTCAAAAGGGGGAAGTAAGAATTCATCACTATGATTCTTACATAGAGTTGACAAACTCTATCCTAGGGTTCTAGTTGAAGAACACTCCTAGTAGAGGGGGAAGGTCGAGGGGGAAGGTCGATCGTCAAGATATCGCATCTTGTGCCTACGTATCCTCATTGTCCAATGAGAAATCAGAGTGGTCGTAGTTCGGGCACGAACTAAGGAATGGGGATCGATTGGTTCTTTCCAGACTAAAAGAGGGAGAAGGTTCTATCCAGACGTAAAGTTGAGTCCAATTGGTTCTTTTCAGACCAAAAGGGGGGTTAAGGTTCTATTCAGACCTATGGGTTTAAATCCTATTGGTTCTATCTTGACCAAAAGGTGGGTTAAGGCTCTTTCGAGGCCTATGGGGTATTGAGCTATCTATGACCCAAAGGTTAATAGAGAGTGTAATACCCCAAATTTTGCCCTAAGATTTGTCGTCGCATTTCATTGCATTTAATCAATTACTAACAAATTTGTGTAGTCGTTTGACTTTTTGCAGGTAAATATCATATGGCATGCATTTTTTTCTAAAAAGTAAAAATGGTACAATTGGCAAGAGGACATGTGTAAGGAGTTGTGAGTGTGAGAGGTTGAGAGTTCGAATCTCACCTTTGTCACTTTTTGTTTTTTATTATTTTTACTCTAAATTTTTCTATCTTTCATTAAAAAATAACAAAAATAGTTTTTTATTATTATTTAATTATTATTTTCGTATTTTAATTAAATCATTTTTTTAAATATTATTTTTTTCACTTTTTTCTAAATTATTCATAAAAATATCCAAAAAAATCATAAAATAAAAAATATTGAAAAAAATTTTGTTCTTTTTATAATATTTTTGATTTTAGGAATCAATAGGATTATTAGTTTTTATTTTAAGTTTATTTTAATTATTTTAAATTATTTAAAATTTTTTTTCTTAACTAATTATTTAGTTTGGGCTTTAAAATGGGCTTTAGGGACATTATTGACAATTTGGTGTTAACCCTAATTTGTTCCCTATATATACATGTGTTGCTTTGTTGAAAAAGGGGAGAATGAAAAAAACCTAAGAGGAGTGAGTGCCGTTTACCGTTATTTCTTTTTCTTCATTTATTACTGTTGTTTCTTTTTCTTCATCGTTTACCGTTATTTCTTTTCCTTCATCTATTACTGTTGTTTCTTTTTCTTCATCTTTTACCGTTATTTCTTTTTCTTCATCTATTACCGTTATTTCTTTTTCTTTATCTATTACTGTTACGTTTATATATTTATAATTTTTAAATTGTTAGAGTTTATATATATATAAGATTAATTTTTGATCGAATTATATCGATACGATGTTTACACATTTGTGTGCATGACGCGTGACATTTGTGTTAGTTCGATCTGGTTGCGATGATCGCATTTTTGTGTGAGCAATAATACTGTTTTTTTGCTTAATTTCTTTTTCTTTGCGATAAATTTTGTTTCGTCCGATTTAGATCTGGTTGCGCTGAGGGCATTTCTGTGTTAGCAACATTGTTGGGTTATTTGGCACATTTAAAATTCATTATTGCTTTATTATTATTATTATTATTAGTATTAGTATTATTATTATCATTATTTATTATTATTATCATTATTATTATTATTACCATTATTATTATTATTATCATTACTTTATTAAAACTTGTTATAATATAAAAATCTGTTTTTTAAAATAAATAACATTAACATCTTTTCCAAATTAATATGAAAACCTATTATTTTTAAGAAAAACTTTTTTTTAGATAAATTTAAAATAATAACTAAAATCTTTTTTTAAAATAATAACTAGAACCATTTTTTAAAAAAATATATAATAATAACATTAAACCTTTTTTTTATAAATAAAACCTTTTTGTTAGATAATTAAATTAAGACTATTTTTGAAAAGTTTTTTTTTAATAATATTAAAACCTCTTTTTTAAACTTAAATCAAAAGCTTTTTTATATATCACAAATAAACAACAAAGAATATCTATAACTTTCGCACTTCCATTTCATAACTTGTCTGATTACTGTCTGACTCTGTCTACTAACCTTGTGTATTCAATGTGCAGCTTGTTACGTTGCTATTAGCTATTTTAATGTGTTTTTCAATTCAAGTTGTATTATAATTGTATTTGTTTCTCATTTGTAACTTCGCGAACAAATTATCGCGTTTACCTTTCCGCACTTTAATTTTTGTTGTTTGTATGGTTTAAATTCGCGCATTTGCATCGTTAATTTGTCCCATTGCATTCCTCCGAAGGATTAGGTCTAGCCGTTTGGCCGCCACGCCAATAGTCCTCAAAACTTCAAACTCTTACAAACCCTAACTTTTCACAAATGTCTCGCCGTGGACAAAATTACAAAACTACCCCTAGCTTTAGGTCAAAGAGTCGCCGCACTCATTTTAGGGTTTCCCGCCGCGGAATCCCTAACCTAACCCTAATGCACTTAACAATTTATAACATAGAGATCGGAGTTTAAGACTCCATGTAAGCGTGTCCTTAAGATGCGTTTATTCCCCTTGAGACCTTGACCACAGTCAAGAAGTCTCTAACCTCCCTTTTGAGGGGAACTACAGTTACTCTGATTCCATTCCCGTAAGGATATGTAGGCACAAGATGCGATGTCTTGCCGAGTAAACTTAGAATTAACCCCTAGGTCTTTTTTAATTTTCAATCCTTTGTATATACCCTAAAGCAAAATAATTAATGAAATAAATAAAAAAAAATAAACAAAAGGTTCCCGTAGAGTACTACGGAAGTTTAGGGTGCTAA
The DNA here is from genome assembly GCA_963859935.3 of Lathyrus sativus. Classification (NCBI taxonomy): domain Eukaryota; kingdom Viridiplantae; phylum Streptophyta; class Magnoliopsida; order Fabales; family Fabaceae; genus Lathyrus; species Lathyrus sativus. The sequence goes on from OZ012737.1 coordinate 22,101,122, forward strand.
TACCTTCCCTAAATTTAACCAACCCCCGAACCTTAGATCTCTCTCTTTTAGGTTTTTCCTTTCTTTAACCTTTCCTTCGGATAAATCAAAGACCGGTTGTAAATGAATTAAGATTCAAGTTAATCAATAGCTTGACATCCAAATTTCACCGCAATAGAAAATGGCGACTTCACTGGGGAGTCCTAACTATTGAGGGTTATCCCTATTTTGTTTATTTTTCTTCATATATTTGTTTTATTATATATTTTTCTCACTTGTATGTATATATTGGGGTACCTTACTTGGAGTTACTGTGTTGTGAGATAAGTCCTACACCCGGACTTGAGCGACCTTATGATAGGATGGCTGATATATTCGACGAGGCTTATAGGGAGTGAGTCCCGACTAAGCTAAATCGAGAATCACCGCTCAGTTGAGACACTTTCGAAAATGGTTCGGTTGATCGATTGTAGTCGTGAAAACTTTTACCGTTATCGATTGGAGTCTGTGATACTGGGAACCGTAGTACCTTTACACCATCTTGACCTTATATAGGACGTAGTGCGGGAACTATGTGGGAGTAGTCCTACAATGGTTGCTACGCGATACTACGCTCGAACGAGGTTCTCTTGAGAATATTATTGACCCTTGAGTCAGTCGAGAAGTTGATAATATCCAAAAGATGGGCTGATGACTTTGGGCACTTTTTAGAACCCTTGTTCTGCAGGTACAATTAATCTATAGTACACCACTTTGGGAAGGGTAGACCTTGACTCCATTCATTGTTCCTCTAAAATTAGGACCTTTGTTTGCTTATGTGCGTTTGTGCTTTGCATCCATAAAGCATCATATCATTTCTAGTTTCAAGGAATTCAAAAGTCCTTTGCAAATTCAAGAAGTCCTACATTTTAAAGTCTAACAGCTTTTCTCGCTTTCCTAAAAGGGAATGTTTGCAATCGATCGTTGAAATTCTTGAGACCATTGCATGGCATTAGCATCACGTTTTTGCATTGCATTTATCCCCCAGTTTCTCCTTCTTGGTCCTATCGTCTTCTAGTGTACCTTTGAGTCGTCAAGCTGATTCCTCGACACGGATATCAGACCAGAAACGGAATAGGAGTCACTTTGATCCTATTCTCATGACTTACACAGAGCTATATCCTGACTTAGTCCGGCAAGGACTGATTACTACAAAGGCTTTACCACCTCCTCTTAATCCTCCGGCTGGATTTAGGGCTGATCTCCATTGTGCTTCCCATGAGGGTGCCCCAGGCCATGACTTGGAGCATTGTTTTGCATTGAAGGCTAGAGTATGTGAATTGGTTAGAACTGGAATACTTGATTTTACAGACAGTCATCCGGATGTTCAGAAAAATCCCTTGCCAATACATCAGAAATGAAGTTTTGTCACTAGGCCTTTTGTTTCTCGTTGTTTGCACTTTCCTTATTTTGTTTAAGTTGTTTGCTTTTAATTATGTTTGTACTTTCATTAATGAAATAAGCATTGCGACTTTTGATTCAATTCATTTCCGTCCATTTATTTGCATCTTTATGCTTTATTTTTCAAATGTTTACTTCTTGTCCAAAATTTTGATATGCTAAGATTGGAGGGAGGATGATGAAAACGTTATACCCATAATTGCTGTCAGTATGCTTTCAATCAAACCTTGTTGACGATGTAAGGCATTGTTTCAATTCCCAAACACTGGAGAAATAAGGAAGTTAATCCCTCGTTACCCCCTTCGAGCCTAGAAGTTGGAGTTTCTTTCGTTACAAAAAACCCACAATTTTAACCTTGGGATGGGTAGTTCTCAGTTAACTTGGTTGTGTGTTCATACGATACACCTTTCATTAACAAATTTTCCTTCGCACACGTCAAATAAGTGTCGAAGATGTTTTCTAATCAAAAGGTCGATGATGGTTCACCGTAATCATTAAAATCAAACAGTCACTTTCCTTCACACAAAAAAATAATATAAAAAAATCAAAAGAAGCCCGCTAAGTCAAGACCTATGAAGGAGACTTAGGCAAAACTGGGGCATCTCGCTGACTGTAAACTCTAAAATAAACAGTTTAGGCAAAATTTAGGGATAATACAAAGAGATTTTTAAATCCTTATCTTGAAAATCCTCAATGTCAAAACAATCAAATGTTATAGGGGAGTAGTGGCTGCCTTTTCATAGGTCCCTTTGACTTCTGAATCATCACTGCTACGATCAATGAAATCTTTAACTTATGGGAACCTGAATGCATAGTATGAGTTAACTGAGCATAGGACTGAAGATCATCACGTAGATTGGGTGGGTACAAATAAATTTTGAGCCTTTATCTTTTGTTTCATAAACCGTGAACCAGGCCACGTTACAACCCTCAAAAGACCTAACTGAAACAGGGTTATTTTGAAAGTATACTACAACAAGGTTGTGTAACCTGACTCCAAAAGATCCTTGCGAATCATTTATTTTGGCAATACACTTTTATTTTAAACTTTGAGTGTCTTGAACCGCCTTGTTCTGACTAACGACTCATGTATTTTCCATCTTTCAAAAATAATTTTTCAAAAATCGCATGAACTTTGTATTACCATGTTTGTATGAATATTTTTGTTTGCAAACTGGCTTTCCTCTAAGGAATTTTCAAACAATGAGAAACTTGGTCAAGTGATCTTATCAGGGGCAAGTTCCTTTTACATCCTGTCAAAGAATCAGTTCAAGATTTGTTCAAGGCAATATCTTCTCAGATTTGGTTTATCCAGAGAATTGTTCAAGACTCAGACTGGGGCAAGCCCTCCGAGGATACAGCAAAACAGTCGATTCCATGAATCAGACAACTGAAGCAATTATCAATTCATTTGACCTGGGGCAGTTTACTTGCATAATCCCCAAGCAGTTATTCATCATTCCTACAGTGACTATCAACTTGATACAGTTTAACAGAATGACAGTGATCTCCGTGTTGAGGAATCAGTCCTCCAGTTTTGTCATCTCACAGAAAGAGTCGAGTCTTGTCGTCAACGTCTGCATTTGCATTTGATCATATGTCATAGCATAATTCCTATACATGTGCACATCTTGGGTGCTTTATTTCCCATTTACATTTCTAGCTTGGGTGCTTTACTCCCCATTTACATTTCTAGCTTGGGTGCTTTACTCCCCATTTACATTTCTATCTTGGGTGCTTTACTCCCCATTTACATTTTTATCTTGGGTGCTTTACTCCCCATTTACATTTTTATCTTGGGTGCTTTACTCCCCATTTACATTTCTATCCTGGGTGCTTTACTCCCCATTTACATGTCTATCTTGGGTGCTTTACTCCCCACTTACCTTCTATCCTTGGGTGTTTTATCCCCCATGTACCTTTATCCCGGGTGTATTATTCCCCGTTTACCAGATATTTCTGGGTTTACCTAACATCATGGTGTTTTACCCCCATTTACTCTTTTTTTCTCCCTGAGGTCGTGTTTTACTCGCGTCTTACCTTGTGGGCAAAATTTATTTACTTGGCATCATGGGTGTTTTATCCCCATTTGCGTTTTTCTCCTGAGCTCGTGTTTTACCCGCGTCTTACCTTGCGGACAATTTCTAATTTACTTGGCACCTATCAACAATTTTGTGTCGTGTCTACCCGACGTTCTTCCAGATATGACATGTCTTCTTCCCTAGTGCAATTCCTCGGTGGGTCGTCCCCTGTGACGTTGTTTCGTCTGTATCCGTGCATTTGTCATTTTCATCATACGCATCATATCAGATTCATATTATATTTAGAATTATAGTTCGTTTTGTTTTGTCCATATCATTGCATAGCACTGCGTCTAAAGGCAAAATTTTCGGTTATCTGTATTTAAATCCCTCCACCACGATTTCTCGAGTCTCCGTTCCTCGAATCACCCGGTGAAGTTATTTAAATAGGGGCAACTGTAATACCCCAAATTTTGCCCTAAGATTTGTCGTCGCATTTCATTGCATTTAATCAATTACTAACAAATTTGTGTAGTCGTTTGACTTTTTGCAGGTAAATATCATATGGCATGCATTTTTTTCTAAAAAGTAAAAATGGTACAATTGGCAAGAGGACATGTGTAAGGAGTTGTGAGTGTGAGAGGTTGAGAGTTCAAATCTCACCTTTGTCACTTTTTGTTTTTTATTATTTTTACTCTAAATTTTTCTATCTTTCATTAAAAAATAACAAAAATAGTTTTTTATTATTATTTAATTATTATTTTCGTATTTTAATTAAATCATTTTTTTAAATCTTATTTTTTTCACTTTTTTCTAAATTATTCATAAAAATATCCAAAAAAATCATAAAATAAAAAATATTGAAAAAAATTTTGTTCTTTTTATAATATTTTTGATTTTAGGAATCAATAGGATTATTAGTTTTTATTTTAAGTTTATTTTAATTATTTTAAATTATTTAAATTTTTTTTTCTTAACTAATTATTTAGTTTGGGCTTTAAAATGGGCTTTAGGGACATTATTGACAATTTGGTGTTAACCCTAATTTGTTCCCTATATATACATGTGTTGCTTTGTTGAAAAAGGGGAGAATGAAAAAAACCTAAGAGGAGTGAGTGCCGTTTACCGTTATTTCTTTTTCTTCATCTATTACTGTTGTTTCTTTTTCTTCATCGTTTACCGTTATTTCTTTTCCTTCATCTATTACTGTTGTTTCTTTTTCTTCATCCTTTACCGTTATTTCTTTTTCTTCATCTATTACCGTTATTTCTTTTTCTTTATCTATTACTGTTACGTTTATATATTTATAATTTTTAAATTGTTAGAGTTTATATATATATAAGATTAATTTTTGATCGAATTATATCGATACGATGTTTGCACATTTGTGTGCATGACGCGTGACATTTGTGTTAATTCGATCTGGTTGCGATGATCGCATTTTTGTGTGAGCAATAATACTGTTTTTTTGCTTAATTTCTTTTTCTTTGCGATAAATTTTGTTTCGTCCGATTTAGATCTGGTTGCGCTGAGCGCATTTCTGCGTTAGCAACATTGTTGGGTTATTTGGCACATTTAAAATTCATTATTGCTTTATTATTATTATTATTATTATTATTATTATTATTATTATTATTATTAGTATTATTATTATCATTATTAATTATTATTATCATTATTATTATTATTATTACCATTATTATTATTATTATTATCATTAATTTATTAAAACTTGTTATAATATAAAAATCTGTTTTTTAAAATAAATAACATTAACATCTTTTCCAAATTAATATGAAAACCTATTATTTTTAAGAAAAACTTTTTTTTAGATAAATTTAAAATAATAACTAAAATCTTTTTTTAAAATAATAACTAGAACCGTTTTTAAAAAAAATATATAATAATAACATTAAACCTTTTTTTTTAAAATAAAACCTTTTTGTTAGATAATTAAATTAAGACTATTTTTGAAAAGTTTTTTTTAATAATATTAAAACCTCTTTTTTAAACTTAAATCAAAAGCTTTTTTATATATCACAAATAAACAACAAAGAATATCTATAACTTTCGCACTTCCGTTTCATAACTTGTCTGATTACTGTCTGACTCTGTCTACTAACCTTGTGTATTCAATGTGCAGCTTGTTACGTTGCTATTAGCTATTTTAATGTGTTTTTCAATTCAAGTTGTATTATAATTGTATTTTTTTCTCATTTGTAACTTCGCGAACAAATTATCGCGTTTACCTTTCCGCACTTTAATTTTTGTTGTTTGTATGGTTTAAATTCGTGCATTTGCATCGTTAATTTGTCCCATTGCATTCCTCCGAAGGATTAGGTCTAGCCGTTTGGCCGCCACGCCAATAGTCCTCAAAACTTCAAACCCTTACAAACCCTAACTTTTCACAAATGTCTCGCCGTGGACAAAATTACAAAACTACCCCTAGCTTTAGGTCAAAGAGTCGCCGCACTCATTTTAGGGTTTCCCGCCGCGGAATCCCTAACCTAACCCTAATGCACTTAACAATTTATAACATAGAGATCGGAGTTTAAGACTCCATGTAAGCGTGTCCTTAAGATGCGTTTATTCCCCTTGAGACCTTGACCACAGTCAAGAAGTCTCTAACCTCCCTTTTGAGGGGAACTACAGTTACTCTGATTCCATTCCCGTAAGGATATGTAGGCACAAGATGCGATGTCTTGCCGAGTAAACTTAGAATTAACCCCTAGGTCTTTTTTAATTTTCAATCCTTTGTATATACCCTAAAGCAAAATAATTAATGAAATAAATAAAAAAAATAAACAAAAGGTTCCCGTAGAGTACTACGGAAGTTTAGGGTGCTAATACCTTCCCTAAATTTAACCAACCCCCGAACCTTAGATCTCTCTCTTTTAGGTTTTTCCTTTCTTTAACCTTTCCTTCGGATAAATCAAAGACCGGTTGTAAATGAATTAAGATTCAAGTTAATCAATAGCTTGACATCCAAATTTCACCGCAACAGAGAGACTTTTCCTTTGGAAGGAGAGAGAAAAGGCAGCTTGGATGAGAACTAAAGAGTTCCATCACTCGGGGGAGAAGTGCTTGACAAAGCAATCAATACTTAAGTATAAGGAGTATGGTTACAACCAAAAAAGTATGCATATTACAATAGGCAAAGAAGGTAATTAGTCACAACTAAAGATCATGTATCTTAACAAAGATTTGAAAGCATGAAGGTAACAACCCTGTAAACAAATCATAATTTGAAAGTAAACATGCTATAAAGTCAAATGTAACAACAAGGTGTATCGATTACAATCAAAACACAAACAAATTAGTTTAACCTCATAATTTAGGAGGAAAAGACGTAGGTTCATGGTAACAAACAATGAGAAAATAAAATCTTAACATGCTAGCAAACACAAAGGAATCAAGCATCAACAAATCTCACAAGATAAATTAAGCATGGCCTAAAAGGAATTCATTAAGACGCAAGATAATGACCAAAAAACGAACCAACTTCCAAGTAGGCAAAAGACATTGTGACAACAAACAATTTGATATATTTTTTCATTAAATGAAAATAGACAATAACATGAACAATTTGCAAAAAGAATGGATTTAAAATGATGAAAAACAAGTAAGCTATGATTTTTTGAAGTTTTAAGAAGATAATAAACAAAACATGTAAATAAAAAAGAAATGGTCATGGGAGGGGTTTGAACCCACGCCCTTTTGTTCACAAACTCAACATTCAACCACTTAGCCACTATGCGCGCGCTGTCAAGGAATGGAAAGAAGAGATAAAATAGTAAAACACAAGAAAAATCATAAAATGCACAAAAATTATCCTCACTGAGGATCGAACCTGGGACTTGTGCAATGCAATGTGACTTAAGAGCTAGTGTGCAACCACTGGGGTGGCGATACATCCAAGTATTATAGCCACCCCATTAAAACGTACACCTTAATCAAAGCGCATAGTCTGGGCAAAGGAAAGAACAAGTGAAAAATGAAAATATGGTTTGCTCTCAACATCTTCAAATCTCAACCATTTTTCGTGAACCTTTAGTCAAAACCGATTAATTTTTTATGAGGAGTAAGATGGTAAAAACCTTTTGCTCAAATTATACATACATAATAAAAAATCAAATGAACATGCCAATTGAAACTTGGACATGCATTTTGATGACCACAGAGCACAACAGATGCGATTTTGATTGAAGAAGGGCATGAACAAACTATAAACATGTTGCTGAATGAGTTCTTACAAGAATTTCACTCAAAACATTATTGGAGCAAAAAAGTATATGAGCTGCAACATTGCTCATGAGTTGCAAGTGACCAAACTAGTTGTAGTATGTCCATAATCTAAACATAGACTCAAACAAACAAAACACATCATGAATTCGACTGTTAGCATTAAACTAAAAGAACATGAGGCTGCAAGGTTATGTCATTCATGAATTTCCATTAAAACAGACACAATGCAAAGTGGTTTGTGGGTAGTATGATGTTCTAGCACAAATCCATTACAGTGTTGTTCCCAATCTACTTAGCACCAAATGCAGGTTTCACACCTTATTGCAACAATCTAGAGAACCAAAGGTAATGATAACAAGAGTTAACAAGCATGAAGCAAAACCAACATTCAGCACATATGTTCATGGTTAAAAGTGATGACTGGAATTGATCCAATCATGAGTTCCAAAACATGTTTATGACAGTTTCAATTTTTTCCTAAGCCTAGCAGTACACAATGAACAACTTAAAACCACTGTCATGAAGATAAACTAGCAGCCACACCAAACATCAGTTAATCACAAGAGGCAAAAACCTGTTCACAACAAATCCTAACACAGCATGATCAAAATTAATCACAAACTTGCCAACAACCAAGTATGCTAAGCTGACAAATTCAGGCCTAAAAAACAGTCATTACATTGCCAAAGTTCAGATTAATTCATCAAGCTAAGTCACCACATGAAGTCACAACTTCACTAATCAAATAAAGGGATTATCATGATCAGTACCACAAATCTTAACATTACAATGCTAAGTCAAGGATGATGTACACTAGAATCAAAGAGTCAATTCACTAAAACATGTCAAGTTGACAAACTCAAACTCAACATAAGCTTTGACAGCAGCTCTAAAATAGTGCTCTAATGACAGTTACAAAGTAAAACAACATATGCTAGACAGGTCCAAACATGAACAAAGGTAAACCTCGCCAATGATAAATGTCAAACATAACAATGTTTAATATTGAAGCATCTAACCTAAACCTCTCTTGCTGGCAGATTTTAAACTCAAACAGGTTTTGGTGGTTATTCAACATAACAATGTCAAAAGCATAAACTTATCAAATTTTCAACAGCATACCTTCACAAAGGTAAAAGGAAAAAAGCAACTACACATGGTGTTGGCCTCACAAATACTTGACAACATGTTTGACAAAACATTTCAACATGACAATGTATAAGCTTTCTATCAAAACCAATCAATACATGATTGTAACACCCCAAATTTTACCCTTACATTTAGTCAGTCATTTCGCATAGCATTTCATTTTTGCATCCATTAATCACTAACCAGTCGTTTAAGTGCGATTTGTTTTGCAGGAATTAACCCTAGTGGCGTTTTGGTCATTTTAAGCAAAGTTCGTAATTTTGGGACAAATGGGACATTATTCCTGAGACATTTATTTGCATGAATTGATCATATCAAGGACATTTGACGAGCAGTTTATTTTCTCATAATAAGTGGAGATTGAATTGAAAATGAGAGGAATGCTGTTAGGCATGGTTTGAGAAATCACGTGATCAAAGGGATTTCAGTTTAAATTTTGTTTATGTTACGGGTTATCGTTTATTTGGTCAAGGCAAAGGAGAAGTAAGTTTTAAATATTTTTGAACTTTTGTTCATAAGTGTTGCGGTGGAAATAGGATCGCAAACTATTAATGAGTTTGAATCGCAATTCAATTCACAACCGCTCTTTGATTTATCCGAAGGAAAAGGTCAAAAGAGGGAAAACCTATTTTGCATCGTAAACACAATGCGGGGAAAGATCTAGGGTTCGGGGGTTGGTTAAATTTAGGGAAGGTATTAGCACCCTAAACTTTTGTAGTACTCTACAGGAACCTTTTGTTCAGATGTTTACTACTTTGCTTTATTATTCTTAAGGTATACGTACAAAGGATTAAAAGTGAGAAAAGAGACCTAAGAGGTTAATTCTAAGTTTACTCGGCAAGACATCGCATCTTGTGCCTACGTATCCTTACGGGAGTGGAATCAGAGTAATCGTAGTTCCCCTCAAAAGGGAGGTTAGAGACTTCTTGACTGTGGTCAAGGTCTCAAGGGGAATAAACGCATCTTAAGGACACGCTTACGTGGAGTGTAGAAACTCCAAATCTCTACGTTGAATTGTTAAGTGAATTAGGGTTAGGTTAGGGATTCCACGGCGGGAAACCCTAAAATGAGCGCGGCGGCTCTTTGACCTAATGCTAGGGGTAAAATGGTAATTTTGCCTGCGGCGAGGCATTTGTGAGAATTAGGGTTTGTAGTTTGTAGTTTTGAGGGTTTGAAATTGAATGTGTGAGGGTTTATGGACTATTGGCGCGGTGGCCAAACAGTTAGACCTAACCTTCGGATGTGTGTAATGTGACAGAAGTATTGATGAAGAGGTGTGAGAGATTTAAAATCATACAAGCGGAAACATAATGACAGAAATTAAAGCCATACAAGCAGAAACTTAAAGACAGAAATTAAGGCGCGATTGTTAGGATTCGCGAGGTTACAACCGAGAAACATATACAATATGATAATGAAATTTGAATTGAACAATAATAAGATAAAATAAATAACGGTAAACGCAATAAATTGCAAAACGAACAAACAACGTTAGTGGGCAGAATTACATGAATTATCAGACACGCCAGGAAGTGAAATTATGCATCTTTTTGTGGTTTTATTTTATGATATAAACTTCAATTTAAATTAAAATAGGATTTTTAATATCGATAAATTAATTTAACTTAAATCCTCAAAAACTATTTAAACCTAATTATCTAACAAAACTCCACATTATTATTTTTTTTTTATTAAGTGTAAACATGAATTTAAGAAAAAAACAAAACAAATAACCAAAGACAGAAAAATAAAGAATGGGCCGTGGAATTAACGCAGATCCAACACTACTCAGCCTTTGAGGGTCAAGTTTGGGACTCTAGGGTTTCAAGACCCTTTCACAACCCGCAGTGTCGTTGCATGTTTCATCTCCTTTCGTTCTCATCTCTGATCTTCCCTTGATTCCCTGTTAAAACCTGAAAACAAACAAAATTGAACCGTCAAATGTGAAAGGCGATGTATTTGTTGCTTACGTTTTGAATGATGGAGATTTTCTGGCGCCGATTCGGGCTGATTAGTGATGATGATGGCTGAACCCTGAGAGGAATTGCTCGCCGTCTTCGGATGGTGCTGGTGAATCTTCTCCGTCGGTGTTTCACGGTGAAGGCTTTTGTGTTCTTTCGTCTAAGATCTCGAACGGCCGCCCTCTTTTGTGTTCTCTTTCGCGGCCGCTTTTCGCACTCTCTCCCGTTAGGGTTTCACAGGTTGTATTGTTCTTCCTTATATCCTCCTCTGGTTTGTCTTTTGGGCCTTGATGCTTTTTGGATACACGTTATTTTTACTGAAACGATTTGATTTGATTTTATGGAACTTTGGTGAACCGATGCTACTTTGATCTGATTGAGATTCTGATATGATTTTCTTATGTTTCGTTTGAAAACTTTCCCCATTTGGATTCACTTTGATTGGATTTCACTCGGATATTGTTTTGGATAAAAACTGGATTTGTGTAACTCGAAGACCCTCTTATTTGGATATCCACTTTGAAACTGATTTGGATAGTTTTTTCTTGAATCTTTGCAGATGTGGATTTGGATAACTTGTTTGTTTCTGATGTGGATAACTGGTTTTGGATTGCTTGACCCTGCGTTGATGCCTCTATTTGGTCTACCCGTTTTGGTCTCGTAGCTGCTATTATCATGGTGACTCAATTAATTCTTGCTACCCTTGTTTTCATCCAGTTTTCTAACTTGATTGAATCAATTGGATGGCCTGGTATTCCACGCGTGATTGTTGCGTGCCCTTTTTCGAACGTGAATCCTTGCTCTTTTCCTGTGATTAAACTCGTGGATTCATTTCGATGCTCAGTTCGGTGTGGTTATTCATGTCCTGCTGCTGATGAATCTAGGCCTCTTTGATATGGTTTGCAAATGTCTGTTTTTTCTATGATGCTTATGAACTATCTTGGTGCCTTGGTTCAAATTTCCAGCAGTTGGGTCCTTCTGTGATATTTTGACAGTAGTCCTGTTTTGTGTTTTTTCGCGATGGAATTGATGCTTGGTATTGAGATTGTGCTTAACCACCTCTCTCTGAATTGAACTTGTTCTTTGAACTGCGCTGAACTTGTTCTTCTTCTTGTGAATTGAATTTATTCTTCTGAACATGAACTTAGTTCTCCTTTTTTCTGAACATGAACTTAGTTCTGCTTTTTCTGAGTTGAACTGGTTTTGCTACAATTTGATTACTTGTGACATTCATTTTTGGTGTTTTCCTTCAGGACATGGAACTTAGTTTTTCTTGGAACTAATATCTCCTTCTATTGTTTTCAGGGCTGGAGCATTTGGACTTACCGTTGTTTGTGATGTTTGTTGCGCGATAAAAGGGCGATGATGGTGTCTTCAACTGAGCCCATATGTAGGTTGTTGCTGATTTTTCTGGTTACGCACTTTCAGTTTTTATTTCCAATTGCCTTGGTTATGAGTATCAGTTTTGAGAAAAACCGCATATTTACTTGATAGAGTCCCTTTTGAATCCACATCTGCGCAAATCATTTCGGCCCGGAATGCTTCCTTTATCTCTCTCTCTCGGCTGTCCCTCAATGGAACAGGTACTACCGGTCGGTAGCCGAGGTTGGGATTTGGAAGTGGGAGTGGGACGCGACTTCGGTCGTGCCCTCCCGGCACCCAGTGATGAAACTTTTCTGAGGGTGTCTGCCCCTCTCTTCTAACATTTTTCTTTGTTTTTCTTTGTTTTTCTTCTTGTTGTGCAGGTTAATCGGAGAGTCGTGAAGCAATCCAGTGGATGAATATCATGAAGACACAATTGGATCTTTAGGACTCTAGAACCATTAGGATAGAATGTATTTTATTTCCCTTTTGTAAATCATGAATTCACAATATTCAGATCCATTTCCTATTTGTAAATTATAATCATCTATGAATAAAAATTCAAAAATGTTCAAATTCACTTCTCATTTGTAAATTTTAAATACCCATGAATAATAATTCAAAAATTATTTAAATTCACCCCTTAGTTGTAAATTATAAATACTTATGAACAAAATTTCAAAAATATTTAAAACTCACCTCTTAGTTGTAAATTATAAATATTCGCAAATGATATTCACAAATACTTAAATTCACTTCCCTTTTTATACCAGACAATATTATGAATGAGATCCACTATCTTGGTACCATTTGCTCATTTACCGCAGCCTGATTAAATCCGAATAAACTCAACCTAAATCCCACTTGTTGTATATCCAAAATGCTTTAATGAAAATGGAAAGCTGCTCAGAACTGTCTTAAGACGAAACATGGGCAACGAACAACCCACATTTAAATATGCTTCTGACAATTTTCTCCAGTAATAATCGACCCGGATCGACGCCTCGATAACCACATGATAAATAATTGCCTCAGATATGATGGCACGAATCTTCAAGACCTGAGGACCATCCTTTTTCAAAATCCGTTAGTACCACGTGAAAAGACTAAAATGCCCCTGGTATAATTCCTGCAAAACAAAACGCACTCCATGACTGGTTAGTGATTAACGGATGCAAAATGAAATGCTATGCGAAATGAATGACTAAATGTAAGGGTAAAATTTGGGGTATTACAGTTGCCCCTATTTAAATAGCTACACCGGATGATTTGAGTGACGGAGACTCTAGGAATCATGGTGGAGGGATTTAAATATTGATAACCGAAAATTTTGCCCTTATATGTGGCGATATGCAATGCTATGGACCAAACAAGACTAATGCAGGCAGCGCCATGAACATGATATGATGCGTATGCTGGAATGATGAATGCGACGATGCAAATGAACGACACAAAGGACAGATGCTATGATAAAAACACTGGGGAAAACGACGCGCTAGGACACAGCACAACACCGGGGAATTCTAAAATGATGGTCAACTGGTGTGAACACGACCAATTGTCTTTTTTAGAAAAGGAACGAGATTCTCAAATGGAGATGGTACCTATGAGACGGCCTCCACTGGAGAATCTAAAAGTAAAACTGGATCATGTACGACTGCAAGATCGATTACAGAATGCTGGAGCATTGAGCAAAGAATAACATCCAAGCTTCGGTAAACTATCCCTCATGACACGATCAAACGGACTTTTCGGGAATCCGTAGCAAATATACAGGGTGAAAAGAACCGGCTGTATGCCAAAATAAATGGACTTTGAGTGGTTAGAACAAGATCCTTAATAGTGATGGCGCCTATGAGATGGCCTCCACTTGGGAATGTCTAACAATAAGACTGGATCTACACGACTGCAAGATCGATTACAGAATGCTGGAGCATTGAGCAAAGAATAACATCCAAGCTTCTATAAACTATCCTCCGTGATGGGATCGAATAGACTTTTCAGAAATCCATATCAGATATACAGGGTAAAAACCGGCTGTATGCCAAAATAAATGGGCTTTGATGGGAAATGCCCTGATAAGCTTCTCGAGGGAGAACTGTCACTTATCGTTGGAAGGGACTTACATGCCAAAACGGATAAGCACTCGAATAAAGAGGCTGCTGCTTATCTGATATATATAAATCTTCTCATATTTAAGGTCGGTGCCCGGAATATGATCCAGATTCTTCTTTTACTAAAGGGTAAAATAAACTTCTTCATACTTCCGAGGACAGCGCGTCGGGCATGATTCCGCTTCTTCTTTTGCTAAAGGGTAAATGAACTTCTTCATTTCAAGGTTCATGCTCTCCTGAATATGATTATGCTCCTTCTTTTACTAAAGGGTAAATGAACTTCTTCATTTCAAGGTTTGTTGCTCCCTGAATATGCTTCGGCTCCTTCTTTTACTAAAGGGTAAATGAACTTCTTCATTTCAAGGTTTGTTGCTCCCTGAATATGATTCAGCTCCTTCTTTTACTAAAGGGTAAATGAACTTCTTCATTTCAAGGTTTGTTGCTCCCTGAATATGATTCAGCTCCTTCTTTTACTAAAGGGTAAACTGAACTTCCTCATACTTCAGGATTCATGCTCTCCTGAATATGATTCGGTTCAAACCTCCCCATACTTCAAGACGACAAGGAAAATGGAAGCCCAACTGCTCGATGGAGATGGCCATTTGCTGCGAGTCATAACGAAGATAGGATCAGCTTCTCTGCGAGAAATGTCGCTTATTTGCAAGAGTGGCAATAATAAGCTTCTCAGGTAAGAACTGCTTGTAGAGGTGATAACAAGTAATAATGATGATAAGCTTCTCGGCGGAGAACTGTTGCATACCGTTGCAGAAGAATGTTACGATAAGCTTCTTAACCGAGAACTGTCGCGTATCCTGTTGTGTAAGGTTGTGATAAGCTTCTCTGGTGAGAACTGTTGCTGATCGATTGTAAAATGTTGTGATAAGCTTCTCTTGGCGAGAACTGTTGCTGATCGATTGTAAAATCTAGGATTGTAAAGTGTCATGCCGATAGGCTTCTCAGGCGAGAACAGTCGCATACCGATGCTGTAAGATGTAAGATTGTTATATCGATAGGCTTCTCAGGTGAGAACAGTTGCATACCGATGCTGTAGGATGTAGGATTGTAAAGTATTGTACCGATAGGCTTCTCAGGCGAGAACAGTCGCATATCGATGCTGTAAGATGTACTGATAGATTTTCCAGGCGTGAACTGGCGTGTATCTGTAAAAGATTGTGATTGATTTTCTTGAAAGATAGTGCAAAATAAATGCACATACGGGTACAGTGATAAGCTTCTCGGGCGAGAACAGTCGCATATCTGCCAAGGTATGGTGACAAATTTTAAACGGTGCAAAATAAATGCACATCCGGTTGGGCTCGACGACCGACAAGACTGAGATTCAATCTAGGATCGAGCTAGAAAGAAGACTGGTGATCAAGACTCTATCGAGGGAATGATCTCGAAGGGTAAATATCTTATCCTGGCGAAGAAAGATAGCTGAAGTAACCGTCATCCACGAGGATCGAGCTCTGTGGGGAAACTGGAAACACATACGTATTTTATGCTTAGGGCTGACAATCTATTTGAAGAGAATGGACAAACCCAGTTACTCGGCGGTAACAACCAATGATGGCGAGACACAATGAACCTGTGAATGCTAACGCCTATGTTACTGCATATGTTAATGTGAATGTATGTTAATGTCTACGTAGTTAAATATGCAGGATGTAATGGAATGAGTATGTGAAATGAGTATATGAAACAGACATGTGATGTTTATGCCCCTGCGTATGCTGACGAAACGGACTAGAGACGGGACGAGAGATGAAATAAACATCTCGACGGAGATACCCTGCGTTCTCTACAACAAATACGTCAATCATGGGTAAGAAAGATCAATGGTAAAACCAAATCTGGTTTTAAAGTTCTGAATTCTCTGGGGAGAAGGTAATCTGCTTGGGTGCACAGTATCACGTCTTCACATGGGGAGAAGAAAACCTGAGGGACACTTTCGAGTTACCCCAGAAAAAGTTGTCAGCTTATAGTCTCTCTGGGGACTGTGATAAGGCAATAGTTTAGGAGCCTGTTGCAACACTGAGATTTACTGGGGAATGAAGGCCGTCGTGAGTAAAATCCATCAGGTGCATGAAGAAAAGTTGTGAAACCACATAGTTTTGATCTTGAAGGACCTTATAGTAGTCGCCATTTGTTTCTTTTTTAAAAAACATGGTGCCCCAGGATATTTGCGTTGTGAGGTATGGTCATTGTAACACGGTGGGAGAACTGACTTTAAACAATGTTGCGGATAGCAAGAGTCGCCACCGACTTTTATTTTATCCATAAGGAAAGGTTATAAAAGAACAGGAAAGACCTTAGAGAATATTTTGGGTCCGGGGGGTAGGTTATGAAAAGGGAAGGTGTTAGCACCCTTTTCATCCATGGTTATCCATGGGCTCTTAGGTACTTAAGCTCACTTTTGAATTGTTTTGAAAGTGTAGTGTGTGAATAGCAAAAAATTTCAGAATAGTTTAATAATAATCCGTGTATGGATGTGAAAAAAAACTTGTTTGAAAATTTTGTTGGAAATTTGTTTAAGTGTGAAAAAGTTTTGAAGTGAGCAAGTATCTAGGAGTAGCCCACCCTAATGTTTTAAGGTCTTTCTTATTCTTTATCCTTTCCTTAGTAAGACTATCCCTACTATAATGGAGTAGGTAGTCCTTACTTTGGATGTTAAGGGACATGTGAGGGACAATTGGATTTTTGAAGGCCATTGTGGGGTGTAATAAGCATATATAAGGGACCATCATCATTTTTCGCAAGGGACTCGATTCGTAAAGGCAACCATAAGGGACTTTGATGATTTTTCTATTTGAGGGACTTGCTTTATACACCCCACTTAACCATTATTCGTAGGCAACTTGAGGGATATCCTTAGGAAGTGAGACGGCGATTAAAATCGACTTACGTGTGTGACGTGTTTATTTTAATTATCTTTATTTAAAAGTGATCTAAATTTATTTTAATATTACATACATGTTGTTACACTCCCTAATTACTAACCATAATAATAATTAAATAATTAAACAACTTTACATCCAAGAAACAATTACAAAATAATAAGCAAAATAATTAAATAAAATATAAATAAGCAATAATAAATAATAAAGGGGGTTAATTCTAAGTTTACTCGGCAAGACATCGCATCTTGTGCCTACGTATCCTTACGGGAGTGGAATCAGAGTAATCGTAGTTCCCCTCAAAAGGGAGGTTAGAGACTTCTTGACTGTGGTCAAGGTCTCACGGGGAATAAACATGTCTTAAGGACACGCTTACGTGGAGTGTAGAAACTCCAAATCTCTATGTTGAATTGTTAAGTTATAATTAGGGTTAGGTTAGGGATTCCGCGGCGGGAAACCCTAAAATGAGCGCAGCGGCTCTTTGACCTAATGCTAGGGGTAAAATTGTAATTTTGCCTGCGGCGAGGCATTTGTGAAAATTAGGGTTTGTAAAAGTTGTAAGGGTTGAAGGTGAGGATTATTGACACGGCGGTCAAATGCTAGACCTAATTCCTTCAGAGTGTGTAATGTGACAGAATAATTGATGAAGGTGTGAGAAACTAATCATACGAGCAGAGAAATAATGACAGAAATTAAAACCACACACGCAGAGATTAAAACGCGATTGTTAGGGTTCGCGAGGTTACAACCGAGAAGCAATTACAATAATGATGAAACTTAAATAAAACATACTGTAATAAGCTGCAAGATGAACACACGTGTTAACGGGCAAAGTCAGACGGCAATTGGATGAGTCATGAGACAAGAGTGCAATGTTGAAAGAGATGTTAAACGAATTTATAAAAAAAGAAAGAGTAATGTTAATTTTAAAAATTTTAAATTTAATCTTAAAAAAAGTTTCAATTTATATATTTTTTAAAAAAAGATTTTACTTATTTACTTAAAAAGGTTTTTTTATTTATTTATTTTAAAAAAGAACAATTTTAATATTTAACCTAATATTAACAAAAAAACAAAAAAAGAAAATAAAAAAATAAAGGAAAGGGAATTGGGAATTGGTAATTGGGAATTGGAAATTGGGCCGGTAGGATTCTCAACCCAACCCGGTTGCATGTCATAATTAGTGACAATCTAGGGTTTCAAAACCCCATTGTATCTCGCGGCGCCGTTAAGCCTTCGTCTTCCTCATCGCCTTTCTCTCTGTGATTCTTTCTTCAATCATGTTGAAAACCCTGAAATCAAACCGAACAATGTTAAAAGTGACGATATTATGTTCCTGGCTTACATTCTCGTTCGCAATCGGTGATGAACGGAGGCAATGATGGTGAACTGAGCCTCCGTGGAGGGTTTGCCCGTCGTGGATGGATGCGGCGCTGGTGGACCTTCCCCAACCTCTCGATTCGTGCTCGAAACTCTCCTCCCCTTTCTCGCGGTCGCTAGGGTTTTGTGTTCTTCGTCGTTTTCGTCTCGGGTTTCTTACGAGGTGATGTCCTTCCTTTTATAATCTTCTGATTCTCTTTTGGGCCTTTGATATCAGTGGATTTGCGTTATTTTCTGAGATTGGATCGTGATTTGATTTGTGCGGATTTGATTGATATCGATTGCGATTTGTATTCTTCTGATATTATTTCCTTCCCTTTTCCAACTCGATTTGATTTTGTTTCGTGGTAATTTACTAATTCGATTTTAACTTGGTTTTTTAACTTTCAGGCCCCAACCGGATATCTATTTCCACTCTGATTTTGCATTGGATGTTTGGTTTCCTTTGGATCAATTGGACATCTTATTTGGCTTCGATTAACTGGGTTATTTGTTTTGCTTCCATTCGAATTGCCTTGTGATAAACTGATTCACTTTTTCTCTGATACAGATTCACTGTGAACTTGGGCTACAGATTTGGCTGTGATATGTAAACTGAGCCCTGATGCTTGTGTTTTGATTCCACGATAGTTGAACTGTCCCCTACTGATACCACTTTCATGTGTTAGCGACTTTCAGCTTTATTGGGTGCCCTTGAGTTTACACCTTGTGAATTATTTGGCTGAAACTTCTTCTCATCGATTGCCTCTCTAATGCACTCTTGTCCTTGATAAGCCGCGAACTTAGGGCTATGATGCTCTGACTGAGCCCTTACCTTGCTGTATTCGATTTTTCTTGTGTACCTCGAGCTTGGTTGTGACTGGTGTGATTTGTGTTCACCCTGTTCTCGTAGTCATTCATTTGGTGCTTTGTTTGATTGTTGAAACACTCTTTCTGACTGTTGATTAATGATGGTTTGACTTTTTTCTGATACAGCTTGTTACTCTGATTTCGGCCTTGCACATTTGTTTGCTGCATTTGATTTGCAAAACAATTTGTGACTTATCTTGGAGCTGTGATCTTAGGGCAATGATGCTCTGACTGAGCCCTTGTCCTTTTCATGCGCGCCTCGCTTGACTGGTACGGTCCAAACTTTGGATCTTAACCTAGGTTTGATGTTTTACTGAACTGCCATGTTTCTGGTCTTGTTTTCTGAATTGATGCCGTCTGCTTGTTGGGTACTCTTTCTGTGGTAGGAAATGATCTTTGTGATTTGGTGGTATCACTTGCCCGTGACAGATTTGTTGGATGGGGCTTTTGCGTAAGAATCTGATTCTGCCATGAATTTATTCTTCTACCTTCTGAACTGAGCTTATTTTACTTCATGAATTGAATTGCTCATTCAAGTTTTATATAGCCTATGAATTCTGTTATGAGCTGATGCTATTTGATTCAAGTGTTTCAGGTGAAATAAAAACGGTTCAGACCCGCTGGCATCCGGGTCTGAACTCGTGCCGGCCTTGCCGATCAGCTTTGTATCAGTGGAAACAAACTGAAATTTACTTGATAGTCCACTTGTTTACTTGATGGAATGGTGTTTTAGTTTGGCTTTGAATCGAATCCAATTACGGCAAATCAAATCGGTCCCCACTTCTTTTACTCTTTATCTCTCTCGGTTGTCCCTTAGATAAGAACAGATGTTACCTGATCTGACGCTAATGGCGCGGATCGGTAACGGGGGTAGGATGCGGCTTCGGTTGTGCCACTCCCGGCACTCGATGATGACAATGTTCTGAGAGTGTCAAATTCATCTTTCTAACATCTTCCTACTCTGTTCTGTTTTGTTTCTCTTATTTTTTGCAGGTGATCGGGAACTTCGAGGAACACTCAAGGGAAGGATACCATGAAGAAGCCTTAGGAGTTTTTAGGATTTAGGATTTTTTAGAGTAGATGTAACATTTGTAAATGTAATCTCACAGCAATTCAAATGTGAAATGATTCACTTCCTTTTGTAAAATGATATTCTTATGAAATAAAAATTCCATGATCATTCAACTTTGAATCTATTTATATTTATTTCTAGTTATAAATTATAAACATTTGTGAATAAATCCACAAATATTTAAATTCATTATTCTAGTCATAAACCATAAATACTCACGAATGATATTCTTGCTCATGTACTTGTCTCGTTGGTAGTCCTAATCTCATCACCTGACTTCATTCATTTGGATTCTAGCCAACAATATTCTCCTCATTTTCTAACCAAACGCGAATGTGTGCCGTAATCACAACAGATTTAGTATCAATGATGATATTGCCCGTAATTGAATTCCACTGACCAAATGATATAAGCAACAATCCAATAATACCCAATTAAACTGCGCCTTATTAACAGCAACGGAAATGCTCTGGAAATAAACCATGAGCGATAAAATGGACCTTAAATCCAGTTATGCCCGACAAATTTCGATACCGAACACATCGAATTGGCATCTTGATATAATCAAAACAGGTGATAAATAAATGCCTCAGAAATAGTGTCTCAAGTGTCTCACAGCTCAGTAACAGCCCGTCTTCAAAGAATTAGCGGGATCCACGTAAAAATGACCAAAATACCCCTAGGACCAAATCTGAAGTCTTGGAAGTCCATTTAGCCTGATTAAAGTCAAAACCCTAGTTTTGGATGCACTGCTTAGGAGGTGCATTGTCTGAGGGAATTGTCAACTCTTCTGACCAATTGTGAACTTTGTGAACCTTGTGAATCTTCATAAGATATCTTGTGATACTTATGGGAGGTATTGTGAAGCTTGTGAACCTTGTGAACATCATGAAGTGGCTTTGGAGGCCCCATGACCCTTAGGAAAGCTTTGTAAACATTGTGAATCTTGTGAACCTTCTTAGAACACAAGGTCTTGTATGGTGAGGGCAAATTTTGGGGTGCAACAGCTGCCCCTGTTCAATTTTCTGAAACCTGAGGGGTTAGATTGGTATATTTGCCAGTCGTAACCTGGAAGGTTGAAGGGGATTGAACACAAAAGCCCAAAAATTTGCACTCATCAGTGCACTAGAGTGGTACAGATGGCTAGTTGAATATGATTGAGTGGGCTTAAAGATGCCACTAGGGGGGGAGCAGTTCAAAATATGGGTGTATGATGAAAGTTGTCAGGAGTCTGGAATAATAATGATGTAGCAGCATGTCTTCATGAGGATAGAGCAATCAATAGTGATAACCCTAAAGCAGTCTTGAAGCAATGATATGATTTCAGGAGGATAGAACAATGAATGGCTCTAAAGCAGTCTTGAAATAATAATGTGATATGTCTTCAGGAGGATAGAGCAATCAATAGCTCTAAAGCAGTCTTGAAGTAATGATTTCAGGAGGATAGAGCAATGGATAGCTCTAAAGCAGTCTTGAAATAATAATGTAATTTCAGGAGGATAGAGCAATGGATAACTCTAAAGCAGTCTTGAAATAATTAGATGGCTTCAGGAGGATAGAGCAACCAATAGCTCTAAAGCAGTCTTGAAGTAATGATATGACCTCATGAGGATAGAGCAATGAATAGCTCTAAAGCAGTCTTGAAGTAATAGGATGATTTCAGGAGGATAGAGCAATCAATAGCTCTAAAGCAGTCTTGAAGTCATGAGAGGCTATCAGGAGGATAAAATAACCCTGAGGTTACAATAAAGCAGTCCCAAAGTAATAAGAAGCTCATCAGGAGGATAAAGTAACCCTGAGGTTACAATAAAGCAGTCCCAAAGATCATAAGCTTGTTTGTTGGATAATTAACCTGAAAACAAGGTAGCATTCTGTATAACAACATTAGTTTATGCTTTATGTATGCATGTATGACATGATGCACTTAGGTAATGTACTATAGACATATATGTTATGGTATGATGTAAATGATGTATGTATGATATGACACTGTTGGAAGTGTCTGGATATCCTTGTATAACAACTGCTGGCCAAGGAAAATAAATCCCGATTCGTTGTTGAAGAATATATAACCCTCCGTCTGCTGGGGATAACAAGGTATAGATAACCTCCCGTTGTTGGGGATAACAAGGTATAGATAACCTCCCGTTGTTGGGGATAGTAGGGTATAGATAACCTTCGTTTTCGTTTGATAGTAGGATAAGTATAACATCCCGTCTTCGTTCATCGTGCCCTTATTGGAAAGTAATTTCCCGTATATCCGTATGAGGATAAAAGAGATGGATATAAATTCCAGGGGAGATTAGACTTTGTGAAAATGGATTAGTCCTACTGTCTTGTAAAGATGAACCGGCGAAGCTTCGTTGAAATCCTTCCCTCGTTCGTCCTTAGTAAATACTATTACTGCATTTTCATGCATTTCTGGTAAACATCAATCATATTAAAAGCATACATGCATTTCTGGTAAACATCAATCATATTCAAAGGCATACATACATTCAAACACAACCAATGGACGTTTCGCTTATGTAAATAGGGTAAAAGTAAATCTGGATTCAAAAGATGGAATTTATTTATATCAAAAGTGACCCATACACGGGTAAGTTTGTACAAGGAGACATAAACCCTAGTAAGAGAATTTTGTCATGAAGTTTTACAAAAAGAATCAGCTATGTGGGAAATAATCCTATTGAGTTTCAATTCTACTATTGCCACTCAAGTATCTCATCTTCTTGCTGTTGAGACGGAAACGATTGGATTGAGCTTCATCTGTTTGAGCTTGAGTAAGTAGTACAACTGGTTGCAGTTTCATGAGTGATCCAAACGAGACATAGTCATACGCTTTAATCCCTAACTTTTGCCTGGATTGCCCTTTCAGGTTTTCAATCCACCGGGATACCCTTTTTTGCCCAAGCCGCCTTTTCAGGTTTTCGACTTGCCGGGTGTACATCTTTTTATATATATATCCCTAATTTTTGCCCAAACCCTTTTGGTTTGCCGGGATGCCCTTATTTTTGCCTAGGCCTGTCAACCTAGCGGGTCTCTTTTTATGCGTAGTATTTTTTAACTATGTCTGCGTTTACAGGTTATGGGAAGTCTTCACCATCCATTGTAGTCAGTATCATGGCACCTCCTGAGAACACTGTCTTGACTACAAATGGTCCCTCATATGTTGGAGTCCACTTGCCCCTTCAGTGTCAATCTCATTGCAGTATGCAGGCTTCTCAAATCTATCAATGGTAATCTTGGGAGCTTCATCATCCCAGCTGATCTCAAACATAGATGCCATGGTGGCCAATGCGTCTGCCAACTGATTCTCTCTTCGTGGAATATGTCCAAAAGTAATCTCTTTGAAATGTGGGATCAAAGACAACACATGTTCTCTGTAAGGAATGAGATTATCATGCTTTGTATCCCAATCTCCTTTAATCTGACTTACTACCAGAGCTGAATCTCCATACACCTCAAGGAACTGAATCTTCATATCAATAGCAACTTGCGTACCCATGATACATGCCTCATACTCAGCCATGTTATTGGTACAATAGAAACAAAGTCTGGCAGTAATCGGGGTATGACAACCTTCAGGGGAACTAATCACAACACCAACACCATTACCATGTGCATTGGAGGCACCATAAAAAACCATAGTCCATCGGAATCCTTGTTCAGGTCCGTCATACTGTCCAGGTTCTTTGGTAACAGACATAATGTCTTCATCAGGGAACTCAAAATTCATTGACTGGTAATCATCTACTGCTTGATGAGCCAAATGATCAGCAACAACACTCCCCTTAATGGCCTTCTGAGTAGTATACTGTATATCATATTCCGTCAAGATCATTTGCCATCTTGCAATTCTTCCGGAGAGAGCAGGTTTCTCAAATATGTACTTGATTGGATCCATTTTTGAAATCAACAAGGTAGTATGGGTCAACATATACTGTCTTAGTCGGCGAGCAGCCCATGCCAAAGCGCAGCAAGTTTTCTCGAGCAGTGAGTATCTTGTTTCACAGTCGGTAAAATTTTTGCTAAGGTAGTATATTGCCTGCTCTTTTCGACCAGACTCGTCATGTTGCCCCAATACACACCCCATTGAGTTGTCTAATACTGTTAAATACATAATCAAGGGTCTTCCATCAACTGGTGGCATTAAAATTGGAGGTTCTAGCAAATATCTCTTGATTTCATCAAAGGCAGTCTGGCACTCATCATTCCATTCCATCACCTGATCTTTCTTCAACAACTTGAAGATTGGCTCACAGATGGTAGTTAATTGGGAAATAAATCTTGCAATGTAGTTCAATCGTCCCAAGAAACCTCTAACCTCCTTCTCAGTACGGGGAGCTGGCATCTCTCGTATAGCTTTCACTTTTTGTTTTAACAACCTAGCAAGCTCTACAGGTATTTCACAATCGTCCTCATTTCCGTCTTCAGTTTGATAGATCGGATTCTCGAAATTGTAATTGGCAATAGTAGAACTGTTATCAACTGGATCCAGAGTGGATGAGGATCTGCATTTTAGTGACGTGGGTGTGTGTAAGAACACATAGCTGATAAAGCAAAAATAAAAGAAAAAGAAAGACAAGGAACACAATATTTACGAAAACGAAACGTCCACTGATTTTGTTGAATGGAGTATGCAAATGAAATGACAACCCGTAACAAGCACACCATTGTGCCCCGGGTAAGGCACATGGCTTGAAAATTATAAATTTAAAAACATAACACAGTAATAGTATTTACTCCTGACTAAAGGAGATAGGGATAACATCTTCAGCTTTCCAATTATTGAGTCCAGCACCCACAGTAGGAAAAATCCATGCCTCCAAGTTGTAGTCTTCATCTTGATCTCCCACAGCATTGATAACCCCTTGATTGGTGATACGAACAGCACGAGCACGATGAACAGCCTTCTGGGACTCTGCAGTGAAACCCAAATCAGACTTGTATGGAATATCAGGAAGCTGACCCCAAATAGCATAACCACCTTCTTCCACCACAGCTTTTGCATCATTGAGGGAGGCCATTGCCATTGTTGTAGGGTTTCTGATGACCACAGGAACCTTCTTCACAGCAGGAGGAGTCACACAATCCTTAACATCCCAGGGAACCACTTCAAATGACTGACATGGAGTTTCAATGTATTCACCTTCTACTTCCAGATACTTGAAAGTGTTTACATGGCTGACAAAGTATTCTTCCTCTCCAAAGACAGTAACAACTTTTCCATTCACTGGATATCTCAACTTTTGATGTAATGTGGAGGTCACAACACCTGCCCCATGGATCCAGGGACGACCAAGCAGACATGAGTACGAAGGACGAATATCCATCACATAGAATGTAGCAGTAAACACCTGAGAGCCAACCCTGATTGGAAGATCAATTTCCCCATGCACTACTCTTCTAGAACCATCAAGAGCCTTTACCACAATATTACTGGGCTTCAATACCGCATCTTCAGGACTCAGCTTGTTCAGGACTTCCTTAGGCAACACATTCAGAGAGGAACCCTTGTCTATCAGCACATGAGACAGGGTAGTGCCCCTGCATTCAATTGAAATATGCAAGGCCCTGTTATGATCCCTCTTGGCAGGGGTCAAGTCAGCATCAGAAAATCCTAACCCGTTGTCATAGGTCAGGTGAGCAACACAATTCTCAAACTGGTCCACAGAAATTGCACTGGGTACATGAGCCATCTTTAGAAACTTGATCAATGACTTGGCATGAGCCTCAGAACATAATAACAGGGAGAGCATAGAAATCTTTGAGGGAGTATGCCCCAGCTGATCAACAATATCATAATCACTCTTGCGAATGATTTTCAATACTTCTTCCATCTGCTTAGAGAGGTCATCAGCAGCTGGCACATCAGTAGATACAGGCTCAATAACAGGACCCTTGCCCCGAGCATCAGTGGTGGAAGTAACAGCAGGAGTAACTGCACTCTTAGAAGCAACTGGAGGAGAGAAGACTCTTCCACTACGAGTGATCTTGCTAGATCCAGCAATATTATCAATGTCAACAGGCATATCAGGTAAAGGCTCCTGCTTGACACCATGGATGTAAACATCAGACCCATAGTGCCAAGGCACAGCTTTGTCAGATGTACAAGGAATAGGACCAGGAGTGGTAATGATCAGAGGAGCCACTCTGGCTTCAGCAACAACTTTCACAGGACCTTCAGCAGTAATCTTGATTGGGCCCTGATGGGTGATTTTAATGGGACCCTTTGAAGTGATTCTTAGTGGTACTTTGTCAACCATGTCAACCTCTTCAATCTTCTTACCCTGAGTCAGATGACCCACCATACTTTCTACAGATGCTGGTCTTCTTTCAAACACTATAGTATATTTATCCATGAGACGTTGAATCCCATCTCTCAAAATGAAGCAACTATCCGGCTTATAGGTACAATATAGACAATCTTCATGACAACCTGGAAAGATCCCAGCTTGTACTAACCTCTTTTTGATAACAGACAATGGTGTGCTCAACTCCATAACTGAATAGACATGCAGATCTTCATCAATATCTTCATCAATGGCGTTGACAGTCTTCTCGTGATTTGGCATTGGAGCTGTAATCACATTTGGAGTACCTGGTGGATCAAACTCAATTTCTCCAGCATCAATCATATCCTGAATTTTGTTCTTCAAGACCCAGCAGTTATTAGTATCATGTCCTGGACAGTTTGAATGATATGCACATCGTGCATTGGGATTGTACTTGGGAGAGGTAACATTGGGATTCTGAGGAGCCTCCCTCAGAGTAATAAGTTCAGCCTTCAGCAAGTGTTGCAATGCCTGAGCCATTGACATGTTGATCTTCGTGAACTGTCTTCTAGCCCTCTGTTGGTTGCCTTGAGGCTGCTCTGTTGTTGCAGGAGTCGGATTTGAAATATGAACTGCACTAACAGACTGATGTCTTCTGTTACGATCAGGCTGACCATACACAGCATTAGATTCTTTCTTCCCAGTGGGAGGCTTCTTTGCAGCACCTGATGAAGAAGTGCCCACTTGGATCTTACCACTCTTGATACCATTCTCTACTCGCTCTCCTGTCATGATCAACTCAGTGAAGCCAGATGATGAGCTTCCAATGAGATGACTGTAAAACGGACCATTCAGCGTACACATGAACATATCAACCAACTCCCTATCAGTCAAAGGGGGTTGAACTCTTCCAGCTAAGTCTCTCCACTTCTGAGCATACTCCTTAAAGCTTTCTTTGGCACTCATAGACATGCTTTGAAGCTGCATGCGAGTGGGGGCTAAGTCAGCATTGTATTGATACTGCTTGTAGAAAGCTTCAGCAAGGTCATTCCAATCTCTGATGTTGACACTCTCCAACTGATAATACCACTCTAGCTGAGCTCCAGATAAACTCTCTTGAAAGAAATGGACCCACAACTTTTTATCAGCAGTGTGGGGTTGAATTCTTCTGACATAAGACCTCAGATGCAATTTGGGACAAGAGACCCCATCATAGACAACAAATGTAGGAACTTTGAACCCAATGGGTATGACCACCCCAGATATCAAGCTCAAATCCTCAAAATCCAGCCCAGATGATTTCTGTAATTCCATAGCATCCATTCTATCCACCAGCATCTTGAATTTGTCTTCGTTAGGCTCATGGTAGTAGTTAGCCTCGGAATCAGAGTCCCCCATAGTGTTGTGGAGACTGCCTCTCTCCTGCTCAGATTCTTCAGATTCATAGTCTTCAACCTGTTCCTTGGTCTTGGCAGGACCTTTGAACCTTCTTCCCATGTTGAGCAACCCAGCAGACCTTCTAGCCTTCTTAGTCTTCTTGGCCAGCAGTGTCTTCAATTCATCCTGCCCCTTGGATAGGTTCAGGATCAGCTCTTGGAACTGTGCATTCTGTGCCTGGAGATCCTTAACTGATTATTCAAGAGCCATTGCTGAAATAAACAGCGAGAAGATGAGAAACCTGTGCACAATTATAAACCTGTGATGCAATGATATGGGAATGCATATGCAATGTTTTCAAGGACCGCAGGATTTAAATTTGCTTAAACAAACAAGAGAGTAACTTTTTATTAGTAATAACTTGTTTTGCCTTTTAGGCTTACAAAAAATGAAAACGAAATAAGTACAAAAGATGGGGTTTTAAGTCTCCCATGGACGTTTCCTCTTTGTGTTGAGGTATGAGTTGAGGTTTCGTTCCTCATGAAGTAGCTTTGTTAGCTCTAGGATCCTTGCTTGGCTTGCTTTGTAATGAGCCTCGAAAGTATCCCTTTGCTCTTTCAGTTGGATCCATGATCTCTGCAAGTCTTCCATATCAGTAGGCATGTCTGGGTGAAGGATGGTATAAGCTATGTCTCCTTCAGCAACAGGTTCCATGGTAACTGGTAGGATGGCAGGATATGGCATCATGAGTGTCTGAGCACGAAATCGTACCCATCTGAGATAAGCCTCCATAGGAATGGTGTACTTAGGCTCCAGTGTCTTGCTGTCAATCCTGTTTACCTTTCCCCAAGCTCGTATGAATCTCTGACGGTAACCCTGAAGATCGTTGTCGTAGTCAAACACAATGCCCTGAATCAACATGTCATGTGGACCATCGCTCCGGGCGTAACCAAACTGTCGTAAAGCTAGAGATGGGTTGTAGGTGATGCCTCCTCTTATGCCTAGAAGTGGTACATTAGGAAACTCCCCACAACGGTCAATGATGGTGACATTCTCCATAGATCTGGAGCACCAATGGATGTCTGAGTGAGAAAGTGACATGATCCTCTTGGACCATCTGAAACCTTGCTCATTCTTCATTACTGAGCGAGGAAGGTGAGAAATAAACCACCTAGAAAGTAAAGGTATGCAGCACATCAAAGTTCCTCTTGCCCTTGTAGTACGGGTGTGAAGAGAATGTAGGATGTCTCCAAGTAAGGTAGGCACTGGATTGTGACTCAGGAATATGTTGATGGCATGAACGTCTATGAACTGATCAGGATTGGGGAACAACACTAAGCCATAAATCAATAAGGCTAAGATCTCCTCAAAAGCATCGTAGCTCATAGCCTTCAAGAACATTTGAGCTTTATCCACTAATACCTTGGCAAGAATACCTTTAACTCCACTTCTCGTCTCTAGAACAATGTCAGACTTCTTCAGATGTAGAGCTGCAGCAATAACTTCTGGTTTAAGCTCCTTCTCTAAGCCTGTGAATGGCTTCTGATCAAGAACAAGTATACCCAGAAGCTTGGAGAACTCCTCCATGGTTGGAACCAGCTGATAATCAGGAAATGTAAAGCAATGGTGCTTAGGGTCAAAGAACTGAAACAGCGCACTCATCATGTCTTCACTGAACCCTGAAGTAACTAGATCCAATAAGTGACCATGTCTCTTGTTGAACTGGGAATGATCAGGCACTAGGGAAACCAACTCCTTGAGCTTAGCAGGTATCCCTACAAAGTTGATCCTGATGGTGTTTCTACGGGCAGAAGCCATGACCTGCAACAAAGAACAAAGATAAATCCTTTGGTCCTTGAAATGGTTAGGGAAAATGATATGCTTATGATGCATGATGATGTCATGATGTCATGCTCAATCACAAACATGTGGCGCACACAAACAAGTCACACCATAGCCCTAGGTTTAAAGGCTTGCATGAGGTTCAAAGGCAAGTACCCTCCCCTGAAGTTAGATGGTTCATCCTGTCCTACAAAAGTAACCAGGTTCTAAGGGATCTCAATATCATTGATCCTTCACAAGGGTGGTTGTTCAGAAGGCAACTTACTTGCCAACCAAAACCCTCCAAGTTTAAGATCTCAATAAGCGTAGCATCGAGTGTCAACCAACTTCAGTCTGCACCAAAGCCGGTTACCTCACTACTTTCTAAAGGCCAAGATGAGTTAACTAGGGTTCTAAAAGTCAGTTAGTGCATTGACAACATATGGCAGCCTCAATATTATCCTCAACTTGACTTAAGGAATATAAGCACCAACCAAGAAGTCGCACTAACTATGGCCACCAGATCAACCGTATCGATATACGTCGTACAGTTTCCTTGGTCTATTGCCATTTACCTAAGGTACACTAGATCCGGGTTAGGACCTTTCACACATAAGAGCACCCCAACAATATAATAATAAAGCAAACAAGGCAAACAATTTAAAGTGATCTTAATTCCTAAGGGTACCCCTCTTAAATGGATCCCCAGCAGAGTCGCCAGTTCTGTAACACGGTGGGAGAACTGACTTTAAACAATGTTGCGGATAGCAAGAGTCACCACCGACTTTTATTTTATCCATAAGGAAAGGTTATAAAAGAACAGGAAAGACCTTAGAGAATATTTTGGGTCCGGGGGGTAGGTTATGAAAAGGGAAGGTGTTAGCACCCTTTTCATCCATGGTTATCCATGGGCTCTTAGGTACTTAAGCTCACTTTTGAATTGTTTTGAAAGTGTAGTGTGTGAATAGCAAAAAATTTCAGAATAGTTTAATAATAATCCGTGTATGGATGTGAAAAAAAACTTGTTTGAAAATTTTGTTGGAAATTTGTTTAAGTGTGAAAAAGTTTTGAAGTGAGCAAGTATCTAGGAGTAGCCTACCCTAATGTTTTAAGGTCTTTCTTATTCTTTATCCTTTCCTTAGTAAGACTATCCCTACTATAATGGAGTAGGTAGTCCTTACTTTGGATGTTAAGGGACATGTGAGGGACAATTGGATTTTTGAAGGCCATTGTGGGGTGTAATAAGCATATATAAGGGACCATCATCATTTTTCGCAAGGGACTCGATTCGTAAAGGCAACCATAAGGGACTTTGATGATTTTTCTATTTGAGGGACTTGCTTTATACACCCCACTTAACCATTATTCGTAGGCAACTTGAGGGATATCCTTAGGAAGTGAGACGGCGATTAAAATCGACTTACGTGTGTGACGTGTTTATTTTAATTATCTTTATTTAAAAGTAATCTAAATTTATTTTAATATTACATACATGTTGTTACACTCCCTAATTACTAACCATAATAATAATTAAATAATTAAACAACTTTACATCCAAGAAACAATTACAAAATAATAAGCAAAATAATTAAATAAAATATAAATAAGCAATAATAAATAATAAAGGGGGTTAATTCTAAGTTTACTCGGCAAGACATCGCATCTTGTGCCTACGTATCCTTACGGGAGTGGAATCAGAGTAATCGTAGTTCCCCTCAAAAGGGAGGTTAGAGACTTCTTGACTGTGGTCAAGGTCTCACGGGGAATAAACATGTCTTAAGGACACGCTTACGTGGAGTGTAGAAACTCCAAATCTCTATGTTGAATTGTTAAGTTGTAATTAGGGTTAGGTTAGGGATTCCGCGGCGGGAAACCCTAAAATGAGCGCAGCGGCTCTTTGACCTAATGCTAGGGGTAAAATTGTAATTTTGCCTGCGGCGAGGCATTTGTGAAAATTAGGGTTTGTAAAAGTTGTAAGGGTTGAAGGTGAGGATTATTGACACGGCGGTCAAATGCTAGACCTAATTCCTTCAGAGTGTGTAATGTGACAGAATAATTGATGAAGGTGTGAGAAACTAATCATACGAGCAGAGAAATAATGACAGAAATTAAAACCACACACGCAGAGATTAAAACGCGATTGTTAGGGTTCGCGAGGTTACAACCGAGAAGCAATTACAATAATGATGAAACTTAAATAAAACATACTGTAATAAGCTGCAAGATGAACACACGTGTTAACGGGCAAAGTCAGACGGCAATTGGATGAGTCATGAGACAAGAGTGCAATGTTGAAAGAGATGTTAAACGAATTTATAA
Source organism: Lathyrus sativus (assembly GCA_963859935.3). NCBI lineage: Eukaryota > Viridiplantae > Streptophyta > Magnoliopsida > Fabales > Fabaceae > Lathyrus > Lathyrus sativus. The sequence continues at coordinate 22,133,386 of OZ012737.1, forward strand.
AAAAAGAAAGAGTAATGTTAATTTTAAAAATTTTAAATTTAATCTTAAAAAAAGTTTCAATTTATATATTTTTTAAAAAAAGATTTTACTTATTTACTTAAAAAGGTTTTTTTATTTATTTATTTTAAAAAAGAACAATTTTAATATTTAACCTAATATTAACAAAAAAACAAAAAAAGAAAATAAAAAAATAAAGGAAAGGGAATTGGGAATTGGTAATTGGGAATTGGAAATTGGGCCGGTAGGATTCTCAACCCAACCCGGTTGCATGTCATAATTAGTGACAATCTAGGGTTTCAAAACCCCATTGTATCTCGCGGCGCCGTTAAGCCTTCGTCTTCCTCATCGCCTTTCTCTCTGTGATTCTTTCTTCAATCATGTTGAAAACCCTGAAATCAAACCGAACAATGTTAAAAGTGACGATATTATGTTCCTGGCTTACATTCTCGTTCGCAATCGGTGATGAACGGAGGCAATGATGGTGAACTGAGCCTCCGTGGAGGGTTTGCCCGTCGTGGATGGATGCGGCGCTGGTGGACCTTCCCCAACCTCTCGATTCGTGCTCGAAACTCTCCTCCTCTTTCTCGCGGTCGCTAGGGTTTTGTGTTCTTCGTCGTTTTCGTCTCGGGTTTCTTACGAGGTGATGTCCTTCCTTTTATAATCTTCTGATTCTCTTTTGGGCCTTTGATATCAGTGGATTTGCGTTATTTTCTGAGATTGGATCGTGATTTGATTTGTGCGGATTTGATTGATATCGATTGCGATTTGTATTCTTCTGATATTATTTCCTTCCCTTTTCCAACTCGATTTGATTTTGTTTCGTGGTAATTTACTAATTCGATTTTAACTTGGTTTTTTAACTTTCAGGCCCCAACCGGATATCTATTTCCACTCTGATTTTGCATTGGATGTTTGGTTTCCTTTGGATCAATTGGACATCTTATTTGGCTTCGATTAACTGGGTTATTTGTTTTGCTTCCATTCGAATTGCCTTGTGATAAACTGATTCACTTTTTCTCTGATACAGATTCACTGTGAACTTGGGCTACAGATTTGGCTGTGATATGTAAACTGAGCCCTGATGCTTGTGTTTTGATTCCACGATAGTTGAACTGTCCCCTACTGATACCACTTTCATGTGTTAGCGACTTTCAGCTTTATTGGGTGCCCTTGAGTTTACACCTTGTGAATTATTTGGCTGAAACTTCTTCTCATCGATTGCCTCTCTAATGCACTCTTGTCCTTGATAAGCCGCGAACTTAGGGCTATGATGCTCTGACTGAGCCCTTACCTTGCTGTATTCGATTTTTCTTGTGTACCTCGAGCTTGGTTGTGACTGGTGTGATTTGTGTTCACCCTGTTCTCGTAGTCATTCATTTGGTGCTTTGTTTGATTGTTGAAACACTCTTTCTGACTGTTGATTAATGATGGTTTGACTTTTTTCTGATACAGCTTGTTACTCTGATTTCGGCCTTGCACATTTGTTTGCTGCATTTGATTTGCAAAACAATTTGTGACTTATCTTGGAGCTGTGATCTTAGGGCAATGATGCTCTGACTGAGCCCTTGTCCTTTTCATGCGCGCCTCGCTTGACTGGTACGGTCCAAACTTTGGATCTTAACCTAGGTTTGATGTTTTACTGAACTGCCATGTTTCTGGTCTTGTTTTCTGAATTGATGCCGTCTGCTTGTTGGGTACTCTTTCTGTGGTAGGAAATGATCTTTGTGATTTGGTGGTATCACTTGCCCGTGACAGATTTGTTGGATGGGGCTTTTGCGTAAGAATCTGATTCTGCCATGAATTTATTCTTCTACCTTCTGAACTGAGCTTATTTTACTTCATGAATTGAATTGCTCATTCAAGTTTTATATAGCCTATGAATTCTGTTATGAGCTGATGCTATTTGATTCAAGTGTTTCAGGTGAAATAAAAACGGTTCAGACCCGCCGGCATCCGGGTCTGAACTCGTGCCGGCCTTGCCGATCAGCTTTGTATCAGTGGAAACAAACTGAAATTTACTTGATAGTCCACTTGTTTACTTGATGGAATGGTGTTTTAGTTTGGCTTTGAATCGAATCCAATTACGGCAAATCAAATCGGTCCCCACTTCTTTTACTCTTTATCTCTCTCGGTTGTCCCTTAGATAAGAACAGATGTTACCTGATCTGACGCTAATGGCGCGGATCGGTAACGGGGGTAGGATGCGGCTTCGGTTGTGCCACTCCCGGCACTCGATGATGACAATGTTTTGAGAGTGTCAAATTCATCTTTCTAACATCTTCCTACTCTGTTCTGTTTTGTTTCTCTTATTTTTTGCAGGTGATCGGGAACTTCGAGGAACACTCAAGGGAAGGATACCATGAAGAAGCCTTAGGAGTTTTTAGGATTTAGGATTTTTTAGAGTAGATGTAACATTTGTAAATGTAATCTCACAGCAATTCAAATGTGAAATGATTCACTTCCTTTTGTAAAATGATATTCTTATGAAATAAAAATTCCATGATCATTCAACTTTGAATCTATTTATATTTATTTCTAGTTATAAATTATAAACATTTGTGAATAAATCCACAAATATTTAAATTCATTATTCTAGTCATAAACCATAAATACTCACGAATGATATTCTTGCTCATGTACTTGTCTCGTTGGTAGTCCTAATCTCATCACCTGACTTCATTCATTTGGATTCTAGCCAACAATATTCTCCTCATTTTCTAACCAAACGCGAATGTGTGCCGTAATCACAACAGATTTAGTATCAATGATGATATTGCCCGTAATTGAATTCCACTGACCAAATGATATAAGCAACAATCCAATAATACCCAATTAAACTGCGCCTTATTAACAGCAACGGAAATGCTCTGGAAATAAACCATGAGCGATAAAATGGACCTTAAATCCAGTTATGCCCGACAAATTTCGATACCGAACACATCGAATTGGCATCTTGATATAATCAAAACAGGTGATAAATAAATGCCTCAGAAATAGTGTCTCAAGTGTCTCACAGCTCAGTAACAGCCCGTCTTCAAAGAATTAGCGGGATCCACGTAAAAATGACCAAAATACCCCTGGGACCAAATCTGAAGTCTTGGAAGTCCATTTAGCCTGATTAAAGTCAAAACCCTAGTTTTGGATGCACTGCTTAGGAGGTGCATTGTCTGAGGGAATTGTCAACTCTTCTGACCAATTGTGAACTTTGTGAACCTTGTGAATCTTCATAAGATATCTTGTGATACTTATGGGAGGTATTGTGAAGCTTGTGAACCTTGTGAACATCATGAAGTGGCTTTGGAGGCCCCATGACCCTTAGGAAAGCTTTGTAAACATTGTGAATCTTGTGAACCTTCTTAGAACACAAGGTCTTGTATGGTGAGGGCAAATTTTGGGGTGCAACAGTCATCTCAAGAGGATTTTATAGAGAACATGGAGTCTGGTTGCCCCACTGTTTTCAAACTCTTTGAGAGATTTGTCAGGTCTCGACGTAACTGGCACAAATTAATCGTGTTACGACGAAATCTTTGAGAAATAGCTCCTTAAGAGCATCAGACTCGTGTTGGTAAGCGAACTGGGAAACTGCCTGCCCCTGTTTAGCAGGATCTTCAAGTTCCACGGGTTATGTCCATATGTAAATCTCTAAGATATCAAGCAAAGTCGTCATGCCTGAAATGCCTATCCTGAGCTTGTCAATGTACACATATATTTGTCTTGAATTTTGTTTTGAAAAAGATATCGCAATAACTTGTGACCGAAATCACTAGTCAGGATATAAGTTTTAATTATAATGCCAACATGAGTTTTTTCTGAGCATAGCTCGTAGGAGTCAGGAAACGTGATCTTGTCGAGTATGCTTTCAACCGAAGTCCTACTTCAATTAGGTCTTTTAAAGGTTGTATCGTGGCTCGGTTCACGGTTTAAGAAACAAAAGGATAAAGGCTCAGAGTTATATTTGTACCCACCCCTTCTTCGTGATGTTCTCCAATCCTAATTCAGTTAATCGGATACGAACGCTCATATCTCAAGCTGATTTGCTATGGTCGAGAACTTATCAATGCTTTGGACATGGCAGTCACTCACCTATTTCTAATGGCAATTGGTCACACGATTTTGTTCTTTACTAGGGATTATTTATTGTACCCTCTTATTTTGCTTTTATTCCCTAACTTTTGCCTGGACAACGTCTTTTGATCTGGCTTTGGAGTCCAGCGGGATGCCCCAGTTTCGCCTAAGTCTCCTTCATAGGTTTTGACTTAGCGGGCTCTTATTTTTTGAATATTCTTTATGCACAAGTCGTGTAAATCTTTTGAAAGGCTCGTGACTGCCCCACTCCTTAGGTAACCGAGGGATAGTCATTGTATTGGACTTCTTAAGATGCTAAGGATAAATTCTCGAAGGTTTGCTTTTCCTTTTTTAGAGTCTAAGTGCTCGATCGGTTTAACTGAAACCTACCCTGCCCCAGGTTAGGATGAAGGTTCTTAAAAAGAAAGAAAAAACTCTTACTTCAAGGTTCAAAGGGTTGACTAGGGATTAACATCCTTATATCTCCAGTGTTTGGGATTTGAAACAATGCCTTACATCATCAGCAGGTTTTAATTGAAAGCATACGACAAGAAATCTGACGTTTTGGGTTCGTCATCCTCCCCCCAATTCTCCATCAGAACAAGAGATCGGGTAAAGTTGGCATTATGATTTATGAAAACGTTTTTTTGAATGAGTGAAACGAATGGATTTATTCAAGACAAACATATGCGTTGCATTAAGTAATCAAAGATAAACAAGTTCGTACATGCTAAATATGCTTAATCAAAGAGAAATACATATAAATAAACCAATGAACTGTCGGAAAAATCCTTCTAAATGTTTATGAAATCTTGCATTCAAGAGTAACAGTTTCCTTTGGCGGAGCCTCAATGGAAGGGACGTCTGGTTTATGATCACTGTGAGTCGTCATGGCTTGCCCCAGTTATGCTGGTCACATCTTCAACAGTTTTCAGTCGTTGCTTCAAAATAACTTTCCCAGATTCTTTGTTGATCCCGGTCATATCATCTTGAGGGTTACTGAAATGAAGCGAGCTAGGCTTTTGAATAATTACTGGATTCGACTAATTTGCTGAGGGGACAACATACTTTGCAGAATTTAAGCTTGACAAGCGGGGAACCCCGAGAGGAGTCTCGATCTTCGGCTGAGCATCGCTAAAAGACAACTTCTTCGTTTCTAGCAAATTTCTGACAAAGTTCTTAAGAGTGTAGCAATTCTCTAGATCATGGTCGGGCGCACCCTCATGAAATAAGCAATGAGAGGCAGCGTTGTAACCTGCAGGTAACAGATTAGGCGGAGGACCCAAAGCACGGGTGGTAATCAGACCTTGTTGTACCAAATGGGGGTATAACTCAGTGAAAGTTATCGGAATTGGAGGACAAGGCTTATACTGCCTCTTACGGGGATAAGGAACCTGATTCTGTGATTGTTGGTGAACAGGAGCGTTGGGCACTCGTTGACTGTTGACAGGAACTTGCATGGGCGGATAACCGGAAGGTTGTTGATAAACTGGTGCTGGATATACCAGAGCTGACTGCACAGGCTGGTATGTAGGAAACTGCTGATCGAAAGGAGGTGCAACAGTAGCTACATAGGGTTGTTGAACATATGAGAGCAGATAACCTTGAACATAATCAGGATGATGTTGCCAAGGTTGGGGAGTAGCCATTTTGCGGATCCTCGAACGTGCAGGTCCTTTACCATGGTCGGAGTTAGGAGTTTTGCACTTTGGAGGGGTAGCTCGTCGAACTGGTTGAGCACTAGGAGGCACCAAACCGGATTGAAGACCGTGATGAGGTAAATTCTCGACAGTAACAGCTGGTTGAGATTCCACAACAGTAGACTGAGCATCCACCTTCTCACTAAGAGCTCGTAGCATCTCCAAAAGCTACCCTACACTTCCTCGAAGATCTTCGAGTTCATGGTTGACACGGTTGATCTCTTGGTTTTGATCTTCCATCCTTTTGAAGGGTCGTATTGATGCAGAGAACTTAGGGTGACAAAACTGGAAGGTGAGAAAACCGCGTATGAGAAACCGGGAGACACATGCAATGCAAAAGTAAGATGCTAGAATGCGAATGCAAATGAAGATTTCATGGAATTCGAATATTTACGAATATTGCGGAATACCAAGGAAACTTTTAATTCATTGAAGACAAATTACAAATAATATTCTTGCAACCAAAATAGCTAAATAAAAGCCTAGAAAATCCTAGAGAAGCATCTTCCACAACTTCAATGAGCAGACAGAGATCCGGAGGAAAATAAATATTCGTAGAGCCTTCTCTTCTTGTAGGATTGTATCTCATCATTCTTCGACTGAATCTTCTTTTGAAGTTCTTCGTACTCGCTGACCATCACATGGTATTTGTTCTTCCATGATTCTATTTCGCGTTGTGATCACTTCAAAGTGATCTTCAAAGTCTCAGCTTCAGTCATGAAATACTGGACAGGTTCTTCTCTTTGAGGTAAAGGATCTTGGCGAGAGTAGGGCATCTTCAACTCAATAGCTCTTCCTCGGACCCATTGAAGGTATGGTTCCATGGACCCACAATTAGGTCTTCCCAAACTTTCTTTGTCTTTCCTATGCAGATGATTCCAAGAAGATAGAATCTGATCTTGAAGCTTTTTGTCGTCTTCGAAAAAGATTTTCTCCACATGAATACCTTTAGGCGGTTCCTTCAAGGGGTATCCCAACTGTCGGCGAGCTAAGACTGGATTGTAGCTAATTCCTCCATTGAAACTGAGCAAAGGCACATTGTTGAAGTTTCCACAACTATCAATGATCGATATCCCATCGTACATGCGATTATACCAATCAATATCAGAGTGAGTTAAAACCATAACTTTTTGCGACCAACGTTCTTGATTAGGTCTCCAGAACGGACCGTAATTGGGTAAGTGAGAAATAAACCACTTGTATAGTAATGGCACACAACATATAATCATTCCTCCACCATGAAAGTTTCGAAGATGTACTGAATGATAAGTATTACCCAATAGCGTTGGAACTGGATTTCTCCTCATGAAGGTCTTGATTGCATTAAGGTCCACAAACCCCTCAAAACTAGGAAAAAGCAACAACCCATAAATAAGCAAAGCAAATATTGTCTCAAAGGCAAACATGTCCTTATGATCAACATAAAATTGGGCTTTCTTAATTAGGAAGTCCCTGGGAAAACCGGAGGTCCCCCCTTTGGTGATCATATTGTTTTTGACATCGGATATCCTTAGACAAATGGATTTAGCAATATCTCGTTCTTTAGGGTCTTCCTCCAAGAAAGGGAATGGAGACTTATCCAAGATAGGTAATCCCACCAACTGAGAGTACTCTTCTAAGGTAGGTAAAAGCTGATAATCTGGATCATAAAACTGTAGCAAAGTCGCAAGAAGTCCTTCGTTTACTTGAATCTTCAACAAAGACAATAGCCTTCCATATCTGTTTTGGAACTTTTCTTGATCTTGAACCAAATCTCTTAGCTTCTCTAGGACTTCCAAATTAAAACCCCTAAAAGTAAATTTCAAAGTATGCCTTCTATGGTGATCCATGGTATCCTGCAATGTTCATAGATAGAGTTTGAATTCCATGAAGTCTTAATGCAATATGATGCTTTATGGATGCAATGCATGAAAACACATAAAGTCCTAGGTTAAAGGTACGTGAGCGGAGATAAGGTCTACCCATCCCAAAAAGGAGTGTACTATAGGTTAGTCGTACCTGCAGAACAAGGTTCTAAAAAGTGCCCAAAGTCATCAGCCCATCTTTCGGATATTATCAACTTTCCGACTGACTCGGGGGTTAATAATATTCTCAAGAGAACCTCTTTTGAGTGTAGTATCGCGTAGCAACCATTGTGGGACTACTCCCACATAGTTCCCGCACTACGTCCTAAATAAGGCCGAGGTGGTGTAAAGGTACTACGGTCCTCAATATCACGGACTCCAATCGACCATGGAAAAAGTTTTCACGATTACTCGTTCAACCGAACCATTTTCGAAAAGGTCTCAACTGAGCGGTGATTCTCGAATCAGCTTGGTCGGGACTCACTCCCTATAAGCCTCATCGAATATATCCCCATCCTATAATAATGTCACTAGTCCGGGCGTAGGACTTATCTCACAACACAAGGAACAGTCCCAAAATCAAAGTACAATATATACATGCAAATGAATAGTAAAACAAATAGTAATAAATATGAACAAATTAGGATAACCCTCAAAAGTTTTAGATTCCCCAGTGAAGTCGCCATTTTCTGTTGCGGTGGAAATAGGATCGCAAACTATTAATGAGTTTGAATCGCAATTCAATTCACAACCGCTCTTTGATTTATCCGAAGGAAAAGGTCAAAAGAGGGAAAACCTATTTTGCATCGTAAACACAATGCGGGGAAAGATCTAGGGTTCGGGGGTTGGTTAAATTTAGGGAAGGTATTAGCACCCTAAACTTCTGTAGTACTCTACAGGAACCTTTTGTTCAAATGTTTACTACTTTGCTTTATTATTCTTAAGGTATACGTACAAAGGATTAAAAGTGAGAAAAGAGACCTAAGGGGTTAATTCTAAGTTTACTCGGCAAGACATCGCATCTTGTGCCTACGTATCCTTACGGGAGTGGAATCAGAGTAATCGTAGTTCCCCTCAAAAGGGAGGTTAGAGACTTCTTGACAGTGGTCAAGGTCTCAAGGGGAATAAACGCATCTTAAGGACACGCTTACGTGGAGTGTAGAAACTCCAAATCTCTACGTTGAATTGTTAAGTGAATTAGGGTTAGGTTAGGGATTCCACGGCGGGAAACCCTAAAATGAGCGCGACGGCTCTTTGACCTAATGCTAGGGGTAAAATGGTAATTTTGCCTGCGGCGAGGCATTTGTGAGAATTAGGGTTTGTAGTTTGTAGTTTTGAGGGTTTGAAATTGAATGTGTGAGGGTTTATGGACTATTGGCGCGGTGGCCAAACAGTTAGACCTAACCTTCGGATGTGTGTAATGTGACAGAAGTATTGATGAAGAGGTGTGAGAGATTTAAAATCATACAAGCGGAAACATAATGACAGAAATTAAAGCCATACAAGTAGAAACTCAAAGACAGAAATTAAGGCGCGATTGTTAGGATTCGCGAGGTTACAACCGAGAAACATATACAATATGATAATGAAATTTGAATTGAACAATAATAAGATAAAATAAATAACGGTAAACGCAATAAACTGCAAAACGAACAAACAACGTTAGTGGGCAGAATTACATGAATTATCAGACACGCCAGGAAGTGAAATTATGCATCTTTTTGTGGTTTTATTTTATGATATAAACTTCAATTTAAATTAAAATAGGATTTTTAATATCGATAAATTAATTTAACTTAAATCCTCAAAAACTATTTAAACCTAATTATCTAACAAAACTCCACATTATTATTTTTTTTTTATTAAGTGTAAACATGAATTTAAGAAAAAAACAAAACAAATAACCAAAGACAGAAAAATAAAGAATGGGCCGTGGAATTAACGCAGATCCAACACTACTCAGCCTTTGAGGGTCAAGTTTGGGACTCTAGGGTTTCAAGACCCTTTCACAACCCGCAGTGTCGTTGCATGTTTCATCTCCTTTCGTTCTCATCTCTGATCTTCCCTTGATTCCCTGTTAAAACCTGAAAACAAACAAAATTGAACCGTCAAATGTGAAAGGCGATGTATTTGTTGCTTACGTTTTGAATGATGGAGATTTTCTGGCGCCGATTCGGGCTGATTAGTGATGATGATGGCTGAACCCTGAGAGGAATTGCTCGCCGTCTTCGGATGGTGCTGGTGAATCTTCTCCGTCGGTGTTTCACGGTGAAGGCTTTTGTGTTCTTTCGTCTAAGCTCTCGAACGGCCGCCCTCTTTTGTGTTCTCTTTCGCGGCCGCTTTTCGCACTCTCTCCCGTTAGGGTTTCACAGGTTGTATTGTTCTTCCTTATATCCTCCTCTGGTTTGTCTTTTGGGCCTTGATGCTTTTTGGATACACGTTATTTTTACTGAAACGATTTGATTTGATTTTATGGAACTTTGGTGAACCGATGCTACTTTGATCTGATTGAGATTCTGATATGATTTTCTTATGTTTCGTTTGAAAACTTTCCCCATTTGGATTCACTTTGATTGGATTTCACTCGGATATTGTTTTGGATAAAAACTGGATTTGTGTAACTCGAAGACCCTCTTATTTGGATATCCACTTTGAAACTGATTTGGATAGTTTTTTCTTGAATCTTTGCAGATGTGGATTTGGATAACTTGTTTGTTTCTGATGTGGATAACTGGTTTTGGATTGCTTGACCCTGCGTTGATGCCTCTATTTGGTCTACCCGTTTTGGTCTCGTAGCTGCTATTATCATGGTGACTCAATTAATTCTTGCTACCCTTGTTTTCATGCAGTTTTCTAACTTGATTGAATCAATTGGATGGCCTGGTATTCCACGCGTGATTGTTGCGTGCCCTTTTTCGAACGTGAATCCTTGCTCTTTTCCTGTGATTAAACTCGTGGATTCATTTCGATGCTCAGTTCGGTGTGGTTATTCATGTCCTGCTGCTGATGAATCTAGGCCTCTTTGATATGGTTTGCAAATGTCTGTTTTTTCTATGATGCTTATGAACTATCTTGGTGCCTTGGTTCAAATTTCCAGCAGTTGGGTCCTTCTGTGATATTTTGACAGTAGTCTTGTTTTGTGTTTTTTCGCGATGGAATTGATGCTTGGTATTGAGATTGTGCTTAACCACCTCTCTCTAAATTGAACTTGTTCTTTGAACTGCGCTGAACTTGTTCTTCTTCTTGTGAATTGAATTTATTCTTCTGAACATGAACTTAGTTCTCCTTTTTTCTGAACATGAACTTAGTTCTGCTTTTTCTGAGTTGAACTGGTTTTGCTGCAATTTGATTACTTGTGACATTCATTTTTGGTGTTTTCCTTCAGGACATGGAACTTAGTTTTTCTTGGAACTAATATCTCCTTCTATTGTTTTCAGGGCTGGAGCATTTGGACTTACCGTTGTTTGTGATGTTTGTTGCGCGATAAAAGGGCGATGATGGTGTCTTCAACTGAGCCCATATGTAGGTTGTTGCTGATTTTTCTGGTTATGCACTTTCAGTTTTTATTTCCAATTGCCTTGGTTATGAGTATCAGTTTTGAGAAAAACCGCATATTTACTTGATAGAGTCCCTTTTGAATCCACATCTGCGCAAATCATTTCGGCCCGAAATGCTTCCTTTATCTCTCTCTCGGCTGTCCCTCAATGGAACAGGTACTACCGGTCGGTAGCCGAGGTTGGGATTTGGAAGTGGGAGTGGGACGCGACTTCGGTCGTGCCCTCCCGGCACCCAGTGATGAAACTTTTCTGAGGGTGTCTGCCCCTCTCTTCTAACATTTTTCTTTGTTTTTCTTTGTTTTTCTTCTTGTTGTGCAGGTTAATCGGAGAGTCGTGAAGCAATCCAGTGGATGAATATCATGAAGACACAATTGGATCTTTAGGACTCTAGAACCATTAGGATAGAATGTATTTTATTTCCCTTTTGTAAATCATGAATTCACAATATTCAGATCCATTTCCTATTTGTAAATTATAATCATCTATGAATAAAAATTCAAAAATGTTCAAATTCACTTCTCATTTGTAAATTTTAAATACCCATGAATAATAATTCAAAAATTATTTAAATTCACCCCTTAGTTGTAAATTATAAATACTTATGAACAAAATTTCAAAAATATTTAAAACTCACCTCTTAGTTGTAAATTATAAATATTCACGAATGATATTCACAAATACTTAAATTCACTTCCCTTTTTATACCAGACAATATTATGAATGAGATCCACTATCTTGGTACCATTTGCTCATTTACCGCAGCCTGATTAAATCCGAATAAACTCAACCTAAATCCCACTTGTTGTATATCCAAAACGCTTTAATGAAAATGGAAAGCTGCTCAGAACTGTCTTAAGACGAAACATGGGCAACGAACAACCCACATTTAAATATGCTTCTGACAATTTTCTCCAGTAATAATCGACCCGGATCGACGCCTCGATAACCACATGATAAATAATTGCCTCAGATATGATGGCACAAATCTTCAAGACCTGAGGACCATCCTTTTTCAAAATCCGTTAGTACCACGTGAAAAGACTAAAATGCCCCTGGTATAATTCCTGCAAAACAAAACGCACTCCATGACTGGTTAGTGATTAACGGATGCAAAATGAAATGCTATGCGAAATGAATGACTAAATGTAAGGGTAAAATTTGGGGTATTACAATAAGTATTTACAAGTTACAACTCAAGGGGGAATTTAAATGGCTCTAAATTATTATTCATGGATACTTTGAATTTACAATTGAGAAAGAAAATATGAATATTTGTTGGATTTCATTTCATAAATATTTATAGTTTACAATTTGAAATGGATAAGTGAATTTGAACTTTATTCAAGAAATGCCATTGGTTTACAAGAGGATTCGTTTACAAAAAGTATCTATCCTAAGGAAATTCTAAGTCCTGAAATGTCTAAGTGGATCTTCATGATACTCCTATGATTTTCTTCACGACTCTCCGATTAACCTGCACAACAAAAAGAAAACAAAGCAAACAAAGAGATTTGAAGTCATATCAGCCCTCAGTTTAATCATCATTGGGTGTGAAGTTCAAGCGGCCGGGAGAGCCACGGCCGAAGCCGTTACCAACTCCCTACCGAGCGTCGAATTATAGCATACGGTAATTTCACACAAACTATCAGCTCAAGCACAAAATGTCAGCTCAGACCCGAAGGTCATCATCGCTAAGGCGACCCTCAAAGGTTCAGACCAATGGTCATCATCACCAATAACCTTTCCTCGGCAATTTGAATCCAACCGAAGCATCAGTGTCAGTTCTGAAAAAGAGAAAAGAAGTTAATGAAGTTCACAACAGAATTTTAAAACCAAAATAGAGTAGCTGCACCAAGCTTGGGCAGACAACTCGAAACAACTCAGGTTCATAAAAAGGGAAAGCCACAACTCAACCAGAAAACACCAGAAAGCATCAGACAATGCAGTCCATAATCAGAAACCATAACAGGCCCAACAGTCAGTTCTGAACTGAGCAAATAGATTCTAGCAGAAAAATTAGAAGTAAGTCAAACAAGAAAGAACAAAGTTCAGTTCAGTTCAAGAACAAGAAAGAGTTAAGAACAAGAAAAGATTAAGTTCAGTTCACCAAACCATATCATTCACAGTAATCCAAGGTCATATTGGAAAATCGAAAGCGTAATGCATAGGCTCAGTTCACACATCATAGCCCTAAACTCACAGTGAAATCAGTTGAGACGAAGCAAGCTATAACAGTTCACCAGAAAGACCAGAGAAATTCGAGGTATCAGAAAAGTAGGCATCGATTAAAACTACCAAAAACCCACATCAGTTCAGATCACAATGAAACCGAGTTAACCAAAGTAAGCCAAATATCCAATCGAGAAAACAGATATCCAGTTGGGGCCTGAAAGGTAAAAAAAATAAATCAAATCAAACCGAATCAGTGAACTACCACAAAATCAAATCAAGTTTGGAAGAGGAAAGAAATAATATCAGAGAAAATTGAAAATCACAACCAAATCCAATCAAATCCGAAAAGGGGGTTATTTTTTCAATCAGAAATCAATATCAGTGGAAAGAAACGTAAATCCAAAGCCCATTCGAAAATAAAAAAGAAGTATATAACGGAACAATACCACCTTTTGAAAACGAGAGAGGGAGCGGGAAAGAACACCAAAAGCGGCGAAGAAGGACAAATCGTGAAACCCTAAACGAACAACCATCGATGGCCGTGAATCTGAACGAAGAAAAGCTTCGAGCAAAGACTGCCTTCGTCTCTCGACGGGCAATCAAACCCCAAGGCTCAGACTAGCATCATCGCCATCTTCGCAATGTTTATCAACGATCACCATCAAAAATCCGTCTCAAAAACGTAAGCATCGCATGCATAATATTTCGAATTTGATGTTTTGATGTTTGTTTCAGGAGCTTCAACATAGAATGGGGACAACGAAGGCCATCGAAGTGTGAAAATCATGAGAAACGGAACGAGTTTGTGAGAGAAGATAGCGAGCGGCGCCGTATAGGAAAAGGGGAATTAGGGTTTCCCTAATCCTTTTACTCCCCTCTTGAGAATATCTATGGACCGGGTTGGGACCGGACATAACTACCGGCCCAACTTTTTTCTCTTTCAATTTTTTCTGTTTGTTTTAAAATACTTTTTTTAGAATTAACCTTTTATATATTAACCCAAATTTTTTTTAATAAAACATTAATCTAAATATATTTTCTCAAATAATAATAGCTTTTCTTTTGGAAAATAATAATAAAATTTTTTTTTTTAGATGTTAGGTGAAACCCTTTTTTTTGTAAATAAACTTATTTAAACTTTTTGTTATAATATAAAAAAAACTTAAATTTTGTTTAAGTATATTTCTTCTTTAAAATTCAAAACAAAATATTTCTCCATGTCATAAAAAACAACAAAATCATTAAGTTTCATATTTCCGTTTCACCACTTCTGACCACTGTCTGATCCTGACCATTAACCTCGTCTGTTCGTTTTGCAGCTTGTCGTGTGGCCCCTGCATTTAGTTATTCATGTTTTATTCAAATTTTCATTATTGTCGTGATTGTATCTCACGTGTAACCTCGCGAATCTTAAACAATCGCATTTACGTTTCCGCATTTAAATTTCTGCTGTTATATGATTTAATTTCTCACATTTTCATCACTATTATTCTGTCACATTACACACATCTGAAGGTTAGGTCTAACTGTTTGGCCACCGCGCCAATAGTCCTCAAACCCTCAAACCTTTAAAATTCAACTACAAACTTCAAACCCTAATTCTCACAAATGTCTTGCCGTAGACCAAATTACAAATTGCCCCTGGCATTAGGTCAAAGAGCCGCCGCGCTCATTTTAGGGTTTCCCGCCGTGGAATTCCTAACCTAACCCTATTTCAACTTAACAATTATAACATAGAGATTTGGAGTTTCTACACTCCGCATAAGCGTGTCCTTAAGATGCGTTTATTCCCTTTGAAACCTTGGCCACAGCTAAGACGTTTCTAACCTCCCTCTGTGAGGGGAACTACAATTACTCTGATTCCACTCCCGTAAGGATATGTAGGCACAAGATGCGATGTCTTGCCGAGTAAACTTAGAATTAACCCCTTAGGTCTTTCTTCTCACTTTTAATCCCTTTGTACATATACCTTAATCAAATAAATAAAGCAGATAATAAACATTGAACAAAAGGTTCCTGTAGAGTACTACAGAAGTTTAGGATGCTAATACCTTCCCTAAGCTTAACCAACCCCCGAACCCTAGATCTTTCCCCGCATTGTGTTTACGATGCAAAATAGGTTTTCCCTCTTTTGACCTTTTCCTTCGGATAAATCAAAGAGCGGTTGTGAATTGAATTGTGATTCAAATTCATTAATAATTTGATATCCTATTTCCACCGCAACAATGATGATGCATATTAATGAATGAGATTTAGAATGACATACCTCTTGTAGTCTCCCCACACTTAAGCTATGCAAGAACAAGAATTCCTTTCTTTGAGCAAGCTTGAGAATATTGCTTCTTCTTGAAGAAACAATACAATCTTATGGACAGTTTGAGCAATGGGCCTCCCAACTGACTTTGGGTGTTTTGGACAGTTGAAACACAATATATATGAGGTGTATGAACGGTTTAAATAGATGGAAAATGCCTATGTAGTGACTTGGCTCTCAAAATGCATAAAAGTCAAAATATGGGGTGTGAGGGTTGACTTTTATATTGGTGGATTTTCTGAGAAATGTAACAATGGGAACAGCTTCAAATGGCCATTTTAAGATTGTATGAATGATCTTTGAAGGGTTTTGGTGTTTGGAGTGGGAAGTGGCATGGAAAGTGCAAGATGGTGATTTTTTGCACTTATGCACTTTCAAACAAGGAAGGAAATGAGAGAGCTATGAGTTTTTATGTGTTCTTGCTAGCTCTGGTGTGTGAAATAGAGTGTGGAGAAACCTCTATTTATAGGTCATGAGGAGCTTGGGGCAGATTTGATGTATTGGCTCTTTGGAGGGAAAATTGGAGAAAATCTTCCACAAAATCTTGGCATATCTTCATCCATCATACTCTTGGCTCAATGCAAGAAAGAACTCAAGTGGAATGAGATGTGTGAGGTGATTGAAATGAGGCTAGAAAGGTAGGGAGCTGCAGCTGCCACATCATTGCATAAAGTTTCTCTTTCCTCTCTTTTATTTGAATAAAATAATGCCAAGTTGCTTCAATCTTGCAATGTCCTTCAAACCATCCTATCTTCTAGTTTTATCCTCATCCATGCCTCAAATTATCAGTATGGATCATGATCCAAGGGTTGAGGATAGCCCAAGTTGTGAAAATCCAATTTTGAGAAGTTTGGACCAAGTGGTTTTAAGTGTGACAGGCCCAACTTCCATATACCATAACTCCTAGCTCACAAATCCTCTTGGGGAGTTCTTGTACTTTTTGGAAAGCCCTTGTGTATCTCTACAACTTTAAATTTCATCAAAAATTCCAATTCTATGTGCATCTTGACTGAAAAACCCCTTGAAGTTGGCTGAAAAAGGGATTGGTATGGCCAGAATTTGTGAAATTTCACTAAGTCCTTTACACTTGAAAAATGATTTTGATCATAACTCCAATTCTATGCATTTTTTGAATATGGACCATTGTAGGACTTTTGTAGAGGATGTTAATACCTTTCTAACAAGCTTAGAACCACCTCATTTGGATGTGTGGTTAGGGAGTTATGGTCTAGCCATTTCCAAAACCCTAATTTCCCGATTTTTCGATTACTCCTCAACCCTTGATCTGATGGCCATGAAATTTTTATGGGCAGGTGTAATATTTCATAAGTAACATTTTTTATTCACATCATAAAGTCCAATTCCTTAAGATTGAAGAGTTGACTTTTCAGTCAATCGTACGATCAATCGATGATTATCGGACCGTCTGTTCTCGTTTCGGGACTCCCAAGACCTTGAAACTCTTTGAGGGGAATTCACTAAGCCTTATAAACTTTTTGGACCAAGGTTTCATCATTGAATCACTTCTTAAATCAAAAGTCAAACTACAGTCGACTTTTTCGGCCCGAAAACCCTAATCGGGTGCCCTGAACTGCACTGTACTGGATCTGTGGGCGATTACCTCGAATTGAATTCATACATGATCCAATATGGTGTCCTTGACTTTGTTTCATAAATGATTCAACCCAAAACATTGGTTGATCAATTCTCGAAACTTCAATTTTGTCGGTGCGGAACCCTAATTCACCTGCATCTTGACAAAGACATACTTGAAACTTGTTAAGGTTAGATAATCGAATGTATATGACCCTAAAATGATAACGAGGATATAAGGGATCAAAATTTGGGGTGCAACAGTTATAACCATTTATCTTGATTGAAATCTTTGCTTGATATTGTAATATGCTTGTATGTTCTTGGTTGTAACCATACATCTTATATGTTCATCATGTGTGAATGTTTTTGCTTTGTTAAGTTATTCCCCAAGTGATGGAACTTTTTAGTTCTCATCCATGTTGCCTCATCTTTCCCCTTCCAAAGGAAAGTCTCTCTATTGACCCTTGGGTCATAGATATAGCTCATTACCCTCATAGGCCTGAATAGAGTTTTCTCCCCCCCTTTTGGTCTGGATAGAACCAATCGTCTTTCCCTTTAGAACTTAGGTTTATAATTCTTAAATCTTGTAAGCCTAGATAGAGCCTTTTCCCCCTTTTGGTCTGGATAGAACCAATTGGTCCCCGTTCTTTGGTCGTGTCCAAACTACGGACACTCTGATTTCTCATTTGTTAATGGTAATACGTAGGCACAAGATGCGATATCTTGACGAGCAACCCCCCTGACGTGGTTAGAGTCAATCCTTGTAGGCCTGGATAGAGCCTTTTCCCCCCTTTGGCCTAGATAGAACAAATTGGTCCCCGTTCTTTGATCGTGCCCGAACTATGGACGCTCTGATTTCTCATTGAATAATGAGAATACGTAGGCACAAGATTCGATATCTCGACGAGCAACCTTCCCCTCCTTTTGGTCTGGATAGAACCAATTGGATTTACCCTGTAGAAATTAGGTTTAGAGTTCTTAATCCTTGTAGGCCTGGATAAAACATCCTTCCTCCTTTTGGTATGGATAGAACCAATTGGTCTTACAACGTAGAATTAGGTAGAGTTTGTTAAACTCTATGTAAGAATCATGGTGATGATTACTTACTCCCCTTATTGAGTGTACCATTTAGATTAGAGAGTTTTGTTAAACTCTACACAAACATGGTTATGTTTGTTCCCCTTTGAACCTTGATTATAATCAAGTGTTCTTCATCCCTAGTGAGGTGGACTACGATTGCTCTCCTATCCTAGTTAGGATACGTAGGTAGAGGATGCGAAAGCTTTGCGAGCAAGCTTAGAAACTATCTTTAGTTTTTTACCTATCAACTTTACCACTTTTACCCAATACCAAACCATAGCAAACATTTAGCAAACTTAGCATACAAACAAACAAAAGGTTCCTATAGAGTACTATAGATGTTTAGGATGTGAAATACCTACCCTAGGCATAACCAACCCCCCGATCCCCGATCTCTTAGCGTTGTTGTTACATCGCGCAAAGGGTTTTTCTTTCTTTAACCTTTCCTTTGGATAAATCAAAGTCCGGTTGTGAAATTTAAGAATTAAGATTCAATTTAATCAATAGCGTTACATCACGATTCTCACCGCAACACCCTTATCGATATTTTTGACATATTTCCTCATGATCCTAATCTTATGGATCTGTTCCTGAGACTCCTACAAATCATGTTTTTCCCATTTGTCAACGCGTCGATCGATTCTCTATCGTCGCTTTATTGTTAATGTTCTTAAAACACTTCATTAATGTCTTATAACAGTGAATGCCTTAGACCAAATAATTTGTATCTTTTCACTTTTCTAGCTGAAAATCCAAGTGTAACAGATACCACTCAAAATATGTATCCTTCGACCAATATTTGAGGGAAGAAATGTGGTATCTTTTGTAGATACTTTGTTACTATTACCTATGTTTTGTACACGTCATCTTAACATACCTTTATCGTCTCTTTTTTAGAATGGTGCAATGGAGATCTCATAGGGTCGATGTCTTCAAGAGGTGTGTGATTGCCATTTCTTCTTATAGAACTATTAGGGGGTTTGTGTGCCAAGGGATGGTGGTGTCGGCTGATTTAGGAATCCTTTGGGCTTGCGAGGTGACATCCTTGAGAATCCCTTAAGGCATGGCTCCGAGGTTATCGCGTTGTACTAACTCTCTTTATGTGTGACCTCATGATGAAGTTATTTGTTGATTCTCTTATACTCGTAGAGACCTTTCAGCCATGAGGTACGTATTTTATTGTCGTATAAAATTTCAAATGCTAGTGATGAGTTCATCCGCTCCTTGCATTTCAATTGTGTGTTAAGTTATTGAAGGCTCTTAAGCCTTTATGGTTTTGGAGCATCAGTTTATAGTTATGGTTTCTGATATGTTTTGCGTTGAAACAATTATTAAAAAGGATGGAAGGACAATAATATCCTAAAAGTGTTTTGGCTGATAGTTTGAGGAAATAGAGTCTGATGAAATGAGATGGTTAAAGAAATTACTAAGATTGGATCAACTATCCCCGCGGGAGAAGGTGGAACTTCTTTTGCGGGAGCGAGGACCGACGCCTTGGCTTGTGTCACAAGACTTACATTGTAATGAGCAAATATTTTAAAAGATTTGGAAGTTACCATTATAGGAATAGAGAGTTAACAATAATTAGATTGAGTAATAGATAGGTCAAGAAAGTGCAACAGAAAGAACTTGGCGGATTGGACTTGGAAATTCATGAGATTCGTAAGACAATTCTAACTTAAGGCAACAATATTCAAGTGTGAAACACAAGATTGATGGTATGTAGGTATAGAGCTCTCTGATACACGACGATGGGCGGTGTGTCAAATATCTACAAATTTAACACTTTCACACTCAATTCAGTGTAGTCAAATATCTGTAACTTGCAAGAGTGAATAAAATTGTACCTTTTATGATGCGTAGACAGATATGAAGGGTGATTAAAACTGATCATAATTAGCATGACACTAAATGTGCGAGACCGTCAGATTTTGTAATACCCCAAATTTTACCCTTAGATTAGACATTTCATTTCACATTTTCACCTCATTTTGCAGTGCATTATCACTAACTGTTAACCAGTTTGCTCAGTCCATTGGTTTGGTAGGAAAAATCACACTGTGCGCAATTTAATTGGTGAAGGGAAAAATGGTCAAATTATAGTTTGCTAACGATTGATGAAGCAGAATGTCGTCAGGAATCCCTTAAACAATTAGGGTTCCCATATCCGATCATGTGGCTTAGTTGAGAATGAGTTGAATTTTATGACGGTTTTGACGTCAGATTTCTTGCGCCACAATACATATTAGTCCCGAGCAGAGATTTAGTCGTCAGAAGGATTTCGGAAGCGCCTGTGGATTCATAATTTGTATGAGGCTGAGTGTGTTGCAATATAAATGGATTCCGGTTAAATCGGTACAAAGATTTGCTTTGAGGAATTTATTTTAACAGACGCATGTTTTCCTATTTTCTGCTGGTCAACGGTTGATTTTAAAGGAACAGTGGAATTTTGGTGAGTGTTGGATCTATAATGAACGTTTGTTGTTTTGACCATGATTGTTAGTCGAGTTGATTCAGGTCGAGACGTGATTTTAATTTTCAATACGGAAGGCAATTCTTTTGTCGTTTAACTAAATTTCCCTGCTTATCCGTTCAAGGCCATATTCACTGTTAATATAAGGTACGAATTAATTTGCAAAATGATTTGTTTGAGCTCACTTATGTCCGATTTAAATCATGCCAAATGATTAATGGCCGAGTTCGGAGTTGGAAGTCGGATAAATCTCATTTGAGAATTTTAATTAATTTGATTTATTTGGATGAGCTTAAATCAGAAGAGTTTAGCCATTTGAATTTAATCAATTTGATTTATTTGGATGAGCTTAAATCAAAAGAGTTTAGCCATTTGAATGTAATCAATTTGATTTATTTGGATGAGCTTAAATTGAAAGAGTTTAGCCATTTGAATTTAATCGAACAAGTTGGATTTATTAAGATGACGTTAGTCGTTCAAGTTATTGATTGAGTTATTCGGAGATTTTATCGGAGATTGGGATTAATCAGATGGATTGTTGGGAGAAATTCAAGTTAATAAGAAAAGATAAAATTTTATTTATTCTATTATTTTTATTACAATATTACAAAGGAAATTACAAATTCAATTACAAAGGGAATTAAATTACATTTTTCCTAAACTCTAAATTTCCTAAAAGTGTCGTTGTGACCGATTCCTCAATTTTATTCCTCTGATACCCGATACCACAGTTGAAAATAATAGAGTTAATTAAATTCGGTTATTTCAGACCCGATACCCTCAGTTTGGTTTCATCATTGGGTACGTCAGGAGGGTGTCGCTACTGCGAAAATCGGTGCCAGAAAAATCAGAAGAGTCGCCACCTTTCGTTATTTATCCCAACAAGAGGGAAAGGAAACGATCGGAAAAACCTAACGAAAAGGGAAAGGAATGTTCATCGCAACCAAATCCTGGATTCGGGAGTCGGTTACGCAAGGGGAAGGTATTAACACCCCTCACGTCCGTCGTACTCGACGGGATCCACACTTGTTGTTTGCTTGAAAAGGGTGTGTTTATTCTATCTACCTACATGCTGGCTCAAAAGCAAAAGAAAGTGACTCGGCAGAACACAACAGTTCTATGCCTACGTATTCCTGTCTGGAACGAGAAATCAGAGTCAACGTAGTTCGGCTAACTACGGGTTACGGAGGGAAGGTTGCTCGCCAAGATATCGCATCTTGTGCCTACGTACTTTCACACGGCATGAAAGATCAGAGCAAACGTAGTTCGGGCTACGTAGAAACACAGGCAGTTTCAGCTGTTTTTTATCCGAGTAAAGTTAACAGACGGTTCCAGTAGCACCAAAGGTTAACATCACTCTCCTTTAAGAAAAGGGTTTCCTGATTAAGAGGTCCAAGAGGACAAAAAGATTTAATTTTTGTTTTTAGTCTTTTACGGAAGAAGTGTTTTGAATTTTTTTTTTACCTGTATCGCACGAGAGACTATGACCCAGGAGTGTATGCGTCGCATGTCACCCAAAGGGTACCATGCTAAACATCCTGACTGTTGACGGGAAGCCCTTCAACAATCAGTTCCCAAGTAGCTTCAGACTCAGATCATGCTACAGATAGCCTTTATTGAAATGTTTTACTGTTATTTTAGATGAGAAAGAGAAACAGACTCTCTAAGGGGAAACTGACTTGATCCTACAGTTATCATGCAATATTTGTCCTAAGGTTAGGTTTGAAAGGGAAATTCTATCCTACTGTTATCAGGCATGGTTTGAATCCTAATGTCTATCGTAACTTCTCTACAAAAAGAGAAGTTAGAGCTCCTATGGGAACATGGCAACGGAAAGAAAGCAACAGCAAACATGAATTACTGTAAAGAAAATTACGGAAAAGAAAATTACTGTAACGTAAAATTCATGTATGCAACAATCAAGCAAGAAGGAGGCTACCTCAACTTCTTAATCAAGCAAGGCACAAAAGCCACAAACCACACAGGCAAGGGAGAAGCTCAACCTTAAGCCAGCAAGCAAAGCCAGACAGTAAAAAGCAAGCAGAGGGAAATAGTCAACCTCTTATGCAATCAAACAAGGGGAAAAGCTCAACCCTTAAGATGCTCTTAAGCCTATTCAACTATATGAACTTAGTCTAATGCAACATATCAAATTAGTCACACAAGGCAAACAATCACCAAGCTCAGACAGCAAACAGAAACTTCACAGCAAAGCAACTCAACAGCAGAAAACCCCACAGTCTGAAACTGTACCCTTCTGAAAAGTCTTCAAGGGAAGAAACCTCAATCTTCATCTTCAAGGGAAGAGAAACCACCTCAATCAAGGCACACCAAGATGGCCAACAGTTAAGCTCAACAGCAAAAGAAAATCCACAGCTCAAAAGCAAAACAAATCCAACTTCAATCCTCCAGTAAGCTTCTGACAGCAAAGTTGACGGTGAATGGCTCCACCTCCAAGCTCTAGCAAGCAAAAACCCATGAAAGGCATCTTCAAGCTCCTTAATATTCATCCACAAGCTCTATCAATCTCACTCCAAGAAAGATTTATCATTGAGATCAAGTTAAAATGAAGGGAAGCCTAATGAAAACCAAAGGAATTCATTAGGACACTCAACCTTACATTTGAAAAGAAATGCATCCTCAAAAGTTCTACTCTTCAAGGCATGCCATTCATCCCTCCAAAGGAGAGATGTTACTTCCTTGAGAGGACTTTGAATCATAGGATAGGATGGAAGCAAACAAAGCATTCCATTTTTGGTGAAAGAAAAAGAACTAAAACTAAAAAGCTCTTCCTAAAAACCCTAATCCTATTAACTTCAAAAAAACTCCTAAAAGAGAAAGAATAATCCACTCCAAGCTTCACCATTGAATCCCAAGCATCCATATCAAATCCATAAGCTTCTCCAAAAAGATACCCAAGCTCCACAAGCAAAAAGCCCACCAAAGAGACCAAACAAGCCAAAGCACGAAAGATAGAACACCAAAAGCAACACCCAAATGCAAAATCCAACTAAAATAGGAAAACACATGATAAAAATCTAAAACAATTTCTACGGTAACATGCATGGATTAACACTCTAAATTTCAAATATCAAGTCCTAAATCCATTTCTAGGTCTACTAATAAATTCCTAAGTCAGAACATGTCAAGGTAAACCATTATTTGGGAAGGCTCTAATTAACAACCCTAAAACAGAACCAAATTAATTCTAAAAAATCTACTAAAAATCCTAAAGGAACCTAGACATGTCATCTACAACATACTAAAATATCAAGTCCAGAAACAATACCAATTGAGAGAACAAAATTCATCAAAACAGATGAACAATTATGCAAATATTAAGAAAATACCACAAATGGAAAATTGCATATTAAATTGAAAAATGAACAAAAATGAGATTAATCAATCTCACAAAATCACAAATAAATCCAAGATAATGGGGATATTTTTAAAATATTTTTTGGATCAAAATTGGATTTATTATGATTTTTTGAATTGAAATGGAATTAAAATAAATCAAAATGAAATAAAGAAATGAATTAAGAAAATAAAATGCCAGAATAAAATGTGTGCGTTGGATCTATTGACTCAGTAAGCACATCCAAGGGATTCAAAGCCGCCCACGTGAGGAGCCACCCAAGCGTCCAGTCAGCTTGCCACCTCAATTATTGAAACGCAAGGTTTTGAGGCAACGAGGGAGATCTCAGTTCAAATCTGAGCCATTAGATCTGGTGGGAAGTCAAAGTCCAAGCAAGATCCAACGTTCTAGACTTTGTCTTCTCTAAAACTCAGGTGAGTTCTCAGACTCACAGAAGGTGACTTGGCCGGTGGCGCCACCGTCTTCTCCGGCGAGGCACCAAACTCAGATGACCAAAACAAGTCAAATCTTATATCAATTCGAACCAGAATTTCACCAGGATTCCAAATCTCCTATCCAAATCCTCTAAATCTTAACACAAAACCAAACACGAAGCCATAACCAGAAATCAGGTCAACTTTGATCCTCACCACACCCTAACCTAAAGCCATGGAAACGATCCTCATGCTTCATTGATCATCAAGATCCATCCAAATCAAATAGAAGCCTCAAAATCAAACCTAATCGTGCTCAAACAGAAATTGCACCTCCAGCTTAATTGTCTCTATTCACTTCCGAATTGATCCAGAATCGAACTATGATCATCCTAGGTCCTAGCCACATGTATAATCTAAGCTACATCTTGCTAAATCAGATGGAATTTTGAATGTTACTAACCTGTTGTAGATCGAGTAACAGAAGCACTTAGAGCTTGATTCTCCCTTCAAAACTCTCCAGATACGTTCAGTGATGCAAGAGGGTGATGCTTCAACCTTCAATTTGCTTTGATGTGGCTTGGAAATGAAAACCCGATTCTCACTTGCTCCTTGAAAAATTCACTTGCAATCTCAGCTTCCTCCACGAAATGAGTTCTAACCTGAGTTCTGAATCAATGCTAGACTTATATAGAATGATTATATGGGCTTCTGAAGATTGATCCAAGCCCAATTCAGTAGTTTCAATTTTCTGGTTTTTCTCTTGAAAGCTCAATGCAACAGTCGTGTAATCCGCCTCCCAGCTTGCTCTAGAAGCT
The DNA here is from genome assembly GCA_963859935.3 of Lathyrus sativus. Lineage (NCBI taxonomy): Eukaryota > Viridiplantae > Streptophyta > Magnoliopsida > Fabales > Fabaceae > Lathyrus > Lathyrus sativus. Next base: position 22,158,797 of record OZ012737.1, read on the forward strand.
TCTAACACCTTGCACAATCCCTTATGAACATGTTTGGATCAGTAAGAAGTGTTGAAATGCCTTGGAATTGATTTTGGTTATGTAACTTGTAATTGAAGCAACCATATGGCATATCATGAGAATAGAACTCAAACCAAAATTCTGCTAATGCCAAAGCTCCTAGAATGTGATTTCTGATCAAAATGGATATTCACATGACATGTTTATGACCTATAACCAAGAAATTCAATTTTCCCTCCTTTAATCATTTGAATTTTCTCCATTTTCAAGCCCCTTTGAATCATTTAGTGATGTAAGCCAAACCAATCCACCATGAGTCCTCATTTGACCTAAAAACATCATTTAAAACAAGTTCCATGTTGAAAAAATTTCCATTTGAGAAGTGGAACATGGATATTTTGACCTATGATCCAAAATGGCCTATAATCTCACTTTCCCAAAATACCCCTGGCTTGCAAAGACCATAACCTGAGTTCTACAACTCATCTCAAGGAGTTATATACCTTTTTGGAAAGATAAGATCATAAGGAACAACTTTCATGTTCATCAAAAGTCCATGAGAAACCTCCTTTAAGGCCAAAAGTTGCTTAGAAGTCAAGTGACTTTCACAGATAAATCTCAGATGCCTCTGATGACCTGTAATTTGTCTGGATCATAACTTGAGTTCTACAAATCCACTTGAGGACTTCTAGTACTCAAATTAAAGGTATTGACATCCTCTACAAGTTTCATGTTGGCCAATGATGGAGATGAATCTTGTATCTTGACTTGCATTGCTTGGAAGTTGGGGCACTAAACAGGGGATTTTACCCTAGGAACCCTAATTTAGCAACCTCAACCACCCTTGATTCTTTTGATTTTCTTTCTCAAACACCTCTATAAGGCTTCAATACATCAATCCATGAACACCATAGCCTCAAGGTAGGCTTTTACCCTCTCCCATTTGCTCAAATAACCCAAGATAGCTCAGGTGAAACCCTAATAACAACCATTTCAACTGAGGCTCTTTGCACTTGATACAAAGACTTGTTGAGCTTCCTCCATGACCTCTAAGGAACTCCACAAGCTCTTTCAACACACCATACCCTTGTACAAGACTTCTCAACCTTCTAGGATCTTCAAATGGTCCCATAGTTAGGAGATAGGCCTCAAAACCCTACTCAAACTTCTCAAGCATACTTGCCTTCTTCAAATGACTTGGATGACTTCTCAAGATTGAATACCACCTCTATGTAAGCTCTTTGTGATATGAATCACACTTGATCCCCTGCATGATGAATGATGCTATGCTATGCAACTCATGATAGTAACAATGCAATGCAATGAAACATAAACCTAGGCTAGAAAAGGTTGAGCAAATTTTGGGGTGCAACAGCTGCCCCTATTCAAACGGCTTGGACCCGACTGGATGAAGAGCGAACGGCTTTCATGCGATCGAGGTAGAAGACGGTTGAATACCAATAAACCCGGAAATTTTCTAACCGCAAAAATAATTGCACAACTGCTTGGGGAACTGTATCCAGGAAACCAAATCAGCTGTCACGACAACAACTGATCAATCTCCCGATAAAGAATGCTTTATATCAACATCAACCACCTGTGTAACGCTACAGGCGTGGAATCAACAACTGAGTTTCCGTCACATGGGACAGACATGGCTGCCACCATAATGAACAAGTCAAATGACTCCACTGGGGACTAAATCCGTCGACCCTACTGGGGAATGAATCTGACATCTGATAGACTCCATCGACATGGTCAATAACCTTGGAAACCCCGCTGGGGAAAGAGATTGCGGACATGAATCCATCTTCCATTTTCGTAGAAATAGGTAAAAAGCACTACGCCAAGTGCGATGTCGATCTACCATCTGGCCCAAAACACTAAATAAAAGTGTGACATCCATCTTCCATCCTGGATCTTCCTCCTCCGAAGAGACAGGAACAAACGCTACAACAAGCGAGACACCACTCTACTATCTGGTCTTCTACTTCCGGAGAAACAGGAACGAACACTTCGCTAAGCGGAACATCAGTCTACTGACTGGTAAAGCACTAAATAAAAGTGTAGAATCCATCTTCCATCCTGGATCTTCCTCCTCCGAAGAGACGGGAACAAACACTACAACAAGCGAGACACCACTCTACTATCTGGTCTTCTACTTCCGAAGAAACAGGAACAAACGTTTCGACAAGCGAGATACCAATCTACTATCTGGCCTTCTACTTCCGAAGAAATAGGAACAAACGCTTCGACAAGCGGAACATCAGTCTACTAACTGGTAAAGCACTAAATAAAAGTGCAGAATCCATTTTCCATCCTGGATCTTCCTCCTCCGAAGAGACGGGAACAAACGCTACAACAAGCGAGACACCACTCTACTATCTGGTCTTCTACTTCCAGAGAAACAGGAACGAATACTTCGCTAAGCGGAACATCAGTCTACTAACTGGTAAGGCACTAAATAAAAGTGCGAATGGGACATTCAGAGACTTAAACAAACAACTCTGCGGGGAAACTTCTGACGACGGCCGCCAGGTATTCATCTTGAACCCAAAAGTAACAACTTCAAAAATCTAACCTCTGAAATCCTTACAATACTAACGTAACGGCAACCTTAAGAACAACTCACTGGGGAAGAAGAGAAACTTCCACTCTGCTGGGGAAATGTCTGGCACCAACCGTCAGACAATTGCTTCGACCGCAAGTGACCATTTCAATCACATATGAATCATAGAACCCTCTCAACGCGGACGTAACAGCATCCTCACGATTGACCCGCTGGGGGATGAGAGCAACTTAACCAAGCGACTCTGATGAGGAGGAACTTTAAACAAGTACTTCTTCCAGGGAGACACCTCAACAAGGAACTCTACTGGGGATAGAGAAAATCTTCGACGATTAACTCTGCTGTGGGAGTCAAGGAAAACTTCAACATGTAACCTTGAAGAAAGCAATACGTAACATAATGAGCGTTATCATTGGAGATCTCATGGCGAGAGCCCGAATATCTGGAATTCATCCTGACCCAGGGTTTCAAATACCTGCAGGGAAGAACACATTTGACAACAAGGTAACCACTAACCTGGCTTATGTTCCAACATGGTATGTTTGAAAATGGCATAATGCTCCAGTCGACATGGAAATGCTACGTGTTTAGACAAATGTTATACAAACATGACGATGCAACTGCGGGCTCGAGTTGCTGGAGAAAGCTGAGTTACAGAAAAACCGCTTCAGCAAAATAAATGCTGAAGGCAAGGCCAACTCCACTGGGGATAACCGGGTATCACTAGAGATGAAATCAACCTGCTTGGGATGAAGAAGCAATCCTGTCGGGGAAAGGCCTGAAAAATCCGGAGTAACGGACTCTGCAGGGGACAGGCACTGTTGTGCCAAGAGAAAAGCAACCCTGTTGGAGAAGTCCCACACTCGCACGGTGGGAAGAAATCTGATAATAATTTGCTGGGGAAAGATCCCGCACAACTTGTATTCTGCTGAGGATGGCCAACCTGACGGAGGAAGGGACAACCTGCTGGAAAAAAGAAAGGATTGTCCTGCATCGGATGATCCTGATAACCTGATTGCACTCTGTGAGGAATCCGCCCTGCTGGGGATTAACTGTGCACCTGACCTTCTGCCGGGATTGCGCATACTGCTGGGAATATCAACCTTAGCTCGCCCACTAGTTTACATCCAGCTCTCCTGGGGAGATAAAACGAATTCCATTTGCTGAGGAATAACTTCACGTATAGCCTGCTCCTACGTCAAGGGACTCTGTCAGGGGAAATACGATCCCTGGGCTGCTTGATTCGAGGGTAGCGACCCTGCAAAACAAAAACAGAGACAAGACGTTCTACAAAAAGAACTATCCCGGTTAGCATCCATGACGAATTCAGTCAATTCAATGTTTTAACAATTATCAGCCGAGGCCGGCAAGATTATGTACATGCAAGTTTATCAAAACATCGGCGTTTTCCAAAAACAAAACAGTTAAAGTTAAAACAAGCACAAACATCAAGTACTAAATAGTATGTTTTATTGATAACGGGCCTCTAAATAGGCAAAGTTTGTACACTGGATGCAACTCCTGAAAAGAGGAAGTTACGCACAAAAGCAAATACAAATATGTACTGAAATACAAAGAAATTTCCCCTCAGGCGGTATTCAGTCTTCGGAAGAGATTGTATCAGAATTTCCTCCTCACCATAGACGGTAACAATGTTGCTGTCTACCATGTATTTCAATTTCTGATGTAGCGTGGATGTTACTGCCCCTGCAGAGTGTATCCAAGGTCGTCCCAATAGACAGTTGTATGCAGGCTGAATGTCCATTATGTAGAGCACTGCATCAAATACCTCAGGACCCACCTGGATAGGCAACGTTAACGACCCGAACACGGACCTCCGAGTCCCATCAAATTCCTTCACTACTAAATCACTCAGTGTACAGAGAATGCCCCGAGTATCCAGCTTAAGCAATGCCTTCTTAGGCAGCACATTCAGGGAAGACCCTGTATCGACCAGTACGTGGGACATTACGGTGCCCCTACACTCAACAGATATGTGCAAAGCCATGTTATGATCCCGACCTCTCGGTGTCAAATCAAAGTCGGTAAAACCCAGACCGTGCCTGGCATTCACATGGGCAATCACCCCTTCCATCTGGTTCACAGATATTTCTTGAGGTACGAAGGATGCCTCAAGAACTTTCAGTAGAGCATTCCGGTGTGCTTCTGAACTGAGCAGTAAGGACAAGATTGAAATTTTCGAGGGAGTCTGCTGCAAATGCTCAACGATCTTATAATCACTTTTGCGAATTAATCTCACGAATTCCTCGACCTCCTTATCGTCTGGGTCTTTCTCCTTCTCCTGGGCTGGTCCCCCATCAATAACTTTCCATTTTCCTCTAGCCAACCTTTCCGCCTCGACCTCCGGGGATTGGAATATTCTGCCACTGCGGGTCATGCCTCCTGCACCTACAAGGTTATCAACTGCCCCTGCTGGTGGGTCATCCAAATCGATTCTCTCCCCATTGCAATAAACCTCTGCACCATACCTCCACGGAACTGCTTTCGTGCTACTATAGGGAATAGGCCCAGCTTTTGCTATCGTGATAGTCGGCCGCTTGGCGGGCGCCGCTATCGTAACAGTTTTGAATGGAATTGTCACCGTAGCAATCTCATCTCGATTCTCAACAATTGCCACGACAGGCCCATCCTTGGCAGCACGGTCGAATTGTAGTGTGCCTTCATCAATCAAACATTGAATACCTTTCCTCAAATTCATACAACCCTCTGGCCGGATTGCACAATCCTCACAACCTTCACTACACCCGGGGAAGACCCCCCTTTCAACAACCTGCTCTTGACAAAGCTCAGTGGTGTCTTCAATTCATCAACACGCAGTACCAGGTCTAACTCCGCGTCGACCAGAATAGCATTGGCCGCAGCCGCCCCATGATTCGGCATTGGATGCTGTACAATATTAGGCCCGTCCTTACCGAAATTTATAGCGGTGCTGTCAATTAGGTCTTGGACTTTATGTTTAAAGGCGTGGCAGTTTTCAATACTATGTCCGGGTGCCCCGGAGTGGAACTCGCAATGCGCGTTGGCGTCATACCCTGCAGGAAGATTTGGGCCCGTGGGCGGAGCCAATGTTCTCTTTTCCACCAACTGCAATCGCAACAGCGTCTAGAATAAATCAACATAAGATACCGGAGGAACTTCAAACACCCTCTTCGGTCTTGTATTTGGAAACCTTCTTTGAGCAGGAGGTTGCTGCCTTTGCTGCTGCTGCTGTTGTTGCTGTGGCTGCGGCGCCGGAATTGTTACGCTAGCAACCTGTTGTGAGCGATACTTCTGACTTCTAGCAATCCTCCGATCACTGAACACTGAATTAGCCTCCACCGACTTCTTATTCCCGAAAGTCCTTTTATTACCTCCTGCAGAGGTTGACTCCCCAGACTGAATCTTTCCGATCTTAATCGCATTCTCGATGCGCTCACCCATCAAGATCATATCCAAGAAACTGTTCATCGAACAGTTAAGCAGCTTGTCATAGTATAACCCGGATAATGTCCCCACGAAGATGTCCATCAGTTCTTGCTCGACCATCGGCGGATGCACTCGTACAGCAAGTTCACGTCATCTTTGCGCGTATTCCTTGAAGCTCTCACTACTCTTCTAAGACATGTTTTGCAATTGGACCCTATTTGGAGCAAGGTCACTATTATATTGGTAGTGACGAACGAACGCCTCAGCCAATTCCTTCCAACTGCCAATCTGCGCAGGCTCCAAGCCCATATACCATTCTAACGACGGCCCTGACAAGCTATCTTGGAAAAAGTGCATAAGCATCTTATCATCATCAGAGTATGCTGACATTCTGCAGTAGTAAGATCGCACATGAACCCGTGGGCATGTATCTCCCTTGTACTTGTCGAAGGCAGGCGCCTTGAGTTTCAACGGTACTCTCAACCCAGGAACCAGACCCATACTGGCTATGTCCATCCCAACAGAATTTTGATTAACAAGGCCTTTCACCTGCTCTTCCAGCATCTTGAAACGATGGTCTCTGTCAGTCGTCATCTCACGGCCCATACCCTGCCCTAAAAAGGCGTCCTCCTGGCGATCCTTAGCCCAATAAGGACCCACATTGTCATACCCAGCAACATTACGGCCGAACCCGTTCGGATTAAGCTTGAGATCAAAACCCCTGTCACCGAAGCCCTGATTAACCATCTCCGGCCCGAAACCAACATTGTTATAAGGCCCCATACCAAAACCATTATTATCCATGTTACCATACTCGGCACCGTAGCCCATATTGTCAAAACCTTGAGCAGCACCACTGAAACCAACATCAAGATCGTCCCCAAACCCAGCATTTGCAACGTTCCTGACCACATTGCCACTAGTCTCACCATTTCTGGCACCATTACCATTTGCATTCCTAGTGAAGTTCAAATTTTCACCACCAGCTCCGTTACCGTTCTCTCCAGCATTGAGAACGATAGTTGGTATCTCAGAGTTTTCACGCGGAGTTTCAACATGAGGAGGGTTAGCAGCGGCCCCTCCGTGGAGTCTACCATTCATGTCGACCCTGGCAATCAGTGGCTGAACCAAAGTCTGCGGTTGTTCCTGTCCTTTGGAAACGGTCTCCATAGCTTGCATAAGGAGGGCCATCCTCTCATGCATCTCCTGAATTTCGCTCTGCACGCTGTCCATGATCTTCTTGCAGTTGGTCCTCGTAGGATATCGGTGAGTATGTTCTGAAATCCTGAAACAACCTGATGAAACAGGAGATAAGAATACAGATCTCAAAGATACCTGAAATGCAGTATGATTATGCAATGCAAACGTGTAAATATGCTACAGGTTAAAATTCCCCCCCCCCCGATTCTAGTTCTGGGAAGACGAGCCATACAGACAATGGAGCCCAAATATAACAAGCAAGATGATCAGAAATCCTCATGTATAAGCAACGACCCAATAGGCGGTGTACGAAATACAACTGAATTTGAATAGGAAGACCTCGGCCAACAATCCTGGCGATGGTCAAATACAAGCAATACAATAATACAAAGATAACATCCAAACTAGTCAAGACGGATGACGCACTCGGAAATCTTCTAATAACCTCATCGTCTCAGGATGGTCGGGTCTGGAAAGTAGTGCATGTATCAGTAATACTTGTTGATCAATAGTAGTCAGTGAACTCGCAGCATTCTCTTCACAAGTTCCTGCACCGAAACATGTGTTGAGTTTACACCTCTTGAAGTCTGCCCTCAATTTGCAGCTCTTCAACTCTTGGACTAAGTTGCTCACTCTGTACTCAGCAGCGCTTCTGAGCGGGGACTCTTCTGCAATCTTCGCTTCTTTGGCGTTGAGTTGCGTTGTCAATTCAGAAATTTGCAGCTTGAGCTTGTCTTCGCGCTCTTTACGACTAGCAAGTGTGGCATTCCAGGTGGATTCCTACTGAGTAATTCTCGTATAGGCCTTGGCTAGCTCCTTCTTCTTGGTAGCTAACACACTGCTGACAGCTTTCATGTCTAAGCCTAACTGCTCCCGTTTGCTGACTTCTGCAGTCGATTCAGCGTCCAATCGGTTTACTGCCTCAGTTTGCTTCTTCAAAGCATAAGTGGCCTCACTTTTCTCTCGTCGAAGCTGGAAGATTTCTTTTTCTAGTTCATCATTGGCTTGGCGCAATTCTTCCTTTTCAGCTAGCACCTTGTTGTACTTCTCGATCTCTACTGTTGTAGGCTCTTCAATCACCGGAGGATATAGTGGCTCAACAGCAGGAAATGGCATCAGTGATTCCTTAGCCCTATCACAAACCCAGATCAAATAAAGATTGGAGGCTTTACTGTTGCTCTTACCGAGCAATGCCTTTCCTCTTCTGTGGATATTTCCCCAAGCGTGCTGCAATCTGACCAAGTTGTTTGAGTCTAATAAACCCGTGAGATACAAAGATTCCTGTATCTCGTCTTCAGCAGGAGGACCCTTAAGAGCATACCCAAATTGCCTCACAAGTAAAGTTGGATTATAGTTGATGCATCCTTTTCGTCCAATCAGCGGGACGTTCGGGAAACCATTGGAACTGTATATGATGTCAGCTTCAAGCATCTTCCAGTCACACCAGACAATGTTCTCAGCAGAAAGACCCATTAGTCGAGAAGACCACTCTGAAGTACCAGCAGAATCAACAAAAGGCCCCGTCTTCGGCAAATGGCTGAGAAACCATTTATACAGCATAGGCACACAGCAAGAGACATTCTTTCCCCTACGCTTCTCATTCTTGTAGTGAATGGAATGGTACACGTCTCCTAATAAAGTCGGCACCGGATTCTTTGACGCAAGAAGGAAGAAGGCATCATAATCCACAAAGTCAGGCACATTGGGAAACAGAATGATCCCATAGATGCATACAGTCAGTAAAGCATTGAACACCACCCAACATTTGTCCTTGGCATACTGCAAGGCTTTATCAACCAGAAAACCAAGATGGAACCCATAAGCACCATTGAGCTTGACCAAGCTCCCATAAAACTCAGACTCACCCAGGCTAACCACTTCAGCCGGCTTAGCCAGATTAGGCTTAGTGTCTTCGTGAACAAACGACATTCGATCCAATACCCGCACTCCTATCAAAGCAGAGAACTCCTCTAGAGTTGGGGCCAAAACATAGTCGGGAAATAAGAAGCACCTCAACTGAGGGTCATAGAACTGCATCAGTGCATAAAGTCCGTTCACTTCAAATGCAGAAGGCTTGTACACCAGGCTAAGCAGCCTCCCATAAGCTTCTCTGAAATCAGCCCTTACTTTCTGATCGACCAGAGCCACTAACTTCAGCAACAGACGAATATCAGGAGATGGCAGCTTGTAAGCGACAGTTTTCTTTAGGGACTCCATGTCAGGCAAGAAGATAGCTAGAACCTGAGGGGAATAATATACCTGCAACATAAGTACATGTTAGATGAAATGATGCAAGTATGAGGATGCAAATGTATATGCAAACAGAAGATCAAGTGTGTGTTGTGCTGAGAATAATCAGATATCTGTTGCACTGTAGCTTGAGAAGTCATCAGCACTGTGCCTCAATAAGACCCAATCACAGTAAGATCCATCCTTAAAGGAACCCTCAGAACCAAATTCACACTGATAAGAAGAACCGGGTGATCAGGAGGTCAAGTTTCCTGCAAAGAACCCCATCCCACTCACAGGTATGGCCTTAATTCGCCGACGAAGGTTTGGCATCCTATGCGGTCGTCAGCGTCACAGACTTTCAAGAGCGACAATACGATGCCCAGAAGGCGTGGCATCATCATCTCTTGAAGAGGCCTCACTTAGCTGACTTCCAATTGATCGGTCCCCAGAGTCGACAATCCTCGGGTCAGACAACTTGTCGAGCCCAAAGGGCTAGGCAAGAAGCATCAAAGAGAATCTCGTCCGAGCGCAGATTTCGCAGCAAGCTGGTACATGCAAGGCATGTAGGCTTTACCACTACTCTCCACTACTAAGTCTATGTGCACTCAAGCCCAGGTCCGGCTTATCCCTCACAAGTATCACCCTCCCCACAGCACAACAACAATAATATATAGCAGAAATTAAATACAGAAAGTAAAGCACATATATACAACACCCAAGCAAAACACGCAAGCGCTAGAATTGGCTCGCATAGGGAACCGTTGGAGTCCCCAGCAGAGTCGCCAGTTGTCGCTACTGCGAAAATCGGTGCAAGCAAAATCAAGAGAGTCGCCACCTTTCGTTATTTATCCCAACAAGAGGGAAAGGAAACGATCGGAAAAACCTAACGAAAAGGGAAAGGAATGGTCATCGCAACCAAATCCTGGATTCGGGATTTGGTTACACAAGGGGAAGGTATTAGCACCCCTCACGTCCGTCGTACTCGACGGGATCCACGCTTGTTGTTTGCTTGAAAAGGGTGTGTTTATTCTATCTATCTATAGGCTGGCTCAAAAGCAAAAGAAAGTGACTCGGCAGAACACAACAGTTCTATGCCTACGTATTCCCGTCTGGAACGAGAAATCAGAGTCAACGTAGTTCGGCTAACCACGGGTTACGGAGGGAAGGTTGCTCACCAAGATATCGCATCTTGTGCCTACGTACTTTCACACAGCATGAAAGATCAGAGCAAACGTAGTTCGGGCTACGTAGAAACACAGGCAGTTTCGGCTATTTTTTATCCGAGTAAAGTTAACAGACGGTTCCAGTAGCACCGAAGGTTAACATAACTCTCCTTTAAGAAAAGGTTTTCCTGATTATTTTTAGTCTTTTACGGAAGAAGTGTTTTACGGAAGAAGTGTTTTGAATTTGTTTTTTTTACCCGTATCGCACGAGAGACTATGACCCAGGAGTGTATGCGTCGCATGTCACCCAAAGGGTACCACGCTAAACATCCTGACTGTTGACGGGAAGCCCTTCAACAATTAGTTCCCAAGTAGCTTCAAACTCAGATCATGCTACAGATAGCCTTTATTGAAATGTTTTACTGTTATTTGAGATGAGAAAGAGAAACAGACTCTCTAAGGCTAAACTGACTCGATCCTACAATTATCATGCAATATTTGTCCTAAGGTTAGGTTTGAAAGGGAAATTCTATCCTACTGTTATCAGGCATGGTTTGAACCCTAATTTCTATCGTAACTTATCTACAAAAAGAGAAGTTAGAGCTCCTAGGGGAACATGGCAACGGAAAGAAAGCAACAGCAAACAGGAATTATTGTAAAGAAAATTACGGAAAAGAAAATTACTGTAACGTAAAATGCATGTATGCAACAATCAAGCAAGAAGGAGGCTACCTTAACTTCTTAATCAAGCAAGGCACAAAAGCCACAAACCACACAGGCAAGGGAGAAGCTCAACCTTAAGCCAGCAAGCAAAGCCAGACAGTAAAAAGCAAGCAGAGGGAAACAGTCAACCTCTTATGCAATCAAGCAATAGGAAAAGCTCAACCCTTAATATGCTCTTAAGCCTATTCAACTATATGAACTTAGTCTAATGCAACATATCAAATTAGTCACACAAGGCAAACAATCACCAAGCTCAGACAGCAAACAGAAACTTCACAGCAAAGCAACTCAACAGCAGAAAACCCCACAGTCTGAAACTGTACCCTTCTGAAAAGTCTTCAAGGGAAGAAACCTCAATCTTCATCTTCAAGGGAAGAGAAACCACCTCAATCAAGGCACACCAAGATGGCCAACAGTTAAGCTCAACAGCAAAAGAAAATCCACAACTCAAAAGCAAAACAAATCCAACTTCAATCCTCCAGTAAGCTTTTGACAGCAAAGTTGACAGTGAATGGCTCCATCTCCAAGCTCTAGCAAGAAAAAACCCATGAAAGGCATCTTCAAGCTCCTTAATATTCATCCACAAGCTCTAGCAAGCTCACTCCAAGAAAGATTTATCATTGAGATTAAGTTAAAATGAAGGGAAGCCTAATGAAAACCAAAGGAATTCACTAGGACACTCAACCTTACATTTGAAAAGAAATGCATCCTCAAAAGTTCTACTCTTCAAGGCATGCCATTCATCCCTCCAAAGGAGAGATGGGACTTCCTTGAGAGGACTTTGAATCATAGGATAGGATGGAAGTAAACAAAGCATTCCATTTTTGGTGAAAGAAAAAGAACTAAAACTAAAAAGCTCTTCCTAAAAACCCTAATCCTATTAACTTCAAAAAAACTCCTAAAAGAGAAAGAATAATCCACTCCAAGCTTCACCATTGAATCCCAATCATCCATATCAAATCTAGAAGCTGCTCCAAAAAGATACCCAAGCTCCACAAGCAAAAAGCCCACCAAAGAGACCAAACAAGCCAAAGCACCAAAGATAGAACACCAAAAGCAACACCCAAATGCAAAATCCAACTAAAATAGGAAAACACATGATAAAAATCTAAAACAAATTCTATGGGAACATGTATGGATTAACACTCTAAATTTCAAATATCATGTCCTAAATCCATTTCTAGGTCTACTAATAAATTCCTAAGTCAGAACATGTCAAGGTAAACAATTATTTGGGAAGGCTCTAATCAACAACCCTAAAACAGAACCAAATTAATTCTAAAAAATCTACTAAAAATCCTAAAGGAACCTAGACATGTCATCTACAACATACTAAAAAATCAAGTCCAGAAACAATACCAATTGAGAGAACAAAATTCAACAAAATAGATGAACAATTATGCAAATATTAAGAAAATACCACAAATGGAAAATTGCATATTAAATTGAAAAATGAAAAAAAAAAATGAGATTAATCAATCCCAGAAAATCACAAATAAATCCAAGATCATGGGAATATTTTTAAAATAATTTTTGGATCAAAATTGGATTTATTATGATTTTTTGAATTAAAATGGAATTAAAATAAATCAAAATGAAATAAAGAAATGAATTAAGAAAATAAAATGCCAGAATAAAACGTGTGCGTTGGATCTATTGACTCAGTAAGCACATCCAAGGGATTCAAAGTCGCCCACGTGAGGAGCCACCCAAGCGTCCAGTCAGCTTACCACCTCAATTATTGAAACGCAACGTTTTGAGGCAACGAGGGAGATCTCAGTTCAAATCTGAGCCATTAGATCTGGTGGGAAGTCAAAGTCCAAGTAAGATCCAACGTTCCAGACTTCGTCTTCTCCAAAACTCAGGTGAGTTCTCAGACTCATAGACGGTGGCTTGGCCAGTGGCGCCACCGTCTTCTCCGGCGAGGCACCAAACTCAGATGACCAAAACAAGTCAAACTTTATATCAATTCGAACCAGAATTTCACCTGGATTCCAAATCTCCTATCCAAATCCTCTAAATCTTAACACAAAACCAAACACGAAGCCATAACCAGAAATCAGGTCAACTTTGATCCTCACCAAACCCTAACCTAAAGCCATGGAAACGATCCTCATGCTTCACTGATCATCAAGATTCATCCAAATCAAATTGAAGCCTCAAAATCAAGCCTAACCATGCTCAAACAGAAATTGTACCTCCAACTTAATTGTCTCTATTCACTTCCGAATTGATCCAGAATTGAAATATGATCATCCTAGATCCTAGCCACATGTATAATCTAAGCTACATCTTGCTAAATCAGATGGAATTTTGAATGTTACTAACCTGTTGTAGATCGAGTAACAGAAGCACTTAGAGCTTGATTCTCCCTTCAAAACTCTCCAGATACGTTCAGTGATGCAAGAGGGTGATGCTTCAACCTTCAATTTGCTTTGATGTGGCTTGGAAATGAAAAACTGATTCTCACTTGCTCCTTGAAAAATTCACTTGCAATCTCAGCTTCCTCCACGAAATGAGTTCCAACCTGAGTTCTGAATCAATGCTAGACTTATATAGAATGATTCTATGGGCTTCTGAAGATTGATCCAAGCCCAATTCAGTAGTTTCAATTTTCTGGTTTTGCTCTTGAAAGCTCAATGCAACAATCGTGTAATCCGCCTCCCAGCTTGCTCTAGAAGCTTCTAACACCTTGCACAATCCCTTATGAACATGTTTGGATCAGTAAGAAGTGTTGAAATGCCTTGGAATTGATTTTGGTTATGTAACTTGTAATTGAAGCAACCATATGGCATATCATGAGAATAGAACTCAAACTAAAATTCTGCTAATGCCAAAGCTCCTAGAATGTGATTTCTAATCAAAATGGATATTCACATGACATGTTTATGACCTATAACCAAGAAATTCAATTTTCCCTCCTTTAATCATTTGAATTTTCTCCATTTTCAAGCCCCTTTGAATCATTTAGTGATGTAAGCCAAAACAATCCACCATGAGTCCTCATTTGACCTAAAAACATCATTTCAAACAAGTTCCATGTTGAACAAATTTCCATTTGAGAAGTGGAACATGGAGATTTTGACCTATGATCCAAAATGGCCTATAATCTCACTTTTCCAAAATACCCCTGGCTTGCAAAGACCATAACCTAAGTTCTACAACTCATCTCAAGTATTTCTATACATTTTTGGAAAGCTAAGATCATAAGGAACAACTTTCATGTTCATCAAAAGTCCATGAGAAACCTCCTTCAAGGCCAAATGTTGCTTGGAAGTCAAGTGACTTTCACAGATAAATTTCAGATGCCTCTGATGACCTGTAATTTGTCTGGATCATAACTTGAGTTCTACAAATCTACTTGAGGAGTTCTAGTACTCAAATTAAAGGTATTGACATCCTCTACAAGTTTCATGTTGGCCAAAGATGGAGATGAAGCTTGTATCTTGACTTGCATTACTTGGAAGTTGGGGCACTAAACAGGGGATTTTACCCTAGGAACCCTAATTTAGCAACCTCAACCACCCTTGATTATTTTGATTTGCTTTCTCAACCACCTATATAAGGCTTCAATACATCAATCCATGAACACCATAGCCTCAAGGTAGGCTTTTACCCTCTCCCATTTGCTCAAATAACCCAGGATAGCTCAGGTGAAACCCTAATAGCAACCATTTCAACTGAGGCTCTTTGCACTTGATACAAAGACTTGTTGAGCTTCCTCCATGACCTCTAAGGCACTCCACAAGCTCTTTCAACACACCATACCATTGTACAAGACTTCTCAACCTTCTAGGATCTTCAAATGGTCCCATAGGTAGGAGATAGGCCTCAAAACCCTACTCAAACTTCTCAAGCATACTTGCCTTCTTCAAATGACTTGGATGACTTCTCAAGATTGAATACCACCTCTATGTAAGCTCTTTGTGATATGAATCACACTTGATCCCCTGCATGATGAATGATGCTATGCTATGCAACTCATGATAGTAACAATGCAATGCAATGAAACATAAACCTAGGCTAGAAAAGGTTAAGCAAATTTTGGGGTGCAACAGAGGGCAACGACGAAGTCGACGCCAACTCCCAACTTATGCTCTCGACCTCGGCACAAGACCGGCAGATTTCTGTTCAAGGTATCCGGGAGAGAGAAAAGTGATTTTCTTTGAAAAGTGCTTTTGGAAAAAACACTTTTTTTTTCAAAAAAATGTTTTTTCCTAAAAAAATGATTTCTGTCAAACACAGCATAAACAAGTTTCCTAAATGAATTCTAAGCCTAACGGATCAAACAAGTCAAACTCTTCCAAGAAAAACGCCCAGCCAAGTGGATCAAACCACCTTCCACAAATCTAGCCAAAAACAAACAATAATGAATCATAAGAAAATTCCAGCAACAATTATCAATGCAACAATAACCAAATCAAGCAATAAATCAGGATTCAACCTGAAAGATCTCCAAGAAAAACCATCAAGATTTCCTGAAAATCACCCACACAGAAAGTCGTTAAAATCGTAACAAAACACCCAAGCCCGCAAATGAAGAACAATATAAACCAACATGAGGAATCATAAAGGGGATCTAAAAAACACATCACCAGGGAGGGAGAAAAAGAACAATATCATCGCTTCATCATAAAAAGCCAAATGAACCATCATCATCGTCGGTCAACACGGGGGCAAAGTGTAACGCCCCAGATTCTAAATTCCCTTTATTTTGTTGAGTCTTTTTATTTAATAGATTGACATTTGTTTTAATTGTGACATTTATGTGTTATGTTATGATTTTTTTTGATTCGGAGAGTTCTCGGGGAATTAGAGTAAAAAGGGTATTTTAGACATTTAGCGTTTAAGTGTGAGAATTGATTAGTTAGTGTTGGAGAGAATTTGAGAGGAAAGCAAATTGAGATAGAAATAGAATAAGAGAGTAAAAGAGAAGGAAAGAAACATAAGAGAAAAACAAGAGAAAGAAAGTGGAGAGAAGAGAAAGAGGAGAAAGAAGAAGAAAAACCTAGAACCGCCAAGAAATCATCATCCAAGCTTTCGATTGATCGGGTAAGGGTGTGAAACTCTATTATACTGTTAATGTGTATGATTATATGTGTTTCGGTCGGCTAGATTTCGGTTAAGGCGAGTTTTGCCCGTTTCCATTCTAGGGCAATAGTAGGATTTCATCGGTAGGGGTTGTTTCGCTCGGTTAGAATCGGGTTCTGGATAGAGTAGTATAGTCGAGTGGCTTTGGGTCGAGTCGCTGGATCGTTTCGGTTCGAATCGGTCGGGTGTGGAGGTTAGGGCTTCTTGGACAGCCTTGAGAGTACTGAATTCGCAGGCTCGCCAGGCGAGAGGCAACGAAGCTTCGCCAGGCGAAGCCTAGCGTGCTGCAGCGAAGCAAGTCAGTGGAAAATACCCTGGGTTCGCTGGCAAGTTCGCCAGGCGAGTGAGGTTGGCGAATGTTCGTCAGGCGAATGCCCCGGCGAATGTTAGCGAATAATTACATAATTAATCCCAGTGGGCTTCGCTGGCATGTTCGCCAGGCGAATGCCCAGCGAAGGTTCGCCAGGGACTTCTCCAGGCGAAGGATGGCAAATGTAGCAGCATTTTTCTATTTTCTGTATTTTTCTTGTCTGTGAGTTTCGTTTGGCTCGGTTATGTTTAATTCTTATTAAATCGACTAGTTTTATATGATGTGATTATTGTCATGCTGTGGGTAGCCGTAAGGCGTGAATCCTAGAATGTGGAGTTTCGGTTATGATGTATATGTATGCGTTTGGTGAATATGTATGCATGTAAACAGTGTTATGAGTCAGTTTGCATGAGAAGCATAGTGTCAGCATTCAGTCGTGTCTGATCCCGCGTAGGATCTACAGAGATCGTCGTGTGCCCTTGTGGGGTGTGAGCGACGGTCTGGTTACCCTTGATCCCGTGTAGGATCTGCATAACCTTGCTATGTGCGATGGTTATTTTGATCCCGAGTAGGATCTGCAGAACCTCGGTTAATGCGATGGTTATAAATTGATTTCGCGTAGAATCTGCAGAACGGTTGTGTGCCCTTGTGGGGTGTGAGCAATCCTTAAACATCGTGTGCCCATGTGGTGTGTGAGCGATGGGTGAACATCGTAGGCCCGACGGGGAGTTACTTCGGAAACGAGTGATGATTCCTTTGGTTCTTCAATTGAACCTGCTGAACGAGTCGGTACCGCATTTGCATCTGCATAGAGTCGTGAGTCGGTCTCTATGAGTTGCATTTTCATCTTCATATGGTGTACTGGTAGATTGAACATAGTTGTGAATCTTTATGTGGAAATGATGTGTATGTGCATAAGCATGATCGGTGGACATGTTTAGTTATGAAAATGTGCGTGTAATGTATGCGATGAAATGTGGTGAGAATGTGAATTATGTATAACTTGTGTAAACATATAATTTATGCTTTGACTGTTATGATATTGTTTCTCACCCTTCTGCTGTTTTATAATGCTCTTTGAGGCATTGCAGAGTAGGTTGCTGGAGTCCTTTTTTGTGGAGCGAGACTTCTTTTCTTTTGGTCAGATGGCTCTGATATGTAACACGGGGTAGTTAGGGGTCGTTTGAATTCTTTTGTGATACGTCTGTGTATGTATCTACTGATGTATGGTTGTGTATATGAATTGTGATCAGACTCTAAACTGGCACTGTAATTGAATGAACATATGAACTAAGTGATTTCAATGTTTAGATGTTTCCGCTTTTATTCTAAATGTTGAGTTGTGGGTTATTGAACTAAGTTTTCTTATCATGACTAGCCCATTGTTGCATATCTAATTGAGCAGGTGTTGTGTGTGTTTAATTTCATAGATAATGTATTACCGCCTCTTTTATACCATGTACTATTTAAACTCTGATGAAAATTTTATTGTGCACTTGAATGATTTTATTTATTTAATTGGGGGTATAGAGAGGGGTGTTACATTAAGTGGTATCAGAGCCAATGTTGAGTCAGTTGCGTCTGTCTTGTTGTTGCGTTGGTTGAACGGTTGTTTAACCTTGTTGTTATTTTGGGAATCCTCAGAATATGGTTGGTCGTAACGACACTGCTATGGCAACAGCATTGTAGGCTATGGCTCGTGCGGTGCAAGGTGCACCGAACGCGAATGCGAATGATGAGTTTAGAAAGAACCAACCACCGGTATTCAAAGGGAGGTTTGTGTCGCTACTGCGAAAATCGGCGCCGGCTGAACAGAAGAGTCGCCACTGTGCGTTATTTATCCCACGGGAGGGAAAGGAAACGCTCAGAGTAAACCTCGCACAACACGGGAAAGGTATGGTCATCGCAACCAAAACCTGGGTTCGGGAGTCGGTTACGCAAGGGGAAGGTATTAGCACCCCTCACGTCCATCGTACTCGATGGGATCCACGCTTGTTTTCGGGTATGGATTGTTATTCTATCTACGCTAAAGGTCTGGGGTGAAAAAGAAAATAAAAATGAAAATAAAAATGACTCGGCAAAGTATCGCACTTTATGCCTACGTATTCCCGTCTGGAACGAGAAATCAGAGTCAACGTAGTTCGCCTACCTACGGGAAAGGAGGGGAAGGTTGCTCGCTAGGATATCGCATCCTATGCCTACGTACTTTCATACAGCATGAAAGATCAGAGCAAACGTAGTTCGGGCCACGGAAGACACAAGCTTGTCTTGGTTGATTTTATTCTTTCTGAAAAAAGGTTTTCTGATTAGCGGTCCAAGCGGACAAAAATGACATTTTGATGAGTTCACATTCTTTTACGAAAGAAGTGTCTTTTATTGTGTTTGAAATCTTTATGTGTTTTTCTGTTTGTTTTGAGAAAGAAAGAGACAGAACTCTAACCTACGGTTGCGAAGGGAATCAAACTAACCTAATGTTATCATGCATGGGTTAAAACCTAATGTCTATCATGCTCCTCTCTTGCACAGAGAGAAACAGAGATCCTAAGGGATAGGCAGAAACAGAAACAATATCAGATATATACAGTAAAACGGTAAAATGCATGGATGCGGCAATACAAGCGAGGCAAGGGAGTCCCACTCAACCTCGAACCTAGAAAACAATAGGCGAAAGTGAACAGGCTTCACTTTCAACCCAACAGGGTAAACAGCAAACAATACAGTTCAGAAAACCAATCAATACATCAACAAATGAAATACAGCAAAAGAAACAGCATCAGCAGCTCTGAATCAACATCTGGCTTCAAGTAACCTCCAATCAGCTACAGGCTTCAACAAGCATCAATCTCCATCTTCCTGGCCTTCAGACAAGGGCTTTGATCATCAGTCTTCCATCTGCAATGGCTTTTCTTCATGCTCAAACCTTCAGGATGAGGGATCAGTCACAAGAGTGAGTTGGGTGTTAAGCAACCAGTTGACTACCAAAGGTGGTGAACAGACTGCTTCTAACACAAAAGACATTTTCTCTCAAGAGTTCTATCTCATAGATACTATCACCAAGCCTTCCAAGGGAAGGGGGTGAGTGTCTTAGAGAGACTCTGAATCACAGAGAAGAATGGATGCAGACAAGGCAATCCATGTTTGAGAAACAATCATTCTAATCTAGAGCTCTGCCTAGCTCCTAAACCCTAGTCTCCTCAGCATCTGCTAGCAAGAAACTCCTCCTCAACTCTGGCAGTTGATCTTCAATCTTTGAATCTCCAATAGCTTCATCTTCACAAATCTTCAGCTTCCCCAGGGCCCCAGACAAACCCAATACCCATACAAACAATCAATAAACCCCAGAGGGCACACCACACCAGACAACAGATATACAGACAGTAATAATAGCAGTAGGGGAGTCCTAACTTTTTCTAAGGGATCTAATAGCTACCCATAGCCCATATAGTCCCATAACTAATCTATTTAAATCCTAAGTCCTAAGGGGAATGAAATCAAACTCCTAAGTTGTCACCTAAAAAACCCTAGTTTTGTTCATGATATTCAAGCATTTATTAATCACCTAAAATTAACCTCTAAAAATGGGAACTAAAATATTTCTACAAGCTTAACATCTCATCTAAACAGTATAAAAAGAATGACCAAAAAATATCAAAGCATGTGAGAGAACAAAAATCATGAAAATAATGCATGAAATGAATCTATTTAATATGACATTTATTTAGAAAATATGAAAAAAAATATGAAATAAAACTAAAAATGAAATTTTATTTTCCTATAATATTCTAGACATTTTAATGAAAATATGGTAAAAAGAATGGATTAAAATGCATTTTTTATGAATTATTTATGAATTAATGAAATTGGTAAAATATTAAAATGAAATAAGAAAATTAAAATTGAATTAAATGAGGGAGAGGGGTGCATTTAGAAACTCGCCCCAGTTATAATCCCATTGGGCCAGGAAATAGGGGGGTGCTGGTAGCGCTTTCACACTGGGCCCAACAACAATCAGAATTAAAGAAATAATAAAACGCGCTGGGGGGTGAAGGAAGTAATAAAATCACGTTAGAAAATGGTTTTGGGCCTAACACGGGGGTGGGAGTAACAAAATTCAACTCAGGCCCGCCCGTTTCAATTAATGAAACGGTGCGTTTTGGCCAAAACTCCAATTCCCTCCAAACGCTCAGATTGAATGCAGGCCACACGATCTTACCCTAAGTCAAAAGTCCAAACTACAATGAACGGCCATGATTATTTCTTCTCCAAACAACCTGCAACTTAGGGTTTACTCCATGCGAGCTCATGCACGAGCACTCTTTACACCAAACTGTTCTCATCCTACACGCCATGAATCCTCATGCTGTGAACATGAAATCTACTCCCCAGCTCTCCCTCTACAATCCTAGGGCATCAATTCATCTTGAAACTCACCACAACACCAAATCCGATCGAAGCAACATCTGGCCACCATTGAAATGCACTGATACGAACCTTCACCATTCTTCCTCAAACTTACCCTAAACTAATCTACACATAATGGAGGCTAATCTGATGAATCAAACTAACATTCTAACGCCTTAATCCAAGAGATATAAGCACTAACAGTTTGTGGCACCTGTCACTAACCATCACCAAATCGTTCCAAAATCATCTAACTTAATCTCCTAACCACCTAGATCAAGTCTACACTAATAAAATCATGTGAAACCAACAGAATCAAGCTAATCGAATGAAAACTTACCTGATGAGAAACCTTGAAAACAGCTATGGAAATGGAAGATATGAAGCTTTTGAGACTTGGATCTTGATTCACCAATTCAATACTCAATTCTGTATGCACTATTTTGGAGGTTCCTTGCTTGAATCATGCAATTCACTTGAACTTGTGATTTTGATGTTGATGAAAGGAGCACTCGAAAATGGATGAGAACTACCAAAACCTTGCTTCAATTATGATCTATGATGATGATGGAGTAAAATTGAATTGATCTTGATGAAGATTGATGAAGAATTTGAGAGATTTGGAATGAAACTTTTATGAAAAAGTGTGAGAAATTTGTGGAATTCTTGGTGCAAATGAGGCCAACCCTTGCCAAATTCTCCTTTCATGCTTATATAGACCCCAATGGTACATTCTAGATCCATCTTGCACATTCCCTTGTTTTCAAACTTTGGCCCATTTTGATTATGTTTCTTAAAAGGTAAGCAACCATGGATAACTTCATTTTTCCCTTCTAAACTCAAAAAAGTGTGTGAACCATTGTTCTTAGAATTGTTTTTCCATTCAAAATCATATATTGGAAGTCTCCATTTGGACTTGTAAATCTCCCAAACCATTTTTCAACTTGAAATTATTCACTTTATAAGCCTTTTTAGTTCATATTTTGACCAATTATGCAACATCATGCTATGAGCTTCTCCAATAACTTGTGACCTTCTTTCTAGACTTAAAATCCCATTTGGAGCAAGTTTGATGTTGTAAGTTTTTCCATTTGAGGCCTCCTTGTATGAGTTTTGGACATAGGTTAAAATGACCTGTAATTCACAAATGCCCAAAATACCCTTTGCTTGTCAAGACCATAAGTTGAGTTCTCCACATCATATGAAGGCATGCCATACCATTCTAGAAAGCTAAGACAATGAGGAACAATTCTTATGTTGACCAAGAATCCATTTGAAATCTCCTTGAGGGGCAAAACTAGCTTGGAAGTCAAGTCACTTTCACAGACAAAAATTCAGACACCTCAGATGACCTGTAACTTGTAAGGACCATAACTTGAGTTCCATAAATCTCCTTGAGGTCTTCCACCACTCAAATTAAAGGTATTGAGATCCTCTACAAGTTTCATGTTGGCCAAGAAGCCATTTGAATCTAGCATTTTGACTTATCTTGCTTGGAAATTTGACCTAAACTAGGGGATTTTACAGAGAAACCCTAATTTAGTAACTCCTCTTCTCCTTGATTTCTCTTGAATTCTCCTTGTCATATCTCCATATCCTTCTTTATATGCCCAATGATGAACCCCACATCTCTCCAATAGCCTTGAATGCCCTTTAAAGTCAGTCAATTGACCTAGGGTTGACCTAGGGTTGACCCAGATGAAACCCTAGTTGACTGTCTTCAACTGTAGCTCTTGTGCCTTCATCAATGACTTGTTTTCTTCTCCAAATGACTTTATAAGTCTCTCAAGATGTCTAGATGCTCTCCATGCTTTCATTTCACAGCTCATAACCCTCTTGTTGATCCTCAGATACCCTCAGCTAGGAGATAGACTCAAGGCTTGATCTGCTGAACTCTTTGCTTTCAAATTCTTTCCTGATGACTTGAGTAGGATGGAATTAGGATAATAACCTCTTGCTAGGCCTCTAGAGATGAAAATAATGATTGGTCCCCTGTTGAATGACTTGCTATGCTTATGCTATGCAGATGGTTAGTCTATGTACATGACTCTATATGCAAATGCTAATGATAATGAAACATAAATCCAAGGAATAAGGTTGAGCAAATTTTAGGGTGCAACAGCTGCCCCTATTCAAGCGACTTGGACCCGATTGGATGAAGAGCCCGGAGCCTTCAGACATTCGCGGTACGAGACGGTTGAATACTAGTGAAACCAGAAATTTGCCAACCGCAGAAATAAACTGCGCTCCTGCTTGAGGAATGACATTCGTCAGCTGAATCTGACTGTTAGAGCAACCCACTGATCTCGCGCGACCGTGCTGGGGATTGTCTTCATCGTTCTGAAGAGGATTCTGTCATACCAGATTGCTTGCTTGTCCACGTTAGGACTCTGTCCGTCATTGATATGAAGAAATCTCAACTAAAACCTGTCCACGTTAGGACTCCATCTACTGTTGACCCAGAAAAATCTCGGCAACTCCGCTGGGGATAATTCGTCTGCATTTACATAACTGAATCGTCCACGTTAGGAAAAACTCTTCCACGTTAGGAGTAACACCTGTCCACGATAGGAATCACATCTCTGTATCTGTCCCCGTCAGGACTAACCCTTTCATCTTTCCACGTTAGGAAACAATCTTCTTTCCGCGTAAGGAGAACTATATCAATCCGTCCACGCAAGGACTCCAATACCACTTGACATGTCCGCGTCAGGACTCCAATCTTTCCACGTCAGGAATACAATTTTTTTGGTTCTGAACCTGTCCACGTCAGGACTCAACTTCTCGAATCTGTCCACGTCAGGACCCCAATTTCTCCGCGTAAGGAATAAACTTCTTCTTCCACGTTAGGAATATCTTGATATGATCTGTCCGCGTCAGGACTAAACTTTTCCACGTCAGGAATAATCCATTTCTTTCCACGTCAGGAATCAATCTTGATATGTCCGCGTGAGGGCTCAATCTTTCCACGTAAGGAATAAACTCGTCCTTCCACGTAAGGAAACCATTTTTCTTCTACGTAAGGAATGCTCTTGATATGTCCACGTAAGGACTCCGATCTTTCCACGTAAGGAATCAAACCTTGATCTGTCCACGTCAGGACTAAACTGTTCCACGTCAGGAATGCCATCTTAATCTGTCCACGTAAGGACTCTCTTCTTTCCACGTTAGGAATCAAACCTGTTGATAGGTCCGCGTAAGGACTACATCTTTCCCCGTTAGGAATAATAATTTCTTTGATCTGTCCGCGTTAGGACACTGATCTCGTCTTGATTTATCCACGTAAGGACTCAGGCGTCTTCGACTCACTGAGGAAATAAGACTTGTCCACGTAAGGACTCCCACCTTCGACTCACTGGGGAAATATCCGCGTTAGGACTTACACTTTGCCAACAACACGAAGAAGGATAAATTTGTCCACGTCAGGATTCTTGTATCTTGTCATCACGAAGAACTACAAACTTGTCCACGTCAGGACGCACATTTCACCATTACGAATAAAGATATCTGCCGAAAACAAAATGATCCACGTCAGGATACCAACACGAAGAGTAACCAATCTTTTGCCGACGTCAGGATTTCACATCCGATCAATATCGAGAAATCAAATCTGTCCTCGTTAGGACCAGCACATATCGTCAACCTGAGGAAATGTCCACGTCAGGACCCCACCTTCCAACAATTCTGAGAAATCGAACATGTCCACGTTAGGACTAGCACCTCCCATCAGCCCAGGGAAATAGACCTGTCCACGCTAGGACGCCCACTTCTGAAGAAATCCCGTCATTCTAGGAGTAAATGGTCCACGTCAGGACTTAATTCTTCAATGATCCTTACCCACAAACTGCTCAGCACTGACGTGACAGCGACTTCGAGATGAACTCTACTGGGAATGTCTGAAAACCAACTATCGGACGCCTGCTCTGATAACCGGCGGTGGTCTCTGAAATTCTGATTCATGCGACTCGTTGATGACAAACGAACTTTGCTTGGGACTAAGGAGATTCTTATCCTGGCCACTCTGGCTGGGGAAAATAAGATACATTTGCATAAATGACTCTGCTGGAGACAAAGAGAGTTTTATCACGATAACTCTGTGGGGGAATACCGCCGAAACTGACATTGTCATTGAATATCTCCTGCCGAGATCTTGACTGTTTGGTGATTTATTTGAGCAAGAGCTCTCTCCACCTGAACTACTAGAGTACAGAAACTGCTTCAGCAAAATAAATGCTGGAAGGGTAACGCCGACTCGCCGGGGATAGCCTGATGCTACAAAATTATTTCCGGCAAAATAAATGCTGGAAGAGTGAAGTCGACCCTGCTGGGAAGTTGGGAACTCAAACCACACGTCTTGTTGAAGTAACCCCCTGCTGGGGAATAACTCTGCTGAGGAATAGCAGATGCGCACAGCACGATCGGACTTTCTGCTGGAATGTGAACCGATATCACCAGTATCTCTGACAAAATAAATGACAGGACCCAACATCAACTCTGCTTTGGAGAGTCTTGACCTTCGAATTCCACTGGAAGGAAAGAACATTTACTGAAAAGAGAACTCCGCTGGGGATGGCTGGATTCTCTTGGGGAAAATTAACTGACTCCACTGGGGGAGAATGCATGACCCTGCGGGGAGAGATGAACCTGTCTGAATACAGCCTTACGATCTCGGAATCACCAAACTCTGCTGAAGACGAGTAACTTCTCTGGAGCACGTCCTTTGGATAAGCTACGGCTAGCTGGGGAATTCTATCATTCTTCAGGAAGAACATGCATGACCTGCGTGAAGATCGAGTCTTTCGTTATCACAATCTTTTGATCATTTTCCTCGTATGGTTATGAAACCTGCAACAACACAAACAAGACACGACAAGCCTGTGCAATCAAATCGATTCAGGTTAGTGACGTTACACTCAGTTAATTCAAAGCTTTAACAATTGTTGGCAAGGGCCAGTAATGTTATACTCATGCTAGTTTCATCAAACTTAGGCGTTTTATCATGCGCAAAACAGTAAAGAACAGGCATCAAGTACTGAATAACACATTTTCATTGATTGGGCCCCTGAATGGGCGGAGTTTTTGTACACGGGATGTAACTCCTGAAAAGAGGAAGCTACGCAAAGCAAATATACAAGTATGCAAGTATTCACAAGAAGCATAAATATTGACAAATTAAATTTTGTACACATGTCGGCAACTGGATGCAGATGAACATCACGAACTGATCCTCCCATGACTCGTCCGACTCTTATACTTTCCCGGTATCCCTACTTCTGAAGAGGTTGTATCCGATAACTGACTCCTCAAACATATTCTCCCGCACTGATGCTCATTGAATTCGAATTCGGACCGCAGTCATTTGCTTTTCTCATCCCTAACTTTTGCGTGAACCGCCCTTCACGGGTTTTCAGTTCACCGGGATACCCTTTTTTGCCGAAGCCGCCCAGTGTAGGTTTTCAACTTCGCGGGTGTACATTTTTTCAATTTTATCCCTAACTTTTGCCCGAACCTTTCATTCTGTTTTTGGTTCGCCAGGATGCCCCATTTTTGCCTGGACTCTCTTTTTCTGTCCAGCGGGTCTATTTTAAGCAAAGTATTTTTTAACTGCATCCGAATTCACAGGTGATGCAAAGTCTTCCCCGTCCATGGTGGACAACAATAACGCTCCTCCCGAAAAGACCTTACTGACAACGTATGGCCCTTCGTAGTTGGGGGTCCACTTGCCCCTGTGATCTGCTTGCGGCGGGAGAATCCTTTTCAGCACAAGGTCGCCCGTCTGAAAGCTTCGCGGAAGTATCTTCTTGTCGTACGCTTTCTTCATTCGTCTTTGATACAAACGACCGTATGCCAGAGAAGCTAGCCTCTTCTCATCCATCAAACTTAGTTGGTTCAATCTGTTCGTTACCCATTCTGCCTCGTCCAGCTGAACGTCTCGCAATACCCTCAGAGAAGGGATCTCAACTTCCAATGGTAATACCGCTTCCATTCCGTATACCAACGAGAACGGAGTTGCCCCGGTTGATGTGCGTACCGTCGTACGATAACCGTGCAAAGCGAAAGGTAGCATTTCATGCCAATCTTTATAAGTCACCACCATTTTCTGGACGATTTTCTTGATATTCTTATTGGCCGCTTCGACAGCGCCATTCATCTTGGGTCGGTAAGGGGAGGAGTTGTGATGTTCGATCTTGAAATTCTGACAGAGCTCCTTCATCATTTTGTTGTTCAGATTAGAACCATTATCCGTGATTATCCGCTCGGGAATCCCATATCGGCAAATGATATCTCTCTTGATGAATCTAGCCACCACTTGCTTCGTTACATTTGCGTAAGACGCCGCTTCCACCCATTTGGTGAAATAATCGATTGCTACTAGTATGAACCGATGCCCGTTAGAAGCCGTCGGCTCGATCTTTCCGATCATATCGATTCCCCACATCGAGAATGGCCATGGAGATGACATCACATTTAGAGGACTCGGAGGCACATGTATTTTGTCAGCATAGATTTGGCACTTGTGGCACTTCCTCGCGAATTTGAAACAATCAGTTTCCATCGTCAGCCAAAAATAACCTGCCCGTAGCAGTTTTCTCGTCATAGCATGCCCGCCAGCATGCGTACCGAATGCACCTTCGTGAATTTCCTCCATGAGAAGCTTTGCCTCTTTCTCGTCTACACAACGCAACAACACCAAATCGTGGTTTCTTCTGTACAAGACGCCATCCGGGTTCAAATAGAAATTACCCGCTAATCTCCTGAGAGTCTTCTGATCTTGACTGGATGCCCCAGCCGGATACTCCTTATTCTTCAGGAAATTAAGGATATCAAAATACCACGGTTTGCCATCAGACGCTTCATCAATAGCAAATACATAAGCTGGCCTGTCCAACCGAGAGATAGTGATTTGGGGAGCTTCGTTCCAGAAGTTGACCTTGTACATGGAAGACAAGGTGGCAAGGGCGTCAGCCATTTGATTTTCTGCCCGCGGCACATGATGCAATTCAACTTTGTCGAAGAAAGGCAACAATCTCCTTGCATAATTCATGTAATGTATCAAATTGGGCTGGCGTGTCTCCCATTCCCCTTTGATCTGATTCACTACCAGAGCTGAGTCTCCGTATACGTCTAAATGTTTGATTCGCAAATCAATGGCTTCTTCAAGCCCCATTATACAAGCTTCGTATTCGGCCTCATTGTTGGTAACGGCAAAGGTCAATCGGGCAGTAAACGGGATGTGCGACCCGTGCGGCGTAGTGATAATTGCCCCTATTCCGCTACCGTAAGCATTCACAGCTCCATCAAATATCATCTGCCATTTGGACCCCGGCTCTGGTCCTTCGTCTGGTAACGGCTCTTCGCAATCCTTCATCTTGAGATACATGATATCCTCGTCAGGAAAATCGAATCTCATTGATTGGTACTCTTCAATAGGCTGCTCCGCCAGATACTCAGCCAGCACACTCCCCTTTATCGCTTTTTGCGAGACGTATTGAATATCGTATTCAGTCAAGATCATCTGCCACCGGGCAATTCTACCTGACAACGCCTGCTTTTCGAATATATATTTGATTGGATCCATCTTCGAGATGAGCATGGTTGTATGATTCAGCATGTACTGCCTCAGACGCTTGGCGGCCCAGGCTAGCGCGCAACAAGTTTTCTCCAGCATTGAGTATCGAGATTCACAGTCCGTAAATTTCTTACTCAAATAGTAAATTGCATGCTCTTTTCTCCCCGTCTCGTCGTGTTGACCGAGAACACAACCCATACTTCCCTCAAGAACCGTCAAATACATTATCAAGGGTCTCCCTGCCACCGGGGGTATCAAAATAGGAGGCTCCTGCAGATACTTCTTTATCTTATCGAACGCCTTTTGACAATTATCGTTCCACGTTATAGCTTGATCTTTCTTTAGCAACTTGAATAATGGTTCACACGTGGCAGTTAGATGAGATATGAACCGGGCAATGTAGTTCAATCTCCCTAAAAACCCGCGCACCTCTTTCTCTGTTTTAGGCGTCGGCATTTCTTGAATCGCTTTTATTTTAGCAGGATCGACCTCTATTCCTCTTTCGCTTACTACGAACCCCAGGAGCTTACCCGATCTCACCCCGAAGGTGCATTTGTTAGGGTTCAGCCTCAACCTGAACTTCCTAAGCCTTTTAAACAACTTCAACAGATTCACCAGATGCTCTTCCTCCGTCTGGGATTTGGCAATCATATCGTCAACATAAACTTCAATCTCTTTATGCATCATGTCATGAAAGAGAGTCGTCATCGCACGCTGATATGTTGCCCCAGCATTTTTCAAACCAAAGGGCATCACTTTGTAGCAAAATGTTCCCCAAGGCGTTATGAAAGTAGTCTTCTCCATATCCTCTGGCGCCATTTTAATTTGATTATAGCCTGAAAAGCCATCCATGAAGGAGAATACAGAGTACTGAGCAGTATTATCAACTAACACGTCAATATGAGGAAGTGGAAAATCGTCTTTTGGGCTTGCTTTATTCAAATCTCTATAATCCACGCACATTCGAACCTTGCCATCTTTCTTTGGCACTGGCACGATGTTAGCAACCCATGAGGGATACTTCGTCACAGCCAGGAACCCAGCGTCCCACTGTTTCTGAACCTCCTCTTTGATTTTCATTGCCATATCTGGGCGAGTTCTGCGAAGTTTTTGTTTGACAGGCGGGCAGTCTTCTTTCAGTGGCAGACGATGCACAACCATATCTGTATCGAGCCCTGGCATATCTTGATACGACCAAGCGAATACATCATTATACTCTCGGAGCATTTCAACCAGTTTTCGCTTGATATCACTCTGCAGTGCGGCTCCGATACGAATATTTTTCTCAACCCCTTCCGACCCCAAATTGATAATTTCGATAACCTCGTCGTGAGGCAGAATGGCTCTTTCCTCTTGCTTCACCAACCAAGACAGTTCTTCAGGAACGTCGCTATCTTCGACAACCTCTTCTTCGGTCTGGAATACCGGGTGCTCGAAGTCGGGACGAGTCATAGGTGGTTCAAGGATGTCATCTGAAAATGTTATCCTGCAAAAGAGAGGGTTAAGTGCTTCAAAATGCGTATAAAGCGAATAACCACATTGCCATTTTATTGAAAAATACAAAACAAGAAAGACAGGGATTACAGTATTTGCACATGAAAAACGCCATTTATTTAATGATTAACGAAGCAATGTTTATAACAACACAGCCCTAAGTAAATCCTGATGCCCCGGGCAAGACATCAGATTATTCAACAATTAATAAAGCAAAGCATTACTGTTTAAAAGTCACAGGAACAAGCTCCTGAATAGACCAGTTGCACAGTCCTTGTCCTGGCGTGCTTGGCTGAATCCAGGCATCCATATCACAGTCGCTGTCCCCTTCATCGGATTCCGAAGCAGCATTGACAGATTCCTGGCATACTCCACTGGCAGAGATGGTGATTGACTTTCTGAAATGAGGGGCCCCCACGGAAGGAGTTGATGACGACGGTCGGTACCCCAGTCCGAACCGGTCCATTTTCACCGGAATGTCCAATACTTTGCCCCAGCCCGTGGCTTCTCCTGCCTTCACTAGCGCTTGGGCTTCTTTATACGAAGAAACAGCTATCTCTGGCACTTTGCTTGGCCCGGGACTCTTGTCCTTTATGCGCAAACCTTCGAATGCTTGGCATGGCGTCTCGTGGATCTCCCCGTCGACTTCCACATATTTGAACGAAGAAAGATGGCTGACCAGGATGTCTTCTTCTCCGCACACGGTGACTACACTGTCTCCGACCATATACTTTAACTTCTGATGCAGGGTTGACGTGACAGCCCCCGCCCCATGAATCCAAGGTCTTCCCAGCAAGCAGCTGTACGCAGGCTGTATATCCATGATATAAAACTCCGTTGCAAACACTTCCGGCCCCACTTGCAGAGGCAAGGTGATCGATCCGAAGACTGTTCTCCGCGTGCCGTCAAACGCTCTGACTACCAAATCACTTGGTGTGCACAAAATTCCTCGAACATCCAGCTTCATCATAGCCTTCTTAGGCAGCACATTCAAAGACGACCCGGTGTCAACCAATACGTGCGACATTGTCGACCCTCTGCACTCAACAGATACATGTAATGCCATATTATGATCCCTTCCTTTCGGAGTCAAGTCAAAATCAGTAAAGCCCAGACTGTGGCCTGCATTTACGTGTGCCAATACTCCTTCTAGCTGATTGACGGAGACATCCTGTGGTACAAAAGAAGTGTCCAGGACTTTCAGCAAAGCGTTCCTGTGGGCTTCCGAACACAACAGCAATGACAGAATAGATATTTTGGATGGCGTTTGCTGCAGATGCTCCACGATTTTATAATCGCTTTTCCGAATTAAGCGCATGAATTCCTCTACGTCCTTCGACGCTGCTTCTTTTTCATTTGCTTGTACCGGAACATTCTCAACCGCTTTCCCCTTTCCTTTCGCTAGCCTTTCGGCCTCTACTTCAGGAGATATAAAGATCCTGCCGCTTCTCGTCATGCCTCCCGGGCCAACAACATTATCCACAACCTCCGCTGACCGCTTGTTAACATCGATTTTAATCCCGTCACAATATACCTCTAGCCCATATGACCATGGGACCGCTTTCGTGCTCTCATACGGGATTGGCCCGGCTTTAGTTATAGTAATCGGTGGTCGCTGAGCTGGTGCTGAAATAGTGATCGTCTTCCTAGGAATTGTCACTGTGGCAACATCACTCTGATTATCCATTACTGCCCCTGCAGGCTCATCAGTTGCTGTTCTATCAAACTGCAATATACCATCATCAATCAAGGCCTGAATGCCTTTCTTTAGATCTTCACACCCCCCAGACAGGGCCCAACAATCTAAGCAGTACTCATTACAACCCGGGTAAACACCTCCTTGCAACAGTCGGCTTTTTATTTCGCTCAGCGGCGTCTTTAAATCCTCAACATTCATAATCAGATTCAGACCTTCCTCAGTCAGCACGGCGTTCGCCCCATGATTAGGCATGGGTTTCTGGACTATATTCGCGCCGGTCGTTCCGAAGTTGATAGACTTGTTGTCCAAGAGATCCTGCACAACGTGCTTAAAAGCATGACAACCTTCAATATCATGGCCCGGGGCCCCAGAATGAAACTCACAGTGTCTATTCGCATCATAACCGAACGGGGGAGCTCCCGTTATCGGTGCCAAGGTTCTTTTCTCCACTAGATTCAATCCCAACAATGTCTGCAATAAATCAGCATAGTTAGAGGGAGGCTTCTCAAATACTCTTCTCGGCTTACCACCCTGGAACTTTCTCTGAGCTTGCTGTGCCCCCTGCTGAGGCTGCTGCTGCTGTGGCATTGGTTGCTGCTGAACCTGTTGTTGTTGCTGGATTGGTTGTTGTTGATATGGGATGGTGACACTCGACACTTGCTGCTGCTGACGATATGGATTTCTTCCCCTACCTCGGCCTCGGCCTCGGCCTCCAAATACCGCGCTAGCTTCGCCCTGACGGCGCCCACCATAAGCTTTCCTATTACTGCCAGATGCAGTTGATTCATCGACTTGGAACTTTCCTTGCTTAATGTTCCGCTCAATCTTTTCACCCATCAGAATCAGGTCTGAAAAACTAGCCAGAGACGTATGAAACAACATATCATGAAACAGCCCGGTGAATGTGCCGACAAACATATCGTTCATTTCTTTATCTTCGACAGGAGGACGAACCCTGGCAGCCATATCGCGCCACCTTTGCGCGTACTCTTTAAAACTCTCCCCCTTCTTCTGCGAAAGCCCGGCCAACTGGACCCGATTGGGTGCCAGATCACTGTTATATTTGTAATGGGCTACGAACGCCTCTGCTAATTGCTTCCAAGTCTTGATATCAGTGGGCTCCAACCCCATGTACCACTCTAAGGAAGGACCCGATAGACTATCCTGAAAGAAATGCATGAGCATTCTTTCGTCAGTGGAGTATGCAGACATCTTTCTGTAATAAGCTCGGACATGCACCTTCGGACATGTGTCTCCTTTGTACTTATCGAACGCAGGCGCTTTGAACTTGATTGGCACCCTCAGCCCAGGTACCAAGCCCATTGTTGCCATGTCCAGACCCACAGCACTCTGGTTTAGGACTCCTTTCATTTGCTCTTCCAGCATTCTAATCTTTTGAGAATCATCCATCGGCCCTTCAAAACCCCCTCCAGAGAAGGCGTCTTCCTGCTGATCCTCTTGCCACATACCATTTCCAGCCCCGTATCCATCATATGCATTATTACGTCCAGCTCTGACCTGATTCATCCCCGGAACTCGGCCTCTGTTGCCATACCCTTGAACACCTCCAGCAGGACCTCCAGCCATAAAACCAGCACCGTTTCCGTTTCCAAAACCTCCGTAGCCCTGATTGACCATACCATAACCATCTTGCCCAAAGCCCTGGGCATTAAAGCCATACTTGCCAGTGTTGTCGAATCCCTGATCGTTGAATCCGAACCCAGCGTTGACAAAGCCATTGCCTCCGAGATTATCTCCCACATTGACATCACCCGGCCCAGCGTTGTGGACAGCAGTTTCATTTCCAACTCCGACGTTACCATTCACAGCAGCGGTAGCGTTGTTGACGTTAGCAGCATTCACATTGACGACAGGCGGAGCCACTGGCGTGGGGGTGCCGTCTCCATGAGCAGTATCAACCCGGACAGACTGATGATCTTCGTTACCATGACCAGCGTTGCGAGCCAATAGAGGCTGGACCATGGCCTGCAAATTCTCTTGCCCTTTTGCTATAGCCTCCATGGTTTGCATGAAGAGGGCGAGCTTCTCGCGTACATCCTGCATCTCATTCTGAATCTGGTCCATGACTTTCCGACAGTTGGATCGTGTAGAATAGCGGTGCGGATGTTGATCTGGAATCCTGTTAAGTACCTGATACAGAGCAAGAGATAAGACACCATTCATATATTACCTGTTATGCAAGATGAATATGAATGCAATGCAATGTGCCTGTGCATTAGGGAAGTTCATTCCCCCAGTTCTAGTGCGAGGGTGCCGGTGCAGTGACAGTGTTGACAATAAGAATATCGGAGCTGAGTCATAGAAAGCCTCGTATATATCAGATAGAATCAATAAGCCCAGGGTACAATATCACTGAGAGTACAAAGATGGCATGACCTCAACCAACAATCCTGGTGATGGTCAGCACTATGCAAATAAAGCATACAAATAATGGAATGATCAGATCCTCCCAAAAGTCTGGTACTCCTCTATCAACTTCTTGGTCTCCGGATGGCTTGGTCGATCAAGCAGCCCTTCAACAAGCTGGTTTCTCCTCTTAAGGACACGTCGTACGTCTTCAGCAGTCTCTTCCCACGTTGCCTCTCCGAAGCAATCTTCTAACTTTCGCTTCTGGGACACTGCTTCATCTCTGGATTTGATTGCCTTGTTCAGTGCATGCTGGACACTATACCGGTTCATCACTTCTTCCTCACACTTCTTGATGCTAGACTTCAACTTCTCCTCGAGGTAGGAAATTTGCTGCTTTAGCTTATCTTCCCTCTGCTTGTTGTTGGTGAGAGTAGCATTCCAAGTCTTATTGCAAGAAGATATCTCTCGGTGTGCTGCGTCGAGCGCTTTCTTTTTGGCTTCCAGCATGTCATGGGAACTTCTGAACTCTTGCCCCAGACGTTCGCGCTTTTTCTTTTCCTCAGTCAACTCAGATCCTAACCTGTTTACCAGCTCAATCTGTTGCTGGAAAGCATATACGGCCTTGTTTTTCTCGCCGCGCGCCTGGGCTAACTCTTGCTCTAACCCTTCGTTAATCTTTATCAGGGCTTCTTTCTCTCTCACAACCTGTTCATATGCTTCTCTAGAAACAGTAGTCGGCTCTTCTACCGGAATAGGATCAAGAGTTGGTGCATCTGGAAACGGCATCTTCAACTGACTAGCCCTCTCTTGAATCCAAGCTCTATAAGGTGCATAGGCCTGACAGTCATTCTTTCCCAACAACGGCTTCCCTTTGCGGTTAACACGCGTCCAGGCACGTCGCAACTTGGCTAATAACTCCCCCTTTACGTCACCCGTGAAGTACAGAGATTCCTGTACTTCTTCCTCTTGAGGTGGATTCTTCAGCGCATATCCGAACTGGCGAATGAATAGAGAAGGGTTGTAGTTGATACACCCCTTCCTTCCAATCAGTGGCACATTAGGGTACCCAGAACAACTGAAGATGAGCTCCGATCCCAACAGATCTCTATCAAACCATTCCATATCTTCCGACGATAACCTCATCAAACGCTCCGACCAATCAACTGGAATTGTAGTCTCTGCAGCAGATCCTCTCTTAGGAAGATGACTCTCAAACCACATACTCAATAAGGGCACACACAGATGAACATTCTTCCCTCTTCCCTTCTCATTCTTGTAATGCAGTGAATGGTAGAGATCTCCGAGTAAAGTAGGCACAGGATTACCAGCGGCAAACAAGTAGAAAGCATCGAAGTCCACAAAATCCGGTATATTGGGGAATAAAACTATGCCATAAATGCACAAGGCCAACACAGCATTGAAAGCAACCCAGCACCCGCTCTTGGCGTACTCTTGGGCTTTACCCACTAAGAACTGAAATGAGAATCCTGGAACTCCACGGGAAACAGTAGTCACAAGTTCAGAAGCATCAACATGCAAGGCTTTTGCCAATTCCTCCGGCTTGGGCTTGGCATCATAATGAATGAATGGAACCTGGTTCTGCACAGGCAGCTCAACATACTCAGCGTATTCCTCCAGAGTTGGTCCCATAATAAAGTCAGAGAACGTGAAACACCTCAAAGCAGGGTCGTAGAATTGCATCAAAGCATACAGCCCATCTAACTCTACCTCTGTAGGTTTGCACACCAATCTCAGTAATCTACCATAACTCATCCGGAAACTCCTACGAACACCCTCATCAGCAAGAGAGATCAACCCCAGTAAAGGAACAATATCAGGCGTAGGCAATTTGTAAGCAACCGTTCTCCGTAGGCTAGTCATGATCAAACACTCAGAAGTCTGGGCACTAGAACTAGGGAAATGCAAATGCACCTGCAGCACAGACACACGTTAGTGAAATGCAAATGATGATGTATATGCAGGGATGCAATGAAAGTAACATTCAACAGGGACCAAAGCTGCAGCTGAATAGCCTAAACCCAATCAAGAAAGGTCTCAGATAGACCGTCCAGAAGTCATCAAACCCTGGTCTCAGATAGACCTAAAATAGAACTCCAACACTGGTCTCTGACAGACCTCAAACCATAACTCACTGGTCTCTGATAGACCTCAAATCCCATCTAATTGGTCTCTGACAGACCTCATAACTCTCCAACTGGTCTCTGATAGACCTCAAATCACATCCAGACCTCAGATCTCATCTCTAGTTGGTCTCTGACAGACCTCAGAACACATCTCCAAATGGTCTCTGACAGACCTCATAACTCTCCATAAATAACCAGGATCTCTGATCAAGAAATAACCGGTAGTCTGAAAGTCTAGTTACCTGCATAACCCTGAATCCCCTCACAGGTGGGTGGCCCTATAACTGGCACAAGGTACGGCATCCTATGCGGTCGTCGGCGTCACAGACTTTCAGGGTTGATGATACGATTCCCAGAAGGAGTGGCATCATCAAATCCTGAAGAGGCCTCACTCAGCCAACTTCCAAATGATCGGTCCCCAGAGTCGACAATCCAACTAACCAGCAACCCGCGCCAACCAAAGGAAGGGGCAGGAGGCCAACCAGAGGAACCTCGTCTGAGTGTAGATTTCATGGGACACCAAAGCAAGCAAAGCAAGCGGG
The DNA here is from genome assembly GCA_963859935.3 of Lathyrus sativus. Lineage (NCBI taxonomy): Eukaryota > Viridiplantae > Streptophyta > Magnoliopsida > Fabales > Fabaceae > Lathyrus > Lathyrus sativus. Next base: position 22,195,731 of record OZ012737.1, read on the forward strand.
CGCCCACTAATTTCTACTCTAATTCTAGGTGCACTCAAGCCCAGGTCCGGCTTATCTCTCAATATCAGAACACCCGTCACACCCCAATACAGCAATAATAAACAATATATATAAAGCTGAAAAATACAGGGTTAGAAATATACAATAACTCCATACAAAATCCTCGACGGGAAAACAAGCGTTAGGATTGACTCTCTTAAGGGACGTTGGATCCCAAATGCATAAGAACCATCGCAGTCCTTAGCAGCCAGGGGACGTTGGGTCCCCAGCAGAGTCGCCAGCTGTCGCTACTGCGAAAATCGGCGCCGGCTGAACAGAAGAGTCGCCACTGTGCGTTATTTATCCCACGGGAGGGAAAGGAAACGCTCAGAGTAAACCTCGCACAACACGGGAAAGGTATGGTCATCGCAACCAAAACCTGGGTTCGGGAGTCGGTTACGCAAGGGGAAGGTATTAGCACCCCTCACGTCCATCGTACTCGATGGGATCCACGCTTGTTTTCGGGTATGGATTGTTATTCTATCTACGCTAAAGGTCTGGGGTGAAAAAGAAAATAAAAATGAAAATAAAAATGACTCGGCAAAGTATCGCACTTTATGCCTACGTATTCCCGTCTGGAACGAGAAATCAGAGTCAACGTAGTTCGCCTACCTACGGGAAAGGAGGGGAAGGTTGCTCGCTAGGATATCGCATCCTATGCCTACGTACTTTCATACAGCATGAAAGATCAGAGCAAACGTAGTTCGGGCCACGGAAGACACAAGCTTGTCTTGGTTGATTTTATTCTTTCTGAAAAAAGGTTTTCTGATTAGCGGTCCAAGCGGACAAAAATGACATTTTGATGAGTTCACATTCTTTTACGAAAGAAGTGTCTTTTATTGTGTTTGAAATCTTTATGTGTTTTTCTGTTTGTTTTGAGAAAGAAAGAGACAGAACTCTAACCTACGGTTGCGAAGGGAATCAAACTAACCTAATGTTATCATGCATGGGTTAAAACCTAATGTCTATCATGCTCCTCTCTTGCACAGAGAGAAACAGAGATCCTAAGGGATAGGCAGAAACAGAAACAATATCAGATATATACAGTAAAACGGTAAAATGCATGGATGCGGCAATACAAGCGAGGCAAGGGAGTCCCACTCAACCTCGAACCTAGAAAACAATAGGCGAAAGTGAACAGGCTTCACTTTCAACCCAACAGGGTAAACAGCAAACAATACAGTTCAGAAAACCAATCAATACATCAACAAATGAAATACAGCAAAAGAAACAGCATCAGCAGCTCTGAATCAACATCTGGCTTCAAGTAACCTCCAATCAGCTACAGGCTTCAACAAGCATCAATCTCCATCTTCCTGGCCTTCAGACAAGGGCTTTGATCATCAGTCTTCCATCTGCAATGGCTTTTCTTCATGCTCAAACCTTCAGGATGAGGGATCAGTCACAAGAGTGAGTTGGGTGTTAAGCAACCAGTTGACTACCAAAGGTGGTGAACAGACTGCTTCTAACACAAAAGACATTTTCTCTCAAGAGTTCTATCTCATAGATACTATCACCAAGCCTTCCAAGGGAAGGGGGTGAGTGTCTTAGAGAGACTCTGAATCACAGAGAAGAATGGATGCAGACAAGGCAATCCATGTTTGAGAAACAATCATTCTAATCTAGAGCTCTGCCTAGCTCCTAAACCCTAGTCTCCTCAGCATCTGCTAGCAAGAAACTCCTCCTCAACTCTGGCAGTTGATCTTCAATCTTTGAATCTCCAATAGCTTCATCTTCACAAATCTTCAGCTTCCCCAGGGCCCCAGACAAACCCAATACCCATACAAACAATCAATAAACCCCAGAGGGCACACCACACCAGACAACAGATATACAGACAGTAATAATAGCAGTAGGGGAGTCCTAACTTTTTCTAAGGGATCTAATAGCTACCCATAGCCCATATAGTCCCATAACTAATCTATTTAAATCCTAAGTCCTAAGGGGAATGAAATCAAACTCCTAAGTTGTCACCTAAAAAACCCTAGTTTTGTTCATGATATTCAAGCATTTATTAATCACCTAAAATTAACCTCTAAAAATGGGAACTAAAATATTTCTACAAGCTTAACATCTCATCTAAACAGTATAAAAAGAATGACCAAAAAATATCAAAGCATGTGAGAGAACAAAAATCATGAAAATAATGCATGAAATGAATCTATTTAATATGACATTTATTTAGAAAATATGAAAAAAAATATGAAATAAAACTAAAAATGAAATTTTATTTTCCTATAATATTCTAGACATTTTAATGAAAATATGGTAAAAAGAATGGATTAAAATGCATTTTTTATGAATTATTTATGAATTAATGAAATTGGTAAAATATTAAAATGAAATAAGAAAATTAAAATTGAATTAAATGAGGGAGAGGGGTGCATTTAGAAACTCGCCCCAGTTATAATCCCATTGGGCCAGGAAATAGGGGGGTGCTGGTAGCGCTTTCACACTGGGCCCAACAACAATCAGAATTAAAGAAATAATAAAACGCGCTGGGGGGTGAAGGAAGTAATAAAATCACGTTAGAAAATGGTTTTGGGCCTAACACGGGGGTGGGAGTAACAAAATTCAACTCAGGCCCGCCCGTTTCAATTAATGAAACGGTGCGTTTTGGCCAAAACTCCAATTCCCTCCAAACGCTCAGATTGAATGCAGGCCACACGATCTTACCCTAAGTCAAAAGTCCAAACTACAATGAACGGCCATGATTATTTCTTCTCCAAACAACCTGCAACTTAGGGTTTACTCCATGCGAGCTCATGCACGAGCACTCTTTACACCAAACTGTTCTCATCCTACACGCCATGAATCCTCATGCTGTGAACATGAAATCTACTCCCCAGCTCTCCCTCTACAATCCTAGGGCATCAATTCATCTTGAAACTCACCACAACACCAAATCCGATCGAAGCAACATCTGGCCACCATTGAAATGCACTGATACGAACCTTCACCATTCTTCCTCAAACTTACCCTAAACTAATCTACACATAATGGAGGCTAATCTGATGAATCAAACTAACATTCTAACGCCTTAATCCAAGAGATATAAGCACTAACAGTTTGTGGCACCTGTCACTAACCATCACCAAATCGTTCCAAAATCATCTAACTTAATCTCCTAACCACCTAGATCAAGTCTACACTAATAAAATCATGTGAAACCAACAGAATCAAGCTAATCGAATGAAAACTTACCTGATGAGAAACCTTGAAAACAGCTATGGAAATGGAAGATATGAAGCTTTTGAGACTTGGATCTTGATTCACCAATTCAATACTCAATTCTGTATGCACTATTTTGGAGGTTCCTTGCTTGAATCATGCAATTCACTTGAACTTGTGATTTTGATGTTGATGAAAGGAGCACTCGAAAATGGATGAGAACTACCAAAACCTTGCTTCAATTATGATCTATGATGATGATGGAGTAAAATTGAATTGATCTTGATGAAGATTGATGAAGAATTTGAGAGATTTGGAATGAAACTTTTATGAAAAAGTGTGAGAAATTTGTGGAATTCTTGGTGCAAATGAGGCCAACCCTTGCCAAATTCTCCTTTCATGCTTATATAGACCCCAATGGTACATTCTAGATCCATCTTGCACATTCCCTTGTTTTCAAACTTTGGCCCATTTTGATTATGTTTCTTAAAAGGTAAGCAACCATGGATAACTTCATTTTTCCCTTCTAAACTCAAAAAAGTGTGTGAACCATTGTTCTTAGAATTGTTTTTCCATTCAAAATCATATATTGGAAGTCTCCATTTGGACTTGTAAATCTCCCAAACCATTTTTCAACTTGAAATTATTCACTTTATAAGCCTTTTTAGTTCATATTTTGACCAATTATGCAACATCATGCTATGAGCTTCTCCAATAACTTGTGACCTTCTTTCTAGACTTAAAATCCCATTTGGAGCAAGTTTGATGTTGTAAGTTTTTCCATTTGAGGCCTCCTTGTATGAGTTTTGGACATAGGTTAAAATGACCTGTAATTCACAAATGCCCAAAATACCCTTTGCTTGTCAAGACCATAAGTTGAGTTCTCCACATCATATGAAGGCATGCCATACCATTCTAGAAAGCTAAGACAATGAGGAACAATTCTTATGTTGACCAAGAATCCATTTGAAATCTCCTTGAGGGGCAAAACTAGCTTGGAAGTCAAGTCACTTTCACAGACAAAAATTCAGACACCTCAGATGACCTGTAACTTGTAAGGACCATAACTTGAGTTCCATAAATCTCCTTGAGGTCTTCCACCACTCAAATTAAAGGTATTGAGATCCTCTACAAGTTTCATGTTGGCCAAGAAGCCATTTGAATCTAGCATTTTGACTTATCTTGCTTGGAAATTTGACCTAAACTAGGGGATTTTACAGAGAAACCCTAATTTAGTAACTCCTCTTCTCCTTGATTTCTCTTGAATTCTCCTTGTCATATCTCCATATCCTTCTTTATATGCCCAATGATGAACCCCACATCTCTCCAATAGCCTTGAATGCCCTTTAAAGTCAGTCAATTGACCTAGGGTTGACCTAGGGTTGACCCAGATGAAACCCTAGTTGACTGTCTTCAACTGTAGCTCTTGTGCCTTCATCAATGACTTGTTTTCTTCTCCAAATGACTTTATAAGTCTCTCAAGATGTCTAGATGCTCTCCATGCTTTCATTTCACAGCTCATAACCCTCTTGTTGATCCTCAGATACCCTCAGCTAGGAGATAGACTCAAGGCTTGATCTGCTGAACTCTTTGCTTTCAAATTCTTTCCTGATGACTTGAGTAGGATGGAATTAGGATAATAACCTCTTGCTAGGCCTCTAGAGATGAAAATAATGATTGGTCCCCTGTTGAATGACTTGCTATGCTTATGCTATGCAGATGGTTAGTCTATGTACATGACTCTATATGCAAATGCTAATGATAATGAAACATAAATCCAAGGAATAAGGTTGAGCAAATTTTAGGGTGCAACAGTTTGATCCGGACGGTGCTCAGATTTGGTTAAAGGAAGTCAAGAGAATCTTCCGAGTTATGGGTTGTGCTGAAAGGAACAAAGTGAGATTAGGAACTCACATGTTGCGAGAAGAGGCCGACGACTGGTGGGTCGGTATGAGACAAGTTCTTGGAGTGGATGACGAGGAAATTTCTTGGGATTTATTTCGCACAGAATTTTTGAGAAAGTATTATCCGGAGATGTAAAAGGGAAAAAGGAAATGGAATTTCTGGAGTTGAAGCAAGGCAACATGTCTGTGGTGGACTACACGGCTAAGTTCGTAGAATTAGTCCAGGTTCATCCTCATTATGCGGCGGTTACGGTAGAATTTTCCAAATGCATTAAGTATGAGAACGGCTTGCGTCCTGAGATCAAGCAAGCAGTGGGTTATCAGAGGATAAGGAGGTTTTCAGACTTAACCGAATGCTGTAGGATTTATGAAGAAGACAGTAGGGCTCGTTCTTCTCATTATAAGAGTTTAAGCGAGAAGAAAGGCAAGCAACCAGTGAAGAGTAGTCCTTATGCGACGCCTGCTGATAGGGGTAAGTATAAAGGAAACTTTTATAGGAAGATTGGAGGAGGTTCTGGTTCCATTAAGTGTTTTAAGTGCGGCGAAATGGGGCACAAGTCTTTTGATTGTGGAAAACCCGTGGCTAAGTGTGCTAACTGTGGGGGAATTGGTCATGCCACTCCCGATTGTAGAAGAAACGTGATTAAGTGTTACAATTGCGGGGAGGTGGGTCATATTAGCACCAAGTGTACCAAACCAAAGCAAGCTCAGACTGGTGGTAAGGTCTTTGCATTAGCCGCTGCAGACACAACTAATGTGGATCGTCTGATTAAAGGTACATGCTTTATTAAGAATATGCATTTAGTTGCTATTATTGATACTGGGGCGACTCATTCGTTCATTTCCCTTGAGTGTGCTAAACGGTTGAGTTTATGCATGGTTTCCTTGGAAGGTGATATGGTTATTGAGACTCCCGCTTCGGGGTCGGTAACTACGTCTTTGGTGTGTGTTAATTGTCCTTTGACCGTGTATGGTAGAGATTTCGCTATGGATTTAGTGTGTTTACCGTTGGACGGTTTGGATGTGATTTTGGGTATGAATTGGTTACAATTTAATAGAGTTCATCTGGATTGCTATCACAAGTTGGTAAGATTTCCTTGTTTAGAAGACGGTGAGAGTGAGAACTTTCTGTCCACTAAAGAGTTGAATAAGCTTTTAGCGGAAGAAGCTCAGTTGTTTGGGTTGTTTGCATCTCTGTCGGTTGAGAGCGAAGTAGAGTTGGATATGTTTCCTGTAGTGCGAGAATTTCCAGAGGTGTTTCCGGAAGACATTACGGATATGCCACCGGAAAGAGAGATTGAGTTTTCTATCGATCTAGTTCCGGGTACTATAGCGATTTCGATGGCACCGTATCGTATGTCGGCATCGGAGTTGATAGAATTGAAGAAGCAATTGAATGGCTTGTTGGATAAGAGATTTGTAAGACCAAGTGTTTCTCCTTGGGGTGCGCCAGTATTGTTGGTGAAGAAGAAAGATGGGAGTATGCGGTTGTGTATTGATTATCGGCAGTTGAATAAAGTGACGATTAAAAATAAGTATCCTCTTCCAAGAATAGATGATTTGATGGATCAATTGGTGGGAGCTAGTGTGTTTAGCAAGATTGATTTGAGGTCAGGTTATCACCAGATTCGGGTGAAAGGGGAAGACATTTCCAAGACGGCCTTTAGAACACGATATGGTCACTATGAGTATACGGTAATGCCATTCGGAGTTTCTAACGCGCCAGGTGTGTTCATGGAATATATGAATCGTATTTTTCATGAGCAGCTGGATAGTTTCGTGGTGGTGTTCATTGACGACATCTTGATTTACTCTAAGTCTCAGGAAGAGCACGAAAAGCATTTGAAGATTGTGTTGCAAATTTTGAAAGAGAAGAAATTGTATGCCAAGTTGTCAAAGTGCGAGTTTTGGTTATCGGAAGTAAGTTTCCTTGGGCATGTTATTTCTGGTAATGGTATTAGCGTTGACCCATCTAAGATCGATGCGGTAATGCAGTGGGAGACTCCGAGATCAGTTACGGAAATTCGAAGTTTCTTGGGATTGGCCGGTTATTATAGGAGGTTTATAGAAGGATTTTCAAAGTTGGCACTTCCTTTGACACAGTTGACTTGTAAAGGGAAAGCTTTCATATGGGATACCGATTGTGAAAAAGGTTTCATGGAGTTAAAGAGGAAATTGACGACGACGCCGATTTTGATTTTGCCAAATTCTACGGAGCCGTTTGTGGTGTATTGTGATGCTTCTTTGTCAGGATTGGGTGGAGTTTTAATGCAAGGCGGAAAGGTTGTGGCTTATGCATCTAGGAAATTGAGAGTGCACGAAAAGAATTATCCTACTCGTGATTTGGAATTAGCAGCAGTGGTATTCGTTTTGAAAATTTGGAGGCATTATCTTTATGGTGCGAGATTCAAAGTTTTTAGCGACCATAAGAGTTTGAGGTATTTGTTTGACCAAAAGGAACTAAACATGAGGCAAATGAGATGGCTAGAACTTTTGAAGGACTATGACTTCGGTTTGAATTATCATCCGGGTAAGGCGAATGTGGTAGCCGATGCCTTAAGTCAGAAGTTATTGCACATGTCTACATTGATGATAAAAGAGTGGGAGCTGTTAGAGGATTTTAGAGACTTGAGTTTGGTGTGTGAAGTAACACCGGGGAGTGTGAGACTTGGTATGCTTCATATCACGAATGATTTCCTTGCGACCGTGTGCGAAAAACAGAAGTTGGATTTAAAGTTTGTTGATTTGATGAGGAATGAGAATGAAGATTTCAAGGTTGACACTTTTGGAGTTTTGAGATTTCGTGGTCGAATTGGTATTCCCGACGATGCGGAATTGAAGAAGATGATATTGGAAGAAGGACATCGGAGTAACTTGAGTATTCATCCGGGAGCGAATAAGATGTATCAGGATTTGAATAAGATCTTTTGGTGGTCTGGATTGAAAATAGACGTGGCTCATTTTGTGTATTCGTGTTTGACTTGTCAGAAGTCGAAGGTAGAGCATCAGAGGCCTAGTGGATTAATGCAACCGTTGGATATTCCAGAATGGAAATGGGATAGCATATCAATGGATTTCATTACAGGTTTGCCTAATACGCTAAGAGGCCATTATGCTATTTGGGTGATTGTTGATAGACTTACTAAATCTGCTCACTTCTTTCCGATTGATATTAGTTATGCTTTGGAAAAGTTGGCCGAGATTTATATTCGTGTGATTGTGAAGTTGCATGGAGTTCCCAAGAGTATCGTATCCGATAGAAATCCAAGATTTACTTCGAGATTCTGGGAAGGTTTGCAAAGTGCCTTGGGTTCTAAATTGAGATTAAGTTCGGCATACCATCCGCAGACTGATGGTCAAACCGAGAGGATGATTCAAGCGTTGGAAGATTTGTTGCGTGCGTGTGTGCTTGAGCAAGGTGGAACATGGGACAATTATTTGGCATTGATTGAGTTCACCTATAATAATAGTTTTCATTCAAGCATTGGTATGGCGCCATTCGAGGCTCTATATGGCCGGAAGTGTCGAACGCCTTTATGTTGGCACGAGACAGGTGAGAGATCAGTTGTTGGGCCGGAAATGGTACAACAGACGACGGAAAAGATAAGGTTCATTCGGGAGAAAATGAGAATTTCTCAGAGTAGGCAGAAGAGTTACCACGATAAAAGGAGGAAAGACCTTGAGTTTCTGGAGGGCGACCATGTCTTTTTGAGGGTTACACCGGTTACGGGCGTGGGTCGTGCCTTGAAGTCGAAGAAGTTAGCTTCTCGTTTCATCGGTCCGTATCAGATTGTTGCACGTGTGGGTGTTGTGGCTTATCGGGTGGCGTTGCCTCCGAACCTTTCTAATTTTCACGATGTGTTCAATGTGTCGCAACTTCGGAAGTATGTTCCGGATCCGTCACATGTGATTCCTATGGATGAGGTCGAAGTAAGAGATAATCTGTCGGTCGAGGTTTTACCGGTTAGTATTTTGGATCGTGAGGTTAAGAAGCTCAGAGGTAAAGATATTGCTCTTGTGAAGGTAGTCTGGGGAGGTGCCGCGGAAGGCAATATGACTTGGGAATTGGAGAACAAGATGCGAGAATCGCATCCTGAGTTGTTTGGATCAGGTATTATTTTCGAGGACGAAAATTTCTAAAGTGGGGGAGAGTTGTAACGCCCCAGATTCTAAATTCCCTTTATTTTGTTGAGTCTTTTTATTTAATAGATTGACATTTGTTTTAATTGTGACATTTATGTGTTATGTTATGATTTTTGTTGATTCGGAGAGTTCTCGGGGAATTAGAGTAAAAAGGCTATTTTAGACATTTAGCGTTTAAGTGTGAGAATTGATTAGTTAGTGTTGGAGAGAATTTGAGAGGAAAGAAAATTGAGATAGAAATAGAATAAGAGAGTAAAAGAGAAGGAAAGAAACATAAGAGATAAACAAGAGAAAGAAAGTGGAGAGAAGAGAAAGAGGAGAAAGAAGAAGAAAAACCTAGAACCGCCAAGAAATCATCATCCAAGCTTTCGATTGATCGGGTAAGGGTGTGAAACTCTATTATACTGTTAATGTGTATGATTATATGTGTTTCGGTCAGTTAGATTTTGGTTAAGGAGAGTTTTGCCCGTTTCCATTCTAGGGCAATAGTAGGATTTCATCGGTAGGGGTTGTTTCGCTCGGTTAGAATCGGGTTCTGGATAGAGTAGTATAGTCGAGTGGCTTTGGGTCGAGTCGCTGGATTGTTTCGGTTCGAATCGGTCGGGTGTGGAGGTTGGGGCTTCTTGGACAGCCTTGAGAGTACTGAATTCGCAGGCTCGCCAGGCGAGAGGCAGCGAAGCATCGCCAGGCGAAGCCTAGCGAGCTGCAGCGAAGCAAGTCAGTGGCAAATACCCTGGGTTCGCTGGCAAGTTCGCCAGGCGAGTGAGGTTGGCGAATGTTCGCCAAGCGAATGCCCCGGCGAATGTTAGCGAATAATTACAGAATTAATCCCAGTGGGCTTCATTGGCACGTTCTCCAGGCGAATGCCCAGCGAAGGTTCGCCAGGGACTTCGCCAGGCGAAGGCTGGCGAATGTAGCAGCATTTTTCTGTTTTCTGTATTTTTCTTGTCTGTTGTTGCACCCTAAAATTTGCTCAACTTATTTCACCTGATTTTATGTCTCATAGCTTTAGCATTTGCATATTAGGTCATATACATAATTAATTCATCTACATAGCATAGTATAGCAAGCCATTCAACAAGGGACCAAGTGCCATTCTTATCTCTATGAGCATATCAAGAGGTTCTTATTCAAATTCAAGCCTATCCAAGTCATCAGAAAGAAATTGAAGCTTGAGAAGTTAGTGGACCAAGCAGTGGGTTTCTCTTCTATCTTGAGGATATGTGAGGATCATCAGAGAGGTTGGGAGCTATGAATTGAAAGCATGGAGTGTACATAGACATCATGGAAGACCTAGAGGGTCATTTTGAAAGTGAGACAAGTCATTGATGTGATTACAAGAGCTGCAGTTGAAGACAGTCAACTAGGGTTGCATCTGGGTCAACCCTGGGTCAACCCTAGGTCAAATGCTTGATTGAAGGGCATCAAGGCCTGTTTGAAAGATGTGGGATGCCTCATTTGACATGTAGATATGGATGTGGTGTTGTGCCAAGGAGAAATCAAAAGAAATCAAGAAGGAGAGAAGTTTCTAAATTAGGGTTTCTGTGTAAAATCCCCTGATTTAGGGCAAACTTCCAAGCAAGATAATTCAAAATGCAAGCCTCAAATGGATCCTTGGCCAACATGAAACTTGTATAGTATCTCAAGACCTTTAATTTGAGTGGTGGAAGGCATCAAGGAGATTTATAGAACTCAAGTTATGGTTCTTGCAAGTTACAGGTCATCTGAGGATACTGAAATTTGTCTGTGAAAGTTACTTGACTTCCAAGCAACTTTTACCCCTCAAGGAGTTTTCAAATGGATTTCTGGCCAACATGAAAGTTGTTCCTCATGATCTTAGCTTTCTATAAAGGTATGGTATGCCTTCATCTGATTTGTAGAATTCTACTTATGATCTTGGCAAGCCAGGGGTATTTTGGGAAAGTGGAATTACAGGTCATTTCAAGCATATGCCCAAAACTCCTATTTCCAAACTTCAAATGAAGAAATGTTCAACATAAAACTTGCTCCAAATGACATTTTGAGTCTAGATAAGTGGTTGTGGAAAGTTAGAAATGCTCATAGCTCAGAATTGCAAAATTGACCAATTATAAAGGGAAAAGTACCTTTTTAAATGACCAAAATTGTGATTTTTTGATACAAAAGCAAAACCAAGCATATGACCAACCATTTTGAAGGTAAAAGACATTTTAAGACCATTGGCAATGTTAGATTTTGGGTTTGAGGTCAAAATTTGGGAATTACCATGGTTTGCTTATAATGGAAGTTACACATCCAATGCATACAAGGGATTAATGTGCAAGCTAGCAAGGCCTTTCCACATGTTCAAAATATCCCCTAATGAGATTTTCAAGTGAGAATAAGGAGCTGCACCAAGGTTTCATGGGCTGATTTTTTCAACTCACCAATTTCATTTTCTCATGCAATGATATAAACAATTTCTCATGGGATCAATCTAGCAAGTTCTAGAACTTTCCATCATCATCTATATATTCATTCTAACTGATCCAGAAAAGGGTTGAACTTCATTTTGATCAAAAACTCATAGTTTTACTTCATCTTGCTTTTTTGCAAATTGCTTCAAATCTTCTCAATTCTTCAAGACTTTGTTCCCATTCTATTCAATAATCATCAGTGATCACATTGCAACCAAGATCTGAGTGGATTGGTGCCTGAATCGTGCTATGCAAGTTTCTCTTCTTCAAGTGCAAGAAGAATCGGTTAGGGTGATCCAAGTGGTTTGAGCAAGAATTGTTGCATACAGAATCAAGATCATAGTCCATTGAGTGATCCTGGAGCATTGCAAGCTGTGAATTGAAGAATTCAACCATCTATTTTCAACTTCTTACCAGGTTAGTGTTTCTCACAATTTGGCTTGAATTAGGTAGCATGAGGTAGATTTGTTAGGTTAAACATGGTTTAGGTGGTTAGATGATTGATTTTGGAGACTTTAGCAAGATTTGGTGAAGGTTGATGGATGCGCATGAAATCTGTTTTGACATAGAACATAATGATTAAGTTGTTAGAATCTTAGATCATTGGCTAGTCTTAATCAGTATAGCATGAGGATTATTGTTGTGCAAAGATTGGTGAGTTTGGTGATGATCGAAACCTGATGAAATGTTGAATCCATGATGTTATACCTTTCTGTTTGGACGACAGAGAGAGTTTTAATTCAAACCAACACCATGGTGGTATTCTACGCGAAAAATAGAACGAAATTGGTTTTTGTATCGAGGCATATGGTGGAGAGATGAGAGAGAACAAGAGGATGGAAGAATGATGTGTGGAGCTCGTATTCTCATGGATTCTGAAACCCTAATTGTCCAAGGGAAGAAGACGATGGAATCACCGTTGGATCACGTGGACTTTTTGACTTGGGAAAGCCATCTAACGGCCAGGATTTGAAACGAATTTGGAGGGAGTTCTGGGCGTGTAAAACGCCGCGTTTCATTTAAACGCTGGCTTGGGCTTTTGTTGAAGTTTGCTATCCACCCCCCCATGCAGGCCCAATTTCATTTTATAACTATGTTTCAATGCTATTTACACCGCGCTTCTTTTCATTTTTATTTTAATTTTCTGAATTCCAATGGGCCCAGACGCTATGCTATGCGCACCCCCTATCTGGGCCCAAAGCACCAAACCAACTGCATTTAATTTCTGTTCATACCCCCCTCATCATTTCTCAATTTAATTTTTCCCCAAATTTTTTACAAACTTTAAAAAACCATAATAAATTGAAAAATGACTATTTTTCAATGAGATTTTTTTCCCCATTTTCTATTTTCTGTCAAGAAAAATATGAAATCATAAAATTGTCATTTTACTTCATTTTCATATTTTTTGTATTTTTTTAACATTTAATTGCTTTTTTTTAATTCCTTTAGTTGATGCTACCAATTGTTGAATTTAGTTTAAGAGTTTCCTTTAGGATTTTCACCCCATTCTTTTTAGTACAACTAGATATGGATACTAGGTGCCCCTGGTTTTTACACCACATTTTCTAGGACTTCATTTTAGGTAGTTTAGTTAGAAACTATTAGGCTAGTTAATTAGGGTTTTGAACATAACATAGGTGTACCAAAACAATTTCTTTTTGGGTTTTTAGGTTGAATTAGAAGATGGGACTATAGGGGTATTATGGGTAAGTGTAGTAGATCCCTTAGAAAATGCTAGAAGTTCCCCTATTATATTAATGCTTTTAGTATATTCTTGTAATTGATTGATTGTGTGGTGTGCCCTTTCTAGGGTTATTGTTTGATTGTGTGGGGTATTGGGCTTGCTTGGGGTATGGGTTTGAGCTGAAGACTTTGTTGATGAAGCCATTGAAGACAAAAGGAATGAAGACCCAGTTCAAGAGTTGATGAAGAGTGTAGCTTGCTTGCAGCTGTTGGAGATTATAGGAACTAGGAGCTAGGTAGAGCTTAGAGTAGAAACTTGCTTCATAAACATGGAAGGTCTTGTTTGCCTCCATCCCTCTCTATGATTCAGAGTCTCTCTGGGATACTCACCCCCTTCCTTTGGAAGGCTTGGTGACAGTATCTAAGAGATAGAACTCTTGAGAGAAACATTCTATATTTTGTTAACAGTTTGCTTGCCACCTTTGGTGGTCAACTAACTGTTTAACATCCTAATTCATCCTATTGATTGTTCCTCATCTTGGAGAGTTTGATTTGAGGAAAAGCCGTGAAAGATTGAAGATAGAGACCTTGCTTGAAGATGAAGATTGATGCTTGCTTGAAGCTTGTAGATGTTTTGAAGATGACTTGAAGATAGAAGATGATGGAGCTTGCTGTGCAGAGTTGCTGTTTGCTGTTTATTTTTGTTGTTTTTAAGTCTTTGATGTATTGTTTGAGTTTCCCGGACTGTATTGTTTGCCAATTAATCTGTTAGGTTGAAAGCGAATCTTGTTTGTTTTTTCCTGTTGTTTTCTAGGTTCGAGGTTGAGTGGGACTCCCTTGCCTCGCTTGTATTGCTGCATCCATGCATTTTACTGTTTTATTGTATATATGTTGTTGTTTTTCCGTCTATCCCCTTAGGATCTTTGTTTCTCTCTGCGCAAGAGAGGAACATGATAGACATTAGGTCTTAACCCATGCATGATAACATTAGGTTAGTGTGATTCCCTTTTCAACCATAGGTTAGAGTTCTGTCTCTTCTTTCTCAAAACAAACAGAAAAATACAATAAATATTTCAAACACAATAAAAGACACTTCTTCCGTAAAAGAATGTGAACTCATCAAAATGTCAATTTTTGTCCGCTTGGACTGTTAATCAGAAAAACCCTTTTTCAGAAGGAGATAAAAACAATCAAGACAGACTTGTGTCGTACGTGGCCCGAACTACGTTTGCTCTGATCTTTCATGTTGTATGAAAGTACGTAGGCATAGGATGCGATATCCTAGCGAGCAACCTTCCCCTCCTTTTCCGTAGGTAGGCGAACTACGTTGACTCTGATTTCTCGTTCCAGACGGGAATACGTAGGCATAAAGTGCGATACTTTGCCGAGTCATTTTATTTTCTTTTTAACCCTTGACCTTTAGCATAGATAGAATAACAATCCGTACCAGAAAACAAGCGTGGATCCCGTCGAGTACGACGGACGTGAGGGGTGCTAATACCTTCCCCTTGCGTAACCGACTCCCGAATCCAGGATTTGGTTGCGATGACCATTCATTTCCCGTCTTTGCGGTAGGTTTACTTTGAGCGTTTCCTTTCCCTCCTTTGGGATAAATAACGCACGGTGGCGACTCTTCTGTTCAGCCGGCGCCGATTTTCGCAGTAGCCCAGCGAATGCCCAGCGAAGGTTCGCCAGGGACTTCGCCAGGCGAAGGCTGGCGAATGTAGCAGCATTTTTCTGTTTTTTGTATTTTTCTTGTCTGTGAGTTTCGTTTGGCTCGGTTATGTTTAATTCTTATTAAATCGACTAGTTTTATATGCTGTGATTATTGTCGTGCTGTGGGTAGCCGTAAGGCGTGAATCCTAGAATGTGGAGTTTCGGTTATGATGTATGTGTATGCGTTTGGTGAATATGTATGCATGTAAACAGTGTTATGAGTCAGTTTGCATGAGAAGCATAGTGTCAGCATTCAGTCGTGTCTGATCCCGCGTAGGATCTGTAGAGATCGTCGTGTGCCCTTGTGGGGTGTGAGCGACGGTCTGGTTACCCTTGATCCCGTGTAGGATTTGCAGAACCTCGCTATGTGCGATGGTTATTTTGATCCCGAGTAGGATCTGCAGAACCTCGCTTAATGCGATGGTTATAAATTGATTCCGCGTAGAATCTGCAGAACGGTTGTGTGCCCTTGTGGGGTGTGAGCAATCCTTAAACATCGTGTGCCCATGTGGGGTGTGAGCGATGGGTGAACATCGTAGGCCCGACGGGGAGTTACTTCGGTAACGAGCGATGATTCCTTTGGTTCTTCAATTGAACCTGCTGAACGAGTCGGTACCGCATTTGCATCTGCATAGAGTCGTGAGTCGGTCTCTATGAGTTGCATTTTCATCTTCATATGGTGTACTGGTAGATTAAACATAATTGTGAATCTTTATGTGGAAATGATGTGTATGTGCATAAGCATGATCGGTGGACATGTTTAGTTATGAAAATGTGTGTGTAATGTATGCGATGAAATGTGGTGAGAATGTGAATTATGTATAACTTGTGTAAACATATAATTTATGCTTTGACTGTTATGATATTGTTTCTCACCCTTCTGCTGGTTTATAATGCTCTTTGAGGCATTGCAGAGTAGGTTGCTGGAGTCCTTTTTTGTGGAGCGAGACTTCTTTTCTTTTGGTCAGATGGCTCTGATATGTAACACGGGGTAGTTAGGGGTCATTTGAATTCTTTTGTGATACGTCTGTGTATGTATCTACTGATGTATGGTTGTGTATATGAATTGTGATCTGACTCTAAACTGGCATTGTAATTGAATGTACATATGAACTAAGTGATTTCAATGTTTAGATGTTTCCGCTTTTATTCTAAATGTTGAGTTGTGGGTTATTGAACTAAGTTTTCTTGTCATGACTAGCCCATTGTTGCATATCTAATTGAGCAGGTGTTGTGTGTGTTTAATTTCATAGATAATGTATTACCGCCTCTTTTATACCATGTGTTGCACCCTAAAATTTGCTCAACCTTTTTCACTTAGTTTATGTTTCAATTGCATTAGCATTTGCATAGTAGATCATATACATAATTCATCTGCATAACATAGCATAGTAAGTCATCTAACAAGGGACCAGGTACTATTCTCATCTCTATGAGCCTATCAAGAGGTTATTAGTCAAATTCAATCTTAGTCAAGTCATCAGAAAGAAATTGAAGTCTAAAGAAGTCATTGGACCAAGCAGTGGATTTATCTCCTATCTTGAGGGTATTTGAAGACCATCAAAGAAGTTGTGAGTTGTGAATTGAGGTCATGGAGGGTATACAGACATCATGGAGGACCTAGAGGGTCATTTTGAAAGTGAGACAAGTCATTGATGTGATCACAAGAGTTGCAGTTGAAGACAGTCAACTAGGGTTTCATCTGGGTCAACCCTAGGTCAAATGATTGATTGAAGGGCATCAAGGCCTATTTGAAAGATGTGGGGTTCATCATTTGACATATAGATATGGATGTGGTGTTGTGCCAAGGAGAAATCAAGAGAAATCAAGAGGAAGAGGAGTTTCTAAATTAGGGTTTCTGTGTAAAATCCCCTGGTTTAGGTCAAACTTCCAAGCAAGATAAGTCAAAATGCAAGCTTCAAATGGATCCTTGGCCAACATGAAACTTGTATAGGATCTCAATACCTTTAATTTGAGTGGTGGAAGACATCAAGGATATTTATGGAACTCAAGTTATGGTTCTTGCAAGTTACAGGTCATCTGAGGTATCTGAAATTTTGTCTGTGAAAGTTACTTGTCTTCCAAGCAACTTTTACCCCTCAAGGAGCTTTCAAATGGATTTCTGGTCAACATGAGAGTTGTTACTCATTGTCTTAGCTTTCTAGAAAGGTATGGTATGCCTTCATCTGATTTGTGGAACTCTACTTATGGCCTTGGCAAGCAAAGGGTATTTTGGTCATTTGGGAATTACAGGTCATTTCAAGCCTATGCCCAAAACTCATACAAGGAAGCTTCAAATGAAAAACTTCACAACATAAAACTTGCTCCAAATGACATTTTGAGTCTATAAAAGTGATCATGAAAGTTTGGAAAAGCTCATAGCTCAAGGTTCCAAATTTGGTCATTTAAAAGATGAATTTAATGAATAAAAGTGACCTAAAAATGGGATTTTTCATAACATGGCCAAATGGGATGAAATTATAGGTGATTTTGATTGGAAAAAATGTTTTAAGAACATTGGCAAAATTATATTTTTGAGTTTGGTTCAAAGTTTGGAAGTTATGCTAGTTGGCTTACAAAGGAAGTAACATATCCAAAATTCAAGGAAATTGTGCACAAGAAGGTTCTAACAAGTTCTAGAGAGTTCTATGATCAGCTATATATTGAGAAGAGTGGCTCCAATCTTTGGTTGCACTTCATTTTGATCAAAAACACCAAGTTTCATCTCATTCTTCAACTTTGCAAATCACATAAGAACTCTATCAAATCTTCATCATTCTCCACAATTCTTGATCCTATCATCATCTACATCCATCATAGATCAAGTTTCCATCAAGATCTGGCTTAATTGAAGTAGAATTCGTGCTATCCAAGTGCATCATCCAAATTGCAAAAGGAAGTGGTTACAAGAATCCAAGGGGTTTGAGCAAGAACTACTGCATACAGAATCAAGATCTTGGTTAATTGATTGCCATTGGAGCATTGCTGAGCTTGAAGTGGTGATTTCCTCCATCTGTTTTCAACTTTAAACCAGGTTAGTGTTTTCTTCGAATTGGTTAGAATTAGTTAGCATGATGAAGAATCTTTAGGTTAGAATGGTTAGGCATAGGTAGAGGATCATTTCTGATGAATTTGAGAACATTTCATGGAGTTCACCATTGAAGCACCAAAACTGTTGAGCCTTAGAACATCTAGGTTAGGGCATGATAATCTTAGCTAGATAGATGAAAATGATCAGCATAGCATGTGGAACGCATTAGGGTAAGAGTTAGAAGGAATCCTCAAGATTGATAGCAGTGTAAAATGGTGGAACCAAGGTCTTCTACCTATCGGGTTTGGTTATTGATTGAGTTTTGGAGGAAACTGAGTCCATGGTTGTGTAGAGGAGAAGATGTAGAGCAATTTTGTTTTTTACAGAATTGAATTTCATGGAGAATTGAGGTTGTATGAGTATGATGAACTCTGGTTGGTGCAAGCTCGCGCATGGTTCTTTAATGGTGGAAACCCTAACTTTGGAGAAGAAACATGAGGGTCGTTGGATCCTTCATAAGACTTTGACTGAGCAGCTGATCTAACGGCCACGATTTAAAGCTGGAAATAGGAGGGAATTCAAAGATGTGAAACGCGCCGTTTCACTTAAGTTTCTGATGGGCTTAAGTTGCCCTTGCTTTTCGCACCCCTAGTATCCAGGCCCAACCTCATATGAACTATTATTTTTACTTTCTGCACCGTTTGTGGTTTATTTCTTTTTGATTTTTTTTCTGATCAACTGGGCCCAGACGCGCCTTGCTATGCGCGCCCCCCAGTCTGGGCCCATCATCCTTTTTTAACTGAAACAATCACTAACTGCACCCCTAACCTCATCTAATTCATATTAATTTCACTCAATTTTTTTTTAATTCTTTGAAAAATCATAATAAATTGGAAATTTCATATTTTTAAATGGTTGTTTTTGCATCTTTTTCATCTTTCTGTTAAGAAAATTGCCATATAATAAAATTAGCATTTTATTTCATTTTTGCATTTTTAGTATATTTTTATTTTAAATAGGTTTAAATAATGTTTAGTTTAATACTTGATATTGTTGATTTTAGTTTAGATAAACCCTTGTATATTTTGGACCCATTCTTTTTAGAGTACTTCACTTAGGACTTTAATCTTCATATGAAATTTAATTCATGATTGTAGGACTTAATTTTAGATGATTTGTTTAGGTGTGATTAGGAGAATCAAAACTAGGGTTTAGAGATAACATAGGTGTAGTAAATCATTTCTTTTAGGAGTTGTAGTTTGAATTTTGGGGTATGGGACTATAGGGGTATTATGGGTAGATAATAGACCCTTAGGAATTACTAGGTTTCCCCTATTCTACTATTACTATTAGTGTATTGCTTGTATTTGATTGACTGTGTGGTGTGCCCTCTCTAGGGTTATTATTTGACTGTGTGGGGTATTGGGCTTGTTTGGGGCTTGGGTTTTGAGTTGAAGACTGTGCTGATGAAGTCCATTGAAGATTAAGAGAATGAAGACCAATTTCCAGAGTTGGTGAAGAGCATCTTGCTGGCAGCTGTTGAAGGTTATAGGGTTTAGGAGCTAGGCAGAGCTCTAGAGTAGAAAACTTGATTCACAAACATGGAAGGTCTTGTCTGCCTCCATTCTTTCTCTATGATTCAAAGTCTCTTTTAAATATCCACCTCCTTCCTTTGGAAGGATTAGTGAATGTATTTAAAAGATAGAACTTTTGAGAGAAAATTGTCTGTATAATGTTAACAGTTAATGAGCCACCCTTGGTAGGCAATTGACTGCTTAACATCTTATTCATCTTGTTAACTACTGATCCTCTTGATTGGAACTTGAAGAAAAGCCCTGGGAGATTGAAGACAAAGACCTTGCTTGAAGGCTTGAAGAGGAGGACTGATACTTGGAGCTGGTAGATGTTTGGAGATGACTTGAAGACAGATGCTGATGAAGACTGCTGTTGCTGTTTATTTTAGCTGTTTAACTTTTGATGTATTGTCTGAATTTCCCTGACTGTATTGCTTGCTGTTTAACCTGTTAGGTTGAAAGTGAATTCTGCTCACTTTTGCCTGTTGTTTTCTAGGTTCGAGGTTGAGTGGGACTCCCTTGCCTCGCTTGTATTGTTGCATCCTTGCATTTTACTGCTTTATTGTATATATGCTATCGTTTCTGTTTCCGTCTATTCCCTTAGGATCTCTGTTTCTCTCTGCGCAAGAGAGGAGCATGATAGACATTAGGTCTTAACCCATGCATGATAACATTAGGTTAGTGTGATTCCCTTTGCAACCATAGGTTAGAGTTCTGTCTCTTCTTTCTCAAAACAAACAGAAAAACACAATAAATATTTCAAACATAATCAAAGACACTTCTTCCGTAAAAGAATGTGAACTCATCAAAACGTCAATTTTGTCCGCCTGGACTGTTAATCAGAAAAACCCTTTTCAGAAGGAATAAAAACAATCAAGACAGACTTATGTCGTACGTGGCCCGAACTACGTTTGCTCTGATCTTTCATGCTGTATGAAAGTACGTAGGCATAGGATGCGATATCCTAGCGAGCAACCTTCCCCTCCTTTCCCGTAGGTAGGCGAACTACGTTGACTCTGATTTCTCGTTCCAGACGGGAATACGTAGGCATAAAGTGCGATACTTTGCCGAGTCATTTTCTTTCTTTTAACCCCTGACCCGTAGAGTAGATAGAATAACAATCTTTTCGACCGAAAACAAGCGTGGATCCCGTCGAGTACGACGGACGTGAGGGGTGCTAATACCTTCCCCTTGCGTAACCGACTCCCGAATCCAGGATTTGGTTGCGATGACCATTCCTTTCCCGTTTTGCGTTAGGTTTACTCTGAGCGTTTCCTTTCCCTCCGTTGGGATAAATAACGCACGGTGGCGACTCTTCTGTTCAGCCGGCGCCGATTTTCGCAGTAGCGACAGCTGGCGACTCTGCTGGGGATCCAACGTCCTCTGGCTGCTAAGGACTGCGATAGTTCCTTATGCATTTGGGATCCAACGTCCCTTAAGCGAGTCAATCCTAGCGTTTGTTTTCCCGTCGAGGATTTTGTATGGATTTATATTTCTGTCATTTACCTTCAGCATTATATTATTGTTATTATTGCTGTATTGGGGTGTGACGGGTGTTCTATGATTGAGAGATAAGCCGGACCTGGGCTTGAGTGCACTTAGAATTAGAGTAGAAAGTAGTGGGCGCGTGTCGGCTTTGCTTGCATTAGTGTCCCACGAAATCTACACTCGGACGAGGTTCTTCTGGTTGACTTCTTTTTCTACCCTTTGGGTCGAAGGGGTTGTTGGTTAGCTGAATTGTCGACTCCGGGAACCGATCATTTGGAAGTTGGCTAAGTGAGGCCTCTTCAGGATTTGATAATGCCACTCCTTCTGGGAATCGTATCATCAACCCTGAAAGTCTGTGACGCCGACGACCGCATAGGATTCCATACCATTGTCAGTTGCTAGGACACCTACCTGTGAGAGGGGTTTGGGGTTATGCAGGTAACTAGACCTTCAGATACCGGTTTGTTTCTTGATCTGAGATTCTGGGTATTTATGGATAGTTTAGAGGTCTATTAGAGACCAGTTGGAGTTATGATATGAGGTCTGTCAGAGACCAGTCAGAGTTATGTTATGGGGGTCTATCAGAGACCAGTGTCGGAGCTTTGTATTGGGTCTATCTGAGACCAGGGTTTGAGGAATTTTGGAGGGTCTATCTGAGACTTCTGATATGGTTCAGGCTTCTCAGCTATGGCATTTGGTCCCTGTTGCATGTATTTGCATTGCATTGTTTGCATAACCATTATCATTGCATCCCATTAACGTGTGTCTGTGCTGCAGGTGCATTTGCATATTCCCTGGTTCTAGTGCCCGGACTTCTGCTTACTGATCATGGCTGGTTTAAGAAAGACAGTTGCGTATAAGTTACCTACACCTGACATTACTCCCTTACTTGGTCTGATGTCCCTTGCTGATGAGGAGGTTAGCAGAAGTTTCAGGATGAGTCATGGAAGATTGTTGAGACTAGACTGCAAGCCAACTGCTGTTGAGATGAATGGGCTGTACACCCTGATGCAATTCTATGACCCTGCTTTGAGATGCTTCACGTTTGCTGACTTTATTTTGGGGCCTACCATTGAAGAGTATGTAGAGTTTACTGAGCTACCAGTACAGAATAAGGTTCCCTTTATTCACTCTGCCGCTAAGCCCAAGTTGGAGGACTTAGCTAAGGCCTTGCACATGAACGCTGCTGAACTACTATTGACTTCTTGGCTAGGGGTTCCAGGTTTCTCCCTTGATTTTCTGGTTGGCAAAGCTCAAGAGTACGCCAAGAACAGATGCTGGATAGTCTTTAATGCTATCTTGGCTCTATGCATCTACGGAATAGTGCTGTTTCCCAACTTACCCAATTTTGTGGACTTGGACGCTTTTCATCTGTTTGCTGCTGGCAACCCGGTACCCACTTTGATCGGAGATCTCTATCATTCATTGCACTATAAAAATAAAAATAGACGAGGAAAGACTGTTTACTGTTGTGCGCCGCTGTTGAACATGTGGTTTAAGAGTCATCTTCCCCTGAAGGGACCTTTTGTGGATAGTGCAACTACAGCTGACTGGCCAGAGCGCCTGATGAGACTATCTTCTTAAGACATTGAGTGGTTTGATCGAGACTTGTTGGGGTCTGAGCTTATTTTCAGTTGTTCTAGGTACCCTAATGTTCCGTTGATAGGAAGAAAAGGGTGTATCAATTACAACCCATCTCTGTTAATTCGCCAGTTCGGATATGCGTTGAAGAACCCACCTCAGGAGGAGGAAGTACAGGAATCTCTGTACTTCACCGGTGATTTGAATGGAGAGTTACTAGCCAAGCTTCAGCATGCCTGGATGCGTATTAACAGAAAAGGGAAACCACTGTTGGGGAAGAATGATTGTCAGGCTTATGCACCCTACAAAGTTTGGATCCAAGAGAGAGCAAGACAGTTACTGATGCCATTTCCAGCTGCACCGGTCCCTGTTCATATTCCGGTAGAGGAACCAAACACTGTTACCAGGGAGGTCTACGAGCGAGTTGTAAAAGAAAAAGAAGCATTGATGGAGATCAATGAAGAGTTAGAAAAGGAGCTAGCTCGGATGCGTAGTGAGAAGAACAAGGTTGTGCATTCTTTCCAACAACAGATCGAACTAGTAAACAGGCTAGGTGCTGAATTGACTGAAGAGAAAAAGAAGCGTGAACCTCTGGGGAAAGAGTTCAGAAGCTCTCATGACATGTTGGAGTCCAAAAAGAAAGCACTCGACGCCGCCCACCGGGAAATCTCTTCTTGTAACAAGACGTGGAATGCTACGCTAACCAACAACAAAAAGAGGGAAGACAAATTGAAGCAGCAAATTTCTGAACTCGAAGAGCAGTTGAAGGCTAGCATTAAGAAGCATGAAGAGGAGGTAATGGCCAGGTATAGTCTCCAGAATGCATTGAACAAAGCCATCGAAGGCAGGAACGAAGCTGTGTCTCAGAAGCGGAAGCTAGAGGATCGCTTCGGAGAAGGGGCATGGGAGGAAACCGCTAGTGACGTGCGACGCGTTCTCAAGCGAAGAAATCAACTTGTCGAGGGTCTGCTTACCCGACCAAGTCATCCAGAGACTAAGAAGTTACTAGAGGAGTACCAGGCTTATGAGTGTACTTGACCATTTCATATATTAATGTGGATGCTTTATTTGCATTTGTGCTAACCATCACCAGGATTGTTGGTTGAGGTCATGACTTCTTATTGTACACTCAGTGATATTGTATTCTTGGCTTAATGGATTTCTCTGCAATATATGAGGTTTTTATGATTCGGCTCCGATCACCGTATTGCTAGCACTGTCACTGCACTGACACATTCGCACTAGAATCGGGGAATGATTTTCCCTAATGCACAGACACATATTGCATTGCATTCCCATTCATATTGCATTACAGGTGATTACTGTTGCACCCCAAAATTTGACCAACATTTATTTACTTATCAAGTGTTTGAAAGTTGATACCTTCATCAGAAAGTTCAGAAGAATTGGCTGAAACCAAGGTCGTGTGCTTCATAGCTTGAGAGTTGTGGGAGCTTCTCAGATGATTCTGAGACTTTGAGAATGAACTTGATGCTTTGAGAAAGCCTATGAGATGTCTTGATAGTCATCATGAAGCCCAGAGAGGTCATTATGCAAGAATTCAGAAGATTCAACCATAAGTGGTAGAATTAGGGTTTTGACTGGGTCAACCCTGGGATAACTGAAGATTTGGAGAAGGTTGAGCCCTAATCCAAGGGCCATGAGATCATGGAATGATGTATGGAGATGGTATAAGGATGATTCCTAGGCCAACTCATCATGATTGAGGAGTTTGAGAAGTTTTGAGTTAG
Organism: Lathyrus sativus; assembly: GCA_963859935.3. NCBI lineage: Eukaryota > Viridiplantae > Streptophyta > Magnoliopsida > Fabales > Fabaceae > Lathyrus > Lathyrus sativus. The sequence continues at coordinate 22,220,250 of OZ012737.1, forward strand.
GGTTTCCAGGGATTGTCAGTGGAAAAACCCTAATTTGATCCTTATCTTCCAGGCAGTTTTAGCTCTAGATGTGATTGATATCTCATTTTCCCCACAACATGAATGGTTTAGAGCTTGTTCTTAGATTTAATTTGAGTGGTGGAAGTCCTTGATAGGAGTTGCAGAGCTCAAGCTATGGTTTTGACAAATTACAGGTCAGCAGAGGTGTGTGAATCTGGGTCCTTGAAAGTCACCCAACTTGCAGACAACTTTTGCCCTAGTAGGATTATTCCTATGATCTCTTGGTCAACATGAATGTTGAAGGGCATCTTCTTAGCTTTCTATAGAGTACTAGAAGTCCTTGATAGGATTTGTAGAACTCAACTTATGGTTTGAACAAGACAGGGGTATTTTGGTCATTTGGCAGTTATAGGTCATTTTAAGCAAAGGCCATATCTCCTATTTCCAAGCCTCAAATGGAAAAACTCAAAACATGAAAGTTGTTCAAAATGGGATTTTAAGTCTAGAAAAGTGGTCATGAGTTATTGAAAGAGCTTGTAGCAAGGATTTACAAGATTGGGTGAAAATGACCTAAAAATGGCTTATAAGTTGAAAAAGTTGAAATTTAATTTTGGTTTAGGAGATGTACAAATCCAAAATGGGTCATACAATATGTCATTTTGACTCCAAACAATATTTTAAAAACAATGGTTCAAGTAGAATTTTGATTTGAAGCTTAGAAATGGTGGTTACTTTGTAATTCTCATTCTTGCATAATAAGGCAACTAAACAAAACTTCACAAAAGGCAAGGAAATGCATGTTTTTCACTCATTCTTTCTCAATATCTTTTGTGAGGAGATTTTAAAGTCAAGTTGGCAAGCCTAAGGCATGAGATAATGGATATCCAATGTGTCATTTCATGAGAAGTTCCAAAACTTTCCAAATGATTCCACAAGTTTCTAGATGTATCTAGATCATTCTTTTGATTGCTATAAGAAGGGTGAATCACAATGAGGCCAGGTTTGGTGATAATTGTTGGTGAGAGGTGAGATTAGAGTGTGAAAAAGTGAGATTCTTCCATTTGCAATTTCACATCAAACCTTCTTTCTCTTCCATCTTCATTCATTTCTCCTCCACAAACACACTACTCTGATCTTTAGGAGCAATTGCATACCAAATTGAAGGAAGATCCATGGAAGTTTGAAGTTGTTTTGAGGAATTTGCAAGAAGTGCATATTGAGATCAAACACAAGATTCGAGCCTTGTTCATCCATCCTTTTGCATACAGAATTCATATCTGCCATTGGAGATCAATCAGGGAAGCTTGCAGGCACTGAATTGTAGGGAAACCATATCCACCATTAAAGTTTGACAGGTTGGTGATTTCAATCGTATCACCTTATTTATGTGCATTCCATCATAGCTCTAGGTTTAGACTGGTTAAGCTAGGGTAGAGGACCATTTTCTGAGAATTAGAGGAAGATTCATGAGGTTTCGAGGCAGGGTACCATTTATTGCAGAATTGATAGCAAGCTGTTTTGTGTGCATTATTGGATATGACATGGTGTAGAATGGTTAGGGTAGCGTGTAGAACAAGATTATATCAATGGATTTGAGTTGCATCAAGATTGATAGCAGAGGAAAGAATTGAAACCCTAATGTTGGAGCTCTCTGTTAGGATGATTCAAGAGGTTTCAGGGAAGGCTATTGGTATCATTGTGTTCTTGGGGATTAATAGAACATTTTTGCCGTTGGAAGTTTGTGGTTTCATTGGGTAACCAGTGAGAACGAGCTTGAAGAAGATCCTTGCATGGATTAGGGTTTTCTGAAAACCCTAGGGTTGTTTGGAGACGATGAAGCGCCACCGTTGGATGATCCCAGAGTATTAACCATTTCATCTGATCGCACGGCCATAATTTGATTTCAGAAATGGAGGGAGACTGAAGCGCGTCAAAACGCTGCGTACCACTTATCCAAACGCACCGTTTTGATTGAGTAATAAACCTGGGCCTCAGCAAATGTTTCTATCCACACCTCCCACATGTCTGGCCCAATCATATATGAACTGTGGCGCGTTGCTTATGACACCCCCTCCCCTTTATTTCTTATATTCTTTATTTTTATTTCTTTTAATTTTCTAGCATATTCAAAAAATCATATAAAAATCCAAAAATCAACATTTTTCATTTCTTCTTTTTTTCACATAATCATGGTTTTGTCTAGAAAATTACTGAAAATAAAAATTCCATTTTATTCTTAGTTTAATATTTTTTAGCATATTTTCTTGTAAATAGTCTTTTTAATATGTTTTAGTTGACACTTGACTTTGTACAATTTGTTTTAGGACTTCCCCTTAGGGTTTTTGAGCCATTCTTTTTGGCATAGTTAGGCATTGAACCCTAGTTTCATGTAGGATTTATTTCTTGATTTGTAGATTAAAATTTGATGTAGTTTGATTATTAGACATTTAGGTGTTCTAATTAGGGTTTTAGGTTGTATAGGTAGACTTGAACAATTTTGTTTTGGGATTTATAGGCCAAATTGGTATATGGGGAATATATGGGTTAAGGGTAAGTATGTATAGAATCCCCTAGAATTTTGCTAGAATATTGTATGGTATTTTAGTATTTTTAATTGATTTTTGAATGTATGGATAGTATGTGTGTTGCTTGAAGGCATAAGTTTGTATTGTATTGTTTTCTTTCCTTCTCTTTTGAGTGTGTGAGCTTTGAAGATTGAGTTGAAGACCTTGTGGATCATCATTGAAGCTTTGAAGACCTTGCAGAGGAGTTTAGCATAGCTTTTGTTTGTTTTGTTTATAGGATCATAGGTGCATAGGCAGAGCCCTAGATAGGATGCTTCCATTCAATAAACAAGGAGTGTTTTGTTCACCTCCTTCCTTCTCTATGATATAAAGTCCCCTAAGGGTATTTACCTCTCTCCTTTGGAGGGATTAGTGACCTTGCCCTCTGAGGTAGAACTTTGAGAGAGCCTTTCCTTTGATGTTAAGTCCTCAATGGCATCCTTTGGAAGTCAGTGAGCACTGTAACATCCTCACCTCATCTTGTTGACTGAATCTTGTTTGCTGGAGCATTGGAGCCATTGAAGATAGAAGCTGAGGCCTTGAAGAGGATGATTCCTTGAAGATTATTGAAGTCTGAAGACTTTGTGAAGATCAAGCTGATGCCTGAGGATCCCTGAAGATAGTGAAGCCTGAAGGTGGAGCTGATCAAAGAAGCTGAAGCTTAAGGGAGAGGATGAGTTGATACTCATATTGTAGGGTTGATACCTGGAAAGCAAGTGATCTCTGAAGTCTGAAGACTGAGTAGCTGCTGGAGGAGCTGAAGCTTTCTTCTGTTTTCTTTGATGTATTGTTTGTTTTGTCTGATTTGTCTGTTGCATTAGAATAAGCTCATCTAGAATCAGTTCAGTCTAAGAGCATGATTGCATGAGAGGTTGAGTTGCTCTCTCTGCTTGTATTGTTACTGTGTGGCTTTGCTTGCGGGTATTCGGTAGAGCCCAGCTCCCTTGCCCATGTGTTTATTTTGCGTGATAGCATTTCATTTCTTTTATCTGTATGATTGCAGTTTACTGTTTGGTGCTTGATAGCATGTTGTTTATTTTCAGTATGATTACTGTTATTTCATGACTGGCTTGAGGTCGAGACGAGCTTGTGGAGGCTGAAGCCCCACACACATTTCCTCCCTCACTTGCATTGCATGCATTTTACTGTTAAAGCTGATGCTTTTGTCTGTTTTGGTGTATCATTGACATGATCCCTTAGGACTCTCATTTCCTTTGATAAGGATTTGATGATAGACTTTTAGGTTGAAACCTATGCATGACAACATCTAGGAGTTCCCTGTTCAAACCTCAACCATAGGATGAATCCATGGCATGATAACAGTAGGACTTGATAGTCTCCCTCCTAGTTGGGCCTGTTCTCTTCTCATCTCGAAGCAGTTTAAAATACAGTAATCATGAATGATTTCTTTCGTACGTTACGAGCCTTAAGATATCTGAGAAAGGATTGTGGGAGAGCTTCCTTTCCACAGTCTGGATGTTTAGTATGGTACCCTTTGGGTGACATGCGACGCGTTCACTCTCAGGTCATAGTCTCTAGTGCGGTTGAAATCACAAACACAATAAAAAACACTTCTTTCAGGAAATAAGCCGTAGTTTCCCGAACTACGTGAACTCTGATCTCTCATGCCTGTTGAGAGTACGTAGGCATAGGATGCGATATCCTAGCGAGCAACCTTCCCCACCTTCACCCGTAGTAGGCCGAACTACGTTGACTCTGATTTCTCATTCTCAGATGAGAATACGTAGGCATAAAGTGCGACGCTTTGCCGAGTCATTTTCCTTTTCTTTTTCAGCCAGCCTTGATAGGTAGATAGATTATAACCAACCCGTCCAAGTAAACAAACAAGCGAGGATCCCGTCGAGTACGACGGACGTGAGGGGTGCTAATACCTTCCCCTTGCGTAACCGACTCCCGAACCCAGACAATGGTTGCGACGACCTTGTCTTACCCTTATTCGTCAGGTTTTTCCGATCGTTTCCTTTCCCGCTCTGAGGGATAAATAACGAAAGGTGGCGACTCTTCTGTCATGCCGACACCTTATTTTCGCGCAAGCGGCAGCTGGCGACTCTGCTGGGGACTCCAACGGTTCCCTGTGCGAGTCAATCCTATTGTTTGTGTGTTTGCTTGTTGGGTTGCGTTTATTTATCGCATTTTTACTTCTCGCACTCTATTTCCCGCATTTTATTTCCAGTAAAATATGATTATTTGTGCTGTTGTGGGATGGGAGTTCTGATTGAGTGAGAAGCCAGACCCAGGCTTGAGTGCACCATAGACTTAGAGTGGAAATTAGTGGGCGCGTGCTTGCTTTGCAGGCACTAGTGTCTCATGAAATCCACGCTCAGACGAGGTTCATCCGGTTGGCTTCACTTTTAACCCTTTGGGTTGAGACGGTTACTGGTTTGGTGGATTGTCGACTCTGGGGACCGATCATTTGTGATTCAGCTAAGTGAGGCCTCTTCAGGACTTGATGATGCCACTCCTTCTGGGAATCGTATCATCAGTTTTGAAAGTCTGTGACGCTGATGAACGCATAGGATGCCGTACCTTGAGTCAGTCTAGGTCCATACCTGTGAGCGGGACTGGGTTTATTGCAGGGAACTTAGACCTTCAGACTACCTGGTTTTCTTGACAGTGAATCAGTTATGTTGGGTTCTCAGTTGCAGATATGTTTGTTCTTGACAGGGCAAGTTTTTGATCAGAGGATCTTATCGTCGGGTGTTTGTCTGTTCTTGATAGAGCAGGCTGTGATCAGTGTATTATCATCAGTGGTTTGTTCTGGATAGGGCAGATTTTGAGTGGGGTCTGAAGATCTCATCGGCAGATGTTATTTGTTCTTGATAGGGCAGATTTTGAGTGGGATCTGAAGATCTCATCAGCAGCATTTTGCATTAGTTTGCGCATTCATCTGCATTCCATTAACGTGTGTCTGTGTTGCAGGTACCGTTTCCCCGATCCCGGGTTTCTCGCCTTCTGCTGTTATTATGGCCTCTCTCAGGAAGACTGTTGCGTACAAGTTCCCGACCCCCGATGTGTCGAAGCTGATTGGTTTGATAGCTCTGGCAGGGGATTCTGTGAAGGATAGGTTCAGGAAGTCTTATGGCAGGTTGCTTAGTCTGGTTTGCAAACCTTCTACGTCCGAGTTGAATGGGTTACATGCTCTTCTGCAGTTTTATGACCCTCCCTTGAGGTGTTTCACTTTTCATGACTTCATTCTCGCGCCGACATTGGAAGAGTATGCTGATATGTTGGGTGTGCCTATCAAAAGGCAGATGCCTTTCGTACACATGGATGTCGAGCCTGATCTGGCTGATTTAGCTTCCTCACTCCATTTGAGCGCTTCTGAGTTAGTGGTGACGAGCTGGAACAAGGTCCCAGGGTTCTCTCTGCAGTTTCTGATAGCTAAGGCTCAGCAGTGTGCTAAGGACAAATGTTGGGACGCATTCAACGCCATCCTTGCTTTGTGCATATATGGCATTATCCTGTTCCCCAGCATGCCTGATTTCGTGGACTTTGATGCATTCCACATATTCGCCTCAGGGAATCCAGTCCCTACTCTGATCGGAGACGTCTACCATTCAGTGCATTACAAGAATGAGAACCGGAGAGGGAAGAATGTCTCATGCTGCGTACCATTGTTGTACAGGTGGTTTGATAGTCATTTGCCCAAGAGGGGTTCTTCCATCTTGTCTGCAGCCACAGCTGAGTGGCCTGAGCGTCTGATGAGTTTGTCAGCAGAAGACATTGATTGGTTCGTTGACAGAGACAGGTTAGGCACCGAGGTGATCTTCAGTTGTAGTGGGTTTCCTAACGTACCTCTGATAGGTAGGAAGGGTTGCATCAACTACAATCCATCATTGCTAGTTCGTCAGTTTGCATACGCTTTGAGGACTCCACCGAAGGAGGAAGAGGTACGGGAATCTCTGTACCTCACGGGTATTCTAGAGGGGGATTTGTTGTCCAAGCTTCAGTATGCGTGGAACAATATCAGCACGAGAGGAAAGCCTTTGTTGGGGAAGAGCAACAGCCAAGCCTACCCTCCTTATTCAGATTGGATCAGAGCCAGAGCCAGCGCTATAGGGATGCCATTCCCTCATGTCAGAACAGAGAGTCCTCCACCAGTTGAAGAGCCTACCACTGTGTCCATTCATCGACACAACCAGGTATTAGCCGAGTGTGATGAACTGAAGAGGGAAAATGCAGAATTAGAGAAGGAGTTAGCTCAGCTTCGAAGTGAGAGGAACGAAGTCGTGCATGCTCTCAAAAAGCAAGCAGAGTCGGTGAACCAACTAAGTGCGGATTTGGCAAAGCAGATTGCTGATCGGGAACGCTTAGGTCAAGACTTTAGGGCTGCTAATGATGTACTAGCTACGAAGAAGCAGCATTTGGAGGAAGCATATCGGAGAATATCTAAGTTCGACCAGCATTGGAAGACCTCCATGGCCACCAGGAAGGAGCGAGAGTACAAGCTGATGCTGCAGATTTCTAAGCTAGAAGCCGAAGTAAAGGACAGTGAGCGGAGGTTTGATGAAGAGACCGCCCGCAGGTACTCCGCTGAAGCCCGTCTCAACAAAGCTATTGCTAATCTGAAGGAGCATAAGCTGATGTTTGAGTCTAAGAAGCGGAAGCTGGAGGATTGCTTTGGCGAAGGAGCTTGGGAGAGTTCAGTTCAGGGGCTTCAGCATACCATCAGGCAGAGAGAACTACTCGTCGAGGGGTTGCTCACTTCGCCAGATCACTCAGAGACGAAGGAGTTGTTAGCAGAGTATCGCGCCCGTGGCCGTGCTTGACTAGTTGCATTCCTGTTGTTTTGATCTTTGATGTATGTTGACCATCACCAGACTTGTTGGCTGAGGTCATGCTGTTGATTTGTTTGTACTCGCTGATACTGTGTACCGCCTTGACAGGCCTTTCCATATATATATGAGATTGATGTTCCCACGATTGGGCTCGGATTTCTTTGTCTTCTTATTATTATCGGCACTGGCACTAAGGTACTAGGATCGGGGGAAAATCTCCCACGCACACAGACACACGCATGCATCTGCATGAAGCATATTTGCATGGTGTATATCTTATTGCTTTTCCTAACCTTTACTGTTGACAGGTTTTTCAGGTTCCGAGTTGTCTCCGGTCTCCAGGATTGATCAAAGACTCATCCACCGCTACTCAACTCACGCTAACCAGACCAGGATAATGGACCAGGTGCAGTCAGATGTTCAAGAGCTCCGTGAACGGATGGATCGTTTTATGGAGCTGATGCAGGTGGTCGCGAATGGTCAAGACCAGCTTCGTACTTTGGTTCAACCTCTAATCTCCAGGGTTGACAGTAATGGCATACTGCATGGAGGGGTGTCGCTTGCGCGAAAATAAGGTGCCGGCATAACAGAAGAGTCGCCACCTTTCGTTATTTATCCCTCAGAGCGGGAAAGGAAACGATCGGAAAAACCTGACGAAAAAGGGTAAGACAAGGTCATCGCAACCATTGTCTGGGTTCGGGAGTCGGTTACGCAAGGGGAAGGTATTAGCACCCCTCACGTCCATCGTACTCGATGGGATCCACGCTTGTTTGTTTACTTGGACGGGTTGGTTTTATCTATCTACCTATCAAGGCTGGCTTAAAAAGAAAAGAAAATGACTCGGCAAAGTGTCGCACTTTATGCCTACGTATTCCCATCAGAGAATGAGAAATCAGAGTCAACGTAGTTCGGCTAACTACGGGTGAAGGTGGGGAAGGTTGCTCGCTAGGATATCGCATCCTATGCCTACGTACTTTCATCTGGTATGAAAGATCAGAGCAAACGTAGTTCGGGAAACTACGGGTTATCTCCTAAAAGAAGTGTTTTTTATTGTGTTTGCGATTTCAACCGCACTAGAGACTATGACCTGAGAGTGAATGCATCGCATGTCACCCAAAGGGTACCATACTAAACATCTAATCTCAGATAGCTTAAGGCTCGTAACGTACGAAAGAAATCATTCATGATTACTGTATCTTAAGCTGCTTTGAGATGAGAAGAGAACAGGCCCAACTAGGAGGGAGACTATCAAGTCCTACTGTTATCATGCCATGAATTCATCCTATGGTTGAGGTTTGAACAGGGAACTCCTAGATGTTGTCATGCATAGGTTTCAACCTAAAAGTCTATCATCAAATCCTTATCAAAGGAAATGAGAGTCCTAAGGGATCATGTCAATGATACACCAAAACAGACAAAAGCATCAGCTTTAACAGTAAAATGCATGCAATGCAAGTGAGGGAGGAAATGTGTGTGGGGCTTCAGCCTCCACAAGCTCGTCTCGACCTCAAGCCAGTCATGAAATAACAGTAATCATACTGAACAGTAATGAACAGATAAAAGGAAATGAAGTGCCATCAGGCAAACAAAACACATGCTTAAGAAAATTCTACATCTAATCTCTAATCCTAGCCTTAAAACAGAACTCTAATCAGAAGCAAGCAAAGCCCTAAAGCAAACCTAACCAAAAGGAATCAATCCCAGTCTTCAAGCTTCACAAGCCTACCAAAGAAAGGGAGCTAAGTAAGCAGACTCATAGTGCCTTCCTCAGGAAAGCACTAGGAGGTGTATACTCAGGAGTCATACCCTATGTGGCTCAACCACTGTGATCAGTTTACATTCCTCCTCAGGAGAAACTAAACTCACAAGCAGGCTCCAACATCACTGGATATTTAGGAAATCCTATCTGAACTAGTGGAACTAAGTGAATAGACCCATAGGACCTTCCTCAGGAAAGTACTAGGAGGCTTCCACTTAGGAGTTGCATCCCATGTGGCTCAACAACAAGTGATCAGTTTACATTCCTCCTCAGGAGGAATTAAACTCACAAGTTGGCTCCAACATCATTGGATACTTAAGAAATCCTAGATGAACTAATGGAACTAAGTGAATAGACCCATAGGACCTTCCTCAGGAAAGTGCTAGGAGGCTTCCACTTAGGAATTGTATCCCATGTGGCTCAACAACAAGTGATCAGTTTACATTCCTCCTCAGGAGAAATTAAACTCACAAGTTGGCTCCAACATCATTGGATACTTAAGAAAGAGGTGAGAAGAAATGGTGACAGTCATTCATAGTACCTTCCTCAGGAAAGTACCATGAACTCCCCTCATCCTTCAGGATCTCAAACCTCACAGACAGGGGACAAGCTCCAAGCTCTGGGTCTCTGAATCTTGATCTTCAATCTTCAATCTTCAACATGCTCCTCAGCAAAGTCTCCAAGACAACACACAAGCCACCAAACCACAAGAAACTATCTCTGAAGTTCAACCACAGTTGAACTTCAAAGTCAGAAGTCATCAAGGCTTCTCCTATCTTCAAGCTCAGATTAAACATAACAGAATACCCTACAAAAATCTATCAAAAATCTAGGGGGAAATTACAACATCTATCCATAATATCTACATAGGTCTCTACCTAAAAATCAAGACAAAACTCAATCAAAGAAAGGGATTCATCACCTAAACACAATTTAAACCCTAATTAGGATACCCTAAATCTACCCTAATTAAACTAATCAAGATTTAATTCTAAAATTCTAGAAAAAATCCTATGGGGAACTATGATTCATCATCTAATTGCACCAAAAAGAATGGATTAAAAACCCTAAGGGAAAGTCCTAAAACAATTCCTACAAAATCAAATACCAAATGAAGACTATTAAAAAGCTATTTTAAAAGAAAAATCTATTAAAATACTAAACCTAAAAATAAAATCCTATTTTTATTTTTATAATTTTCTACACATTTACATCTAATCAGGAAAAAAAGAAGAATTAAAAAAACATTTTTTATCAATTTTTAGTGAATTAAACAAAACAGAAAAATATTAAAGAAAAATTAAAACAATTTAAATGAAATAAAGGGAGGGGGGGTATGAATAGCACACGCGCTAGTTGTTTTTATTTGGGCCAGCAAAAAGGGGGGGGGCGAATAGCACACTGAGGCCCAGCGCTGGTTTAATGAAACGGCGCGTTTCATTCCATTTGAATCTTCCCTCTCATTCTCAGACTTATCCGTGGCCACACGATCATTCCTCAGTCAATCCATTGACTTCCATCTAACGGCCACGAACCCTTCTTCAACCTTGGGCCAAACCCTAACCTGCAAACCCCTCCTCCATGCCCGAATCCTCGAGCTCCTCTAACTCTCTTCACACGCCACGGTTTGACACGGTTCAAAAACAAGAAATGCTCTACTACTCAAGCTCTACACCACCATACGTACACTTTTCATTAATTCTACCTAGGCTGCTCTAACAGAGGACTTAAACATCTTGGTACCACCATACTCACCTGAGATCGACCTTCATTAAACTTCAGTCTAATGGCTTACAGATATTCTTGATGTTATCCTGGTCATTCTAACCTAATTCATGTTACCTAAAACTCATTAAACAGTCAGTTATGGAAGATTAAAGAACCATGGCTCTGGTGTGAAACCTCACAAATCTTGCTCTAACTCTTAGGGTTACATCAACTAACCTAATGCAATCATTCTATACCTATAAAGCTAAGAGGAAGCCATTAAATTAAGAGGTACAAAGGGAAGAAAGAACCTGTCAAAGGGATGATGGTGAGGCTCGTGGAGATGGTTCCAAGGCTTGAAATGGCTTCAATGAGATCCTCTGAGGATGTACAAGTTTCTGTTTGCACTTGTTGTGAAAGAGAAGGCTTGTGGTGGAAGAATTCTTGAGTTGCTTGAACTTGAAGAAATTGCTTCAATGGCTATCTCTCCCTCTCTCTCCCCTCTGAAAATGCTCTCTATCACCAACCTTTCTCACTTTCTGATGCATTCTTTTTATAACAATTGATGGATGCTTCTAGATTCATCTAGAAGGATCTAGGAAAGTCATGAACTTCTCCTTAAATGAGAAGTTGAAAATATCATTTCCCTTGCCTTATCCCTTGTAATCTCATGCCAAATTGTCTTAACATGAGATATTGGATGCTAATGAATGAAAGCAGCCCTTACCTTTCACTTATGTAGGGTTTTTCAACATTGCCTTCTTTTTCAAGTAATGACTTTTCAAAGCATCACCCATTTTTAGACCTCAAATGCAAATTCTAGCTAAACCAATGTTCTCAAAATGGTTTTTCCAATCAAAATGATATATTGGATGACCTATTTTGGATTTGTGGATCTTCCAAATCACTTTTCAATTTCAACTTTTCAAAGTTATAAGCCTTTTTTAGTTCATTTTTGACCAATCATGCAATCTTGTGCTATGAGCTTTTCCAACAATTTGTGACCTTCTTTCTAGACTTAAAATCACATTTTGAGCAACTTTCATGTTTTGAGTTTTTCCATTTGAGGCTTGGAAATAGGAGTTTTAGGCATTGGCTAAAATGACCTATAACTGACAAATGACCAAAATACCCCTGTCTTGTTCAAACCATAAGTTGAGTTCCACAAATCCTATCAAGGACTTCTACCACTCAAATTAAAGCTAAGAAGATGCTCTTCAACATTCATGTTGACCAAGAAACCATAGGAATCATCCTACTAGGGGAAAAGTTGTCTGCAAGTTGGGTGACTTTCAAGGACCCAGATCCACACACCTCAGCTGACCTGTAATTTGTCAAAACCATAACTTGAGCTCTGTAACTCCTATCAAGGACTTCCACCACTCAAATTAAAGCTTAGAACAAGCTCTACAATATTCATGTTATGGGGAAGATGAGATATCAATCACATCTAGGGCTAAAACTGCCTGGAAGATAGGGATCAAATTAGGGTTTTTCACTGCCAATCCTCAGAAACCCTAACTCAAAACTTCTCAAACTCCTCAATCATGATGAGTTGGTCTAGGAATCATCTTTATAACATCTCTAGGCATCATTCCATGATCTCATGACCCTTGGATTAGGTCTCAACCCTCTCCAAATCTTCAGTTGTCCTAGGGTTGACCCAGTCAAAACCCTAATTCTACCACTCATGGTTGAATCTTCTGAATTCTTGCACAATGACTTCTCTGGGCTTCATTATAGCTTTCAAGACATCTCATAGGCTTTCTCAAAGCTTCAAGTCTATTCTCAAAGTCTCAGAATCATCTGAGGAACACCCACAATTCTCAAGCTAGGAGACACACCACTCTGGTTTCAACCAATTCCTCTGGGGATCTCTTGAACTTTCTGATGAAGGTATCAACTTTCAAACACTCAATGAGTAAATAATTGTTGGTCAAATTTTGGGGTGCAACAGCTGCCCCTATTCAAACGGCTTGAACCTGACTGGGTGAGAAGCGAACGGCTCTCAGCCAATCAAGGTGCGAGACGATTGAATACCGGTAAACCCGAAAATTTGCCAACTGCACGAGCACACGGTACTCTGCGGGGAACAAATCTTCGCATACTGCAATACTAGCTGCACGACAACTAGCTGGAGAGATACTGATCTGATGTCGCCGTCAGTTATCCACACTAAATTCTTCGGACATTATCTTCAGGTAACCAAACACCCAACATCGTCGCTGGAAACCTAAACCACCTGACATCACCGTCAGACGCAGGCAAAATTCTGAGGAACAAACATCCAACATCACCGCCGGAGAACTGATTCTGACATCACCGTCAATCAACCAAAATACCCAACATCACCGCTGGAGAACTAAGTCTGACATCACTGTCGGGCAATCGAAGTATCCTGCATCACCGCTGGAGAATTAACTCTGACATCACCGTCGTGCAAACGTCATCTCTGCTGGGGATTTTAAGAGTCTGAAATCGCCGTCAAACAAACATCCAACCTCGCCGTCGAGCAAACCATAATCTGACCTCGCCGTCCAACAAACATTCAACACTGAACAAATCTAACCTGGGGGTCGCCCCTGGTAAATGGAATAACGGGTACACTTGCGTATTTGAAACTACTCCGCTGGGGATGAGGGACTCAACCAAGCATGCTCTGATCTGGGGTTCACCCTCAGAACCATAACGAACATCCGAGTAATACTGCACACTGCCCACCGTAGAACTTCAACATTAAAGATATATGAAACCCTGGCCCCTGGCCACTTCCAGCTTCAGCTAGAAAGGATCTTTAAGTACTTTTGAGGATGAATGAAACCCTGGCCCCTGGCCACTTCCAGCTTCAGCTAGAAAAGATCTTCGAGTTCTCCTGAAGATAGACATCCTTGGCCTTCAAGGATACATGGATCTGCCTTCAGGCAACTCTGCAGGAGATATCTTCGACTTCAGTCTGAGGAAATGGTCCTTGGC